>JASCZW010003980.1:0-648707 GCA_034211315.2 Aedes japonicus
TTCTATAGAATGAACGAAAAAAGCAACAGGTCACAAAAAAATCCAACTGTGCAGAGACAGTGCTTGCTGCGATCAATCTAATAGCACTAATAATTAAACATGACAGCTGCCAAAAACTCAACCACGGGCATCGCTTGCTACCATCTTCAAAGTTTTTTTTAATCTAAAGTTAAGCTTGTAGTACACTGTTTGTCCAATAGCCAGATATTTGGCATAGGCAGCTAGACAGCTGACAGATATCATAGATGTTTGTCAGATGCCTATCTGCCTATGACAAATATTGACTATTGGACAAACAGTGTACTACAACTTTACCCAAATACTTAACCTTTGTTGACATTGAAAGCTTTACATAACCTGATTTCAGGTTAGATATCTAAATTATTACTTCATTAATCAGACCATTGGAATAATCTCTTGAAAGAACTTTCAAGACCTGATGAAGAAGGATATGTTTGCTCATAACGATGAGGCCCCAAGAGTGGACAGTAATGTTTGCTAGTAATGAAAGATATGAAAAGTAAGTGTTGATAGTTACGTCAGTGTACGGCAGGTTGTAAAAATTGAATATTAGTATTGAAAATCGACCGAAGGGCTTGGATATAGCATTACTCGAACCAAGCACGCATTCCTTTGCCTAACATCCCACTGCGGGTTTGTGTAACCGACGATTCCAAAATATGTAAAATTATAATAAACTTATAAAGCTGCACCGATCTGCAAAATATCATATGTATTTTTTCTAACGGGTGCTCAATAAATCTGATGGGCTTGAATGTTGAAAAATGCAACATCATTGCATATCTTCGGAAAAACGCACCAATCATCTTCGATTGTGTCCTCTCAGGAAGATCCCTTGCTCGCGTTCAGCACATCAAGGATCTCGAGTTGTGCTAAAATAAACTTATGTTTTGTCTCAATCAACCCAATCCTTTGAGAAAAATTCCTGTTCTTCCGTTTGATGGGAAGAAAAATACGTGCGAAAGAGAGTTTTTTAAGCTGGAACTCCCCAAGCATGACATTTGTTTCAAACAAGTAAATATTACTTCAATGTTACTCAATTAAGTCAATCAGTTTTGACAGCTCTGTGTTGCTTGGATTTAATGTTATTTTTAGAAAAAGTGCGCAAGTGAAGTGTCAATTTGAATTTTCCTATTTTTCCAATAATGTTTTGGGTTTATCTTTCTTTCTTTGCCTTATCTGCGCATGCGTTGTTGAACAAGTCACAGCTGTCGCATGATATTTTGAGGCCTTTACAGGAGTATATACACCAAATGTTTCTTAAAAGTTTCCATGGAATAGTCTCGTGTTATTCTTCAGCATATAGCCTCAAAGTAGAAAGGATTCAAACCAGCTGAAGAGAGAGGCCACCCTTTTCGAGAAATATAATCCGGAAAATTATCCTCACAGTCAGCCTGTAGTAGTCCAGAAGCACCAGAGTCCAGAGTCAGAAGCAGTATGGTGCATTTTTAAGTTCTTCTTCACGAAGGGAATCAAATGGTTCTGCAAAATATTACAGATGTAATATTTACTGCATGATTTCAATACCAAGCTCAATGAACAGCAATTTTACCTTCAAAGTTTTGGTGAAAAATACTCTAACCATCACCCTTGAAACATTTTGCAACCTTCGAGACAGCAAGATTTCTCACGAGAAAAATCAGAAAGATGTGCTGCATTCACCCGATCATTTTGCTGGTCATGGGGATCTTTTAGCATGAACGTTGTTTTGTCCGGATTTGTCACGTGCAATCTTCGGCTTTTCAGTAAAGCCATGCGCCTGTTGCATTTTGTATGAATTCATCCAAGGTCGTCTTTCAAAAAACCTCTCATCGTTGACTACGATATTCCCAATTCTTTGGCCATCTTTTACTCAGACTTACCAGGATTCCGAAGAATTAGCTCTCTCACTCGTTTGATGGCTTCTGGACACCTGGAGGTGCGTTTTGGGCCAGGTCTGGGAGATATTTTCCAAGAACCGGTTACTTTGTTTGCGTTTTATAGTGCGAAATATGGTACATTCGTTTATTCTCTAAAATAACACACTGTCAAAAATATTTCAAAAACTGACATTCCAAGCAACACAAACTTGTCATGGTATGTCGCTGCAACTTAATTGAGTCACATAGCTGTTCTATCAAAAACTTTACAACAAGTGTGCTAATGATATATCACGAGCTCTCTTTCCGCGTCCATGATTTTCACGAACCTCAAACGAATGAGAGCAACCAAACAGGACACTGAGGCAGAATCTTGTGACTAAAAGCAGTGCTAAAGAATTTTACAATGAGATTCTTACGATCAACAAAGGGTGCATCTTCATGCACGACCAAACGTACGTGAAGATGGATTACGGGCAGCTACCCGGAAAAAAAGTTCAATTAAGCCACTGGTCAATGCGATGTCGCTCGCAAGATTATTCCAATAAATTTGCAAGAAACGTTATGATCTGGCAAGGTATTTGCTGCTGTTGAAAAAAAACTCAATTCTTCCGTACAGTAGAGCTCACAGTGGACCTGTGATGGCGTGATTTGGAAAGCTGGCACTGCAGTCGACTACTTTAAAAAAGACATCAGTCCACCCAACTGCCAACTGTCCGGGTTGTCATCGTTAAGGCAGCTACGGGTCGTTACCAAAGTATCAGTCCTTCCAACAGATACAGATGAAGAAGTTAGCGATAATGACCAGGATGTTGGTTGAAATTGGACGTTTCAATGAGGGATGGCATGTTCCCGCCCCACCAAGGATACCTGGAAAGGAAGAAAAATTTAAGATCTTCAAATTATGTCAGTACAACCTGTCCGAAAATAAATTTTGTTAGCTTGTCTTATTCACTTGATCCGTCGAGAATAAATTTATCGGTGTGACTTGCTTCGTGAAAAGGCAAGTAGTTCCCGAACAGCCATCTATTCATCGGCCATGGCTTGGAGTCTTTGGTCAACTGCCATAAGGCAACCCGGCAGGGCATCGAAGCGTTGAGAAAAGTTTGTTCAATTGAACTATCTTATGTCGGTTTTGTTTTAAGCATCGTCATCTGAAGTTAGTCCATTTTTTTAATTCATGCGTTAATTTTCTCAATTGTTCCAACTTACATTAATATAAAATATATAAGCACTGACAAGAAACATACAATATGCATTGCGAAAACGTTGACTTTACAACGACAAAATATAAATTGAAGCAATACTGTAATGATATTTGATAAAAAGCTGCTCATAAATGTACTAGTATATAAGCCAAATACTGTTACAAATATATTTATGTAGATATAAGAGTGACAAAATATGTAAAAATAACTGTAACAAAAGGTCTACACATGATTGACGTCAAATAAATAAATAAATAAATAAATAAATAAACAAATGGAACTCATGAATTGCTATCCTTAAAATAAAGTTTTGGATGGAGCTCATTTGAGTGAGTCCTACTCTAACACGCTGAGATAAGATTACCGAATATAACGTTTTCATTTTACCGAAAATTAGGTTTTGTAGCAAAACCTAAAGTATCGGTAAAATTTACAGAAAGAAAACGTTTCATTTACCTATTTTTTAGTAAAGTGAATTTGCAAATTTTATGGTTATATTTTATTTAAATTTGGTTTAAAATGCTCTCATTGGGTTGCAAGCAATTTCGGTAAAAAGAACCGAAAAAAATAGTAATTTTTAAAGGCTTTTCCTGATTTCCAACAATACCGAAATTTCAGTAATCCATGTTTACCGATAACTTCAGTATGCGCACTTTTGTGCGATTTTCGATATTTTTTACCGACTTTTCCGTATTCTTATCTTAGCGTGAAGAGCATTTGCTTTTTTTTTTCAATAACATCATGAAAAATCGTCGCCACCCTGAAGAAAAACTGACCTCTCAATAATCTTTCAATCATTACTGTGCAAAAAAAAATCCTGCATGACTTGCTTGGATGGCTCAAACCCCTATCGAAAGTTCATTCAAACTTTCCGTCGGGTACCATTCCAACCAACCAAACCGCTCAACCCATTGAACTTGTCCCGGGCGTAATCATCAATAACAGGATTAGAAAACTACCTCCACCCATTGCCCGGCATGACAGCCGACAAATACCCTGCCGGAGAAAATCCGACGGAATCCGTAGGTACGCATTTAAAACCGATGTGACAGCACTTTTTTTTCCTCGGCTTTTTTTCGCCACACCACAACACAGCTGTCATCCCCTTTCGTGCCACCCTCAAATTTACTCATCTCTCAATCACCGTCGGGCGCAATTCGTCCCGCGATCATTCATTCATTCATCCATCCAATGAAGCACGCATTGAAGCGCGATTGTCGAAATTTTGCCTCGTTGTTTGAAGAGCAGCAAAGAAAAGAAAAGAATAGAAAAAAGAATCGCATTGAAATTGATAATTCATGGCCACGTCGCGCCTCGGACTCATTACGACGGTGGCGCTCGGCGTTGCTTTCGCGATCCGACGCCCCGACGCGGCAGACCGAAGTGATCACAGCTCCGGTTGTTGCATTGTTTCTCGGCGATGTTCAAACTGTCTCGTGGGATTTTGGGGTAAATAGATCGGAGACACGTGTTTGCTAAGCGGTTGAGTTTACGGAGGGAATTTAATATTTTTGGCGGAGGCGGAAATTTGCAAATATTCTCCTACGTTAAATAACTTTTCAGAAGATAGTTTTAAGAGAGAATGTCAGAATCGTCACACTCATCATAATACTACACTGAAGCCTTAAGTTCATCAGAAGCGGTGATGTGAATAGTCATTTTGAGGCAATGTGATCCATTTGCCTGTAGCTGATCTTCAAAACAGTAAAAATGAAATGGTTGATCTTGATTATTTTCAAAATTGGTCTCATGATGAACTTTAAGATATATGATGGGCGTGTGGAACATCTAAATATTTTAATGATATTCGTTATTGTACCCAGATAAAAAGAGACATTGATATTTCTGTCTTATCTAATGCACATAAAGGGAATGCTAGATTTGGCAGAAATGTAGGGATATTCCATGTAAATTTTAGCCGAATAACGCCTGAATCTAGCCTATTGCATGGAAGAATGCAAACATTGTTGTATGGAGCTTGAAAGATTGCAAACAATTTCGTTGTTTACGCCATCTTTAGCTTGGAATCAAACGAGGCAAAATTTTACATTTCTCATTAAATTAATTATTTTTTCTGTGTATCTCATATCAGTGAATTCAACACTCCAAACATTAAAGATAAGCGAATGCATTCTTAGAAAAAATTTGAGAATTAATTTATTACTAGCTGAACCCGATGCTTGTCTTGCTACGCTTGCAACTAAATGGTTATATAAGGAATGATTTGTTTTCTGAAATTTTAGGAATAAATTATTTTTGTTTGACTGTGTGTGAAATTTCTGCAAAATAAAACGTAGGTGTGTGTGTTTTTAATTTATCCCTCGGATCGTAAGTTTCTACCATGGTTTTTCTTTCTGTGTAGAAGCATTTCAGGTTATACAAAGAAATTATCATCAAACGAAGCCGCATCCTGTCAGTTTGAAAGTAATTGTCACTTGCCTAACCTTAGATTAACTTCTTGTGCATAGTATAGCACTGCAAGTAACTCAACCATCCCCCATTCTTGACTATGGAGGTGCTCATACTTCTATAAGAACATGCTGCTTACCCGAGAAAAACACATTTTATGTTTTAAGTGCCTAAATAATTCTCATGATTGGCTGTTTCATTTGTATCCGAGCACCCTCTCCCCTCCTCAAGAGATGAGCAGTGTAACGGACCACCATAAAAAGACTTCCTGCCTCTAAAAACCCTTAGATGCTAAATTTGGTTCCATTTGCTTGATTAGTTCTCGAGTTATGGAGAAACTTGTGTTTCATTTGTATGGGAGTCCCCCCCCCCCCTTCCTCTTCTAGACAGAGAATGTGTCACAAACCATCAAAAGAACCTTCTTCGGCCCTCACAAATTCCTGCACACAATATTCATAACACTAGAGACGATTCTCATATTTGCTAAATTTGCGTTTTATTTCTATGGGAGAATCCCCTCCCTCCCCCACATGCTTTCAAAAAGAAGAGGGGCTCTTAAAACCATAAAATAATTTCTTGCCTGCAAAAACCGATACCTTCCAAATTTGGTTCTATTTACTTGATTGGTTCTCGAGTTATACCGAAATTGTGTTTCATTTATACAGAAGCCACCCCCCCTTCCACCCTTCCAGAAAAGGGAGAGATCTAGAACTATCATAAAAACCTTTCCCGGTCCCAAAATCCTCTTTAATCACAATTTTCACGCCGATCGGTTAAGTAGTTTTCGAGTCTATAAGGTTCAAACAGACAGAAATTCATTTTTATTTACATAGTAGCTGAACCTGGTGCAATCTCTACCATACTTGCATGTAAATGAATGAAAATTTAATAGAACCGGCACGTTTCTGGTATTTTTGAGTAATGAGTTTTTTTCTTGACTAAGCAGGGGTTCAAACTTCTATCAGAACATGCTTCTTCTTGAAATTTGTGTTTCATTTGTATGGGATCCCCTCCTCTCTACCAGAGGAGGGAGGGATCTCAGACCAACATACGATCATTGCCTTCAAAACCCCCTACATGCAAAATTTGATTCAATTTGCTTGATTAGTTCTCGAGTTATGCAGAAATTTATATTTAATTTGTCTGACAGCTCCCCTCTTCCATACTCTAAAGGTGGAAGGGGTCTCAAACCATCATGGCTCCAAAAACCCCCACATACAAATTTTCACGCCAATCGGTTCAGTAGTTTCCAAGTATATAAGGGTCAGACAGGCAGACAGATAGACAACAGGAATTCAAATTTATATACATAGATAAATTCTGCCTCCAAAACCCTCAACATCCCAAGTGTGGTTTAATCTGCTTGAATATTATTCCCCAATCTTCAAAACCGAGAGGGGTCTTGAACCACCATTGAAAAAAATTAGCCGACAAAAAACCTCCACATTTGGTTCCATTTTCTTGATTTGTTATCGAGTTCTGCCAAAAGGAAGAGTCCCAAACCACCAAAGAAATATTTCTTGTCTCCAAAAACCTCCCCCTGATAAATTTGACTAAATTTGCTTGATACGATCTCGAGTAATGCACCCCCCCTCCCATTTCAGAAGGAGTAAAGGTCTTTAATCACCATTGAAATATTTATTTCCTTCAAAAACCTGCACACGCTTAATTTGGTTTCATTGGTTAAGTTATTTGGAAACGTCCATTAATAACGTCACGCAAAAATTGATTTTTTAACACCCCCGCCCCCCCACTTGTCACGTTTTTTGTATGAACCTTTAAATTTTTTTGCATGGATCGTCACGTTTTCTTGAACCCCCTCCCCTCCCCCCTTACTGCGTGACATAATTAATGAATCTTCCCTTTCTTGAATTATAAGGAACTTTGTGTTTCGTAGTGGGAGGAGCCTAGAGTCACCTTAAAAACATTTCTTGCCTTCAGAAACCTTCACCTTCCAAGTTTGGTTCCATTTGCTTGATTAGTTCTCGAGTTATGCAGAAAGTTATGTTTCATTTGAATGATAGAACCCCCCCCCCCCCCGCCCTTCTCTTAAATAGGAGGAGAGGTTTCAAACTACCATAGAAATATTTCTTGCCTCCAAAATCCTCCACATTCCAAACTTTGTTCCATTTGCTTGATTTGTTCTGGAATTGATCAAACAGAATCGTTTCATCTGTAAAAAAGAGGCTCCTTACAGAGGGCGTGAGGGAGGGGGGCGGAGCGGTGATTCTTGAACCACTATAAAAATATTTCTTGCCTTCAAAAACCTCCATTTGCTTTATTGGTTATCAATTCATGAAAATTTGTGTTTCATTTTTATGGAAGCATCCCCCCCATCTTTCTCTCAAACCACCATGAAAATACTTTTCTGCTTAAAAAACGTCCACATGAAAAATTTGTTTCCATTGTTTCCATGTTTCATATATATGGACCCCCACCCCTCCCACTTCCAGTAGAAACATATCTTGCCGTCAAAAACCTCCACATGCTTGATTAGTTCTTGAGATATGCAGAAATTTGTGTTTCATTTGCATGGGAGCACCTCTCATCCAGAAGCGCAGGGGTCTCATATCACCATAGAAATATTTTTTGCCGTCTAAACATCCACATGCTAAATTTGGTTTGAATTATCCAAAAAAAAATGTTTCATATGTTAAGGAGACCCCTTTCAGTAGGGCGGGAAGGGGGGGCCAGGTAAGGAAGCGGTTCATTAACCACTATAGAAATATTTCTTGCCTTCAAAAACCTCCATTTACTTGATTTGTTATCGATTCATGCAAATATGTGTTTCATTTTGCTGGAAGCCTCCCCCCCCCCCTCTCCACCTTAAACAACTATGGAAATATTTTTCTCCTTCAAAAACATCCACATGCCAAATTTACTTCCATTTGCTTGATTAGTTCTGGAGTTATGCAGAAATTTGTGTCTCATTTTAATGGGACCCCCCAGCTTCCAGAGGAGGAAGGGCACTCAAACTATCATAGAAACATTTTTTGCCGTCCAAAACCTACAAATGCCAAATTTGGTTCCATTTGCTTGATTAGTTCTTGAGTTATGCAGAAATTTGCGTTTCACTTTTCTTAGACCCCCCCACGCTTCCAGGGGAAGGAGGGGTCTCATATCACCATAGAAATATTGTTTGCCGTCAAAAACCTTCACATGCCAAATTTGATTCCATTTGCTTGATTAGTTCTACATTTATGCAGAAATTTGTGTTTCATTTGCATGGGAGCCCCCCTCTTCTAGAAGCGGAGGGGTCTCATATCACCCTAGACACATTTCTTGCCGTCAAAAACTTCTACATGCCAAATTTGGTTCCATTTGCTTGATTAGTTCCAGAGTTATGCAGAAATTTGTGTTAAATTTTAATAGATCCCCCACTTCTCCCTACTTTAAGAATAGAGAAGGCTCTTAAACTACCATAGAAACATTCCTCTCTGTCAAAAACCTTCACCTGCCAAATTTGGACACATTTGCCTGATTAGTTCTAAATTTATACAGAGATATGTGTTTCATTTGGGGCAGGGGGGAGGGGTTGTCGAACCACTATAGAAATATTTCTTGCCGTCAAAACCTCCATTTGCTTGACTTGTTATAAATTTATGCAAATTTGTGTTTCATTTGTATGTAAGTCCCCCCCCCCTCTCCCCGTTCTTCACCTAAAGCCACTATGGAAATATATTTCTCCTTCAACTCCACATGCCGAATTTGGTTCTATTTGCTTGATTAGTTCTTTAGCTATGCAGAAAATTGTGTTTCATTTTTATGAGACCCTTATTCCAACTTACTGACTTCCAGAGGAGGGGGGGCTCACAAATTACCATAGAAATATATCTTGCCATCAAAAACCTACATATGCCAAATTTAGTTCTATTTGCTTGATTAGTTCAAAAATTATTCAGAAATTTGTGTTTCATTTGCATGGGAGCCCCCCTCTTTCAGAAGCGAAGGGGTCTCATATCACCATAAAAATATTTTTTGCCGTCAAAAACCTCCATATGCCAAATTTGGTTCGAATTATGCAAAAAAAAATTGCTTCATTTGTTAAGGAGACCCCCTTCAGAAGGGCGAGGGGGGTCTCTAACCACTATAGAAATATTTCTTGCCTTCAAAAACCTCCAAATTCCAAATTTTATTGTATTTGCTTGATTTGTTCTCGAATTATGCAAAAAAAAATCTTTTCATTTGTAAAGAAGCCCCCTTTATTTGGGTCGGCTGGGGGGGAGGGTAGGGAAACGGTTCTCGAACCACTATAAAAATATTTCTTGTCGTCAAAAACCTCCAATTACTTGATTTGTTATCGATTAATGCACATTTGTGTTTCATTTGGAAGGAAGCCCTCCCCCCCTCGTTTCTTTCTCTTAAAGCTCTTTGAAAAAAAATTTTCTCCTTCAGAAACCTCCACATGCCGAATTTGGTTCCATTTGCTTGATCAGTTCTTCAGTTATGCAGAAATTTGTGTTTCATTTTTATTAGACCCCCCCCCCTCCCCCTCTCGCTTTCAGAGCAGGAAGGGGTCTCAAACAACCATAGAAACATGGTTTGCCATCAAAGTGTGAGTGGCGGGGGAGGGGTCCTCTCAAACCACTATAGGAATATTTCTTGTCGTCAAAAACCTTTTCATGCCAAATTTGGTTCCATTTGCTTGAATAGTTCTCGAGATATACAGAAATTTGTGTTTCATTTGTATGAGAGCCTCCCCTTTCAGAGATGGGAAGGGTTTTTTACTCTCATAAGAACCTTTCCCATCCCCATAAACCCCTGCATACACAATTTCACCAGACAGACAGACAGACAGACAGACAGACAGACAGACAGACAGACAGACAGACAGACAGACAGACAGACAGACAGACAGACAGACAGACAGACAGACAGACAGACAGACAGACAGACAGACAGACAGACAGACAGACAGACAGACAGACAGACAGACAGACAGACAGACAGACAGACAGACAGACAGACAGACAGACAGACAGACAGACAGACAGACAGACAGACAGACAGACAGACAGACAGACAGACAGACAGACAGACAGACAGACAGACAGGCAGACAGACAGACAGACAGACAGACAGACAGACAGACAGACAGACAGACAGACAGACAGACAGACAGACAGACAGACAGACAGACAGACAGACAGACAGACAGACAGACAGACAGACAGACAGACAGACAGACAGACAGACAGACAGACAGACAGACAGACAGACAGACAGACAGACAGACAGACAGACAGACAGACAGACAGACAGACAGACAGACAGACAGACAGACAGACAGACAGACAGACAGACAGACAGACAGACAGACAGACAGACAGACAGACAGACAGACAGACAGACAGACAGACAGACAGACAGACAGACAGACAGACAGACAGACAGACAGACAGACAGACAGACAGACAGACAGACAGACAGACAGACAGACAGACAGACAGACAGACAGACAGACAGACAGACAGACAGACAGACAGACAGACAGACAGACAGACAGACAGACAGACAGACAGACAGACAGACAGACAGACAGACAGACAGACAGACAGACAGACAGACAGACAGACAGACAGACAGACAGACAGACAGACAGACAGACAGACAGACAGACAGACAGACAGACAGACAGACAGACAGACAGACAGACAGACAGACAGACAGACAGACAGACAGACAGACAGACAGACAGACAGACAGACAGACAGACAGACAGACAGACAGACAGACAGACAGACAGACAGACAGACAGACAGACAGACAGACAGACAGACAGACAGACAGACAGACAGACAGACAGACAGACAGACAGACAGACAGATTTTAGATACAGATTTTAGATACAGATTATCACCGTTTTTGACAAGCAAATTGTACAAACTGAACAATAGACTGATGCAAATTTCGAAATTTTTGCTCCCCTTAGCTTAATCGACGCCAACTTGGGTCCTGATAGTCCCCAAAAAATTTGAACACATTTGGTTTTAATTTGGCTTTACACACGCTATTCAAAGTTTGTATGGGAGTTTGTATGAAGAATCTCATATATAAAGTATATATATATATATATATATATATATATATATATATATATATATATATATATATATATATATATAAAATATAGAATAAATTATTTAATTTATATTAAATAACATATATAAAATACATTAATATAAAATGTATAAAATATAAAAAATAATAAGAAAACAAAAATAAGAATAAAACATCATACCTAAAGTTTGTATTTTATGTTTTATTGAATAACAATTTTTGTATAAAATTTACATGTCAGGTAGCTTCGGCATTTTGAAAGTTGACAACTTACACTATATGAATCTATATAATATTTGGCTTAAGGACATAATATCAAGATGTTAGGGATCTGGAAATGTAAGTTTGAGATTCTTCATACTAATTCCCATACAAACTTTGAATAGCGTGTGCAAAGCCAAATTAAAACCAAATGTGTTCAAATTTTTTGGGGATTATCAGGTCCCAAATTGGCGTCGATTAGGCTTAGGGGAGCAAACATTTCGAAATTTGCATCAGTCTACTGTACAACTTCCATTTTGCTTAGGTTACTAAGCAATTCGGAATATTCACACTCAAAAAAATCTACATGTTTTTTTCACGTGAAATTTCACGTAACTTCCATCTGAACACGTAACTTAATTTTCTTCAGTAAAATCAGATACACATAACATGAGAATTGTACGTGAAAAATCACGTAACATTTATGTGATATTCACGTAGAATGTGAATTTACGTGGAAATCACGTTGCGCTTACGTCAATTCCACGAGTTTATTACTGGTTTTGGCAGTGGACGAAAATTACGTGCGTTTCATGTGGATGTAACGTGTCGATTTTTTTGAGTGCAGTTTTTGTAAATACATCTGGACATTTTAAATTGAAACTCTTCAGAAATATCATTAAATGTCCGATTATATGTATTTATTAATCCAATTTAGTTGAAAGATGCCATTCTGGGTGGGCGTACTCACCTCTGATACTCTTGGATTACCGACGAGCGAATTCGAGACAAACTCCCCTCCCAATCTGTGTCCTGACATTTCATACCAACGCCAAAAATCAAGATACGATTGATTTCCTCAAAATAAGCCCTCTTATCCTGGACCCCCCTCCGATTCCATCTAATTTCTAACTCCCAACTACGTCAAACAATTTCTTCACTCAACTCCCGCTGAATTCGCTTCGCATTCGCTAGGTTGGTCTACCTCGAACAATAAGATCAACAAGACTGATCTCGACCAGGCCCGGCGCAGAAACAACGGATTTTTGAGGGTGATGTCAATCAGCCGTCGGTCATTATTATTGCTGATTTCGGCAACCGCCAGAGCAGGCCAGACCGCGACGCAAGCCGCCAGCTCCGAAGGCCTTGAAATTGAATTTTTCAAATCTGTCCGCCGCCGCCACCCCCTTCGCCCCGTAACCATAGCAAGCCGCATGTGTTTGTGTTTGTGTCTGCCTCAGTGGCCTGCCTAGATGACTTTGAAAAGCAAACGGCCGAGGAGGAAAAACCGAACGGCCAGCGTCGATAATGAGAAGAATGGCGCGGCTGATGATCGGATTTTTTCTGCCGAGTTCGAGCTTTGTGATTTTTCTTTTTGCGATTCGCATGATGGCTCGCACATGGGTCACCTCCTCAGGGCCGCACTCTATTTTTGGCGTGCCCCTGCAACCGCAATGAGCGAGAATGCGCCGCCGACGACGACGACGACGACGACGACGACGACGACGACGACGACGACGACGCCGAGCCAAGAAGAGAGCACCCGACGCGCGTAGAAATCTCTTGCTCAACCACATTCAAATGATGATGGGTCGATTGTTGTTGGGCCCCGAGAAAAGTGAACCCAAAAATAGATGGTTCAAGTGCGCAATGCTATGCTGGCAACAGCAGGTATCTCTACATAGAGTTGAGATGTACCTTCCCAGCAAAAAACAGAGAAAAAAGAGCATGAAATATGTACGTTAATAATGATTCCTCCCCGAAAGTGGACCAGCGCAGACAACGGCGACGGAAAATGGCTGCTGCGCAACCGACGACACACATGCCGGCGCGGAGGTCATCCGTTTTTTAGGGTGCTGAATGCCCTTTTAAGCGGGCAATTATCACCCCCGCCCCTCCAGCCCTGGAGCCTGATTTCGTTAAGGTACTTTTGAAAAGCCCAAGTCTAAGTGCGGACTTCAATTGCACACTCGCACTAGCGCTCTCTAATGGGCACTCTTGGTGCTTCGGTCGGTCGACGATGGCGACGACGACGGCGGCGGGAGAAATTATGGTGGGAAAATTTTATAGACATTTTTTTGTTCGGTTTGTTACGAAATTAAAGTGCTCGATTTTTGGTGGGAAGTACCCGACGGTGGTGGACAACGCGTGTTTGTTATTGTAAATTGCCCCGCGGAGCAGCTCAAATGATTTGAGGTGATTTTTTTTTTTTTTGCACGCGTAAGTGAGCGAGGCGGATTTAGGTCAGCTGAGTTTAGCAACAGGAAGTGGTGCCGGGAGTGACCGTATAAACAACGATAATTTAGCGTCTATTGTGAGCAGGAGGTAGCTGAAAGTGCACCCGGTGGTGGATAGTGTTTTATTTATGAACTTACTTCCTAACTAACGGCAACGAAATTTGGTAATGATTTGAATGGGATATAATTGGAAATAAGTTGAGGTAGAAATTGCACTACAATTAAGACGTTTTTACTTGGATGGCAAATCTAAGTTTAATGTAGGTGAAGAATTTCCTCTCTTTCTCTTCAATTTGGAAACAACCTGCTTATACACACACACAACATTGTTAGAAGAAAATGTTTTTTTCTATTTTAGTTACCAGATTGTGAAGAGCTGTGA
Organism: Aedes japonicus; assembly: GCA_034211315.2. Lineage (NCBI taxonomy): Eukaryota > Metazoa > Arthropoda > Insecta > Diptera > Culicidae > Aedes > Aedes japonicus. The sequence goes on from JASCZW010003980.1 coordinate 14,378, forward strand.
CTATTGAATTTGCTGATAGATAGGCAAATTGTGTTTTACATAATGGCTTTTAAAAAGAAATTCTGATTTTATGTTTTTCCATTGATTTCGAAAATATAACAGACTAATTGGTCTATATGGTTTTGGTGGAGATTAACCTTTTTTATTTGTCTTTGGTATATACAATTCAGACTTGCATCCACTTCTTTGGAATACATCCCAGTACAAAACTGGACTTGAATAATTCAATCAAAATAGGAGTTATTACAGATTTGCCCTTTTGGATCAGTGCTATTCCATTTGGGCCAGGAAATTTGAAAGGACTTAAAGAATCGACTTCCCATTCAATCCTAGAGTTCGTGAAGATTTTATTTGCAATATGTTCAGCTAGTAAGTTGGAAAATTTTGTTCCACTTAGTGAATCATTCATCCTAGTAGATCCTCTCGTTCAGATTATAAAGATGGGTTACTTTGCATTTAGCAGTATGCAGAGACCCTAGAAAATGAGTTTGTATAATTAATTCCAGAGTTGCATTTGTGTTGTCAGTAATTTTCCGTTTGTCTTTTTGAGAGTCCCGAGACCACACAGAAACAAATCCGTGTCTGTTTTCATGAATAAAAAATCATAAAACTAACTCTTATCTTATTATAGGAATTCATGTGTCTTATTCATGGTTTCAGGAATAAAATGACCGATGCGAGACATGAACTTTGGAAGAATTGTTTTGCCTCTAATCTAAAGTTCTGTAATCATCTTCATAAATCAAGAATCTATTCAAGATTAACAATAGCGGATGTACTTAATCCAACAGGTCTTACCACCGCTCTTCACACCAACATCAGGTTTTAATCCCGATGTAAGATTTATTTTTTTGTTTAAATTAAGAGTCGATAAAGTAGATTTGTCAGATTCGTGAATAATGTTTCCAGTATTAGAAATTCAGCTCATGGTTTTAACTCGATCAAATCATGATTTCATTGCAGTGGAAAAATAGTTCATGATATCAGGAATATTGTTCATGGTGTATATTCATAACACAAAAACACAACATATGCATGAAATCATGACCTGTTTTTCTCATTTTGAAGAACAAATTATTTCCAGTGCATTGAAATAAATTTCTTGAGATATTTTTTTGAATTCTTGCAGTTTCGGAAGTGTTATCTATGTTTTTACACAAATGTGTCCAATCGTTTTACTTGGATCTTCTTATTTTTCGTTTATATTCACTCAATACCTTTTTCTACTGACTCCAATTTGAAGTAATTTTCGCCCGATTTCGCCCGAATAATTTCCGTGTTTATTTTCGTAGCTTTTCAGATCGCTCGTTCCACCAGGAAACATCGCTATTGGTCGACCGCTCTTTTGTAGGACAGCTGGCATTACAAACATGATTTATAGTAGTTCTTAGGTAGATAGCACTTTTTTCTAGTTTTGAAACCGTATCTTAATTAATAGTGATGGGCTCATATTGGCTCTTGGTTTATAGTACCCAATTGATTTTACAAGAATCTCTGTTGGATTCCTTCAGTTTATCACTAGCCTTGGATTCAAACAATATTTGTTTATGATCTGAAAAGAAATTGGGTTCGAAACATGCTAGTTTGCTTCTTCTTTTATTGTATTAACAAAAACCTGAGAGTTTCCTATATTAAAGGGTGTTCCAGTCAAAATTTGGTCCAACAGTAATGTGTGTGAGTCGATCAAAGTTAATACGTCAAATTATTTTTCTTTTTCAAGTTCAGTTAATACAGAATACAGGAGAAATATTCAGCTAAGCTTCTTTTTTACCCAATGCAAATTGCCGAGTCTATCGTTTAACAGCTGCCATAAGATTTTATACAGTCTCTTTGTCCACTTTATTCGCCGCAGAACGCCAGTTTGCCTTAAACTGTTTCCCGCTCACAACAGCTTTTTGAGTGGTCTTAAGATTCCGCTAGACGATGGCCCAATATTGTTCGATTGGGTGGAGCTCATGCGTGTTGGGAGGGTTCTTGTCCTTGGGCACCACTTGAACGTTGTTGGCAGCACACCACTCCATTACCTTTTTCCGTAATGGCAAGATGCCAAATCTGGCCAAAATAGAACGGAACTATTGTGTCACTTCAGGAAAGGCAGAAGACGTTTTTGTAGGCACTCGCTCAGATAAACTTCCTGGTTGACGGTTCCAATCGCAATGTAAACGTTGCTCTTCAAGCCACAGGTACAGATGGCCTGCCACACCAAATATTTCTTTGCGAACTTTGACAGTTTAATGTGCTTGAAAATATCTGCCACCTTTCTCCGTTCGGTTGCTGTATAAAATTCCTGTCCAGGAAGCTGTTTAAAGTCTGCCTTGACGTAAGTTTCATCGTCCTGTACCACGCAATCAAACATGGCCAGCATCGTCGTGTACAACTTTCGCGATCGTGCTTTGGCCGACGTGTTTTGTTTATCGCCGCGATTTGGAGCCACCACTTTCTTGTAAGTCGACAGTCCAGCTCGTTTCTTAGCTCTATCCACGGTTGAAGGCGCCACTCCCAGCTTCTCTGTGACATCTCGGACGGAGAGGTCGACTCCGGTTTTCGATTTCCCCTTGATCCAGCTTTCCTGGCTGTCCACAAACGTTCACCGAACACTTTCAATACGTTGGTAACAGTTGATTTAGCCACATTCAACAATTTCGCCAACTTGGCGTGAGAGTAGTTTGGGTTTTCGCCATGCACGTGCAAAATTTTGATGCGTTGCTTCTCTTTCTTCGACGACATTTTGGTAGCTGAAGTGCTAATTGCAAAATCAAAACATGTGTAAAACAAAGGGTGTGCAAGATGTTTTAATGCACGATGCAAGGAAATGCGTCAAGTTTGAGTCGACCAAATTTTGATCAGAACACCCTTTACATATATCAATATTATTCTGTGAAATAATATGAAATAGCCACTCTCCCTTTTTGTTGATTCAGGTGCTGCTCCCCATCGTATGATAAGCGTTTGCATCACATCCGATGATGAAGGCTTTATTTCGGCTTGTGCAGTGTGAGAAAAAAGCAGAAACTTCTAGTGGAGTTGCTTCGTCAGTATCCTCAGGAAAATATGCAGATGCCACGTATAGCATCGTTTCGCATTTCGTCGTAGGCACCTCCAATGAAACTACAACAATATCCCTGCTGATGAAGTCTGTGATTGGTGTAATTTTTGCATTAATATTTACAAGAATTGCAGCTCCTAGTTTGAGCTGAGTATTAACCTTAAATCGTACTGTTGTATGTCCTTTCTTCCAGGTTCTCGAATTCCTGAGGTATAAAATTAATACCTTCCCCGATAATGTATTTGATTCTGTTTTTTTTTTCTGTAAGGCCATTTCTTACTGCTTTCAATCAGTTGTGGTTTATGTCTAAGACGAGTATCTGTCATAGAACATGAGTTAGATTCCGAACGTAAAGTGGGTAACGCCGAACTTCCACTACTCTTTGCTCCACTATCTCCTAAGAGACACTGATCCGTTTTATATGAGCATCCTTCAACATTTGTAGAATAATTACGGCTTTCACTGAATACATTATTTGTGATGCCACTTGCTTCTGTGCTACATTGTTGGACCTCTTGTAACACAGCGTCCTCGGAATTCTCGTGGATTCTAGAGCTTTCTTGGGATTTATCAGAACCACCCTTAGCATTCAAGTCATCAGATTTGATCAGTGTCTGTCTTCGGTAAGACTCTTTTCCTCAAATAGGCAACTCCGAATATTTTCAAAGAAACAGTATCAACAGTGAAGATAAGCTCAACGTGATGATCTTTTACCGTATATAGCTTCAGGATCTTCCAAGTCTCAACCATCAATCCTTTATTTTTGGCTTTCTAGAACGGCAAATATTTCTTCGTCAGAATCCTCCACAAATTCTTTCCTCAGCAACTCTTGTAGGAATTGCTTGTTGAGTACCACCTTGTTGTAGTGTAGTGAGCATTTGGATAACCATTATGCAACATGCGAATGCTAGTAGAATTTATTACTGCACAATAAGCAGGTTTTTGAGGAGTAGAAAAATCTACATTAACTTTTTTTTTGCTATCTCCATCCTTGCTCGCACTGAGGACTGTTTTGCGGATGAAATAAGTTACAATCAAGTAACGGTAGCAATTTTTAACCATTGTGTGCTGCTTGGAAGGTGTATTAGTGGCGATGGTGGTTTTGGTTTGCTCTCTCTCTCTCTCTCTCTCCTCTCTCTCTCTCTCTCTCTCTCTCTCAAACACACATACCCCACACACACACACACATACATTAACTACCTTCCCAACTACCATTACCAGTCCATCTCGCTTCGCAGCTGCAAGATCCTACCAACATTGCACAGAAAAGAACTTCAAATCATACCATCATACGTCACATTCATGTGCATTCGTGTCGGAAAAGCTGAATTTAAATTTACAGAGTGTTATTTTTAGTTTCTTTTATTCATAATTTTCTTCTTCTACTTCTTCTTCTTCTTTATCTACTTGAATTCACTTCATTTCTTCTTCTTCGATAATACAAACGGAAGATATGTAGTGACTAATCGGTTAATTCTTCCGGGTGGAGGAGTGGTATGACGTGGTTTCAACTGTCGTCATATCGTCTGGGGATACCGCTTTGGCTTGGCTGTGGACGTCACTGGTAATGCACAGCCTACCTGAATCTAGAATCTCTATGGCGACCTAATATCATGGATCATAATTATCTACCATTACATCACACCTTTATGTGCCTACTCAAATCACTCCCGCCACCGAACAATAGATACCATACTAAAGAACAGTAGCAGTTCACAACAAAGCATCTAACACGGACCCGCGCCACCGAACAATAAATAAGGAGTGTATCGAATATAAGCTATCCACATGCATTTGCGTTGAACGCATGTATTTGTGATGGTTTTTTATGCTCTGAACAGTGCATGCTATGCGATTGACTGTCAGCTTTCTTTTGTTTACTTGTTTGTTCGGTTCAAATTCTGCGTTTTCAAAATGTCGCGTATTGAAAGGAAGTGAAAATTAAGGTTCTGGACACATGGCTAAGTGAGAAGGGTAATACTATGCGAAAATTGGCAAAGCGGTTTGGAATTCATCATGCGAGTGTTAAAACCATCATTAATAAGTTTGGGGAACACTATTCTTTGGATGAGCTACCAGGAAGAGGCAGAAAACCCGGTTCTTTCAACCCGAAACTGGAGCAGAAAGTGGTATCTCTAATCATGAAGAACAAATCAATGTCAATACGTGATTTGGCCAAAAAAGCAGGAACGAGTGTCGGAATCATCCAGCGTGTCAAGAAACGAAACCACCTGAAGACCTACAAGGAGAAGAAAATCTCGAAAAAAGTGCAGAACAGAAGAAGCGAGCAGCAACAAGGGCCCGGAAATTGTATTCGCGTCTTTTGCAGCGTCCGGATGCATGCGTTTTGATGGACGATGAGACCAGGTCGATTCAAGTGGAGAAATTTGGTCGAAAGGTACTGGTATGGCAAGCAATATGTTCCTGTGGTTCGAAGTCAACCATTTTGTACACTACCGGAACTATAAATGCGGAAATCTATCGATCTGAGTGTCTCCAGAAGAGATTGTTGCCTTTATATAAGAAGCATAGTACACCTCCACTGTTTTGGCTGGATTTAGCGTCGGCTCACTATGCCAAAACCACTCTCAATTGGCTTGTGGAAAAGGGTATAGATTTCGTTGAGAAAAATATCAATCCACCAAATTGCCCTCAGCTTCGACCCATCGAACGTTACTGGGCAATCGTGAAGAGGGTCTTCAAGAAGACTGGTAAGGCAGCTGGGAACATGCAGGAGTTCAAAAAAATTTGGGCTCAAGCGTCAAAAAATGCGATGCAACACTTGTCCGGAACTTGATGAAGAGCATTCGATCCAAAGTTCGAAAATTCGTGAAGGAATAACTTAAATTTCATCCGGTCTTCATTATGTTCAAGTTTAACCTCGTACAATAAAAGATCAATTTTTTGTACGAATAGAATATCGGTTTTCAACATAATTTGAAAGAAAGTTTGTGGATAGCTTATTTTCGATACACTTCTTAACCGAAACAATAGATAACGAGCTATGCCCGATAACAAAAAGGCACCAAGGTGATACGAGGCCTATGGTAAACTAATAATATAGGTCATTACTAACCAGCCAATCAACCATGACCAGCATGTATCACCAGAAAGCAGCTTTATTTTTTATTTGATGTATTCGCTCACTCGATCACTCGCGCCACCGAACAATACACTAAGGTCTTTTTACCCGTTTTTTTTTAACACGGTTTGTTTTCGGCGATAACTCCAGAACGGAACAACTAATTGACCTCATTCAAATCCCATTTTCCGTTTTGAGCAAAAAGAAATCATGGAAATTTTTCAAAAAATCACAACTTTTGGTATAAATACTCAAAATTTCAAAAACTATATTTTGACCATTGCATAAAACAGTAACACATGCAAAAAAACTCGAAGTAATCTAAAATTCATGTGCAAAATGCATGTTGATCTATTTAGTCTTTTTTTACGCTGTTTTATAGTAAAAGTGAAACCTATCCCCCGTGTAAACCTTTGGGTAGATTGCTTGAAAAATACATAATTCGCTATGCCCGATAATAGAATTGTGCGCACCAAATGATCAAAACAATTGTTCACAATTATTCGTAGATGGCTTGCATGTAGAGAGGATCACGGATTCCCAAAACATCTCGTACCTTGCGTAAAAGTTGCCTGCATCTGGCCAAATGGGTATTCAATAGTCGTACTCTGGAGGCATCATTATTCGGGAAATACCAAATCGATGTGATTATAACCGTCCCCGCACCTACATATACTGATATCGACGAGGTTAATTCTGTAGAGATGTTCGTCTCGCAAGCAGTGGTCGGACATAACTCTTGACATCGCACGAAGAAAACACCGGCTTACATGCAGACCTTTGAAGCACGATCTCAACGAAACATTTGGAACTCTGTCGTACTGATGGGAAAAAATTATCATATGGAATTCTTCTATCGAGAATCTCGCTTTCTTGTGCGCCTACCTTCGCTAGAAAGTCCGCCTTTTCGTTGCCTGGAAATGAGCATTGTGAGGGAACTCTATGCACATGTCGAAAATTATCCTCAACGCGAAATTAGGAAGTCACCGAAACCAGTGGATCCACCAATGCGTAACCCACCAGTGAAAATTCGTCTATTGCAATTGACATGTTTTCAGTTGAAATCATAGGGAACGAAAATAACTGTTCAATAAAAAGGTGAAGAATTAAATCAGGTCGAAGATCATTTGGAACCCCCAGAATATCGTGCTTCATGAAAAGATCAAAATCAATGGAGGAACTGCGGTAAGTAAAGCGTACACTAGGAGAATTGAAGCAGATGCACAAGAATCTAGACTGAGTACTCAAATCGAGAATTTCTTCACAGTTTTCAGTCACAAGGTTGAGCTTCCAGAAGCGGTACTTTTTTGTGTTTATTTCTGACACACTTTACACTAGCGGTGCATTCATGTCCAGTATTGATGGATGCTTCGACTCTTCCGTCATGGCGTAGCTGTTGTAGATGCTCCAACTAGATTCCGCTTTCTCGTTCGTTGTGTTGTTTTTCATAATCATTACAATTTTCTTCTTGTTCATTGTCATAACAATCATTAACATATTCTCCGTAAAATTTTCATCTTCTTCGTCAACTCTTCTTTTTTCTTCATGTTCTTTATCATCTTCTTCGTCTTCGTTTTTCTGATCTTCCTTCCTTCCATCTTCCTTTTCTTTTTTTACTACTGATTCTACTATCCTCTCACTTTCCATTATTATAAAATGCGACACACATAAGTGGACGGATCCTGGGAGCACTAATGACCGGTGAGATATTAACCTCGACCCAGCTGCTGTGGAATGGTGTTTGATGTACGACACTTACATCGTTGTTCAACGGTAAGAGCACAGTATTAGTGCGGCAAGCCTTCGAGATGACCTAGTTAACTCGGAAGACAATACCAGCAATCTACTTAACTTCTTGTGGCAAACCGGGTTATATCAAAAATTGTAAAGAACAAATACAAAAAAAAAAACTTAAAATAGGAGCAATTGCAAAAGGTGAATTCAGTGAGAATAGGGAGAAATAATCGGAAGGAGAACGTGAATTAAACCGAAGAACGAACAAAAAGCAAATACAAAAATGTTAGCAACACAAATAATTGCGAATGAAGAATGAAGATGAAAAGAAGGTCAATAAATGTAATAGAAGCAAACAGAAGCGGTACTGTAAGGGCTTCGCTCCAATCAGAACCTCCATGTTCATATAAGACGTCGAATGCATAATTCATGATTTTGCAAAACTTGCTCTTCGAAGAACATTTTGAGATTGTTGAACCCTACAAGCCACTTAGGGAAGCCCTGTGGAATCTGAATTCCTCCGGGAAAGTGGCCATATTCAAATCTTTTCTTAAACCTGGCTTGTGACACATCAAACTTCATGATTTTGCAAAACTAGGTCATCAGAAGACATTTTGAAGATTTTTTACCATACTGGCCACTAAAAGAGGCCCGGCAGGATCCGAATTCCTCCGGAAAAGTGGCCATATTCAAATATTTTCCAAAATCTGGCTTGCGACACATCAAACTTCATGATTTTGCAAAACTTGCTCTTCGGAGAACATTTTGAGATTGTTGGACCATACTGGCTACTTAGGGAAGCCCTGTGGAATCTGAAGTCCTCCGTGAAAGTGGCCATATTCAAATCTTTTCTTAAACCTGGCTTGCGACATATCAAACTTCATAGTTTTGCAAAACTTGTTCTTCAGAGGACATTCTGAGAGTGTTGGACCATACTGGCCACTTAAAAAGTCTTGCAGGATCCGAGTTCCTCCAGAAAAGTGACCATATTCAAATCGATACCAAAACCTGGCTTGCGACATATCTGGGTGTCTGACCATACTGGCCACTTAGGAAGGCCCTGCGGCATCCGAGTCCTTTCGGCAAAGAGGCCATATTCAAAAAAAATCCAAAACCTGGCTTGCGACATATCAAACTTCATGATTTTGCAAATTGTGTCTTCGGTGGACATTCTATGAATTTCCTACCATATATCTAAGCAAATCGTTTGCCAGGAAACTTTATCGTACTGCTTATGCACATAGGATCGATTGAAAAATGTAAACGTCGCCTCAGTTTTGTAATATTTCCATCCTGTTTGTACTCTTTTTATGAATTTCGTTACGCTTTGGAGCACTAAAATGTGCGTGTCTTTTCCAGCTCGACAGTATCATTTTATTAAAAGTAGTTGTTTAGTTGGGGCATAAACCACTAGCCGAGAGAGCCATAATTAGAAGAGCTTATGTCATAACAAATATTGTGGTTTTGCGGTTGAAACCGGATTTTCGGTTTTGTTTTTGTATTGTTCGATAGTGTGAATTATTTTTGTGCAAAATTTTAAATGACTTGAAATCTGATAAAACGAGCATCGTGGATCTGGATTCAGCCTGGGTGGAAAAGGATCTGATCCATATCGATCACAAGACAAACTTTTGCAAAATCATTAAACTTGATATGTCACAAGCCAGGTTTTGGAAACGATTTCAATTTGGACACTTTTCCGAAAGAACTCGGATCCCATTATGGTCAGACACCCTAAGAATGTCCTCTGAAGACTAAGTTTTGCAACAATCCTGAAGTTTGATGTGTTGAAAGCCAGGTTTCGGTAACGGTAATGAATTCCTGGAGGAATTAGAATTCCGCAAGGGCTCTTTAAGTGTTCAGTATGGTCAGGAATCCTCAGAATGTCCTCTACAAACCTATTTTTGCCAAATCATACTGTTTGATGGGTCGCAAGCCAGTTTTTGGAAAAGATTTGGATATGACCACTTTTCCGGAGGAGCTCGGATCCTGCAGGGCCTCTCCAAGTGGCCAGTATGGTCAGACATTTGGTGTGTCGCAGGCCAGGTTTTGGCAGCGATTTGGAAATGGCCTCTTTTCCGTAGGAACTCGGATCCCGCAGGACCTTCCTAAGTAGCCAATGTGGTCAGATACCCTCAGAATGTCCTCCAAAGACCTAGTTTTGCAAAATCATGTAGTTGGATATTTTGCAAGCCAGGTTTCGGTAACGATTTGGATATGGCCTTTTTTCCGGAAGAACTCGGATCTTGCAGAAGCTTCTTAAGTGGCCAATATAGTCAGAAATCCTAAAAATGTCCTCTGAAGATAAAGTTTTGCAAAATCATGAAGTTTGATGTGTCGCAAGCCACGTTTTGGGAGAAGATTTGAATATGGCCACTTTCCGGAGGAATTCGGATCCCGTAGGGCCTCCCCAAGTGACCAGTATGGCCAGAAATTCTCAAAACGTCTTCTCATGACCTAGTTTTGCAAAATCCTGAAGTTTGATGTGTCGCAAGCCAGGTTTTGGCAACTATTTGAATATGGCCACTTTTCTGGAGGAACTCGGATCCTGCAGGGCCTCTTTTAGTGACCAGTATGGTCAGAAATCTTTAAAATGTCTTTTGATGACCTAGTTTTGCCAAATCATGAAGTTTGATATGTCGCATGCCATGTTTCGTTTCTAAAAATGTGTTGTCCACCATCCCTGGACAGGTACTTACCCCAGTACTCCCACCTTGGAATCTGAAACTACGGAAATTTCCGAAATAACCAGTGCAGATTTATAAACTAGGATATATTTGTGATTTATTGCAAAAAACCGCAACAAAATTCGATGACTAACGATGGAGTATCATCAATTTGAAATTTGAAATTTTCTGTCTCAGAGGGGTTGGGGACGTACGTGTTAAACGCACCTTCAAAATCATGCATTTAACAATTTTTGATCTTTAAGAGCTACATCGAGGGTGCTTGTTAAGTTTCAACATGCAGGTGATAAGCTTTTGTTAAGCATTAAAATTTGAGTCATACATTTTTTTCGAAAATAAATGCGTTTATTTTTAAGGCTCAGACGTGTGTGACACTTTGCGGAGCCGATAATCAATATTGTTATTTACAATGCATTGCTTTTTGGAGTAAGTGAGTGGTATGCTAATAACTCGTGGCTGGCTCAAGGTTAATGGGTCACATCATCGTTTGGAACGGGTCAGAAATGTTAGGTTATTTAAGTTTAATGCTGCTCATGGTTACGAAATCTACCAAATCCTCTGTCCTTTTTTTTGTCCCCGGGAACTAAACCGCAAATGGATGACCATAGCTTACTGGGCAGGTACAAGTAGCACGGAAGCAAAAGGATAATACATCTGGAACACAATGACAGAGGATTTACAACACACTGAGAAATTATGAATTTTTCACGAGACGTAATGCATGTTTGTAAAAATTTGAAGAACGGAAAAAAAAGATCTCGTGTAGAATTAAGTCTCCTAAAACTGACACAAACGCAATTCGACAAAAGATGTGCTTGATTTAATTTATTTCCTCATCTCTTTCAACTCATTCTCATGTGCTTAAGGGCACTTGCATGTGTCGGTCTCAGCGGACATATATTTACACGACATTTTGGTAGTTTGCAGACAAACAAGGGTCATAATTTTCAAACATTAAAATTGGCTAACCCTCATTCGATTTCCAATTTTTCAAAACTCATCAATGTGCCGACTTTCGTAGCACACAGGAAACAATGCGCATGAAGTCATTCCGCTAAATATTCACCTCATTAAGTCCGACCGTGAGCTTTGACCTTACGACAACTCGCAACCTTTTCAGCGCAAAAACCTTATCCACTATTCCCCGCTAATGGGAGCAATAAAAACATACCCAACCTCACAAAGCAGCACATAACAAGCATGAGTTGTTTCCTCTCGTTTCGCGTGCTCTTAGGCTCTTCGCATGCAAGTCGTTTTCCACCGCCAGATTTAAGCCGACTGATATAATTAATAAAATAAAGCAAATTTAATTGGGTGATCTCCTTTCTTCTGTCGGTGGAAATTTTGCACTTTAGCGGCCTAGTTCTACTCGCAACTCGCGGTCACCAAAACCTCAGCTCTCACGATTAAGTTTCCCCAAGGCCTCACCCCAGCGAAAACAAAAAAAACAGAACCGGAGACAACTAGCCCAGAAACAAAACAGAAAAATATTAAATTACTGCCATGGCAACGCACATTCACAATGCAACAAGGCTAGCCCTCCAGCCGACCATAGCCTGCTTCAAGATCGACCAGGTAAAACGGAAATAAACGCGAAAGAAGAAAGACTTGTGCGATGGTGACATCCACGACAGCGGCAGCGACGAACCCGCTTCCGACTTGGTCGATTTCATTTCCTTCATCAATCACCCCTGGGGGGAGGGGAGGGGTCCCCTGTCCAGTCACATCTTCCTCCCACCAAGAAACGGTTTCGGAAATATATGGCCATGGTCGCCGAATTATTGATACCATTAGTGCTCGCCGTACGGACGGGATGTTGATGCCGGATTCTGGCTGCGCTTGGGAAATAGGTTGTCGGGTGACTTCCTCGGGCGGCTCTGGCGCGAGTCGAGCGATCGTAAATTATATTACGCGTCTTTGAAAACCGAACGAAGCTACACGGGGCATAAAGCACGATACAGAAAAAAAAAACTTTACGACCATCATCTTCATCATCAACGCCGGCTGCCCATCATCTAGCCCGAAGTGGAATAGCAGCGGAATGTGTGTGTTTGTATGCGAGGTGGTGTTTTTTTGCATAATATTCCCACACCTCAAGAGGGTGCACGCGTGCGCCAACATACGGCGAGCACTCCAACTTCGGGCCGTACGGATCCCTTTCGGCTGTCAGTCAATCCGCTCGAGATAAACAAACCATAACAATTGTTCACTCCTTGCGCTTGAACGCATTTTCGGGCTTTGAAATTTGCCGACGCCTCGCTCCAAACCCCCCCTCCCCCCTTGGCCGACGATTTTTGTTTTTTCGCATTGCCGAGTAATGAAGAAATGGAAAATCGAGCTAATCGTTCGTAGAAAATGATTTGTGCGCTGGCTGTCGGTTAGTTTCGGTGCAGATTGGATGAGGGGGGGCCAAATTGTTGGGAAGCATGCGATGTGAAGTCCGCTGGTTGATGAGTTAATTTTGCCGTTTGAGTGTATCACTGATTAGTTATTCCCGAGGGGTCCGATGGCGAAGTGAAGCTGATTAACTCGGAGGGACAGTGGTAATGCTCGGTTGTAAATTGGGATTTTCCACGCTGGATGCGGGAAAATACGGAAAACGGGAGATATTTATCCGGCCACTCGAGTAATGGTGGATTTAACGACGCGTCATAACATTTCTAATGAGCTTCGAGTGTGAGCGCAGTAAAACGGGGGGTGCGAAAATGGGTTTCTGTTTTACTAATTCCCAAAGTGTGCAGTCAGGCCGATTTATTTCGTAGCGATCATCTGCGGTTTAATGCAGTAAAACAGCGATTAAGGAGGTGTTTTCGTGCGCTTGGTTTGTTTGGACCATTAAACTGATAATGGGAAACAAGTATCCGCTAGTGGTTGGCCTCATTTCGGTTGTTGAACAACCCGATATCGATAAAATGTCCCCCAATTTCACTCTTCTAAACAGTTCCTAACGAACTCCAATCACTTGCATCGCACTCTCCTCGATTGCAACTGTTTAATTTCTTAATCTTCATTCCAAACTCCCGTTTACCACTGCTGCCATTCACCATGGCATGGCCCCGGTAGTCAATCAGCGGACGTTGGCAGCAAACCCACACTGGCTGCCTGGCTCGAGTCCATCCATATTAGCACAGTGTTTGATGAGTGTTAATTTGCTTTTAAATTATCACTTTCGTTGCAAAGCCGCCCTCCCGCCCCCCTCGCTCCAACGTGGGTTTTGTTGAATGATAAATACCGATGCTCCATTGCTGCGCCATAGACATAGACGACGGATGGGAAGAGCGGCAGCAGGTTTTCCACCCCGCATCAGCTGCTTGACATTTCAGGCATTCAGCGCTTGAACCGCGTGCGCCACGGACTGAACATTATAAATTGCGTCTAAATAGCATGAAAAAAGAAGTAATTTTCTTTTTATCATTGTGCAGCCCTGCCCTCTTCACCCAATCGAACGAGCGGTTAGCATATTCTCTCCCCCCATTGAAGACGGTAGCAGCAGCAGTTTTCCTCATTTCTTTTTTCCCCGTCCACATCAGTGAGAAAATCAGAAGCTTCATCATCGGCGGCCACAAATTTGATTGATAAGTTAATTTCGTTTAATGGCTGACCTTTGCCTCCGGTGCCGCCGACTTGGTCTTTGCTGCTGTGTGAAAAAGTAGCTAAAAAGTAGTCAATTTTCCGATGCCGTTTGATTGCGATGCCATGCCATTGAGAATGTGTCACTTCCCTCCGCTGATCTAAAGGTTGTTCTCGTCCTCGATCGAGTGTACGTACACGAGACGGGAAGTCGCGAAAATTAATAACTGAATCGCGGTTATTGCGTGCCAGGCCACGAGCTTTGCGGATTGGAGTGGGCCAATTAGGCGGTGACCTTCGGATGCCTGCCTGCTGGGGAAGACAACAATCGATGGATGGAGTGTTGGAGGCAGTGAATGGAAAAGCCGTTCGAGTGTGGCCTTAATAGTTTATTGAGGTATTGTTATTCTTTTTTCACGGTTGATGTGCGAGCGAAGGGGGGGGGGGGGGGGGTGCCGGAGTGGCGTATTAGTGGCTCTACACAATGGCTGGATACGTTGGGTGCAATTAGTACGCCTATGATGGTGACAAATAGAGCGATATTGCCAACGATAGTTTTAGCTATCGGCGGGGAAGGAGATTGAAGGAGAAGAAGATAGATCAGTGTTTCGTTGCGAATTTCAGTTCAAAACAAAACCAAACAGTTTTCAGCAGAACTTCTTCCTGTTTATCAATTTCACGTTTGAAATTGAACTGCAGAATGGCTAAACTTCACACTAAGAAATTATTACTAAATTGAAATAAATTGAAATTTCATTTACGTCAAGAAACGTAAGCAAATAATTTATGCTCTAAAAGGTGATCCAATACAGAAACGGACGTAAAGTACGCTTGCATTCATTGGTCTCAGGGCTCCAAAGCAGATATGTGACGGTTAATTCAATATGAGATTGACTCGTTTGTCAGAAACTCAAATCACGAGCTAAACTTCAAAACATGGGGCTCTCTGAACTTGAAGAGCATTTTTTACCTACAATTTCGTTTTAAAGAGCTGTACTACAACTCTTATACCTTAGGCGTGTGAGCACCACAGGGTTGCTCCAAATAACTGAAACAACTTTTTGTTTATTTCAGTGTTAAAATCTCTCTACACGTATTAATGCCATCTGGTACCTGGTTTCTGAAACATATATTTGTTGGCAATTTTTGTTGATCCTGTGAACGTTTGATATAAATAAATAGTGCAATGTGGAAAATAATAAATAAAAGTCAGAGCAAAATGAATATATAAAACATACACGGAAATACGGAAGAAAACAAAATGAATAAGGTTCATTAGATTTTAGGAGATCCAGTGCCGATTCGTTGATTCTTTTATCAGATGTGATAAATTTCATGCTGCAAAAAAGTCTCAATCCTCAGAATGAAAAATCGTTCCAATGCATCGTTCCAATGCATCGTTCCAAGACATCTCTTTATCAGTCTAAGCAGTTTCACGATGTCAAAATCACACATTCGTGATTTTTTGGAGAGCAACATCCTTGGAAGGTTAATTTCGTCTACTTTTCATAGAAAATCAATGCCAATTACTTCCTAAACAATGATTTGAATGGACATTTGTTGGAACATGCTTCAATCATGTTGTAAAGCTGCACATAGGTTTTCCAACACATTCAGCAGAAACTACGCTGGTCAGGTTCAAGAGAATCCTATAAGAACGTATGTCATCCAAAAACAGCCCAACGAACGAAATATACTATCCGTTCCCGGAAAAACTTGCTGACTTTTTTCCTAGATTTCTGTTGATGTTATTTTGGAATTAACATTTCCTGACGTCATCTTATGTTTCTGGGAACTGGTAAAAAGTTTCCACAGTACCACCAAAAGACTCTTCAAAATATACTCCCTTCTTGTGATAGACTCTAAAATAATTTTACTCTAGACTCTTTAGACTCTAAAAATTTTACGACAAGCTGTATGAAACTCTCTATGTGCGAGTTACTCTACGATGGTGGATTACAAAGCCAAATTCTGTGCTTCCTTGGTAGAATCAAATGTTACATTGTGGAAGCATAAATATATAATTTTCATTGTTTTTTTCTGTTTGGTATCCCAAGTAACAATTTCAGTTCTATTCCAGCCGTATAGCACTCCTACCGGCTTTGTTGATGAAACTACATTCAAAACCATTGTGTCCACCAACACCTCATCTATGCATTTTTAAAGCCGAAATGTGTACAAAGTGGCCCACTCTATAGAGGGTTGTGAAAACAAATTAATAAAACCTTTCTAAGGCCATAAAGATATTGAAAATGTTCTAGTGGAAGATGTAATGACCACTTGAGAACCATCACTAAACCTATTGGCCACCATCAAAACCTGCATAGAGCCGAATGGCCACAGCTGTCAAACTTCACGGCGATGTCGTGGTTGGTTTTTGTTGTTCTGCTTTATTCGATTCTCTGCTCTTTTGATTCATTCAACAGTAAATAATGGTTAAGAAAAAGTTCTAGTGTTGCGGGAAATTATGTTTGATAGCAAAATATATAAAACTAAATGAGTTTTTTATAGCGTATCATGCTCCAAATCATATGCGCATTTAATTGTATGGTGAATATTGGCACGATAAGAGCTGAAAATTAATGCGCCTCGGAAATTATGCGATTTAACAACAACAAAAACAAAAATGAAAGAAATCTATTCGATAAATTAATCATGAAACTCCTGAAAATTGATGGAATTCAATAAGGTTATCTAAACGAATACCGAAGTTTGTCTCAGATCTACAGTTCAAGTGTATTACATTTAAAATTTGGTTTATTTGTTTTTCCACATTTCAATTATTTCATTTATTTCAATATGACGATTGCAAGAAATCACAGTTTTGCCAAAAGGCCAGTTTATCTTAGCAATGGCTACTATAAAACTATCTGGTCGCTTGGTAGCTATCCCCAATGCCAATTATCAATTTAATGCATTTACTGGAGGCAAAATGGTTTTAGAATGCTTTTTCAACTGACCATAATAAGATAATATAAATGAGTCCTAAAACGGCATTTCAAAACAGCATTTTATGAATTTATATAGTCAAAATAAAACCTTTGATAGGAGTAAACGGAATTTTAGAAGTCAAGGTTTTAAGATAGTTGTTAAGAAGCTGTGTAGGTTCTAATAAACCTGACTATAACTTGAATCCCATTGGCATCTCTTGCTGCCATAATAAAACCGAATTGATTTCTAGTGGCTTTCATAAAACTTTCATAAAACTTAATAAAGCTGGATGGTTTTGTCAATGTTACTTGGGATATCTAAACCATTTGTCTTAATTTAGTTCCCTTCCTTAATTGCCAGCAACGTGCGTTGCTGGAAAGCGCCACTAGCTGTGAGGTACGTCATGTCATATTTTCACCAAACGTTTCTTAAGAAAATCAACGGTTAGTCATTTGATATTCTTCAATTTGCCTAGCATTTACCCCATGCATAGAAGTCGAGAGGATTCAAACCAACTGAAGAGCTGACATTCACATAAGTTCACACTTCAGTGGAATCATTGGTTTCCATAGATTTTGGCCGGAACAATCTTCTAATCAAATTATTTGTACAGTCTTCAAATAAAGTTCTGTCCATTTAGAATCCGGAATCACTTATTGTGTGGCAGCTGCACGGCAATACAGCGGTAACCTAGGCGTCCAATTTCTGTTGGATAAATTTCACGATGTTTCGTGCAGTGAGTCAAAAGTTATACTAGATGGAAGCCGAGAGGAGAGAACAAATTCTGCACACCCACGTTGATAATCCAACGTGGTCCGCAATAAAAATCACAAAAACGTTGAAAGTCGCCAAATCAACCGTGTTTGGTGTGCTCAAACGTTTCAGGGAGCAAAAAAGCGTGGATCGAGTGCCTCAAGGTAAGCGTCGTAGTGGAACATATGACCGCAAGCTGAACCAATGAAATCGCACAAAAATACACTGCTGCTTTCAGTACCGTTCGAAGAATTCGTTTGCGAGCAAGATATCGTTCTTATAGAGCCAGCAAGCAACCAAACAGAACGTTGAAGCAAAGTTTCGTCACCAAAACTCGTGCTCGGAAATTGTACCAGCAGGTTTTGACGAAGTACCAAGCATGCCTGCACATCTACGATGAAACTAACGTCAAAATGGATTTCGAACAGCTTTCTGGCCAAAAATTCCACAGCGCGACGGCACGAGGAGATGTTCCTGCGAAGTTTAAATTTCCTATTATAGACAAATTTTCAAAAAAAAAAAACTGATGATTTGGCATGGGATATGCAGCTGCGAAGCAAAAACCAAAGTGTTCGTGACGAATAAGACGATGAACTCTAAGCTGTACAAGAAAGAATGCCTCAAAACCGCGTACTACATTTCATTAAAGCCCATAAAGGTTCCGTGAAGTTTTGGCCAGATTTGGCGAGTTGCCGCTACAGCCGGGAAGTCATCCAGTGGTACCGCGCTAATAACGTAGATTTCATCAATATACACATAAATCCACCCAACTGCCCGCAGCTCCAGCCCATCGAGAGATTTTGGGCAATTATGAAGCGGAAGCTTAAGAAAAATGGAAAACGGCTCGGGACGCGACTCAGATGACCAAAATGTGGAACAAATGGGGCAAGGAAGTTGACTCTGGAGGTGTGCAGCGTTTGATGGGAGGAATAAACAAGAAGGTGCAAAATTTCCCTAGAAACGAAGAGATATGATTTGTATTGATATTTTTAAGGTACAGTAAATTACCTCTGTTTTGATGTATTAAACTTATTTGTACGTGAATCCGTTACCGAGATACAGATGATTTTATTAATCCGGGTTCTAAATGGAGCTTTAGAAGTCTCTCTATACGCCATCTGGTAGCTGGTTTCTGAAACAAATATGTGTTGACAATATTTGCTCATGCTGTAAAAGTTTGATATAATTAAATAATACAAGGATGAAAAATGGACTTCAAGCGTCATCGGGTTTTCCAGTTGTTTTAGCAAGGTAAGAGAACTTGTCAGATAATAGCGTCAACAAAAAAAGAGGAAGGCGGGGGGGGGGGGGGAAGAATTTCGGATGAGATTCTGTAAGGATCTTGAAAAGGATTCTTAGGTGATCGCGAATAAGGTTACGAGTGAATCCCGGATGAGATTCTAAGATAACTTGGATGAGCCTATGAGATAATCTGATTGAGATTCAAAAAGGATCTGGGATAAGATTCTGAGAGAATCGTAGATGAGATTTTACGAAGAGGTTTTGAGAGAACTTTAGATAGGATTGTGAGAAAATTTTGCAAGTATTTCGGATAAGATTCTAAGCAAATCTTAGGAAAGATCCTGAGTGCGTTTCGGATGAGATTCTGAACAAACCTCGGATGTACACTCAGTAGCAAAAAAAAAGCCGAGTAAAATTTTGCTTCCAAAAAACACGTTGTTCAACCTTCTGTAACTTTATCAATTATCAATATTTTTAACTGAAAATTTGACAACAGTATACCCAATGTATAAAACTTATGTGACCAATATTTCATGGTGATAAAACTCATGAGTTTAAAGTCATCATAACAAATGTGAAAAAAGTCGTGTTTCTTTAAAAAATTTAGGTGGCATATTTAAAATTTCTCCATCGCTTAAAACAATATAGAAAATGATGATCATCTTGAGCGATACTATTAGAGATTCTGGGTTAAAATTATGAGAGGATCTCGGGTAGTATTATGAGAGCAATCTTTAATGAGGTTTTGAGAGGATTTCGGTTAGAAATTCTGAGAGAATGCTAAATTTCTAAATGATGTCTTAAATAAATTTTTGAGAAAATCTAAGATGAGAATTTGTGATAATCTTGGATGATTGGATTTTGAATGAATCTTGAATGAGATTCTGAGAGAAACTTAGATCAGATTTTGAGATGGATCAGAATCTGAGAGAATCTTGTTTGGGATTCTAAGAGGATCTCGGATTCAATTTTGAGAGAATCCTAAATAAAATTATAAAAAAAATTGGATAAGATTCTGGGAAATTTTTGGATGGAACCTCGTTTGAAATTCTGAGAGTACTTTTGATGATTAATATTAAAATTTCGGCTGAGAATTAAAGATGTTCTTGCCTGATATTTTGAGAAAACCTCTAATGACATACTAAAACAAAATTTAGAGTGAGAATTACCCAGATGATATTTTTATGGAACTGATTCATAACAGTTTTTATTTAAATCTAATATTCAAATCTAAACAAACTGAGACCAAATTCCGAAAGAATCTTGTATTCCATTCAGCAAGTATCTCAGATTTACATCCTGAATAAAGGGTTGGTGAAATTCGGTGAAAATCTCGAATAAGATTCCAAGAGATGGGGGATCTTGGTGCATATTGGTGACTTTCCTACTATCCTAGTGGGCGAGTTTGTGGCAATCTCGGATAATGCTCAGAGTTAATTTTGTTTGGGAATATTTGAATCTTGAATCGATTTCAAGTAAGATGTCTGAATGCCATTAGAAATGATGTACGCGAAAAGTCTTGTTATTAAGTAGAAAAATTCATCGAAACTAAGTTTCAACTATATGAGAACTTCTGAGTTGTCATCTTAAGTTAAGTTCGAACTTGCTTGGGTTGTTTGATTGTTAGGTCAGTTGAAGTACTTTTTTTTTAAACATGCATTTTCCTGCAGAAAACTGCAGGGTAGTTCTGAAGAGAACTTCAGGAAATGTGTTTAAATGCAGGTTTTAATTAAAACGGGTTTCGCGCTTCTGTTAGAAATTCTCAACAGTACTTTTTTTTAATTAGGTAACGAATATATTTTAACATTTCTTCAAATCAAATAAAACAACTATTTCCGGAAGGAATCTTTTCCACCAGTGTGAAAACTGTTTTAAATACAAACATAAATTTATCCATCTCTGCTGAAATTCTAAGCAGAACTACCCTGAATTTCTCTGAAGAACTTCCCTGGATTTATTGGCAGAATTTCCCTGTAGTTGTTTGTAGAACTTTTCTGAAGTTCTCTGCAGAATTTCCCTGAAGAACTTCCTTGAAGTTCTATGAAGAATTTCCATGCAGTTTTCTTAAGGACTTACCCGAAGTTTTGTTAAGAACTTCTCTGAAGAACTAACCCAATATTTAGGTAATTATGGTAAACATGGCAAACATGGAGACAACTTCTGTGTACAGCAGAGGCCACATCGACCTTAGTCTGATTGATAAGGTAAGGTAAAGGGTAAACATTCATTACATAGTTCATAACCAGACCAGCAGTGGAATAATTCTGCACTACGAAGTCGACCGTCTAGAAGTCCATGGTTACCCGAATAAATTTTCTGAAAACAAGGTAAACATGATCTTGATATCAAACGAGTAGCGTAACGAATTATAAACTATTTTCACACCATTCGAAAAGCCCTAACCCCTCAAGAATCTTTTTCGAAGATGCCATCTTGCAATTTGTCAATTATCTTGAGATCCAGATTATACAGTAAGTTAACCTGCACACTAGCGCCACGGAGTGCGATAATTCTGAACTTTTGAGTCGAGTGTCTGGGAGTTTATAATTTTACGAATAACTTTCCTGAAAACAGTAAATTAATATACGATCTAAATCTCAAAATACATGTAATACATAAAGTTGACATGTATACAAGCGCCACGTAGCGGAAGAAGTTTGAACTAATGTTAACATAATCCGACACTCAACCATACATCTTTGTTGAAGGCGCCAACTTGCTATATGTTAAGCATCTCGAACTTCAGGTTATAAAGTAAGTTAACATGCACACTAGCGCCACTAAGTGAGATAATTCTGACTTTTTACCATCCTGACGGTCTTGATTTATTAAACAACTTTGCTGAAAAAAGTAGCTTCCTATATAGGAAGGATCATAAGATATTATCAGATGAAACAACAATTGTCAGTACCCATTTATCATTTGAGACTACCATCGAGGGAATTCGCGCATGTCGGGGGCATTACTGTACTTTGCTGTTTTTTAACGTAGGACTTCGTTTCTCTTTTTTATAGCGGGTATCATTTCAAAAATAAATAAAAATGAGAGCGTTACGCAAATGCGAAAGGTATTTGAACGCTTATACCTCTCGTTCGACTAAACAGAATGACTTCATTCATACGCCATTTGATCAGAAAAACTCACCAATTTTTTGCATTGAAATATGAAAAAAAAAATCCATTAGTAGAAGCAGTTCAGTTTTTCAATTCAAAATGACCTACTTTTGCTGCCATACAAATTTGTATATCAACAGGTCGAAAAATTTGTTTTCCCTAACACGGTCTTCGGATACGGGTAGCAAATGACTTCTTCTTCTTCTTCTTCTTCTTCAAAAATACTTTGCTTTGTTGCCGGTGTCTGATTTTTCAATTGTGGCCCGTCCGCTATTATTAAATTTGCTTCGTTCTGCATTTTCGTGACTCCCTTCTTGCTTGGCTATGATATTAACGCTAGTATATAGCCGAAGGTGAACGAAATTGGCTCAATGTTCGCAAGCAGCTTCACGCTGCCGGTTCGAACGAGGCTTTGCTTTCCCGCCACAGTCCGTCTGGTTGTGGTATGAGAGACAATGCAATGCCGAATATTTAACGGATGAATTCTCGGGTTTTTTTCATTAGGGTGAATCTAACATTGAGAGATTCTCTCCAGTCTCGGTTTCTTTCAGTTATTACAGCGCCGTTATATTTTTTTCGAGGGATCCTTTAATATAGATCGAAACACAACAGTGCTGGCTTGCATACACTACAAATAGTAGAATGAAAAACGTTAAGGAGATAGGAATATGAATGAAAGAGAAAGTAATCAAAGAGAGTCTCTCAATGTTAGACTCGCCCTAATGTAGAAAAAAAACACTAGACTTATTTTCCAACGCGTTATATTATCACCGTCCTTTTCAGAACGATCAATTGACTTTAACAGTAAGAGTATTTGTTTGAGTAAAATTTTCATAATTTAACCTATGCCACCATTGAGTAGCATAACCCAAAAACAAAATACGATTTCCTGTGGTTTTGGAACCCAACCTTACGGAAACTGGCATGGAGCTCTGGGTCTAGTAGTCTCTGTCGACCAATGTAATATTTTGAAGAACCATTTGCTGAAGCACCACAAGAATGCGCCGTACTGCTTCCAAAACGACTCTGTACCGTCCCACCAGGCGGAACCAAAATTTTCCGGATTTTATTTCTTCATAAGAATGACCCGAATCTTCACCTGGTTTCAATCCTCTCGACTTCTGTGCATGGGGCTAAATGCTGAGTAAATTGAGGAATGTCAAAGAACTAGCCGTGAAAACTTTTAAGAAAACGTTTGGTAAAAATGTGGGATTATATGCCTCAAGATAGCTGTGACGTTTTCCCACAACGCACTTGGCTTGCAATTATGAAAGAAGACAAAGATTTGAACTGAATTAAATTAAGACAAATGGTTAAGATATACCAAAGAGCAAATACATTGAAAATTAAAATAGTTTTGCTTCTCAATTTTATGACCATAAAATTCACTGACAGTAATTCTCACTCACTCTGTAGAACATAAAATTTTAAATATAGATCTGTTTCTCTCTCGATATTAGCAAGCTCCATGAACAGCACAGAATATTCTTCCTTCTCTAGAGATGGAACACCTCATCTAGTACGGCTCATCCCAAGTAACAGTTCAAGTTTTATTCCAGCCGTATAGCGATCCTCCCAGTTTTCTTGATAAAACTACCTTTAAAACTGTTTCGTCTAACAACACCTCTTCTACGCTTCTTCAAAGCCGAAATTCGTGCTTAGTGACCCACTCTATAGACAGTTATGGAAACAAACAAATAAAACCTTGACAAAACCATAAAAGTGTTGTTCTAGTGAAAGATGTTATGACCACTTGAGAACCTTCATAAAAACTATTGGCTGCCATCAAAGTCAGCATAAGGCCAAATAGCCACAGCTCTCAAACTTCACTGCGATATCGTGGTTGGCATTTGTTGTTCTCTTATTTTCTGATTCATTTAGCAGTCAATAATATCTAAGATAAAAGTTCCAGTGTTGCGGGAAATTTGGTTTGATAGCCATATATACAAAACAAATTGATTTTTTTTCTCTAGAGCGTAGCAAATATATAGCGTAGCATGCGTCTTGGAAGTGATGAGAGTTTACAACAACTAAAACATATTTTTTGTCGAAAAATATCGTTAATTAAATCATAAATTACCTGAAATTGATGGAGTCCAATAAAATTATCTAAAAGAATCCCCAAGTTGGTCTCCGATCTACAGTTCTTTTGCACCACATATAAAATGTGATGCATTAATTTTTACAAATTTAAAAAAAAATTATATTTCAATATGGCGATTGTAAAACACACAGTTATGCCAAAAAGCCAATTTATCTTCACAATGACTACTATTAAACCAATTTGCCGTTTAATGCATTTGCTGGAGAAAAAATGGTTTTGAAATGCTTTTTTAACTGATCATAATAAAATTATATGACTGATTCCTAAAACAGCATTTTATAACAGCATTTTACGAGTTTATAAAGTCTAAATAAAACCTTGGATAGGAGTGAAAGGAATTAAAAAAAACAAGGTCTTAAGATCGTTGTAAATAAGCTGGGTAGGTTCTCATGAACCTGACTTAAATGTGAGACCTGTTGGCACCTCTTGGTGCCATAATTAAACCAAATTCATTTCCAGTGTCTTTATTAATACTTTAATAAAACTCAATAAAGCTAGATGGGTTTGGCAATGTTACTTGGGATTTGCTGGTTGCAAAATTCACAAGTTCTTTTCTACAATTTTGTCTAAGAGCGCACTAGCTGCAGAAATACATATTTAGTGAGTAGAGGATATAGAGCACGTCGCTCAAGATGGATTACGGTTTTTGTAGCTCAAGACTTAGGTTGCACCTGTAGAACATTAAAATCCTAATGTCTAACAACGAATTATTTACCAATTCAACCAATTCAATTCTTCTTTGCCACAATACGCATTGGACCACAAATTCTGTTGAAAAGTGCAAAATAACTACTTCAAAACAACAGTGAAACGATAAACAACTAAAAGCTGTGAAAACACATGGAACATGATGTTTTTAATGACTCAACCCCTTAAATATACCAACCTGTCGACTGCTCACCAGGTTTTACAGCCCGACTTCATTAATTATGAAACCGAAAATCACTGCGGTGAAAACGCTCTCATTTACGACTAAGGTCCCCTCCCATCCCAATCCCCATCAAAATTAGCGAACCAAATTTCCTAACGCCGCTTTGTTTCTTATTTTTCCCCATAGGCCTCACTGTTAACAGCCTTATTGCGATAAAATGCTGCCTAACAACAAACCATAAAGCTCAGTGGGCCAAAAATGATGTCCATTTGCGTCCGTTTGTTTGTTGCACTTACTTTAATTCCGGCTCTCTTCCGGTAGCCATGATTACCAATTCAATTTAACTTTCAATGACGATCCGATGATATTTTCATACAATCCTGTTGTTACCAGCCGTTTCACGTGGTCGACCATGAAGAGGTCAATCGAAAGCGAACGGCATCATTTAACACGGGATAAGCGGAATGAGGTTCGTCACTTGCCAGACCTCGTGCATGCATTGAAGTCTCTAAACTAATCAGCGCGGCTAGCTGTCGTCAAACGGCAATGATTTGAGCCCCCTTACGGCAGTTGCGTGTCCACGTGCGCCCCGAACCGAAACCCAATTAAGACTGTGCAAGGTGACGAGGTGAACTCTTCCCAGTATTTAGTAATCAGCTCGATTTGCTCGCAGATGTGGGTCATATTCAAACCGAACCCAAACAGCCCCGATAGCGTGTCCATCAAAGCAGCACACACACAAAAGTTAGAAAATGGATTCACGCAACGCCGCCATCACGGTTCAAAATCTCTCCGACTTCCAGCCGTTTGGGTGAACTGCTTTCTTTCGTGTGCACATTTTAAGCCAACGCCAAAACGCGCGTTTTCCTAATCTGCTCTTATCCAGAAAAGCTAATTTGTTTCAAACTCTTTTCTTTTCCTCCTCCTCCTCCCCGCGCTGCTCGACCGATTTATCTTATGTGTGTTTCATTTTCTTCTTTTCTTCTTCTTGTTTTTCTTCCAGTAGTCAGAGTTGACCAAGTGAGACCGAGCCGAGCGCTAGAGAGAGAGAGAGAGCGAACTTCCAATAAGGTAGGTCATAAATGCAACACCAGCTAAACTCAACAACTGCTAATAACAGGATTTTATCAATTAGTATGCAAATTGTCGAAGGTGGGTTGGGAGAGGGAGGAGAGGTGCGAGGGTAGTTTCAGTTTTTTTTCCTAACAGTTTTTCTTCTCGGTTTTTTTTTTGTGGGTTGTCACGCGAAATGCACCGCTGCCGCTGCTGGCCCGCTACACGTCAGTGCAGTGCGATAATTACTTTCCACCCAAATATGGTGCACTGAATCAAGCTCACAAACGCTCATTCTCGACGTTGCAGAGTGAGTGAGTGAATGAGTGAGTCTGTGTATTTGTTTTTAGGTGGAAATAATTGGCGGTTTTTTTTCGATGTTCGTCTAGACTCACAACTACTGGGGGGGTTGCATCGATGCATAATCAGCTGATTATGTCGGTGTCCGCCAGTCGATCGATTTGCGTGGCAGCAAATTGATGCAATTTCTCATAATTTGTTATTAACAATTAATTAGTACCCTGTTGTTCACTCTACAAATCAGCGAAGGTGCGAGGGTTGAAGATGGCGGTGTTGATCGAAACGAATGTAGCCAGTTTTTGAATTGGTAATGTTTTGAGTTTTTTTTAATGATGCAAAATCTGCTGGTTGATCCATTCTGGTGGACAAAAAAAGAGGAGGGTTTGATAAACGGACTGATATTTCTTCTGCAGAGGGAAAATGCTCCAGTGAACAGATTTAATTAGTTTCTTATCAAATGTGATCAGTGCTCGCATGAATGCTGTGAGTTGGCGTCTGGGGCAGTTAATAGTGGGTTTTGCCCGATAAAAACCGAACGCTGGTGCACCAGTGCAAAAATTGTGCATAACAACAGGGTTGTTAAATCATATCTTATGCACACGAATTGGTTTGAAATCGAGGCAACCTACAAGGATAGAGTGACTATTGAAATGGTGAAGTTTTGGTTTAGCTGAGATTTGAATTTTAGCATAACAAAAGTTTCTCGATCAAGGCAACCGATGAGTTTTAGAATTGACAAATTTTCTTGAGTACGTTGTCAGTGGGTGAATTTATTCAACTGGAATTTCCAAATCAAGATGATTCGATGTGCTGTCTACAGAAATGCAACTCCATAAATGTACCCAGTGAAATCAACAGAAAAGAACAAATAATATACTATAAATTGAAAAAAAAAAAATGAATTTCAACAGACTCGTAAAATTTCTGCTTGTTATTTTTAAGAAAAAAGGAGGCGTAAACAACGAAATTGTTTGCAATCCTTCATGTACCATACAACTATGTTTGCAATCTTTCATACAACCGACTAGATTCAGGCGTTATCTGGCTTAAAATTACATGAAATAATCCATTATTTTCTGCCAAACCTAGCATTCCCTTAATGTGCATTAGATAACGCAGAAAATTAACTTGGTGACTTGGTGGTTCTATCGGTGACTTGATCTTTGGTATTTACGTAGTAAACCACGACCGACCTACTGTCGATTGTTTCGTAGACGAAGTGATAGCAAATGACCAAGTTCCTGGGCTTCAGGTTGTATGATCCGTTCTTGGCCATGGAAATAGCGAGTTATTATCACACAAGATCTATATGACTATCTCACCACATATCTTCCCAAGTAACACCACTTGTCATATTAATGTTAAAAATACACCTTTTAGACAAAGCTCAAGTTTTTTCCCTAACGCCAAAAACTTAATTTCGAACACGCATATAACCGAAAAAGCGCAATAAATGTGGTATTTTTGAACATCTTTTAGGTCATCCCAGATGTTCTGGTGAACATCCATAAGACAAATATTATGTTCTATGGATGCTTAAAACAGCGTGCTTATAACATAATGATATGTTTGTCAAAGTTAGCACGGTACTAAAATGAATAAAGTTATTAAAATATAAACAAGATTTTTTAATGGCGACAAGAACTCGTAACTAAAAGAATTTATACGTTAAAGATGATTGTTTATTACTTTTGCAAATAGGACTGGAATTTGTATCAAAATTGTATATGCAGCTCAAGTTTAGCAGTGCAACTATCCGTTTTACCTTCCATAATTTTATGCGCCATTAATTGGATTAAAAAACGTAGAAGGAACCTCGAATAAATTATTGAATTCGAGTGAGATTTCTTTATGGAATCCACCAAAATCAACATGGCGATTTTCAAAGTTCACTGTCCTACAGAACAAGTCTACAGTACGGGTAAAAACATTAGTAACAGATTTGATTTTCAAATGTTCGATTTTTATTTTTTGCGTTTATTTTTGGAAAATTAAATAGGCAAACGAAGGAAAATACAAACACAGTATTTTTTAGTATGTTGTGCGTAGCTCCATCTCAAACGAATCCCCCTTCAATCAAGCGTAACAATTTATAACAAAACAACCTCCGAAACTGTTGCTTTACGTAACATATGAATAGATCCCTATGCCCAATTCGACTACTATTTGAATCAGTGAGTTACACCATAATCTTACTTTTAGGTAGTGTTCATTCTTATTCCAATATTTCAAATAAATGGTTTATACATATTTTCAGCCGTCACTGTATTGGCTCCACAATCTATTCTGAATAATTTCACTATAGCATGAGGATGTTAAAAATATGTCTAAAGTTCATCTTGAATGCAACCTATCAACATATTTACAAACAACTAGTAAAGACGCTATTTCCAAATAACGCACAATTAACTACGTTTGACTCAAATCAGTCAAAAGTATGGCTACTCAAAAGTGAGTAAAGATAGTTCGTAGTGTAGATGACAAACAGTGACCGATGTTTTCATGAAGTAAAATTCAAGTGGATCGAACAAACATTGAACAAAAATGTGTTCGCTGTTCTGGTACCACGTTTTAACCGAATATGTGTAGAAAAACATACTCAAAACTTTTTCAAGACTAGTCATGTTTGGTATCCCAAGTAGCACACTAAACGCATAATTTGTTGTAGTAACTTGATTATGACTAAGCAAGTCATATTTATGTTATCTCAACTGAATGGCACCCAAGTGTGCTACTAGGGATTTCATCCTCACGACTTCTTTACAACAAAGTTCTTATATTCTTGTCAAAGAAGATGTTTCTGGTGTTACTTGGGTTCGTAAACAGGTTTCTTCACCATAGTACCTCTTGGATTGCCCTGGATAACGTAGTATACTCCGGCTCACAAGATGATAAGGCTATGGTCGGCTGATTCTTCACGTTAGAAGAAATGTCACCACCTTGAAACATGAACGAGCAGCCTGTCGTTGATCGGTATGTATCGACATCTCCTCCCCAATCTGCCAACAATCTCTCGGTTTTCTTGTTTGTTGTGCTAGAGCCGATTGCTAACCGTATCCTTAAAGACTGTTTTGTTTCCGTCCACGCTTCTTTTGGCGTCTAACCATCTAAGGATCACGTTGGAGTGCGCCATTCGCCCTGGGTGTAGCACCGTATTCTGTCTTGCTACAGACTTGTCTTGTATAAAACGTTCACATACTCTCGGCCTTTATCACTGCAAAAAATCTTCATGATTGCAAATTTCTACATGCCTCCATCGCCTGACCTTTCGATTTCCGGGTATAAATAAGCACGTTACGTGTGACATCATCGATGTAACTTCTTAAATATAGACTTTCTCCTAACGATGGTACTTCAAATGATCCGCATAGGTCTCGATGAACCAACACCTAACGCTCCTTGACCCTTGAATAACTTTTTGAAATTTCTTCCAACCCCCAATCCAACTTCTCCACATTATTAGCATTGAGATTAACATTAGCATTGACGTTTGCACACTTCGTGGATGGAGCTACGATGAGGAATAATTCTGTCAAGAGATTGCATGCCACCATGAAACGAAACCAGTTACTGATACGTTTCTTCACGCAATGATCTCCACGAAAGCACTTCTTAATCGCTCATCTGGCCACGTCCATGCAACCGTTTGAGATAGGGAGGATTTGGTGTCCACCTTAATAAGACACGAGGACCCACGTAGCCTTCAGTTGATATCAAAGAAAAAAGGAAATGAATAGTCGGAGAGAACAGTTGAACAGAATGTCCTGTTGGGTGTACAGAACAAAAATGTATTCAAAAATGGTCGTTGGGAGCATCTAGTCTAAGAAAGTTAAGTGATGCTCCATATCTCTTGAAACGGTTGGGACTTTAGCACTAACTGTAGTCCTAGCTCTCAATGGTTTATGGTTATAGCGTCATTACTCGCTTTCTGAGTAGACGCGCCGTCACAAAATCTATCACTCTCTCTCTCTCTCTACCTTTCTCTCTCTCTCTCTCTCTCTCTCTCTCTCTCTTTCAAACATACTACATACTACAGATTCAGATTCAAACATCCGTTACGGCACTACCGCCAGGGTGCCTGAGTATGCGACAATGACGAAGCGTTTCCAAAATTAAAATGAAAAGGGTCTGAGCCGTATTACTACATTCGGTTCTTTAATACTGTATGCAGCAGGTTATCTAGGCCATCCATGAATATTCTAGAATACTATACTAAGCTGAATTTTACTCGATCTCGTTCTCATTCAAGAAGTCATCCCTCGAAGACACACGTATTGGTGGGCAACAAAATGCAACATTCTGTCTCTTCGTGTTTGATTCTTTGCATTTTTGTTTTTGTTTTGTTTATTTTTTTTCTTCAACCACTTTATTAACGCAAGCACCACTATATTCGTTACGATCGACAACAATACATCGGATTTTTCACACACTATCGCCCCAGTCTTGCACCCACCCACTGAAATCTCCCTTCAGCTTCTTCTCGCCCTTTGTACTCGTTCACTCACTTTATTTTCATGTCGATGCTTTCTCCAAATTTGAACGTTTCCAATCACAACACAGATCGGTTAGCCTTTAAAACTGTCTTGATTAAGTGGTATAAATAAATGAAAATTAAATTTGAACTTATTTGGAAACGTGCAAAACAAATATCCCTAATCCAACTTCTCCACATTATTCATCGAAAAGCCATTGGTAATCTGCTGCAGTTGCTTCAAACTCTGCCCGTTATGGTGGCCAAATCTTCGAAGCCTCATTTCTAGATCAACGCACCCTCATTCTTTTGACACCTCTTGGTTCATCTGATACAACCCTGGTAACCAATGAGCAGTTCCTGTCAAGCAAGTAAGTCACCTTAAATGCGTTTTTAGCCAAAAATTCGGCTCATTTAGTGCAATGCTATGATAATGCTTTATCAATGCTCTTTTGCATTCGAAAGGCTTCACAGGCAACAGACACTTAAATAATATTTGAATTCCAACTTTACAACAGATAAAGGGCGATACGGTCAAAATTTGGTCAATATCAACTTGACGTATTTCTTTCAATTTTGCATTTAAAAAACCTGAACACCCCTCATTTTGAAGGTGTGTGTGTGTAGAATGTTGCTCCTATTTTGATTTTGGAATTCACTCTTCAGTTGTCAAAATGCCGTCCAAGCAAGAAGAGCAGCGTATCAAAATTTTGCTCGCGCATCGCGAAAATCCGAGCTACTCGCACGCAAAGTTGGCAAAATCGCTAAAAGTTGCCAAATCAACCGTTACAAATGTAATTAAAGTGTTTGGGGAACGTTTGTCGACAGCCAGGAAGTCTGGATCGGGGGGAAATCGAAAACCGGAAGCCGCTGAGACGACAAAGAGAGTTGCCGGTAGTTTCAAGCGAAACCCTAACCTATCTCTCCGAGATGCCGCAAATAAGCTGGGTGTATCGTCTACAACCGTGCATCGAGCCAAAAAACGAGCCGGACTATCGACTTACAAGAAGGTAGTGACTCCAAATCGCGATGATAAACAAAATACGACGGCCAAAGCGCGATCCCGGAGGCTGTACACGACGATGCTGACGAAGCTTGACTGCGTGGTAATGGACGACGAAACCTACGTCAAAGCCGACTACAAGCAGCTTCCGGGACAGGAGTTTTATACGGCAAAAGGAAGGGGAAAGGTAGCAGATATTTTCAAGCACACGAAACTGTCAAAGTTCGCAAAGAAATATCTGGTTTGGCATGCCATCTGTACCTGTGGCTTGAAAAGCAGCATTTTCATAGCTTCCGGGACTGTCAACCAAGAAATTTACGTGAAAGAGTGTTTGAATAAACGTCTGCTGCCTTTCCTGAAGAAACACGGTTGTTCCGTACTGTTTTGGCCGGATTTGGCATCTTGCCATTACGGTAAAAAGGCCATGGAGTGGTACGCCGCCAACAACGTGCAGGTGGTTCCCAAGGACAAGAACCCTCCCAACACGCCAGAGCTCCTCAAAATCGAGAAATACTGGGCTATTGTCAAGCGGAACCTAAAGAAGACCAAAAAAACTGCTAAGGACGAGCAGCAGTTCAAGGCAAACTGGCTTTCTGCGGCGAAGAAGGTGGACAAGGCGGCTGTACAAAATTTGATGGCAGGGGTCAAGCGAAAGGCCCGGCAATTCGGATTTGGAAAAGCGAAAGCCTAACTGAATATTTTTCCTGAATTTTATACTAATTGAACTTGAAAAAGAAATTTAATTTGATTTTTTAAATAAACGATTTCACCGATTTACACGCGTTTTCCCTTGACCAAATTTTGACCGTATCACCCTTTAATCCAACAGCAATCTCATACTAATATTAGTCCAAAACACGTCAATAAATGAACTCCAGATTGCGTACAGCCAAGATGTCTCAATCCGGCACATTGGATTGTCTACCTCGAGCCCAAAGGGAATAATCAAGCTCTGATCTAACTTCACGATGCTCAGCGCAAGACCAAATAACGTGATCTCACATTCACAGAGATTACTGTTGCCCAGCCCAGCACGATATAAATGAGCGTACAAAAAATAGTGATTGAAAATGAGGCAAGACATCACACGAATGAATTCTCGACCCACATACAAACACTTGAACCAATTTTTTTTTCGACAGCTTTGGGATGATAGAGTGTTGCCATCGCTCCAAATCTCCTCTACTCCTTTAATACTGCTAGCTGACAAGTGACTGTTGACGAAAAATAGGACAATGTTCATTCAAAGAGATTTGTTGATCTTGAATATCGACTTCCATAGCGCTCACCTTTGCAAGCGTGTCCACTCTCTCGTTGCCCAGAACCAAACAATGAGAAGGGGCCCATACATAGGTGAACAAGATGAATACATACATACATACATTTATTTGTTCAACATCACATTTAGGACAAGACATAATCAACAATAGTACGCCACAATACTCGGTTTGCGGCTGCCGCTCTCCAGCATCAGTCACGCCCAATGCCCGCCAGAACACGCTCCACCTGGTCTGCCCATCGTGCTCTCTGCGCTCCATGCCTTCTTGTGCCCGCAGGATCAGTAGCGAACACCAACTTTGCAGGGTTGTTGTCCGGCATTCTTGCAACATGCTCTGCCCACCGTATCCTTCCAGCTTTGGCCACCTTCTGGATGCTAGGTTCGCCGTAGAATGCTGCGAGCTCGTGGTTCATCCTTTGCCGCCACACACCGTTCTCCTGCACACCGCTGAAGTCGCCCTTAGCTCGCGTTGATTGAAAACTCCGAGTGCTTGCAGGTCTTCCTCGAGTATGATCAATGTCTCGTGTTCGTAGGGGACCACCGGACTTATTAGCGTTTTGTACATGTTGCATTTGGTGCGGGGGTGGTTCTTTTTATTTATTGCTTATTTATTTTCCGTCGGCCTATTTCCTCACATGGTGACAATCACCGACGCCAGGAGACGACTCACCACCGGACCCTACCTAACGACTCATGACTATGAACCGGCACCAACGGCTTAATCCTTCCGAAGAAGATGACCAAGATTTTTCGCCCAGAAAACCACTGACGTCGACTGGGATTGAACCCAGACCCACTGGGGTGCCAAGTAGCAGTCACGCTTACCACTACACCACCGACGCCGGCTGGGTGGTTCTTTTTAGACCGCAGTTTCTTCTGGAGCCCGTAGCAGGCACGACTTTCAGTGATGATGCGCCTTCGAATTTCACGACTCGTATTGTTGTCAGCCGTCAGTAAGGATCCGAGGTAGACAAATTCCTCCTCCATCTCGAAGGTATCCCCGTTTATCGTGACATTACTTCCTAGGCGGATCCGGTCGTGTTCGATTCCGTCTACCAGCATGTACTTTGTTTTCGACGCATTCAGCACCAGTCCGACCTTTGCTGCTACTCGTTTCAGGCGGATGTACAGCTCTGTCACCGTTCCAAATGTTCCTGCAATAATGCATCCTGCATCCTGCATTACACCTTCCAGAGCGATAATAGTTGTTGAATGTTGAATAGAAAAAGGTGGATATGATGCATTCTTAGTGTGACAAATCTAATTACACTCATTTGACAAAAAAATGCAGATGAGTGCAGAAAAGACATCTTAGACAACACGGCTTCCGAGAGTGTTATATCATCAAATACAGCCTGTTTACGTTAAATTTCGGACACCACAATAATAGCAGCAAAAAAAAATACACATAATTCAACAAAATCGATTGCTTATTTCACAATAAAAAAAAGTTATATCTACATTAGAAACAGATGATTAAGATGTTAATCCTTTTTTTCTGTAAAATCCTCCAACTTTCTGGCATACACCCGCCATCAGGTTCCGATCGGTATCCTCAGATACGCCCACTGTAACGATTCTCCATCTTCTCTTGAAATCATCGGTGCCTTCTTCGGTGTTAAGAAAAGTTTTCGCTTAACTAGAGCCCAGACTTGTCTATTAGGTGAAATTTTGGACAGTTTGGTGTATTGTTTTTGGTACGTATTTGACCTCTTGTACCTTATACCATTCCAGGACGAATTTTGCGTAATGACAAGAGCCCAAATCAGCCCAAAACAGAGCTAGAGAGTCGTGGCTCCTGTCGTGACAACGCCTTCTGCTTAACTTTTTGTACGAATATAGCGTATAGATATTTTTTTCCGAATCATATTTTGAACACTCTGTTGGCTTACTGGAGCGGCCATTAGGCTCTATCATCTCTTCATCTCTGGTACATCGCGAGTTATCTTTCCACTACTTTTCCACTCCGGTTTGACAACTGTCAAATGTTTCTCAACAGCGTGGAAATGATGTTCTTTTC
Source organism: Aedes japonicus (assembly GCA_034211315.2). NCBI lineage: Eukaryota > Metazoa > Arthropoda > Insecta > Diptera > Culicidae > Aedes > Aedes japonicus. The sequence goes on from JASCZW010003980.1 coordinate 49,637, forward strand.
GATGAAATCCATCCGTTCTCTCAATATCACTATGGTACTTCTCCGCTGTAATGGGAGCTTGCCAAATCAGGCCAAAACATTACAGGTTCATTGTGAGGTTTCTTTGTACGGAAGAATAAGTTTTTTCAAGCACTGTTGCTTGTACATTTTGGAATGTTTGTTTTTCACGAAAACCTGGGTTTTGCTTTCGCAGCTGGAGATATCTTGCCGAATCATAAGCTTCCCTGCGAATTTATCGGCAAAATGAATTTAAACTAGGGACATCATCATGAATTTGCTAGGGACATCACCCCATCCAATGGTTTTAAATAACTTTAGCCCGGGAAGCTGTCCATAATCTAGCCTCACGTACTTTTCGTTTTGAATGAGGATGCATTTTTTGTACTTCGTAAGAAGCTCAACTTTCAGCCATGTATTTTGACCACTAGATTCTGCTTCAGTGTCCAGTGTGGTTGCTTCCTGGTCAGGAAAGATCGAAATGCTTCTCGCAGATGAATCCACCTGACAATGTTTTGGCTGGCATTGAATTACTTATCGATATTAACATCCAATCGCCCTAATCGTTCTCAACACCTTCAAATGCAATTTTCAATCCTTAGTTCCATTACAACGCTTTCTAATACATCTTTTTGATGTGTAATCTGGTATTTTTGTTGCATAAAAGTAATAAGAATGAAATAATGAACATCTTTTGTTGTAAAGAAGTTGAGAGAAAGTTGTCGCAATACTTTTGCATTTTGAGCTTTACTCCTGTTTTTTTTCTAGTAAACATGACATAGTTTTTCACTCGAATATGACCTCAATAGCGCAATAAGTCGATGTTTTTCAATCATCTTTTAGGTAACAAACGAAGTTCTAAAAATGCACTGCATAACATTCTTTTGACTGATGTCTAATCTAAGTAGCATCACATTAACAAAAATGTTATAATCCAGCTATAAAAACGGAAAAATAATTGCAGAAATGCAAAAAAAATTCAAGCCACTTCAAAAACTGTCATGCCAACAGATGTAAACCTAGATTAAATTTGAAAGTAAGATTTTTTATGAGTTCGATAATTTTGTTAAATGGACCCAGTACATTTACCAATGATCTTCATGACAAAAGTTCGGTAATAAGACCAATCACAGGACAAAAAATAACAAATTTACTGGAACACTGTATGCAATAGGAATCAGCAGTTGATTCAGTGTGACAGTCCACAAGACACGTCAATTTTCCCAAAAGTTCTAGCGCCAATTAAAGTTCAATGCGAAGCAGCTCTATTGGGATGAACATGAGCATGTTATTAGGCTGCACTGAAGATGTATTTTGGACGCAATTTCTAATTCTCGCCATAAGTATCGACGTATTTACACTACCGGTTGAAAATATAATTATAACCACTACCAAAACATTCCAATGATTTATTTGTGTTAGTAATTTACATGCATATGGAAATTAATTTTTCGCACGAAAATAATAGTTCAACTAGCCTGGCTTTTTTTATGTTAGCAAAATACTTTTTATCGACAGTGTAGACCTTAGGTTTAATTTGTCATGGTGATTTTTTGATTATACCAACGGGGGTGGGACGTTTGGCCGAATGAATGTTTGACGGAATAGATGTTTGGCCGAATGAACGTTTGACCAAAAATTGTCTTTTAGCATAAATGTATTGCAGAGAACAGGAAATAAGAATCTAAAAAAGTATTTTCAAACGCATAGGATCTAAAACAGGAAATAAGGAACCAAACAACATTTTGTAACGCATTAGATGCATCCCGATATTTTAGACTAATTAAACTCAGAGTTTATTAATATGTGAGCGCATTTGCAGTAGTAAACATTCAAAATATAAGTTGCACATGGGCCCTCTATGACGATACATATTCCTGTATTCGAAAGCAAACTTCTGAATCGAGCGCTTGATCGGTTTATTACTCTTTGTGAGATTGTTCCTTCTTTCAAACACGAGCAATGCGCAAGCAGTTCTTTGGAGTTTTACTGATCAACTAAATATTGCATATTTGACGAAGCATATTCCTTCATCTAAAAGCGAACTTATGATTCAAACGCTTGCCCGGTTTATTACTCTTTGTGAGATTTTTCCGTCTTTCAAACATGAGCAGTTCTTTGGAGTCTCACTGATCAAACAAATGTAATTCTCCTGATTTCATGCATTTCAATTTGTGAAATTTTGAACCGACTGGTAAATTATGCGAGAAACTAATATTTGATAATTTTGAGCTGAATTTGAGAATTGAATTGTTTTTTATCAAACTGACGTTGTTTGGAATCAAATGATTAAAATATATTTGACTAAATGACTTCGAACCCCAGAATTACTTGGCAAGGCATTTCACAGTAGAATCTAATTTTAAATTTCAACTTTTCTCAAATGAGTTACTCGTCTTTTTGAACAATAGTTACAATGAACTTTCACAGAAAAATGTAGCCTCAAAATGACTGACGATTTTCGAAACATGGTGAGAGGTAATATGATCAAACTAAAGCAAAACAAATGGGGCAAGTATATGAGAATTTTACAAATTCGGCCAAACGTCTATTTGTCAAACGTCCGTATGCCAAACGTCTTTGCCAAACGGGGTGTCATCGATTCCAACAGGGATGTTTCTGAACTGCATATTTTAAAGAATTTTCTGTTTCATTTTTTGTCTTTAAAAAGGCGCAAAAACTAAGTAAGGATGAAACAAAAAGTTGCACCATAAAGTTTGCCTCGCTACGCGTTCTGAGCATTAATCATCTTCGCAAATAGAAAAAAACATCTTATTTTCTAAGTTATTGAATGCGCATAAGGAGAATGCTAGATCAGGCAGAAATTGATGGGATATTCTTTTTAAGCCAGATAACGCCTGAATCTAGTCTTTTGAATGAAAGATTGCAAGCATTGTTGTATGGCACATGAAAGGTTGCAGACAATTTCGTTGTTTAGTTGGCTTTGGCTTGGAATTAAACGAGAGGAAACTTTACACGCTTGTTAAAATTCATTATTTTTTATGTGTTCAGTAAAAGGATGATTATGATTTTTTCGATTAAGCCTGGCAATCATTTTCGGTCTTGAGTATAAAGAGAATTCAAAAAATAAATATTTTCAGGTTCAATCTGTGTTTACGTTTATAAGTTTGACACTTTTTCAAACTAGCATGTAATATTCACATATTTCTGCAATTTTGTTTACTTTGAAATAACTTAATTATAACCTTTTTGTAATTGTGATACTTTCAACTACCGAGATAAGACATCATCATGTTAACTAGAAATTAGAGGAAAAATTAGTATCTTCCATTTAATTCCAACTACCTTTGCTTATCTTCGACAGATACGCGTATTTCGTCTACAATGTGCAGACTTCTTCAGTGTCTCGTACTAATAACACGACTGTGTTACTAAATAGTCGAGTTATTAGTACAAGACACTAAAGAAGTCTGCTTATTGTAGACGAAATACGCGTATCTGTCGAAGATAAGCAAAGGTAGTTGGAATTAAATGGAAGATACTAATTTTTCTTCTAATTTCTAGTTACAGGTATTCCACTAAACAGCTCAAACCCTCTAGGATTCATCATCATGTTGATAGCATGGTATTCAGAGCAGCTCACTTATTGTTATGATTTTTATGCTGACGTAAGAACACCACGAAACTAACAAAACGCGACGCAAGACAAGACAAAACACTTATCGTTCTTACAGTTTATATGATATTTATATGGTAAATTGTATGAACGATAAGTGTTGTGTCTTGTCTCATGTCGCGTTTTTTAAGTATCCCAAGCATCTTCAGAACATATTATTAATCCTTAATTTGTGTTGGAAAACTTCTTGTGGGACTTGAAAAATGTTTCAGAAATATCGTTTTATTGTGCTTATTTGATTATTATATATGCCAAAAATTAAATAATGTATTCTAGAAAAATACATGAGGCCATGTCTCACAGATGAACACTTCAACTTTACATAACTTGTGTTACTTGGGTTGCTGACCACGTCGGATTGTCAAAGTGGGTGTCCAAAATAAATGTTCGGATTCCATCAATAAAAGCTTCTTTGAAATTAAATAAAAAATCGTAAATTTTACATCAACACGCTTATTAATACATCGAAACTTCTCCAATACAGTACCGTAAAACGGGGTGACTTCGATCACTTTTTGATCTATTTCTTGAAATTTTCTATGATAATTATCTTTAAAATTTTGTTTTACATTTTTAAAACCAGAACTGTTATCTGTAGTATAACACTACACAGAAATTTTTAAAATTTATTATGTCAGATAAACTTCAGAAAAATTGTTTAATTCCCGCAACCAATTTTCAATAATGGGGTGACTTCGATCAAAATCAATTTTATCCATTTGAAGTGCTTAAATGAATAAAAAAACACAAATTTTTTATGCAAACCGTTTGATGCAGATGTCTCCCGAATAGCACAGGGGTGGAGCATTCCCCAAAGGGAACGTTCATTAATTATGTCACACGCAAAAAAGGATCATTTTCAAAACCCTCCCTCTTTGTCATGTTTTTTATGGACCTTAAATTTTGTGTACAGATTATCACAATTCCCAAAGCTCTCTTTCATTAAAAGCATGACATAATTTATGAGCGACCCTTCCATTGCTATTTTTCAGTAGTTCACCATAATATTGGACAAACAGAAATAACTCACTCATGTCGTTTTTAATTCGGTACTACACCGGTGTAAGGACGCCAACACTGCCGTGAATCGCATATCCGTCCCATATGGATAGGAAATCAAGAAAATATGGTACTGATATGCGATTCAAAAGAACCATACAAAAAGGGTGACCAAGGTGGGGAAAACGAACCATTTTGCGTGGCGTAATTAATGATTTTTCAAAAAGTAAAATGACATTAGTTACTAAAATAAGCAAATGTTAAGTTCGCAGCATCTATCGATTCGGAACTGTACTCTGTAAATAAGCTCTTCCACCAACTTTTTTCACGTACTTTCTCGGCATTTTGGACTTCTCAATGCCATTGAATTGTCGAAACAAATGTTTCACACCTCTTTTCCAACACAGAACAAAACAAAACAAAACCTTTGACAGATTGGAAGGTAGTGCAACACCTCGAGAATGTTGTCGCGTTTATGCGTTTGCTCTTAATTTTCGAGCAAAATTTTTTTTTTTATTCATTAATTTGTTTATGTATAGAAAATTAATATTTTTTCGATTAGCTTAGAAAGACGAATGTTTAAGTAATCTGAAAATGTGATTGTCGATTTTTTTTAAAATCATTTTATTGCTTAAATATATGATTGTTGTTGGGCTTGGTAAAAAGTTCCATGAGGAGCTTTTTTTGAAAAATATTTTTTTTATAGCGAAGGAAATAGAGAAATGCTAAAAACAAATTGCATTTATATACCCTAATAAATGCTTAATATATATGATTCAAAGGTTAAAAAATGAAGTCACTTGGAGAAGGATAATTTTAAATTGAATAAATATCGGACTTGGCGGTCGAATCACCCCGTTGATCGAAGTTACCCCGCTCTACGGTACTCCTTTTATCACCTCAGCTATTTCCCCCCGGAGGGAAGTTAGTTTCCCATGTAATTCAGAACAAATTTTCACGTACCCGGCCCGGGAATGTTTCTCCGTGGGTGTTGAAATGCCTGCCCCGTCGGATGACGAGCGAAAATAAAACGTGCCTAATCCGTACTCAGCTCGGCATCGCGCATCCTCGTGACCAGCATGAACTAATTAAATTTGCAACACACTGAAATAACCGCTCGACTGAAAATACCACACGTGGTTTTGTGTGATCCTCATGCTTTGTGCTTCGACGGGGCTGGATGGTTGGCGATCCTCCGTGGAACGACGAGCGCACTTCACGCTCGTCAGCTTTTGCCTTAATTCGTTAGTTACAGTCCCCCCTCTGTTCCCTCCCCAAAAACACGTGATAGTCAAACTAGTCAAAAAGATGGCAGGAGTAATCAATCACCACTCAGTTTCTTTCTCTCGCTCACGCTTTGCATGCCCAATCCTGCAACTATTTCGTTCGGAATGCTCCAGCTGAGCGGGAACCGTATGGTTTATAATTGGCGCGCAGTCTTCGTCGTCGTCTCCGTCGTCGTCTCCGTCGTTGGTGAGATCGGTTTCACTTAATGAGCGAGAAGGAAAAACGTCCACAGGCCACAGCCCACCCCATCATCAGCGTCGTCAGCCCTAGTGCCAACGCTTGGCGGAGGCATATTTAAATGCGATCGAATCTGCCGAGGGCTGCGGGTTGTAGGGTGGTCGTATTTTACATACACAATACATATATATGCCGAGAATGCACGGGGAGGTTAACAATTGAAGCGGCACTTTCATGATTCGTGCGGGGTTGAATTTCCTGGGGTCTTTGCTGGTGACGGTTTGCTCTGATGCTGGTACCGTTTCCCGGGTTGGGCCCCGCAACCAACGCCACGATCCAGAAAGTGCGCGCGCACTCGCTTGCTTGCTTGGCCGCGTGAATGAGCCGAGCTTTACCAGAGCCGACCAGGGAAGTAAATAAATCAATTCAATTAGCTCATTTATTATGGACGAGAGTCGAGTCGGGGGCCGAGCAGGCCGGAGAGAAAAAGTGTGAATGATAGCAAAGTGGCCGAACGAGGGCCTGTCCGGTGGGGGATTTCGGTGGGAGTGGTGGGATGGGGAGGTATCACTTAAGTAATATAAGGAGGCGGGTTGGACCTTCCGATGGGTTGCGAAAATTAAGCGAATGGATTGTTTGGAACGGCCAAACTTTAATTCCTGTTGTTGCCAAACTGTATCCAAAAAATTGTAATGAACACATTCACAGTAATTCAACCTGCTATCGAAGAAAGTTAGCGAAAACAACACAACCTGAGCAAAGGTGAACCCCTTCCCCCCACCACAACTTAATGGCGATCCAGTAATTAAATCAATCAACTTTGGGAGGAAAACATTAAACTCACAACGGCTGCGATTTGCTCAGCCGGTAGGTCTGCTGTTGCCCGCTCCGCCGCCACGCCGGCCCGGTTGCATAAAGGTACCGGATGTCACTGTCGATTACATTTCATAACACCACCACCACCAGCAGCCACTCTTTCTCCCGCTCCTCCTAGCTGGGGGTAGGTGCCGGTCGCCGCCATCATCGCCATTGCCGTACTGTTACACCTCACTCTATAGAGCAGTAGGCCATGGCGGGCGGCTCCCGGCCCACAACAACTCTCGCCATGAGCAGTGTGATGCGAAAAAAAAAAAAGAATCAAAGCATGCATTGGCAAACGAGAGTGAAAACCGTGGGTAAGCCCGGCTAAGCCACCGTCGATCGTGGACTAACTGACACTCACCATACATGCCGGGGCGAAAAAGATAATTGGTTATTAATGTTTATTATTTCATCTAATAATATAATCTTTCATAAATGCAATGGCAAAACTGCGGGGCGTACGAGGGATATAGGGCAGCAGTTCGCCGCGAGAAATTGTAGGTTATAACATGGGGTCTAATGATCGCGTATCTGCTGAAGTGTTTTGACTCAACCCCGGCACAGAGACAGATACAAATCACGGAGCGGAATTCTACGAAGAAAAATCTATCATCAAACCGGATCGACTCCAAGGCTCCTTTCTGGTATCAGAAATCAAACTGGTTCAGCGAGTTGCTCCACCCCGAAAATAACGAAAACAGAGATCAACGACGCAGTAATTGTTTCCAGTTTTCGAGACTTCCGACAGCAACCTGTTGTCTACACGAGCCTCGAGGGTAGGTCATCACCATCACTTCCCCCCTACCCCTCCGGATCGGGAGATTCTGAGTCACGATTTCGTGGTTGCACAACGAAACAAATACCGCACTAATAATGCAAACAGATCTCTTCTCGCAACCTGACAAACGCCCAGCTTACAGGCGGGAAGGTGTGAGCGGGGAGCGGGAGCATGAGATTCCACGATTGCGATTGCGCCATGGTGACACCAAACATCAAACGGGAAGAGAGAGAACATCTGCGCCCTGATCGGCGATCGGTTCCGTGATTGGAGGAATCCGAAACCGGATGGAGATTTATCTCTAGGTTGAACAATTATTAGCCGGCACGAGGTGGTTTTGGGACTCTGATTGGACCAGTTTCGCCATTGCTGGCTCTGTTGATAGGGGCTGAAACGGTAATCGAATATCTGTTGATGAAAAGTGAAGTTAGTTGGAATGTGGTTTGAACACATCAGAGTATAAATAAATCTCACGGTGAAAATGAATAGCTGGAGAGCATTTGGCTCTAGAAGACTGGTATTATCAATATGTGGGTGAGGTGCCATAAGGCCGAATCTCATTAGGGTGAACGTCACTTAGCTGAGGTCCATTTGTCCGAATATATCATTTGTAAAAAAGCCATTAAGTCGATATAGTCAGTAGGCTGAATTTAAGAATATAAGATTGGATTGGATTTATATATTTGAGAGAATTTAGGAAAGTAGAATATCAAACTTAATATTTTATGAAATTTTTGCAACATGAAGCTATTTAACTTGCATGGAATATTACACATTCTTCAAACCGCAAGCAGTTCTATTGAGATTATTTCTTTGGCATTCAGTCTTTTTAGTAATTGGATACAGATACTATTTCTATATACCAACGTTTCGGCGTATTGTATTGCCAAAATGTCGGAAAATATAAATAGTATCTGCTTCCAATTATTAAAAAGACTGAATGCCAAAGAAATCATCTCAACATTACAAAGTCACAGTCGATAGTAAGTTACAATACATAAGCAGTTCTTTCTAATTTCAATACTTTCAATCTGCTAATATGCCAAGTGGAATGTTGCATTGTTGAAGATTGAATTGTGGTTCTCGTAATCTTTCGACATAAATTTTTCATTTCGAAATGAGAATAGAAAGCGATTTCATGCAAACAAACAAAGAATAATAATTCATTTAATATATTATCAGTCACTCAATCTGTTTAGTGACCGAACCTAATGACTCTTGTAGCCTAATGACCCATTCGGCCTATTGGCATTCTGCCTAATGTCTAAGCCCCATGAAACGGTCTTTTTTTTATGGAAATTCTGGCTAGGGTGGTACTTTTATTCAATGAACAAATAATTTCAACTGTTCAGCAGGAATCTTCTTTAGAGATTGTACTCGAAAAAAATTAGCTGACAAAAATGATTTTATCTTCGAATGATGAGATATTTTTGGAACTCTCACGAAATGGATAAACAAAAATTTGCTATATGTATGCACATTTGTTTTGCTTAACCTTCTCTCCTAGGCTGAATTCTCGCACTTTGTACTTAGAGCTACCTATTGAATCCTGTGCAAAATTTGCTCCATCTTTCTTACACACTTTCATCCACTATTTCTTCAAATCCTTGTCGTTTTTCAAGATCTTTCCTGCTTTTGGGAGCTTGCCCTTACCTAAGTAGCACACTACGGTGGATATTAGTTGTAGCAACTCAATTATGACTAAGCAAATCATATTTATGTTATCTCAACCGAATTTCAACAAGTGTGCTACTACGGTAATAATTACCCAGAATTCTTTTTTTTTTTGGGGTAGAGTTCTGGTGGGTTTGACGGATCTACCTCCTCCTGCACACAAACAAAAATGTTGGCTTCATACCAGTCAATCACCACCCAGCAAACACAAAATCGTATATGATAGCGGATATAAGTACAAAGTGGAGGCGATATACGTACATGCGTCCATTTGACTTCATGTAAAATGTACGTATATCGCCTCCACTTTTCACTCTTATCCGCTATCATATACGATCCTGTGTTTGCTGGGCAGTTTCGCGTAATGGCACGATATGTCACCTTCGTGGGACCAAAGGGAGGACTGCAGGTGCTTCTGGAGGCTTTCTCCTTCATATATTTGGCCATTGCTGGTGCCGATCGTTATGTACGGCTTGCTTTTGCCGCACCCACAGATCACCTTCCACACCAAAATTGTCAAATTTGTCGACCTTCTCCGGAACATCCAAGCGGAATTTGCCGACGAAAAACTCCCGGCCGGGGATTTGCTTGGCGTCCACTTTAGTGTACGTTTCGTCGTCCATTACGATAAATTTTGGCTGCACCAACCACTCACAGTACAGCTTCTTGGCCTGGAATTTGGCCACCGTATTCTGTTTATCGGTTCAGTTGGGAGCCTTCCTTACAAGTTTTGAAGTGACAAGTAAGGAGTGCATCGAAAATAAGCTATCCACAAACTTTCTTTCAAATTATGTTGAAAACCGATATTTTATTCATACAAAAAATTGATCCTTTATTGTACGAGGTTAAACTTGAACATAATGAGGACCGGATGAAATTTAAGTTATTCCTCCACGAATTTTCGAACTTTGGATCGAATGCTCTTCATCAAGTTCCGGACAAGTGTTGCATCGCATTTTTTGGACGCTTGAGCCCAAATTTTTTTGAACTCCTGCATGTTCCCAGCTGCCTTACCAGTCTTCTTGACGACCCTCTTCACGATTGCCCAGTAACGTTCGATGGGTCGAAGCTGAGGGCAATTTGGTGGATTGATATTTTTCTCAACGAAATCTATACCCTTTTCCGCAAGCCAATTGAGAGTAGTTTTGGCATAGTGAGCCGACGCTAAATCCGGCCAAAACAGTGGAGGTGTACTATGCTTCTTAAATAAAGGCAACAATCTCTTCTAGAGACACTCAGATCGATAGATTTCCGCATTTATAGTTCCGGTAGTGTCAAAAATGGTTGACTTCAAACCACAGGAACATATTGCTTGCCATACCAATACCTTTCGCATCGCTCACATCCTCCCCAACGACGGCAGTAAAGTATTGTGGACCTGGAAGGGGTTTTGAGTCCTCCTTTACATAAGTCTCATCGTCCATCAAAACGCATGCATCCGGACGCTGCAAAAGACGTGAATACAATTTCCGGGCCCCTGGTTGCTGCTCGCTTCTTCTGTTCTGCACTTTGTTTCGAGATTTTCTGCTTCTTGTAGGTCTTCAGGTGGTTTCGCCTCTTGATACGCTGGATCATTCCGACACTCGTTCCTGCTTTTTGGCCAAATAACGTATTAACATTGATTTGTTCTTCATGATTAGAGATACCACTTTCTGCTTAAGTTTCGAGTTGGAAAAACCGGGTTTTCTGCCTCTTCCTGGTAGCTCATCCAAAGAATAGTGTTCCCCAAACTTATTAATGACGGTTTTAACACTCGCATGATGAATTCCAAACCGCTTCGCCAATTTTCGCATAGTAATACCCTTCTCACTTAGCCATGTGTCAAGAACCTTAATTTTCACTTCCTTTACAATACGCGACATTTGAAAACGCAGAATTTGAACCGCACAAACAAGTAAACAAAAGAAAGCTGACAGTCAAACGCACAGCATGCAGTGTTCAGAGCATAAAAAACCATCACAAATACTTGCGTACAAGGCAAATGTATGTGGATAGCTTATATTCGATACAGTCCTTATTACATGCGAGATTCTTATTTACTTCCCTCACATACGTTTTTGACCCCAACTTGTCTCAAAAATCCAATTTTTATCGTTTCCGATTGTGTTGGTATCAAATGATAGGTACAAATATTCAGTTTTGAAGCACGTACAGACAAATCGGATTTGGTCATTATGGCCATCAGGAACTTGCTTCAACTGGAAAAAAGTCCTTTTGGAGACCCTAACTTTGTTGACCTGTAACCCTGTAACCAGTCAAGTAATCGAGACGCTCTGAGCACCGTTGCAAAAGTATTTACGTAGCCAATAAATACTAAAAATACTTCTATCACGGTTACAAGCACTACCAGTTCTGGAAACCCTGAATATCAGAAAAGTATTTTTTTAGCATTTAAGCATGCAATTACTTACGCTATTTTTGTGCTGCAGATTTTAACATCGAAATTCTCTAGAGTAAACAAACACTACCAGCACTCGTTTCCAATGACCACTTATCAAGTCTGGTACTCATGGCACCGATTCCAGGGTACCCCAGAGGAGGTCAATTTGGTAACGGTCATGAACTCCCTTCATTCTTTTTACCAAAACCAAGTGATCGACAGCTCATTATTCCTTGAATGTTATGGAGGTGGTTATTTTAACTCTGAAATTAACCATTTTGGTCTTCAATGAACACCAGAATGTCTCCGGAGAGACCAGAGTTTTAGCACCAAAGCCATGCTTTTGACGACTCAATCTTCGTGATTTGTCGTGCTCAAGATTATGTTAAGTCGGAAATAAACCAATTTTTTTCCAGTTGGAGAAAGTTCCTGATGGCTTCAATGTCCAAATCCGGTTTTTCTGTACGTATTTTAAAACTGGATTGTTTCTATCACGCATGATATCATATCGAATTTTCACATTTCCAGAATCAAAAATTTACATTCTGGAGCCTGACGCGTGTATAGTTTGTAAATTTTCTAAAGCATAAAACGACTTCGTGAGGTCGTCATTTTATTATCAAATGCAAAAAGCTCGTCCGGGTGCGGGACGAAGCACTAAAAAAAATGAGAAAAAATATGCTGGTGCACAATCTATCTGAACAAACAAGATCATAACACAATTTGAGTGGGAATTGAATAACTTCGCAAGGTCTTACGTGTAGCACTCGGATATTGCAAAATTTTAAATTTTAAGTATTTAATTTTTAGCCATACAATAAAAAGTAATACATAAAAGATGGTGTTGCATTTTTTTCGAGCAAAATCTCTGTATAAAAGTGTAGAAAGTTCTGCAGAATATTCCTACGTATCTTAAGATGCGAATAATTTTCTGAACTTGTGGAAGACCTGAGTTTTCTCACATATCATTCATTAACACAAAAGTTAAAGGATCTATGTAAACTTGTCATAAATTTTGTAAACTTGTCAATTTTTCTAAAAAAATTAGAATTTGGACAAAGTTACAAAGAACTGCTGTAAGCTTGTCGGAAATGTGGAAATTTCTAGACAATTTAGCAATTTTCCTAAAGATTTAGAAACGCACACCCGATTGATCAAAGAACGTTCCAGAAGTTCTGGGAATAATATCACGAAACTTTTAGGAAAACTTCCCAGAAATTTTTGAGAAATCTTCTCCAAAATTCTGGAGGAACATTGTTAGAAGCTTAGGAAGAAAAAACCTAGCAGTGTAGGAAGAAACATCCCAAGAAAATAATTTGTACTTTAAAGAAGTCTAAACTTCCCAGAACTTCAGGAAGGGAGTAAGGAAGCATACTCTTCTACAAAAAAAAATTGAGGTATTCTTTATTTAGAAAAAGAATTGTGACTATTCTTCTTAGTTCAAGCACGATTACCTTAGACATTTGGGAATATCCCCGAAAATAAATATCATACTTTTCAGAATTGCAGAAGAGAATATTCCCGAAGTTAAAGAGAAGACTTCGCAGAATTTCAGGAAAAAACTTCTAAGAAGTTAGAAGAGAACTTCCTGAGATTCTGAAGAACTTTCTCAAAGTTCAAGATGAGAATTCTCAGATGCTTAGGAAAAAACTCCAACGGAGTTCAGGGAGGAACTTTCCAGAGAGGGCACTTAATAAGTTCAACAAGAACATATTTACTCAAACTTCCTAATGATACATTCCATAAGTTCAGCAAAAAACTTCTCTGAATTTAGATGACTTTTCAAAAATTTCCAAAGAAACAAGCTTGCTTATTTCCATGTTCATTTGATGTGTCCCGAATATTGCTGCAAAGTAAAGACTCCTCTTTTGAATCATTTTCCACATCGCAAGCTTAGAGCAGCTTCCCAGTGAGGATTTTAGAATGACAAAAATATAAGTGTAAGTCATAGAACAAGGTTGTAAAATGTAAACATTTATTTTTCGAGTGTTGATGATGGAATCGTTAGAAGTCCTGAGTTGTTGAAGTTAGTGTAATATTTCAATGACATTTTGAAAATTTCACAATTGACAGTCGAGTTCGGTAGTCAACACGATCAGATTCAGTCGGAATGTAAGTGCTGAATTTTGTTCAACTCGACAGTGACAACTGTCGTGTTGAGTTGCAGGTCCCTATCGATGTTCTTCAAAATTACAGAAGTCCCCAATGGGCTACATCAAACGAGTAAACAGCTGACGTCCCAAACGTACTAGAATCTTGGACCACCCCAATTCCACTTACATGGAAAATATTACCGCCTAAGATGGACCTAGGCAAACGTAGTGCGGAAAATCCAAGTCCTTGCAGGTCCTCCTCGAGCATTGTCCACGTTTCGAGTCCGTTGTGAACTACCGGCCTTATAAGCGTCGATTTGAAGTACACAAACTTATCTGCCTGTGCGAGCTATACAGAGCTCTGTTTCTCCGCACACAGAGCTACATACAGAGCTCTTAATCTTCGAGGTATTTACCCTTCAATCAACCTTTTTCTGCTTCACGTTTCAGCCTGTTGTGTTGCGCAATGTTTAATGGGAGACAGGAAAGAATATCGTTATTGAGTGTTTCAAAAGAGTCCGATAACGCACCCGATATGTTCACACAACGCTGCACACCATCGATCAGTCTAGCAAATTTCCCGGAAAAACCGTGCTCGTCCATGAACTTCCATAGCTTTCCACGATCAGTAACGTTTGCATTTAAAAAAATGGACTTTTTTGAAAAAAAAAAAAAAAAAAAAAAAAAAAAAAGTAGCTAATACAGATAATTGATTTTGATATATTTTCCATGGACGGTAATTATTAAAGCTTACTTGCAAAAAAATTCTACGCCCTTGCGAGCGGCCTTCCGGCAGTTAACCACCATGGCGGACGAAAACATGCGTGTAGGCATGTTTTCGAGTTCTTTCTTCGTTCTATTTCTCAATTTCTCCTCAGTTTTTTGCACCAAAATTGTTGGAGTAGATCCTACGCTTCAGGTTGGCCCAGAAATTTTCGATGGGACGCAGCTGGGGAACGTTGAGCGGGTTTGCTGACTTGGGTACCACATCGATGTTCAGCCGCTCCATTTCCTCCAATGCTCGCTTCGAGTAGTAGGCTGACGCCAGATCCGGACAGAACACCGCGTCTTTGCCCTTATGGTATTTCTTGATGACCGACGCAACTTCCGGCAGGTATTTCGTACCATAAATTTTCCCGTTCACGGCCAGTCCTGAGGGGAAGAAGAGCCGCTTTGACTTCTCCTTCTCGCTGATTATCAGCCACAGTGGCACCTTCTTGGGGAACTTGCGTATATGTGAAATGAACTTCACCTCGGAGCTTTTTTTTTGTGGAGGAAGTAAATTATGAAGTGCCCTGCCAGTCGTTGCCATCCAGGGTGAGATAGGTCTCGTCGTCCAGCAAAACCGCCACGTCGACGCGACTTCCACTTCCTGACATGTATGTTCATGTTTGCCAGGTACTTTTTCACTGTTTGGCCGGTTGAATCGACCTCCCGGTTAAGCGCACGCAGCGATGTAGCCACTTTTCCCTCGGTCTTCCTCTTCAGCGTCTTTTGGAGCTTCTTGTCGCTCAGGGTCGTCGGCCGTCCGGAATCCGGCTTTTTTTTTATGTTCTTATTGTTGTCTAATAGTGCCAAGATGTTTTAGATGCCGTAGTGGGCGTATCCGACGTCCCCAAAGTGCCACACGATGTCCATTTTCGACGCAGCGGGGTGCCGTTCTTTGGACGCGCACACTTATAAACGGAGTTGCTTCACTGTTTTTGCCATCACGGTTAGAGTTCGACTGATAGAGCTGTCAAATTTTGTTTGCTGACTTGTGGGTTACTATGATTGATGCTGCATGGGTAGTTTTGTCAATGCGGGTGAAGGCAAACCCATGAAAAATCGGCATTTTAGGAAAAGTACTTAGTAGGCTGCCTTGATAAAAGTGCTCATTATTTTGATTTAGTGCCAACGTAAGAACTGCAGTACACTTATGAAAATGCGACGCGAGATTGGACACAACATTTACGGGTCTTACAAACAAAAAATTATGGTTTGTTTGAAAGAACCATAAGTGTTGTGTCCAATCTCGCGTCGCGTGTTGAAAAAGTGATTGCTCAGTAGTTATCACATTCAAACTTGTCACCTTTTTTATATCTGTCATATAAATCCCCCTTTGCACTCCTCCGGTAGCTGTTATGTATTCTGGATCCTGATTCTCAGCTGGTAGACAATTACTATCCTTTGCAGCTGTCTTGCTGTTCTTAACCTGTTTTATGGCCTCCTTAACTTTGCTTATCGTGGGAGCTGTCATTTTTACGCCGTCATTTCTCCTGCTGGCTTGATGTTCTGCATCTGCGCCATTCAGGAGTTCATCGTAGTGCTGCTTCCACCTTTCGATAACCTCACCTGAATCCGTGAAGCTACCTTCATTCCTATCCCGGTAGGCGGCACAAAGCCTTTGTGGGATGCAGTGAGTTTCTTGTAGATTTTTTGCATTTCTTGAGAACGATACAGCTGCTTCATTATATTGCATTCCAATATTGCACTGGAAATATTGCAAAACGAGCGCTTAGATATCAACATCTTCGTTGCTTCCAGCATCGTTTACTTCTTGATCAAGACACACTTTCTTAAAGACAATGGTGTCATTGAGTTCAAATTTACCAACATTAATTAACCAAAATCCATACGCAAAAATTGGGTATCTTAATTTTATTAGATATCTTACCTCCCAACACCAAGTTCATACTATGGCTCTAGTAGTGAAACCAGGCTCTTGTAGTGAAACCCTACCACCAATAACGACAACAATCGCGGTTTCACGCTGCTCCAAATACCAAGCCAAAAAACAAATTCGAAAACAATACAGCCTAAGACCATATTTCATCTTCGCCTTAAAACTCTTCTTGGCCAAATTCTTTCTCACAAATCAGATTTCCTCCACCGCCAACTGACGGATGATCGATGGCTGGGCTACATTAGCCTGACATGGATCCCCATCCCCCTACTCCCATCCCCCTTCCCCATACCCATAGACATAGATGCGATTCGGTTGCTTTATATTTTAAGGTTTTCGAAAACTATATGCTGACACCGAACACAATAGAGCATGATTTTCCGACCATCGAGCTCACGATCTCGCTGGGAACAAGCGGGGGAGGGGGCTTTGCGTTCCGAAGCGAAAATTCTTCACACATAAAAGAGAGCTCCACTCCATGGTTCGGTTCCATTTGCGTCAAGGCTGCGGCAGTAAGTCGGCCTCGATCGCAGCAACCAGGGCTTCCCTAATCTTGAAGGTTTCATCTCTTTTCGACAATAACAACCAACCGACAACCGGTATATCTCTGGAAAGGGTGCAGATTGGATTGCCGTACCGCCCACAAGTGGATCCCCTCCCCCCTATCCCTTCCAACTCACAAACAGACACCGATGGCACGATTTGGGTTGGCATGTGCTCTATTTCCATTCGCTTCAACCTTGCCTGTTGCTGGGTCGAGAAATTTTACCAACTCATTTCAGGTCACATTTGGGGAAATGTGATGACAGTAATTTGTTACGCATTCATTATGTAGTTCAAAAATTTTCATATATTAGCTTGGACTTCCATTACCCCCAGAATGTCAATCAAAAATGTGTTATCAATTCAATGCTGATTGGATGCTTGGATATGCAGTTTACCATGATGTGAGTTGTTGTATTTCACGCACCGCCACGGCTTTATTTGTTACGCTGCTCGATCTTATCTCTCCGCTTCGAGATTGCTTGATTCTATTAGCATTCGGCCAACAATGTTGCGAACTGCCGGGAAGTGGATCAGCCACGCCATTCGTCGTCGTCGTCTTGTTCGTCACAGAGTCGTCATCCCAGTAGTGCTGCGCCGGGTGGGGGCGACGATGCGAGCCGTTGGTTGCTTGATTTCTTTTATTACCGAGACGTTTAATTAGTAAGCTTCATAATTAAGCTGCTTCCACGGCCCGCTCGGTAGGCGCTTTTTTGCTTATATTTTTAGTGCCTATTTGGAGCTAATTCAAAGTATCATCACCGTCATGCGATGTTTTCACTCCCGTCCATCGTCGCGCCGCCGCTGATGGAATGTGGAATATCTATGGATCTGTGCACACGGAACAGTTACGGCGAGAGGCCCCGGCGAATTATCGACCGGCAATGTAGAACAAGTCCATTTACATTTGATTAGGGTGTTTATTGAAGATAATACGGCGGGGGAGAAATGGCGGCAAAAACGGGTGGAAAATGCTTTAACTGACTGGTGAGGAATTAACCGTCCGTGGAGCTGAGTGGTTCTGGATACATTGTAGAAGTTGAGCATTATGAAGTCTTTCTTGTTCTGAATTCATGAGCACAAATCCAATTGTAATCGTTATAAAGTAGGCCGTGGCTGTAAACGAACGAACGTCAATTTGGTTGAAGTCAATTTTATTGCGATAGAAGATCAATGGTCATAGTAAGCATTGATATGAAGACGAAAAACAAAACTTTTCATTATAACGACAACGATACACACCAGCCGCACAATAATACTTTGTTAGTAGTTTATGGACTGATGCTCACTCTCTCGGCCTATTTTAGAAATTATGAAAAATTCCAACCTATATTGAAGATGGGACACGGAAAGCTCATCAAGAACCTATCAACAGGAGTGGCTTCAATAACTGGAGGCACCAGATTGTTTCGTACATGAAGGAGAACGAATTCTCTGCTTGACTCGAGAAGGAAGCCAGTTAGGAGGTCTTTTTGGTGATCCTAGAAACGGATATCAGAATTGAATAGGAAGATGCCTTTCAGCTATCGGAGGGTTCTCGGAACATAGGAAGAATTTACAAACCATTTTTTTTAATTGCTTAACTTCATGAAATTTTGTTTTACTTCTCTACTAAACTTCAGGGAAGTTTTCTTACGACTCAAATCTCTCAACCGAGATGTGATGGAAATCAAGAGATTGTAATTCCTACATGACGTTGTGTCCTAGCTCAAAGTACGATGGAAACGGTTGAGGATACAGTGTTCACCATATTTTAATATGTTATCATGAACAATGAATAAAGGATGTTACGATCAAAATTTGGTCGACATAAACTTGACCCATTTCCTTTTATCGTGCATCAAAAAACTTTCCAAAACCCTCATTTTGAAGTTGTGTGCGTGTAGCATGATGCCATTGTTTTGAATTTGAGATCAGCACTTCAGTTATCAAAATATCGTCGAAGGAAGAGCAGCAACGCATCAAAAGTTTGCACGTGCATCGCAAAAATTCCAACTACTCTCACGCCAAGTTGGCGAAATTGTTGAATGTGGCTAAATCAACTGTTACCAACGTATTCAAAGTGTTCGGTGAACGTTTGTCGACAGCCAGGAAAGCTAGATCGAGGGGAAATCGAAAGCCAAAGGCCACAGCGACGACAAAATGAGTAGCCCGATGTTTCGAGCGGAGCCCCAACCTCTCCGTCCGAGATGTAGCAAAGAAGCTGGTAGTGGCGCCTTCAAGCGCGGATAGAGCTAAAAAACAAGCTGGACAGTCGACATACTAGAAAAAATACCTGGTGTGGCAGGCCATCTGTACCTGTGGCTTGAAGAGCAAAGCTTACATTGCGACAGGAATCGTCAACCAGGAAATTTATCTGAGCGAGTGCCTACAAAAACGTTTTCTGCTTTTCTTGAAGCGCCACAATTGTTCCGTTCTGTTTTGGCCGGATTTGGCATCTTGCCAGTGCGGAAAAAAGGCCCAAGTGCCCAAGGATAAGAACCCTCATAAAGGGTGATACGGTCAAAATTTGGTCAAGGGAAAACGCGTGTAAATCGGTGAAATCGTTTATTTAAAAAATCAAATTAAATTTCTTTTTCAAGTTCAATTAGTATAAAATTCAGGAAAAATATTCAGTTAGGCTTCCGCTTTTCCAAATCCGAATTGCCGGGCCTTACGCTTGACCCCTGCCATCAGGTTTTGTACAGCCACCTTGTCCACCTTCTTCGCCGCAGAAAGCCAGTTTGCCTTGAACTGCTGCTCGTCCTTAGCAGTTTTTTTGGTCTTCTTTAGGTTCCGCTTGACAATAGCCCAGTATTTCTCAATTGGGCGGAGCTCTGGCGTGTTGGGAGGGTTCTTGTCCTTGGGAACCACCTGCACGTTGTTGGCGGCGTACCACTCCATGGCCTTTTTACCGTAATGGCAAGATGCCAAATCCGGCCAAAACAGTACGGAACAACCGTGTTTCTTCAAGAAAGGCAGCAGACGCTTGTTCAAACACTCTTTCACGTAAATTTCTTGGTTGACAGTCCCGGAAGCTATGAAAATGCTGCTTTTCAAGCCACAGGTACAGATGGCTTGCCAAACCAGATATTTCTTTGCGAACTTTGACAGTTTCGTGTGATTGAAAATATCTGCTACCTTTCCCCTTCCTTTTGCCGTATAAAAATCCTGTCCCGGAAGCTGCTTGTAGTCGGCTTTGACGTAGGTTTCGTCGTCCATTACCACGCAGTCAAACTTCGTCAGCATCGTCGTGTACAGCCTCCGGGATCGCGCTTTGGCCGTCGTATTTTGTTTATCATCGCGATTTGGAGTCACTACCTTCTTGTAAGTCGATAGTCCGGCTCGTTTTTTGGCTCGATGCACGGTTGTAGACGATACACCCAGCTTATTTGCGGCATCTCGGAGAGATAGGTTAGGGTTTCGCTTGAAACTACCGGCAACTCTCTTTGTCGTCTCAGCGGCTTCCGGTTTTCGATTTCCCCCCGATCCAGACTTCCTGGCTGTCGTCAAACGTTCCCCAAACACTTTAATTACATTTGTAACGGTTGATTTGGCAACTTTTAGCGATTTTGCCAACGCTTTTGATACGCTGCTCTTCTTGCTTGGACGGCATTTTGACAACTGAAGAGTGAATTCCAAAATCAAAATAGGAGCAACATTCTACACACACACACCTTCAAAATGAGGGGTGTTCAGGTTTTTTAAATGCAAAATTGAAAGAAATACGTCAAGTTGATATTGACCAAATTTTGACCGTATCGCCCTTTAACACGCCAGAGCTGCGCCCAATAGAACAATATTGGGCCATCGTCAAGTGGAACTTTAAGAAGACTCAAAAAGCTGTTGTGAGCGAGAAACAGTTCAAGGCAAACTGGCGTTCTGCGGCGAATAAGGTGGACAAAGAGACTGTACAAAATCTTATGGCAGGTGTGAAGCAAAAGACCCGGCAATTCGCATTCGGTTAAAAGGAAGCTTAGCTGAATATTTCTCCTGTATTCTGTATTAACTGAACTTGAAAAAGAAAAAGAATTTGACTTATTTATAAAAACTTTGATCGACTCACACACATTACTGTTTGACAAAATTTTGATCGGAACACCCTTTATCGTTATGGTCATATGAATGATTTTTGAAATGAGCTCTTTGCCAAAATTCCTGAACTTTTTGCAAGTTTCCTCATTGGCAGTTACTCCTGATTTTCTTGTGTATTAACATTAAACAACCCACTCTATCTTCCAGGAACAGTTGATAAGTTATTTGACCTAAGTTACTGTTTAAACTTCTTTAACTATTAGGAAGTATCCTCTATACTTCTGGAAAATTTCATCCTGCTGTTTTTTAAAGTATCTACCTGAACTTCTGAGAATTCCTGAACCTCTAACACTCTATGAGTAGTTCAGCACTCATGAGTTTTTCCAACTAAACTTTTGGAAAATTTCTATCGGCACTTCTGGAGAGCCCTCTCCTGAACTTCAAAGAAGTTTACTGAAACTTTTGAGAAATTCCCTGCTAAATTTATTGATAGTTCCCTCTCTGATAAGTTTCTCCTGAAAGTTTGAGATGATTTTTCTTGAGCTTATTCTATCCAAACATCTGATAAGTCCCATCCTGAACTCTGGGGAAAATTTCACCCAAATGACGGGAGTTCTCTTTAGAATTTCTAGGAAAATTCCCCTAAATTTATTTGTTCCTGAACTTCAAAGAAATCTTCTTCTGAACTTTTGGGAAGTTTTCTCATAAGCTTCGAGGAAGTTTGTTCCTGTTATTCTGAGAAAATCTTGCTCAAACAAGCTTGAGCTTGCTGGTCCTGAACTTTTCGGGGTGTTCCTGCTTGATCAACAAAAAAGTTTATTTCTATACTTCAAGAAATCTAAGACTTCTAAAAATTTATAAAAAAAACTTAACTCGTGTGTCGATTTGCTAACCCAAGTGCAAATTTATTTAAATAATGCGTTAAGAAGTATCTTAGGGAAAAAATCCGAGTTCTAAGCTCATCACATTTACTATTGTTCTGAGTTGCCGTGCGACAACCAACTGAGTCCAAGAGCTAATGTAAAGATCTCAAATGAGAAAATGAATTTTACTTTTAGTTATTCCTACCCTAGGTGCATTGATGGACCTAAGAAATTGAGCTCTTGGCTTCCTACCACTACTGTTGAGCATTAATTTTGCTGGCTCTACGCCACAAAAGCCTCTGGTGGAATCTGCATTAAATTTAATTGGTTCAATGAAACATTTGAACTGGGGGTAATTTGTTTTGTTTTTAATAGGATTAGAATTTATAAACTTTCCGACAGAACCTCTTAGGATTTTACGGCAGTTCTACGAGAATGTAGAAAGTTCAGAACAATATTCGTTAGTATCTTGTATTCATACAAACGATTGGTTTGGACTTATGAGAAGGATCCGAGATATCTATTCGTAAATTTTGTTAGCATATCAAATTTTCTTTAAAATTTTAGTTTGTTGATAAAGTTACCAAGAATATCTGTAAGCTTGTTGAAAATCATGAGAACTCCCTTGAAAAATTAAGGGTATTACCCAGAGATTCTTCAAAGTACTGAAGCAGACTTTCTAGAAGTTCAGAAAAATAATTCCTCAAAAAACCATCTCCGATGTTCAGCAAGCGACTTCTCTTAAGTAAAGGGGGGACTTTTGAGTAGCTCAAGCAAAAATATCAAAGAAATTCATGAACAAACATCCACGAAGTTCAAAATCATACTTTTCCAAAATTCAGGAATAAGCTTCCTCGAAGTTTAGGATGAAGTTACTTACCTAGTTACTTTAGTTCAGAAGAGAACTCCTGAAGTTTAGAATGTTAGGATATTACTTATAAGAAATTCAGAAAGAAATTTATCTTCTCAGACTTCTCATAAAGTCTGAAACAAACTAACAAGATTCCCAGGAGGGACTTCTCAGAAATCTATGACAAAACTTACCAAAAGTTCCGGAGGGAACTTTCCAGACATTCATCTGAGAGCTTCGCTTCTTAAACGAACGCTTTAAGCTTCCTCTCGTACAATTGTTAGCCAAAGCAAGCGTTAACAAAGAAATTGTGTGCAGTGTTTCATACCACAGACCAGATTCAGTCAACATCAATTTCCATGAAATAACTCCTGAGCTTAAGTCAAATGTAGCATTTCATATAGGTGTATTAGATAACGCTGAAAATTATACGTTTCTTGAAACCTGTTCACAGAAAAAATATTTATTTACGACACTTATCTTCTTCAGCTTATCCTCTTCCGTATATTTTCTACCGCTTCTATTCTTCTACTTATCTTCTTCTGCTGTTTTTTCCACTTTTATTCCTTCGTTTTGCGTTCTCCGCTTCTCTTCTAACGTATATCTTCATTTGTTTCTCTTTTTCCGCTACTTATTTTCCGCATTTATCTTATGCTACTTTTCTTCCACCATTTTTTTCTTCACCTGCTTCTCTTTTTCCATAACTTTTATTCCACTTGTATTCTTCTACTCCTCTTCTTCCAATTCTGCTCTTCTGGTTGATTTCTTCCGTTTCATTACTTCCACTAATCTGCTTTCGTTCCTCATCTACCACTTTTCTTATCCTGCTTCTCTTTTTTGGTTTTCTTCTGTTATTTCAATTCTTGCGTTTGTTTTCTTTCGCTTCTTATCTTCCGCATTCATACTTCCACTGCACTTGCAGGAAAAAAGATACAAGAAGAAGAAGCAACAACATCGAAACTAGTCTGCGTGATGATCTGGACAACACCGATGAACGAACAGCACAAACGTTAAATTTTCTCCAGAACAGTGGTCTATACAAACAACTTTGAAAGAAAATAAGAAGATAGTGAATATGACGAAGAAGAACATATGAAATGAAGTGAAGAATAGGAAGAAGAACAAAAAATAGAAACTACAACTACAACCACTCTGCATCTAAAAACTCAATTTTTCCGACACGAATGCTCACGAAAGTGTAAAATGTCGTAAATAAACAAACAAACAAACAAACCTCTTTTATTCTGCTTCACTTCTTCCATTTTTTTCAACCTCTCTTATTCCGCTTCCTTTCCAGTTCACTTCTTCCGATCTTCCATTTCTCTAGTTTGTTTTCCCTTCCTTTTTTTCTCTTCTGCCACTTCTTTTCGTCTATTTTTCTTTTTACATTCTCTACTTCCGCGTATTCCCTTCTGTTTCTTTCATTTTTTTTTGACCATTCATTCATTTTCACTGTGTTTTTATGTTTTTAATCAACCCGCTTCACTTTTGCTTACACCTTCAGTCCTGTTGACATGAACTTTTTCTCATTCCCTGTATCCTCTGAATTATCTTCTCTTTTTTCACATCATCGGTAGTGTCATCAACTTCCGTTTGTTTATCCTCTTCGTATTTTACTTGAAAGCGAATCAACGATTTTTTTAAAAAAAAATGTAGACAAAGGAAGGTTGTCTACATCCTTTTAAAAATTTTCGTTGATTTGCTTTCACTTTGTCTTGTTTCAGTCATTTCTTCTATTCTACGCCGTTTTCTCCATTCTTTTACACTACTTCATTCGCTGTTTCCTTTAGCATCTTCTTTCTTCTCACTTTCTTTGCAAATATCTGAATTCACTGTCTTCATTGTAAGCTGCCGTTCTTTAACTCCGTCCATCTCCTTCATAAACTTGGTTTTCATATCTTCTACTTCATTTGATTATCCTACGTTCTCCGTATTTTCTACTGTATCTGGATCGACGTCTGTTTCACCTCCGACATGTCCGTTACATATATTTTCTCACCGCCTCTCACTTTTCTGGTTTTTCTCCTCCTCACAAGCTTCGATACACATCAATTTCGTGCAGGAACTTCAGCAATCGATTTTTGTTGTCATCTTCGTTACACAACGCCACATTCTGGTTGGTCAGATCGATATCGTACTTTGTTCTAGCTGCTTCGAACTTTCTGCAGTGCAAGATCACGTAGCGGACATCCACGACCGTCCCGCACCAATCACATATTGGTGAAGTTGATTTTTTCAATAGAAACTCGTGCGTAAGCCTTGTTTGGCCATTATGCATTAATTTCAAAGGCAATAACTTTTTGATACTAATAATCCACTGTTTCCAAGGCAACACTGCTTACAAGATTTATGACAAAGTAGCTTTAGTTTTAGGATCCATGCTTTGCATGAGACACACTAATAATTATCTCAAAATTTCATAAGGGATTCATTTATTGTCTGATCATAATCAGAAAATATACAAGCTGAACTGAACAAAATCTAGATACCTACCTCACTAAATTAGTTTTTATTGCATAAAATACAATAATTAAATTATAATGATGTAGAAGGAGATGTTCGCTCATCACCATGAGGCACCAAGAGTGAACAACAATGTTTTTGGCTAGAATGAAAGATGTGAAGAGAAAGTGTTGAAAGTTCCGCCAGAGTGCGGCAGGTAGGAAAATTAACAGATGTTTTTTTTTTTTTAATTGAGCGAAAGGGCATGTATCCAATGGTACTCGAACCATGGACGTCAATCTTTGCCTAACATCCCACTGCGGGGTAGGTTGTAGCGACGGACTTGTTCCGGAGAATACATAACATAACAATTAATGTATAAATTATAATGTTTTGAAATTAAAATAGCAATTTCTGCTGAATCCAAAGATGTAAATAGAAGGTATTGAATGGTTCGTTAGAATACGGCAGGTTGCAAAATTGTATCAAAGCAGTTGAAATTGAGCGGAGGGCATTTGTAAAGCAGAATTCCAAAGCAGTAATCTAGTTGGTAAATTTCCCCAGTTTCGTCGTTTTGTCGTCGAAGAGAACCGTGCAAAGCATGTCATGATCCTGTCACTTCCAGAGCATTCCCTATCGATGAACCAAACGATGAGTGGATTCATACAAGCGAACCTCTACCCCAAATTTCGATCCTAGCCTGCACCTCAATGGTAGAGTGTTCGCAGCAGAATCAACCTGGATTCTTCAACGTCCAACTAGCGAATGCCTCGTGCCAAGCTCCAACCGAAACTTGCTTCAAGCCTAGCTTTTTTTGCCTACCAAACCAAGTGCCAACGAACGACCGGAATCGGAACGAATGTATGTTTGTTTGTTTGTAAATACATACCTAAGCCAAAACAACAACAACAACAACAACGACGACGACGACGACCGATGCGGGGGAGAAAACCCGGCATGAGCAACATGACCCTCGTCTTCGTCGCCGGCTGCCATCTCATACGGGTAGCAGGAAGGTAAGGAGAAGAAATTAGAGCAAAATGAATATGTTTCGCTTGCTAATGAAACATGAAACATTCCCGTTTCTCTTTTTTGTTACTGTTGTTGCCGTTGGTAGGAACCTACTACAACTGGCCCAGCAGACAGCAAAAAAAAAAGAAAAGAAAAAAAGTTCACGGCACCTCATGTGGGGATCGGAATTCAATGCTTGGAGCTCTTGAATTACTCTTTTTAGTTCTGGATAGTTTCCTCTCCCTCGAGCACGAGTCTGCGGGGCCAAAGTGACTCGACAAATTCGACCAGCGCACCAACCCGCAGCCGGAGCATGCTGAATCCATTGATGAAGTGTACTAACAACAACAATTGTCCAAACATTGTTGGCACAGTTTCTGTTTCGGGGTTTTTCCCCCCGCCGGCCAATCGGAATTCCGGTGGTTAGGATCATCTAAACCAATTCTGAAGGGGGCGGAAAGCACACATAACTGTACTTCTCCCTCCAGTCCTACGATCTCCACCACAGGGCGACGAGGAATTGAGACCTATCTCAATCGGAAGGGGGGGTTGGGGGAGGAGGATAAAAAGGTGAGCTAATTTCTCGTTAGCTGCGGGGGTGCACTTTCTTCGGGTAACGAGAAATCGACGCAGATTATGATAAATCTGGCCGAGCACGGTCGGTCAGCTCGCGCGCGGAATCGTCCGTTTGGAGTGATTAGTCGTGCGCGGACTACGAACGACCGTTTGGAAACAGGTTTCAACGAGAGAACGGGAGAAGGGGAGGGGACGAATGGGAGTGTGACTGGATGTGTGTGTGTGTGTTTGTGTTTGTGTGAAGTGAAGTAGTCGCGAGCAGAGGCAAGTTCCCTCGGGGAATTGACCGGTTGGCATTTCGATTTCTATGGCAGGAGTGTGCTCAATGGGTGGTTGCGCGAGGTTGCGAGCTACTGGTTCCCATGTTGATGATGACGGGGCTTGCGCTGGTATTTGAAATTTGAAAAATGTCGAAGACTTACAAAGGACTGATGCTCATATCGACGAGGAATAGAGTTTTTGAAACTCGATTAGACTACATCTCAAATCTACTAGGAAAGATGAGATGCTATTTCATCTTGGTGGGTCACTTGTTTTTGTCTAATGGATCGACCTTGAATGATCAATTAAGGATATTCCAACCATTCTTGTATAAATGAACATTGGTGTCGTTGTCAAACTTACCTTGCTAGCACCCAGAAACCTTGCGACCAGGCGGAGGAATTCAGTTCTAAGAGAGCGACAGGACGATCTGTCAGACGTATTGATGGGTGAAACTGAAGTGTTATTTAATGAAGCAATTTGTTGCTGGCGCTGATTTTTTCACATGATTCTGAAATTATGGTAGAGGGTTTGAACTATTTAAGAAGAATTGGATTAATCAAATTACAAGATGTGTTTACTCTAATGGTACCGATTGAAGAGTGCTCTTGTCAGGGCTTTTGTCATATTATTTCGTTGGACGTTCAAACACTACGAACATTGAAACGAGATGAGGAACAAAATCTTATTTAATTTGAGTATAATACTAAGTCTAGAAACCTGTGGATGGATACGTAACTGGAGAAAACAAGGATCAAAAGCAAGTTGGGAAAAAGGCAGATGTAACGCAAGGACATTAAATATTACCTTAAACAAGTCCTCTGATTTGTATCCACAATAATGAGCATGACCATTGGCATGATTATTGCCAGATCAGCTGTATCTACACAAAGAACTAGCAAATGATGTTTGGAACTAACATACATCCTCAATGTGTAAAAACTGGGGACCCATTTTGGGTGGCGATATGCTGAAAGTATACAACTTGCACTATCTGCCCAAAGCATGGAACCGCCTCAACAAGCAACAGAATTAAAACAGTTGCACCGCACGCAGAAAAGTCCAGCATGATCTAATCACTGTAATATAGTAAATTATGTTGATTGTTTTTGCTGACTGTGTAAGTAATAGTTTCACTAGAGTACGTTTTTTTTTCTGAGCGTTGGCATGCCACCATTTCTGTAGATATCCTGCAAATAAAGATAAGACAAATTGAGCCGCTACTCGGATTGGTGGCCCATCATAATATTAATAAATAAAATTGATTCTATTGACTCCTATGCTATCAACAACTCGAAATATTTTGTGATATAGTTGACGGAATATAACAATTTGAGAAAGGCATTTCAAAACAGTATTTTACGAGTTCATAAAGTCAAAACCTTTAATAGGAGTAAAAGGAAAGGTTTTAAGATCATTGAAAAGAAGCTGTGTTGAATCTCATAAACCTGACTAAAATTTGAAACTTATTGGCACCTCTTACTGCCATAATAAAACCAAATTGTTTTCTAATAGCTTTCATAAAACATTCATAAAACTCAATATAGCTGCATGGTTTTGGTAATGTTACTTAGGATCCAATTATCAGTTTTAAAACGATGTGCAGTCCATCTTCGTTTTCTAGGTGGCGTGATAATATGAACCTGCCTTCGTACGAAGAGCTTTGCCGTCTGCTTAAAATCCAACCACTTGACGGTGAGCCACTTAGCGTATATTTGCTGGGAAGCGCCCAGGGCACTATGGGCGATTTCCATACAAGCAGGCGGACGAAAATATTTTGATCATTTTTTCTTGTTTTGTAGAGTTTTCTTTGGTTGATGTTATCAAAATATGTTGTTTATATACTTTTTAAAATTTCGGATTAACTTTTCAAAAAGGGCTTAACTTTCCATTGATTTAAAAACAACTATAAAATCTTGAAAACGGATGTGACTAAAACTCTAATTTCAAAGGATAAATCACGATATAATATTTCAATCTTTCTAAAGGAACATCCACAAATCACATGATATATTATGGGAGGGGCTCAGAAATAGAAACGTACCATGTATTAGGCATGGCATACTATGCTACGAAGTAGGTCTGGAAATGATCAATATTATGCTACGTCATTTGTGGATGGTCCCAAACAGAGATATTGCCTTTTCACAGAAAACTGTAGTACGCATAGAATATTCAGAAAGAAGAAAGAAGCGGCATCTGGCTGTTGCTTCCTTCAATGATTTGAATATTACCAAGCAAATTCGATGCATAGGTACAAGGTAATCGCTGAACAATAGCAGCTGTGGTTGTCGGTGACGATTGTCGATGTTTCCGGGTATTTGAATCTGACGCCTGATGCAATTTTTCTCTGAAACGGCAATAATAAGAATTGATTTTCGGTCCAACCATCAAAAACGACATTTATTTTCGGAAATTGTTCCATACTGCCTTCCCTTGTCATGATTTTACGAATAAACCTGATAAACGTTTCATGACGCGTAAGAAAACACAAGATCCCTTTGCCCGTCTGCCCCAGCAACAACTCCAATATTTTTTTTGTCGATTTGCATTAATCTTGCTATGTTTCTGTTTCATCACAAACAAAATCCTTATCAACTTCATCGACAGCTTTCATAAGTTCCTCCAACGCATCGCAGTTATCGGTGTCGGATGTTGAACGTGTTTCAGAATCTTCAAAAATCATAAGACTTTTCACGATATCTGGATAATCTAAAACCTTTTTTTTTCTGTCGTCTTTTCTCCATCCAAAGTGAGCTGATGAATGGGTCTGATTCATTCATGGCACGAATGAAGACATCATGTAAGTTGTCCAGCCTTGAGCGCTTTCTAGCATGATGGGTTCGGTATTTCTTTAACTGTTTGTTGAGAATACCCGGTTGAGCCATCCATAACCCAACTACATAATAGAATTAGTTCAGCACTATCCAGCTCGTTAGAATCCATGTACTCGTTCAGCTCTGCGTCGATTATTTTCACGATTCGATGCACTGAATTGTCCAGAAGCGCCTGCAGTCTTACTCTAATTTTTGAAGCGGTTGCTTCGATGAACTCGTTGGGAGGTGCGCAGGTAATTCTCTGTGTATTAGTTCGTATTGGAATCGACTAAATCCAGCTTCGGTGAAAAACTAAAAGCTTCCTCGGGTGACATCATTCCACGTTGATCAGTTAATTGCGACAACATTTTTCTAGAATCTCCTCGATTTCTTAGAATAAGGCCTTTAGGATCCAAGCTTTCGTTGTCAATGACACGTCGTTTTCCTCTTTCGCTCAGATCAGCAAAAGGTTTTGAGGGTCTCCCACGCTTTGCAGATGACGCCGAGGTTGAAGGAACATCTTGTTCTTGTTCGATGAACTCCGCAATGCCGAAGTCTCCATTTATCCAATCCCGAGAATATGCCTCGAATCTTTCCTGATTTCGTTGAGCTTCATTCCACTTTAGCTTGTATTTACAAGCGGTCCTATAGAGTTTATCCTGGAGACGTTTACGTTTTTCCACCGATATAGGATAGTTTACACGAATTAATTTAAAAGCTCTTTCAACATTCGCATTATGCGTCAATTTAGAATCAAACAACGAAATTATAACTCTATTATCCATTTTTACACTTGCACTCAACCGTAGTTTATGGGATTTCAAATAATACACTGTCAGTATAAATACCACTCCTGGTAATAAATCGTACTCTAGGTACTTACCATGAGCCTCAAAAATTGAGTACCTAACCGAGTCGATGGCTGCAAGGTCCACGTACACGTAGGTACGAATTAACGAGTTTACGAAAATTAATAAAGCACACTAGCAAAAATTCAGGAAACACATTATTCAAAAACAAGACAAAATAAAAAAAGAACGTAAACTTTAAACTTACATTGGAAAACATGTTAACATGAAGAAGCCCTTGTATGCGATGATAATAATACCGATTTTATTATTTATAACCAATTATAGCAGAAACTGTTTTAAACATATTTTTGATAATTTTAAATTTAAAAAAGGTTCAGCCTTTTTCAAAAAATGGTCGAAATTTTCTGTAAAGTGTTAATTTATAACTTATTTTGGTTAAACCATCGCCAGAAATTACCAAAATCGCCCAAAAAAGTAAATACGTTTTCATCAACCTAAAATAATGGAATTGCACCAGAGTGGTCATATTTTTAAACCGCCTGATTTCAAAATGGCGCAAGTTTGCGCAGATTTTTCCTTCGTTATTTGTTATTATACATCCCACAATTGATTCAGAGCTGCTGGGTTATGCGGGGATATGCGGGGAAAAAAAGTTGTTGATCAAAAAAGTTTAAATTTCTAATTTTTTAATGTTTTTTCTTCTCCTAAAGATTTTCTTGATTTTATTTCTGAATGACAATCTATCGTATTATTATTTTTTAAAGCTAGTTCTGTTACCTTTTCAATCATGGGGTTATCTCATAAAAACAGGTCATTTAACTTGAGATAAAGCGTATTTTTTCGGCAAAAAGTACGTTTTTTCGCTAACTTACAACTTTGACATCTAATATCTCAGGAATGAAAAGTGCTAGAGGCTTGAAACTTTGAAGTTTTCTTAATTTATATGTTTACTTTTGATAAAAAAAATTGAAAAAAAGTTTTGGTGAAGGTCACTTTTACGATTTTCGTCCGCCTGATATCTTATAGTGCAGGGGAGAAATTGACTGTCCAGCACTTTTGTCACAGTTAAATTTGTACGCTCCCGAGAGACCTCTTCGTCAACGTGGATTTTTGCATCTTGAGCCACAGAACAACAACTATGTACTCCACGAACCAATTCTACCAATCAGTCAGCACTTCAACGAGCACTTCAATATCCTCGACTTCAACCTATCTGCTGACGTGTTTCGTCTAGTAGTTTAAGTTTCTTATTCATTTAGACTTTTCTTGTCAGTTCAACTATTGTGATAAATAAACAAATAAACATCTGATATCCTGTTTGCATACTTTGTTTCACAAATGTGTCTACACAAGCCTTCCGTCTATCAAGAAACAGATAGAGAGGTCAAACGTCAACAAAACTAGTTTGGTATGTTTTGTGAGTGCCTTATGGGACAGAGGAAGACAGTTTTTGAACTATGATATAACACTAGCTGAACTCAGTGCAAGCCTTGCTACGTATGCAACTAAATGAATGAAAATTCAAAGAACTGGTTTATGGTTTTTATTTTCTGAATGAATTTGGTAAAAATATTTTTGTTTGCTAATGTGTGTAATTTCTGCAATAAAGGAACCAAGGTTTGTGTTTTTAATTTAAACCTTGGATCGATAATTTCTATTTGTTTCTCTTTATGTGTTGAAACATTTCATAGACAAAACAATAATCTTCAAACGAAGCCGTACTCTGTCAGTTTGAATGCAATGTTCTTTTGCATAACTTTAGATTAACTACGTGTGCATAATGTAGCACTGAAAGTAACTCAAGCATCCCCTTTCTTGACTATGGAGGGGTTACAATTCTATCAGAACATGCTGCTTACTCGAGAAAAACACGTTTTGTGTCTTAGTTGCATGGATAATTCTCATGTTTGGTTCAAATTTCTATTTCATTTATTTGAGAGACCCCCCCCCAAAGAGGGAAAGGAATCTCCAACCACCTAAGAAAACAATTCTGCCTGAGAACCCTCACATGCAAACTTTGGTTCCATTTAATTGATTAGTAATCGAGTTTCATATAAATTTTTGTTTCATTTGTATGAAACCCCCCCGTCCCTCTAGACGGAGAAGGAGTTTCATACAATCATAAGAACCGTCTCCAGCTCTAAAAACCCCTACATATAAATTTTCAAAACAGTACAGATAATTCTCATGTTTGGTTAACATTTGTGTCTCAGTTGTATGAGAGCACACCCCAGAGAGGAGAACCACCGTAGAAGCATTTCTTGACTACAAAAATCTAACATGCCAAATTTGGTTCCATTTGTTTGATTAGTTCTTAAGTTGTGTATGTGTGTGTGGTGTGTGTTTGCAATCAATTTCCCACTGACCGGCAGTGCTTTTATGGAAGAAACTTGTCTGCGTTTCTTCAGTAATTTATATGTAATCACTTTGTGCAAACATTTTTAGCCCTGGAGATTGAAGGTGACAGCTCTATTGAAAATCCAACGACCCATTTCAAGAATGCCTGTTCCTACACGTACATTCTGAGGTCATCTTTAGATAAAATAAGCCCCGCATGAAAATCTTCGCATATCAAATGGATATGTGAAGAGTTTTCACACTTCCAGAATCAAAAATGGACATTCTTGATCCTGGCGTGTATATAGTTAATTTATATTTTTGATAATATAAAACGACCTCACCAATGTTCCTTTTCTGATGTTGGAAAGTTCGTCCGGATGCGGGAGCGGGGCACTAAAAAACAAAAAATGGGGAAAAAACTACCAACGCACAATCTATCTAAAGAAACACGACATTTAGAGAGGGATTCCATTCACAACGTCCAACGCAAATTACTCGAAAAACTATAATTTCACCATTTACTTTAGTTGAAAAAAGGAACAATTTTTAATTTTATTTCCACGAAAATGACGCAGCTAAAGCAAAACATCATTTTCCTTGTTTGATTAGTTCTTAAGTTATGCAGAAATTGGTGATTCATTTGGATGGAGCAATCCCTTCCTGATAGAGGTGAGGTCCCAAAAAACCATACAAAAAAAATTATCTTAAAAAACCCCTATATGCCAAATTTGGTTCCATTTGCTTGATAAGTTCTCGAGTTTTGCAAAAAAATCTGTTTCATTTGTATAAAAGCCATTCCTTCCTGATAAGTAAAAAATTCTTGCCTCCAAAAACCCCCATATACCCAATTTGGTTCAATTTGCTTTATTAGTTCTCGAGTTATGCAGAAATTTGTGTTTCATTTGTATGAAAGTCCCCCCCCCCCCCCGTCCCCCCTTCCAGAGTGGAAAGGGGATTTCTTAATATCGTATTCAACACTTAACAATATTTCTTTCATTTTAGGATCAACCAAATGAAGATCATGTATAATTGATACGAATGATTGTAGTATTTTACATTAACATTCATATAAACACAATCATATAAATATTTCATGCGAAAGGGAGGGACCATCAGGGCACCCGATTGAAGCATTCTGGATGGAGAGAGTGGGAATGCCAACTCCCCATTGCTAACAGTTTGTGAATAGAGGGCGCGCTCTTCTCCCCGCCCATTGGGGCATCCTCATGTTAGATAGCTTGCTCTTTTGACCAATTGTTCAAGCTTGTTGTTGGAAGGAGATCCTTTAAATCTCTGTGGAAACGTATAAGTGATGTTGCCTATCGATCCACTCAACCGGTTTTTGGCCATTCATACAATTACATGATCAGGATAATCAGTGGTTATTACGGCTTGATCAAGTCAAACAGAGAGGGGAGCCAATTGCTGTTGGACTTAGTTTCCGTGCTACAATGGGTAGTTTGACATATCAAACATCATACAATACGATTTCTTTGCGTTTTCTTTGACCACGCATTTTGAAACTTCTGTGTGGAAAATTGAAAGCAATGACAACATCAGTGTAATGTTGATGTAAACAATAGGACGTAGCCAAATGTTGGTTGAATGCTGCACGCATTTTGAATTGACGGATAATCATTAGTGTATCGATAATTTCCATAACCGTCTATATGGCTCTACACCATCAGCCATGTCACTAATTTAGTTTATCCTCGTCTTTGGATACTTGGACCGATGAACCAAATTCATTGTATACCAACAACAAATACTAAAAGAATTTTTTTTTAAAAACGAAGTTAGTTTCGATCCTGGACTTCAACTCCTAAACATTCTACAAGCTCAGCACGCGAATCCGGCGTAGTGATGAACATCCATACCTCTCACGCCAAACTCACGAGTTCAAATATCACCCCCGGACACGTTACGAAAATACCCCATAAGGAATTTTAGTGACAACGACGGGAGCAGAACCAGCCCAGGGCTGAAAATCTCGATAATTATGGATTAAAAAAAATTGATTACGTTTAAAATACTTTACAAAATCACTGAGTGATATGATTTTTTTCAACTTTCTTACAAACTTTTTGATGAAAGCTATCTGAGTTTGATAGAGTTTATTATGTCAGTTATGATATATTTTGAAAAAAATATACACATTATTTACGTACATTCCGGATCTAGGATTCCGCCTATACTTAAAATACAAAGTAAATATAAATTTACTATTTCTGACTGACCCATCAATTTAAAGAAAAAATAAAAACAAGCCGAAACTTAGATCCATAGACGCACATTAGAGCACTTTCCCCTACATACAATCATTAAAAAAGGGTAATGGGGGAATATAAGCTGCCAGACAAAGTGTAGGCTGTATGAGGGACTCGTGGTTATCTGGCCAAGTCTTCTTATTGTTCTTTTTTTCTTCTTTTCATGCTTATTGCTTTCACAATTAGCTTATTTCTTACTCTCAACTTAGTGGACCACAATTATCCCAAGTAACACACAAAACATCTTTTGTGAATGATTTATAATTGTCTGTATTATAAATGTATTATAAACGTATTGCAAAACATGTCAAGTTTGGAACTCTCGTATTCTATACATCACTCTGACAAACGGTCAAGCTAAAAATACTTTTTCACTGCTGCAAGTGATTAATAGTTTGTTATTGTTCTTAAAAACATAGCTTCATACATTTTGTTCGGGAGTAACATCACCCAACCCTTGCTACGCCACTGTGGAATGAGAGGACTTTCTCTCCAACGATCGTTCCACCGAAAAGAGATGGTATTCTCCCTACCACTTCGACCGATAGCGATCACGGGCGATCGTTATCGGTGACGTCACCGCTTTGGATCATCTGGTTGTTGGATCGTGGATGATCTGCTGTGCGGATAGTCGTGTCAGCTCTGACTCTCGGGAAAGATGGATGGGAGCAGAGCCACAATGGAAACGGAATGTTCTGTGTTAATTGTTTGTGATGTAGTGAATGTTCATATGTAAATATTGTAAATAAAGTGTGTTCAGGACGAAATATATGTGCTGTGTGATTGATGGACGGATGTGTGATACTGTGTATGTTAAAGGGATGAATAGAACTCTAGAAGAAACCTCAAACCCAACCAAAAATACAGTCCACTTATGAAGAGCGCCCGAAATATTCCACTCCACTGGCAGTAATTAATTACCCCCCAATCGGTGTTGGTTAGGGTCCGGTAACCCAACACATCTATATAATAAAAATGAGTTGGGGTTTCCTTTGTCACGATTTAACTCGCGAGCGGAAGGACCGATCAGCGTGAAATTTTGTATGCAGCGATTTTTAGGGCCGGAGAATAATCTTATGATGGTTTGAGACCCCTCCCTTTACTGGAAAGGGGGGCTCCCATACAAATGAAACACAAATTTCTACACAACTCGAGAACTAATCAAGCAAAAGAAACCAAATTCAGCATGTGTGAGTTTTTGATGGCAAAAAAGGTTTTTATGGTAGCTTGAGAACCCTCCCCGTCATAAAAGGGGGGGCTCCCATACAAATAAAACACAATATTCTGCATAATTCGGGAACTAATCAAGCAAACGGAACGAAATGTAGCATGTGGTGGTTTTTTATGACAAAAAATGTTTCTATGTTGGTTTGAGACCCCTTCCCATTTTAAAGGGGGGGGGGGAGGGCTCCGATACAAATGAAATACACTTTTCTGCATGACTCGAGAACTAATCAAGCAAATGGAACCAAATTTACTATGTGGTGGTTTTTGAAGACAAAAAATTGTTTTTGTTGATTTGAGACCCCTCCCCTCTCTGATAGGGGGGGAACCTATTCAAATGAAACGCAAATCCTTGCATAACTCGAGAACTAATAAGAGAAATGGAACCAAATTTCGCATGTGGAAGTTTTTGAAGGAGGGAAATGTTTCTATGGTGATTTGAGACTCTTCCGTCATATGAAGAGGAAGGGGGGAGGGGGTGCTCTCAAACAAATGGAACCCAAATTTTGGCATAACTCGAGAACTAATCAAGCAAATGGAACCAAATGAGGAATGGACGAGTTTTTTAAGGCATGAAATGTTTTTATGGTGGTTCAAAGCCCCTCCTCCCTCTAAAAGAGGGGGCTCTCATACAAATGAAACAAATTTCAACCAAACATGAGAACTATACCTACTGCTTTACAAATTTGTATTCAGTGGTTTTTGGGTCCGGGAAAGCATCTTATGATAGTTAGAGAGCCCTCCCGCTTCTAGAAATGGTGGGATCCCATGCAAATGAAAAACAAATTCCTGCATAACTCAAGAACTAATCAAGCAAATGGAACCAAAATTGGTTTGGGTGAGTTTTTGAAGACAAGAAAAGTTTTTGTGGTAATTTAAGACCTTTCCTCACTCTGAAAAGGAGGGCTACTATACAAACGAAACACAAATTTAAACCAAACATGATAACTATCCATAACGCTATGCAAATTTGTATGCAGGGGTTTTTGAGTCCGGGAAAGGATCTTATTATAATTCGACACCCCTCCCGCCTTTAGAAAGGGGGGCTCCCATGCAAATGAAAAACTATTTTCTGCATAACTCAAGAACTAATCAAACAAATGGAACCAAATATGGCATGTGGAGGTTTTTTATGACAAAAAATATTTCTATGTTGGTTTGAGACCCCTTCCCATCCTAAAGGGGGGGGGGAGGGCAATTTGAGATTTGAGACCCCTCCCTTTTCTGAAGGGGGGGGGGGGCTTCCATACAAATGAAACATAAATTTATGCATAACTCGAGAACTAATCAAGAAAATGGAATCAAATTTGGCATATGGAGGATTTTGAAGGAGAGAAATGTTTTTATGGTCATTGAGACTCTTCCGCCTTCTGAAGACGGGGGGGGGGCCTCTCAAACAAATGAATCACAAATTTCTGCATAACTCGAGACCTAATAAAGCAAATGGAATCAAATTTGACATGTGGAATTTTTGAAGGAGAGACATATTCCTATGGTGGTTTAAGACCACTCTGCCCTCTGAAGGGGGGGGGTCTCTCATACAAATGAAACGTAATTTTCTGCATAACTCGAGAACTATTCAAGTAAATGAAACCACATTTTGCATGTGGGGGTTATTGGAAACAGGATTTTTATTTATATTAAAATGGATTTCTGTCTGACTGTCTGTCTGACCGATCGGAGTGAAAATATGTATGCAGGTATTTTTGGGGCTGGGGAAGGTTCTTATGATTGTTTAAGATCGCTTCCCCCTTCCGACTCGCATATAAATGAAACAAAATTTCAGCATAGCTAGAGAATGAATCAAGCAAATGGAATCAAAAATGGTATGCGGGGTTTTTTTAATGTTTCTATGGTGAATTCAAACACAAATTTCAACCAATGCTGAGAATTATTCAGGTAACTAAGCCACAAACTGTGTATTGTCTGGGTAACAAGAATGTTCTGATAGAAGTTTGAACTCCTTATTACTCAAAAAAAAAACTCATTATAAAAAAGCGTCAGTTCTATGTAATGTTCATTCATTTAGTTGCAGGCGTAGCAACGCTCGCACCGGGATCAGCTAGTTTATAATACATAAACAGGACAAGATTTTATGGGCAGTTCTATATATTGTTGAAATATCATTACAACAACCACGTTTTGCAAAACGTATTCTTTTTTTCCAATTAAGATGCATTTGTTGAACAATATTGTGGTTTCACTGCCAACGGAAAGCATATCATACATACGCAGAGACTACTTTTCAACAATCTGAGTTGGCTTAGCGAAGAAGCTACGAACCAATCACGCTAGTGTTCAAATTCCACGCTTGGTGATGTTATTTTTTTGTATGAAGATAATTTTTTTTTCCATGTTATGTTTTATAAGGCCTCACGTTTTGCGCTTTTTACGTCATATTAAGGTATGAAGTAAAGTATTATACATCTACATTTACAACCTGTTTTAGTCAATTAACAGTACTTTCAACTTGTTAAATACAAGCTGTGTTGCTTGGGATGCCTTCCTTGATAAAAATCGTCAGATTGGCCTCAGCGAAGGCCTAATTTTGCTCCGACAGCCTACACGCTAACCCTATGTTCAGCAAAGCTCCAGACGGAAATCCTAATGTGTATTGCTTATTGTTCATTTCCTGTAATAAGCGCGTTTCGTTGGAAGGAGTTTCTCTATCCTTTCCGTGGGTTTCGTGTAAGTTCTTCTGCTTACGGGTCCACACCCCCATTTTTGGTCCTTCATGCAACGGAATATTGAGGATTACAGGTGTACAGTTTGATCTTACCATTAGGAGGAATTATCTCATCACATCACAGTTTATAATTATTCAAAATCATTCAGTCAATGCGTCCACTTCAAGCCCGATTTGATCGTGCAATAAGATAATTGTTTCTGTTAAGACTGTTTTCTCCTTTTCCACGCCTCTATAGTTTAACCTCTATTTCAACAAACACCATCTGCTCAAGAATTCTCCAAGTCCAATTAATCTTACTACATACGGATTTGCACATTCCAAAATCACCCAGTAAGACCCACCAACGCTTACTGCCCCGGTGTGGTCTCTCCGCCGCGCTTATCTTAATTGACTTAAGATAGCAGCTCAGAGAATTATCACCGAATGTTCGTATGGCACCTAGAGGCACTACAAAACGCTGATGGCGCAACAAAACCCATGAGACAGAACATTATTTCTCAAACTGTCCGAGTCGTTGAAGCTTATCGGCCTCCACCGCAGATTGGGCGACAGAACATAATAAACAATCCCCTGCAACGCTTCGACGTCTTTGAAATCCCGAAAACACGACAGGCCAGCAAAACGCTTCGGTTGTTCTCGTTGTTGTATTCCGGGGCCCTCTGCGAACCTCACCCAATTCTTGCTAATATCGACCCAGAGTTATGAGCTCTGAAACCATAAACAACACCAGGAAAAATGGCCCGTAGGCGACGATCGTCGATCGAAACTCCGCGAAAACGAAGGTGCATTGAACATTACCCATATGTATGTTTATGACTCTACCCCAACAATTCCCCAGCGAAAGGGAGTACAAACATAATAAATTATGACAGCCAGGCCAACGTTTGACATTTCGCTTGGCAAACATTTGCCGTGATTCCCGCACCTGATCATTAAAGTAGGCGATTCAGTCGGAAGAATTGTAAACATTGAAATATTTCAACCAACCAGTAGCCGACCGCTTCTTCGTATTCAAATGGGTTGCTTCACTGTTTCCATTTTTTTTCGCCAATCCGACCACAAACACCTCCCAGCCAGCCGTCCATCGGGAAGTGGGCAAAAAGTGCTTTACTAGATTTCTCCTCTAATAATCAACCCCCGGACGAGAATAGGCAAGTCATCCGGACAAAATCAACTCCGCCACGGCTCAGGTCGTCGTCATAGCAGAGGGCGCGGATCCGACGACCTCCGGAGCGAATAATGACCACAATCATCCGAATAATAACATCCATTATGCTGCGCTGAACGCTGACAGCGAACAGGGGAAGGGCATCATCATCGATCGATCGATCGGTTTTGGGTCCGAAGCTCGCTAAGAAGTCGTTTAATTTGGCAATCACGCGCACCCGCTCACCAAACTCCATGTGCCTAGCCTAGGGTCAGCCGGCCCAGGCCCGAAAAAAGTGTGCCGGACGAGATTTAATTGACTATAATTCACATTCGTGAAATCTCACCTCCGCAAGTCGATGACGACGACGACGACGATGGCGACGACGACGACGGCAGCCGGATCAAGATCGAACCGTTCAAATATGGCCGGGGTTAATAGAGGTTAATCGAAAGGAGCTCCACGCTTGCTGCGGTCGTGAAAAATTTCTTTGTTTTCACTCTTCTGGAGTTGGCAGCAGTGGTGACTGCGATCCGAGTCGGAGAAGGCAGGAGTCTCCTAATGCCGTTTTTGCCGTTAATGTGGTTGTTGTTGTTGTTGTTGTTGTTGTGCTCCTCAGCGCTTCGCGGTCTGTCCTCATGATCAGCCAATTTGAGCCGTGTACGATAAGCTCGGATGGCCTGATTTCGCGCTTTTTTTTCGACGATAGTTTCAAGAGTACGGACGGCTTGTCTCGAGTAGTATCTGAAAACACGATCCAAGAGTGTAGGTACCTGTTTGGATGGGAGCAGCAGAGAGACAGTCGTCGCGGGGGAAAAAAACGGTACCTCAAATACACACATTCGTCACATGCCCTGTGCACTGGAAAGAGAGAAGCTCGTTTGACGAGGCGTAGATTGATGTCAAATCACTCAAACTGGGGATTTTTTTGTCCGCTCGCTGGATGGCTCCTAATCTCAAGTGTGACAAGTTTGTTTTTTGCTTCGCGCGCAAGTGCGACTGGTTGAATCCAAGACCTGCTGGCAGCCCTGCCTATCGCTCAAGACGCTTCCAGTTTATCGGCTTATTCGGCCCATATCCCAAAACAAATTCCTCCGGTCTTACGTAAAGCGCGCTGCCTCGGGCTTCCTGTGAGTTCCCGCTCCCAACGATCACGGAATCGTTCATGGGAAATTGCTTCCAGCGATCGATATATTATTAAACGATACATGAGAACGAGATCGAGAGTGATTTCGCCGGCATCGTGCAACCGCGTTGTTGGTTTAGCTCACCTGAGAATGCAATTTCTAATTGCGCACGATGACGGCGATGACAGTTGGCCAGGAGGGGTGAAGTGAGTGGCGCGCGGTGGGTAATTACCGCGCTCGCAAGAGATGATGGCAACAGGGTGCCCGGCATATGTGCGCAACTGCAGCTTCTCAAGGTGCCGGTCCGGGGACGATTCACCACACCAATGCAGCAGCAGCAGCAGCAGCAACTCACTTAACCACTCGAGAGTTGAATAATAGACACGATTTTACCGTTATTCCGTTCGTCCTTGAAATATTCCACCGACTAACCGACTAAACTCTCACTGTCATTCGGGGCGGGCCGGGGAGAGAAGGTACCGTTTTCGCGTGTGCTACTCCAGCTCTAGAAGTGTTCTTCGCTCGCACGACGATGACTCTCGGATCTGCGAGAAGCGAATGCACATTAGCGTGAATAGCTCCATGGAAAATGTTGTACGACTGTCGTCATTTCAGATTTCAGGAACCGTTTAATGTTTGATGCATTGCACTATTGGTCGCAGATGGGAAGCCGGATTTGATTCTGAAAATTTTACCGTGTTCTGAAAAGCGATTCAGTCAAAGTAGACAGTGTGCGCTTTCACTCGGCGCGCAGTTTAATGTCACGGTCGACT
This sequence comes from Aedes japonicus, assembly GCA_034211315.2. Lineage (NCBI taxonomy): Eukaryota > Metazoa > Arthropoda > Insecta > Diptera > Culicidae > Aedes > Aedes japonicus. The sequence continues at coordinate 91,940 of JASCZW010003980.1, forward strand.
GTCAGCTTGAGTAAGCAGGCTGTGCAAACATTTGTGCGTGTGTGTGTGATCCGGAATGTTTTCAAATTGCGGTTTGTTTGTTTTCTATTTTAATCCGCTTACAAGGAATTCGTCTCGTTTGACGCTCTGTTTTTTTTTTTCGTACGGTAGGTAATGATTCGCGGAAAGTGATAAGTGAGTAGTTGTTGGAGTCGGACCAATTTTTTGTTCTCGAAAAAAAAAAAATAGAACAGGTTCGGAATTCAAATAAATCAATCATAATAGTTTAATGTTCAGTTCAAAGCAGTCTGACGTATGGTGACTGGTTCTCAAATCATAAATGTCAGTTTTTGACATTGTACAGTCATTTGACACTTGTTTTGTGATGGTTGATACTGCTACTTAATTTTTCGCTTCTTAGCTCCGGAAATCGATTTTAGCAAGGACAATGACATTTGAGCATTTGGGAGGGCACCATAAGGTCTGTATCTGCAATAATCTGAACAGTCAGAATCTGTAGTAATCTGGACAGTCTACAAAAATCTCGAACTTTGAGCTTCACTTCACCCATAATAGTTTGTGCAGACTCAGCGTTTTCAGCGGTGGTCATTATTTTGGTCTAATCGGAAAAATTGTTTTAAATCAACCCTTTAGCCTGGGAAATTTTTTAAAAAACATTTGAGTTTGAAGCCTAGTTGACGACCTAGAACAATATGAAGGAGTTCAAAAAGAAAATATATAGCTGCTTTTTTAAAGACTGTTCCGATAATTATAAATACACTAATGATAAAACGGCACGTCAAAATCCGTGAAAATTCAATCAACTTCTAGTTGCGGTCTTTTGTTTACTTCCGAATAAAACTGATGTTGTCATTTTTTTCAATTTTTCGCACGGAAGTTTAAAAATGCGTGGTCTTTCTCCAGAGCAAATATACCGGATTGCGCACAAACGGAGCACCGTCAGTGGTCTTTCCATCAGAAAACTGGATTAGGAAAAAGGTGTGAGACTCGAAGCAGTTCATTACGATTACAAATTACGAAATTGTCAACAATAGTGCGTAGATTCCCCGAGACGGGTTAGAAACCCCGGTCCCGTTAACCCTACAATCGAGAGAAAGATAAGGGGCCCTTTCAAGCGGCATTTTTCAGCATCAGTTCAAGATGTGGTGAATAAACTTAGTTCTTTGGCAACTAACGTGCTAAGGAGAGAACGGACCTGAAGACTCGTCGAAAGAAAAAGCAGCCAAAACGAAGCACCAAACAGGCTGATTCTGTGGAACCGAGGGCTCAAAAGCTGTACGAAAAACTGCTGACCAAACTTCGATCTGTGTTATCGTGGACATAAAAGTTGATTATAGAACTCTGCCGGGACCACAGTGTTATACCTCGCCGAAGCGAAAGGATGTTCCTGGATCAGTGAAAACCATTTACACCAAAAATACGGCAAGAAGGTAATGGTGTGGCAGGCCATATGAGAATGTGCATAAATATCTCATCCATTCATTACGACAGACACAATGAATGGTCAAATTCGCGTGGAGGATCGTCTGCAAAAAGATTACTATCCTTGATCAAACAACCTAACAAGCCTACAATCTTGTGGCCTGATCTTTTTTCCTTCCATTACTCTAAATATGCACTAGAGTGGTACAAAACGAACAATGTCGTCACAATTAACCACGAAACGCCCCGAGATTCATCCTATCGAAACTTCTTGGGCTTTGACGAAGTCGAAGCTGAGAAAACACATGAAACCAGCGGATTTGAGAAAAATTGGCCAAAAGTGGTGAAAATAGAAGGAAAAGGCACTTTGCAGAAGTGTTAAAGGAAAAGTTAAAGATTTCGCCTACCTTACTAAAAAATCCGTCAAATGGAACTGAAAATGGATAGAGAACATTGATATTTCCTATGTTTGAGAGTAAAATAATCTAAAAATCACAGTATGGTCTTTTAAATTTGAGAAAAAATAAGTGTGTTCATACTTTTAGGAACAGTCTATAAGGCCCAAATCAAAATAATTTTTTTGAACCATGAGCAATTCTTTCACATTTTTTATCCGCTCTATGTGCATGATCAAATTTATTATTTTTATCTTCTAGACATGAAACCAATGAACGCTTACACCTTTTCTCTATTATACATCATGTATCAGATCTTTGTTATCTCAAGTCTTCAGTTTGCCAAAATTCCTTGAGGAAGATTAAATTTAGTATTTCTTGAAATCTTTTTTGATAGATAACCAATGTCTTACTAGCCAGCATCTAGCAACTCTAGCGCCTTTTTCAACTTCCTGCCCAACGCACGATTTGCACGTCCAATATTTTTTGATGTTATGAAAATAAGGTCAAAAAATTGTTGATTGTAGGTTTGGAAAATTCTATCTTTTTCGTGGTTTGACGCATCGAAGGATCAGAATTTTCATAACGACTGTTCATGATCTTTTTTTTTCTCCTCTTATTTCACTTCTTTTTTCTCAAGAAAACGTCACATCTCCTTACTCAGAACGACCAACAGCTCTGTGTGTCAAATCCCAACCCTTTACATATAGCGTAACCATAGTTTGAAGTCTTGACAAGTATTCCATACACAGGTAAAAACAAACATAGAATTGGGAAATGCTAGATTTTAGGAGAAAATAATGGAATATTTCATGTAAATTTAAGCAAAATAACGGCTGAATCTACCCTGTTGTATGGAATTGCAAACAATGTTGTAGGGCGCATGACAGATTGCAAACAATATCGTTTTTTACGCCTCGTTTGGCTTGAAAATCTTTTTTTTTTTCAGTGTAGCTAAGATTCACCTGACGTCAATTCTAATGTGCCGGTTGGTCATCCTTCGGTGGAAAAGATGTTAAAAGCAGCACATACTCGCTTGTTGGAGTTGCTTTTATATGTTAGTGGTATTTGATGCAAATCCAGCTACGTCCTGTCAAATTCCACCACATCCATGGAAAGTTTGTTAACCGATTGCAGCAATTTATTTTTGAAACGAATCATAAAGCTCATATCATAAAGATCTGACTCCGCTATGCTTGCAACATGACCAAACAATGTGGTCTGCGTCCTGATAGCCTTGTCCACTTTCACAGAGACTGCTGTCACTCAGCCCAACTCTATGTAAATGAGCGTTCAAAGAATAATGATTGGACATGAGGCGAGACATCACACGAATGAAGTCTTGACCCACATCCATCCCCTCAAACCAAGATGTTTTCGACACTTTTGGGATAGAATGTTGCCATCGCCCCAAATCTCTCCATTTAAACTGCCAGCTAACGAGTGACTGTTGACGAAAATTAGTAAAAAAAAAATTATTGAAGGCGATTTGTCGATCACAAATATCGCTTTCCATAGCGCCCACCTTTGCAAGCGAGTTCGCTTTCTCATGGCCAAGAATTGAACAATGAGATGGGACCCATACAAAGGTGATGATAAAATAACGCGAAGATAAAGCACTTAGAAGCTCCTGTATTTTCATGAGAAAATACGAGGAGTGCTTTACCGGCCTCAAGGAGCGAATAGCCTCTAAAGAACTGAGACCAACCGTAAAAATGAAGTACTGTTCCGGTGTAAGTGAGGCAACAATTTCTAGCGTAAAGTGTATTGCCGCTAATTCAACGACATATACGGAACAAGGAGCTTGAAGTTAACAATTGTCGCTATGAATTTCATTAAATATCCCAAAACCTGCTGACTCCTCTGTCAAAGATTCGTCAGTGAAGAACGATTTAGTGGAATCAACTTGGCCAAACTTTGCAACAAATACAACAGGAGCAATGATGATCCTCTGGGAGCTCCTGCTTCATGGAAAAATCAAAATGAACCGAATTGTTGAAATCGGAGAAGCAAACACGATTGGGAATATTCGGCGAAGGACTGACATCCTGCGTTATGTACAAGTGGTACAAAGTCATGAAGCGGGATTAAGGATTCAACTCAAGGTGCTTTTCAAAGTTTTCGTTCACCTGGAGGTTCATGACTTCACACCGGGTGAGGAGCCGGAGAGATAATTCTGAAAATCGATCCGAGAGTTGCAACATACCAGCAAGACTCATGGTGTGCGATACAAAGACACCGATACTGAATACGTTCCAGTTTAATGAAGTGCGACCGAGCCGCTGACTGAAAACAAAAACTACCGTATTCCATAACCGACAAAATCGTTGTCCGGTACAACGTTAGAAGATCTTGTGGATGAGCTCCCCACCAGGTTCCGGTAATTGTGCAGAGAAAGTTGATCCTTGGCTGGCACTTTCGCTTCAGATACTCAATATGGGATCTCCAGGTGCACTTTGAATCGAACCAGACCAAAAGATATTTAAAGGACATAGAATGAGTTATCGGCTTACCCCAAATTTGAAGCTTCGGTTGTGCTGGGTTATGCTTCCTAGAAAAAACTACCAACTCAGTTTTCTCCGCAGAGAATTCGATACCTAGCTCTAGAGCCCAAGTAGACAAATTGTCTAAGGTATCCTGTAAGGGTCCTTGAAGATCGACCCCATTGGGTCCCGTGACAGACACTACGCCGTCATCTGCAAGTTGTCTCAACGTACAGTTGTCACTAAGGCAACTGTCAACGTCTTTGACATAAAAATTATATAAAAGGGGGCTTAAACATGATCCCTGGGGGAGACCCATGTAGCTAAATCGTGAAGCTGTAGAGGTTCCATGAGAGAAGCTCATATGTTTCTCTGACAGCAAATTGTACAAAAAATTGTTCATTAATGGTGAAAAGCCACAAGCGTGGAGTTGATCTGAAAGAACTTCAACAGATACTGAATCAAAAGCCCCTTTTATGTCCAAGAATACTGAAGCCATTTGCTCTTTTTTAGCAAAAGCTAACTGAATATCTGTGGAAAGCAACGCGAGACAGTCGTTCGTTCCCTTACCCCTACGGAAACCATATTGAGTATCTGAAAGCAGGTTGTTCGTCTCAACCCATTTGTCCAGACGGAAAAAGATCATTTTCTCCAACAACTTTCGAATACAGGATAACATCGCGATGGGTCGATAGGAGTTGTGGTCGGACGCGGGCTTACCAGGTTTTTGAATGGCAATAACTCTCACCCGTCTCCAATCATCCGGTACAATGTTGCGTTCCAGAAACTGGTTAAACAAGTTCAACATGCGCCTCTTTAGTGACGTCTGGGAGGTTCTTAAGCAAGTTGAACTTGATCCTATCAGCCCTGGAGCCGTATTGCCACACGTAAAGGAGTGCGAGAGAGAGTTCTACCATTGAAAAGGGTTGGCTAATCTCATCTATCGAATTCGTGTTTTCGCGAGGAATTATCCGTGCCGGCACCGAATCTGGAAAAACTCTTCGCGCGAAGTACGGTTACGCAATCTTCGCGCCGTATTCCGCCTTGATGAAGCTCTTAAGTTTGCGTTCGAGAGCCGTGTATACTTCGAAGTGCTCAGGTGTTCCACGTCTACGGAAAACTGCAATCGCGTCGGACTTTTTGGACGGTAAACCTCGGTGCATTGCTGATCTCACCATGGAGAAGGAGGTTTCCTGCGAGATGACGTCCCTGGAACTGGTCGAGTTTGAGCTTGAAGCGCACTATCTAAGAACAGATGAAGAGGAAGTTGTATTCATCCAGCAGAGGTATACAAATCTCCCTTCTACCGTCGTTACTGCTTCATCTACTACTGTCCTAAACTTTGTCCAATCGATGTAACAGGTAAGATCATACGCGACGTTTATGGATTCTGACGGATCGAACGCGGGGGCAATCGATTTTTTTATGGGCAAGTGATCACTATCGTGGAGATCTTGAATCACATTCCATGAGCAATCGAACGATAATGAATTCGAACAAAGTGTGAGGTCTATTTGAACGTTGATGTTGCAGCCTATTCACACATAAAATCTGCCGCGGCCAGGTCGGCAGAACGCGCCGATACTCTATTCTGAACTGAATGGAAGTATGTAAGGGAGAAGGTCAGCTTGAAGTTCAAGTTTCCCGGTAAACTGACAGGAGTGATCAATGCTACTATGGATGGTTTACAGTGCTTTAAGAAGTTACCGGGTTTGTTACAGGACTCGTTTGAAACACGCAAAGGACCTCGCGATGGTCTTTCCTGCCTTCTGTTTGATTTTGACGATGGAAGTTGTACAAATTTCATTAAATCCAGTCAGTTCATTTGTTTCGCAAGCGACGTAAATATTATCGGGAGAACGTTCCAGGTGGTTTCTGATCAGTTCACTAAAGTTGAAACTTGAGGCATATGTGGTTGAAATACGTTGAAGACTAAGTGATGATAGCAGGAGAATCCGTGCATGATAGAGCTCAGATTGGCCAAACAGTGATTATCAATAAATATGAGATTGACCTTGAGTGACCCTGAGAACAGAGATGCATTATTTTTCTAAGTCGTGCTAACAGTGAACTGCACAACACATTGAAGACTCGTAACCATCACTCCCGTAATAAGGGTACCACATACGAGATATGCATGAGATATGAACTTGAAAGCACTGGAGTTATCGAACGTCGTCTGCTCAAGACTATTTTTTGCTTTTGTTTATGAAAGCGCATATTAATGGAAGACGGAACTCACGTTGAGAAAGGTTCAAAAACTCTTCCTGGCCCGCAAAATTACACAAAATTTATTGGCAAGGATGTATCTGAATCGGAGAAGTTTGTTCAGGTTGAGAAGTTCAGACAAAAAGGTTTTGTTTGACAGGCGATTTGCAGTTGCGGTTCACGTTCATCCAGTTTTTGTAACGAAAGGGACTATCATCCAGACTATACTAGAAAGTGTGTCTACAGAAGCGACTTTTGCCTTTGTAAAAGCAGCACAGAGCTCCACCACTGTTTTGGCTGGATTTAGCATCGGCCCACTACTCATGTTCGAAGATTGAATAATTGGAGGAAAATCACGTCGATTACGTGGAAAAAGGCAACAACCAACCAAATTGTCCACATCTCCGCCCAATTGCGCGTTATTGGGCAATTGTCAATATAATCCTGCCAAAGGATGGCACGGTTGTTCAGAACATGGACCAGTTCAAAAGAATTTGTGCAAGTGGAGTGGGTGGAGTAAAACGCAAAATCCGTTTGTATGGCAGGATTGAACTTTTTGTTTGAGAATGATAGCAGGAATGATCTCAAAATGCTCTTTTAAAATCCCATACAGAGAAAAGAACAGCTTTTTGATTTGATTAGTCAACGTTTATACTTAAGTTTACGTTAAAAAATATTTGAAGCTACTTTTCGATTCACCCTTCACCACTTAACATGAGCCGGGACCAACGGCTTTACTTCTCTACCGAAGGACAAGAGTTTTTTCACCATAAAAACCACTGATCCCACTGAGTCGAATCAGCTGTGCTAAAGGCTCTAATAAGATAAATCAATCAGTCAACCAATCACTGAGCTGACTTAAATCGGGCACAGAACTAACTAGTTAAAGACATGTTTACTACTAATAGCATCACTGACAATATCAACCAGCATGATATGAAACACCCGTAATCAAACATCACTCAGAGAGGCTCTAATTTGCCTAGTTTTGATTTTGACTATCATCAAAAACCAAAATCTTGTTCTTGTCCTCATTTGCACTATCGCGAATCGTAAACTGCCCAACAAAGCAAACTTGCGTTCATTCTGCACTCAATAGAAAACAATGCGACTCCTTATCACTCCCCTGTATCACTTCGTGGAAGCGATATGTTCAAGCGAATTATGACCCGTGTCGAACACAGCAGCAAATTTACATAAGCATTCGAGTTGGAGTTTCCCCTAGCTTGCCTAGAACTCAATGCCTAGCCGCATCGAGCATCGGGAATCAAGATCCCGTTCGTTCAACAATAGGTCACACCGCGACTCTGCCTGCCGAGGACTTGCGACTTGTCTGTATGCGAAGAAGTCGCCTTGTCCGTCCGTCAGCATCTCACACACCAGCCAAACAACAACAGCAAAAAACAGCAGTAGTGCAAGCAAAGAAGCCTGGAATGTCGTAAATATAATTGACGTAAATAGTACTACACACAACTATTTACCACAGTTCGAGCAATGGTGGTGGTTCGCTTCCAGCAGCGTGATCTGAATATTCATGAGAAAAATGTCAGGTTGTTACGGCAGGAGTTGCACCGGGCAAGCGGGTGGAGCGTGACAAGTCCGAAGGGAGGGAACATCGTAGCTCACCACCAGCAGCGGAGAGTCCAAGCGAAAAAGTCAGTAATAAATTAATAATCGATATTATGTAATTATAGGTTGGGTGCCTATTGGATACAGCAAGCAGGCATACTGCGAAAAAGGTTCACCACGAAGTGATGTCTAATGGTTCCGAGCCGAACGAACAAAGTCAAAGGATTGAAATTGATCCAATTAATTGACCCCGATTCACGTCTGCGAAAAGAAATTCTTTGAGCCACGAAATAAAACCAAAATACATTCGAGAATGTTGAACCACACCAACGGAGACGAACGATAAGAAGGCAAGCCATGTTTTGTTGAGGATTAGCCACCCTTTCCTCCCGACGCCTCCGTCCGACACTCGCCGGCTTACTTCTTCTCCTCCGCCGATCAACAAAAGCCCAAAAACGGCTTAGTCAGCAAGCGGCCAACAGCCAACGAGCGGTATGCTCGTTCGTATGGTACAGCAGGTAATGCCTAGACGCGAGATCCGGTATTGATAATTTACAAGTATTTGTGAATAAATGTTATTAAAGTCGTGACTTGATATTCCCGCTATGTTTGTTCGGTTGTCTTTCCACTGGCTGACTAGCTGGTGCCGAGGGAAAGGGTATTAGAATTGTTCTGGGAGCCTCTATCAATGCATGAGAAGAGTTCGATCTCACTGTTGAGTGAACAATGGAGGATTTGTTTTTTGTGCGTCTAGTCTTCCTACCAGCACAGATTCACAGAATGAACGACGATTGGGGGGAAAAAATGCATCAGCACCAAAACGGGTTCGTCGCTTTATCGCGCGTTGAAGTCTCTCGATCGTTGGGCTGGAGATTTAACCTAGTGGCACAGTCTTGCAGCGACCCTGGACTTTAGGATTGCTCCGACGGAATGCTTACGTTCCGCTCTGCCGCTGGCGGGCAATATTTACGTTTTTGCGGCGAAATTAGGGGCAGAAACAAGTTCAATCAGCCCGAGTTCGGCAATCGCTCTAATTGTGCAGTGCTAATTTATGGCTTCGGTGACGGAAGGTTGGTGCATATTTTAGCGACGCGGCTGATTAATATTCGTCAGTTTTACGATGACGAATGTTGCTCCGGTTTTGGTTGTTGTCATCGGGATCAAAGCGAACGACCGGATTAACGAGATTTTCTGATAAGTCAACGATATTGGTGGCGAAGGATAACCCGGTGAAGTTGACGTTGGTCAGTTGCCATCTGGAAGTGGATGGTCAACTAGATGGTTATTAAAAAAGCATGAATTGATTTTATTATGCTCATTAACGTGTTTTATGGCTTTGTGATGTAGTTCAGTGGCTTGAATTAGTGAGAGTTGTTGCGTTGCGACATTTGGAAATCAGATAAAGCTTGGGGAGTTGAGGCAGGGAAGTCACAAACTCTGTCAATTTTGAAAGATATTGGGATTTGTAAGAGATTTTCAAAACAAATGTCGCTAGGAAATTTTGTTATTAAGCCGGAGAATATTGATTGCTTAATGTTGACAGTTGAAATTTTAACAATTTTCTAATGTTTTTTTTTTCTTTTCATTTCCATTTCAGGTAATTGACAAACACAACGAAAATAAGTGAGTCTTGGCTATTTCTACATTTGCAAAGTGATTTTCTATATATGCTTGTATCTTCACTATAACGGAAATAAGAAAACATGATATTGATAATTAACTTGTTCAATGGGGTGAATAAACTAATCTTATTGTTGCTACACCTTTCTTCTGAGTCACAATTCAAACCTTCCTGTTGACTTTCTTCAACCTGATAATTACAGATTTGATCACTCTCAAAAAAATCTGGTCTCAAAATATTATCCAAAATCTCATTCAATACCCTTTCAGATTCTTAGCCGGGATTTACACAGAAACGCATCCTAGATTGTCTCAAAATTCCATCCGAGATTTTTTCTGAATGTACTATATGATTATTTTAGAGTATCAACCGAGGTTCTCTCACAATCACATAAAAATATCTTTCAAATTCAGCACGAAAATAAATAACAATTTATTAAGGTTAAACCACTAACTGCCCCTTCCACCAAATATTGTATTGTGATCAAAAATGAACGGTCACAACTTATCCGGGCTTTTCGTGAAATACTATCAAAACCTTCTTAAAATATTATCCCAGATTTTCTTTAATGATATATCCTAATATAAACTTTTTTTTCATAACAACAACGCCTTTCGTCTTTTTTTTAAGAATTCACTTATTAAGATAACGATAACCAACTGTTTAAAAATAATGGTTATATTTAGACATCGATTTAAACCTGGAAGCCCTCCTCTTTCAAACATTCCCCGACCTAGGTGAATAAAATGTCAGAAAAAATACCCCAACTTCAACGTATAAGACCTATCTTGAATTGCTATAGTTTGAGTCTTTCGTCAGTCAAATACTAGTGCACTAGCTAGCTGGAAATTACTTATCTTTCTTCTCATTCTTTAGTTGCTCTAACTAGTTTTCAAAAGATCGAATCATTTAAATTTTGTTGAGGTTTTTTAAGAACTCATAGAAATATTCACAGAATTACACTCCTGAATCGCAAACATCTCATCCAAGATTCTGTCAGAAACATAAACTGAAATCTCTTACAGTTTCATCCAAGACTCTTTCATAATTTCCTCCGAGATCCTCTCAGAACATAATCTGAAATTCGTTCTGAAATCTTATCCTCGAATACATCTTTCAAAATCTAATCCATCCAGTTTTTCTCAGAATCTCATCAAAAATTCATCTGAGATTCTCTCGTAATCGTATCCAAGATCCTTTCCAAATCTTGTTAAAAGTACTTTCAGAAAATCATTCGAGATTCTCTCGCTATCTTAACTGTGAATTCCTAAAAATCCTATCCAAGATCCTTTCAAAATTTTATCCGAGATTCTCTCAGAACCTCATCCAAGTTTCAATCAAAATCTCATTCAAGATTTTATAAGAATCTACCCAAAGATTTTGTTCAAAATCTCTTCCAAGATTCTCACAGTGATTTGTCCTTCATTTTTGTATAATCATAGCTGAAATTAACACAAAAAACCCTCTTATATTCTCTCATAATTTCATCAGTTCTCTCAAGATCTAATCCGAGATGCTTCAGAATCTCATCCAAGATTCTCTCAGAATTTCAATCAAGATTCTCTTAAAACCCCATCTGGAGTTATCTTGATATCTTATTCGAGATTTTCTGCAAATCTTATCCAAAATCCTTTCAGAATATTATCTAATAATCTCTAAGATACTCATCTGTGACTTTATCAGAGTCTCATCCGAGAGTCACCCAAAAATTGTCGGAGATTCATTAATTTTTTTTTAATGCTCGTTCAAAATTCTTTCATTATCTTATTCAAGAGTCCCTCTGAATCCTGTCCAAGATCCTTTCCAAATCGCATATGAGATTCTCAGAATCTCACTCAAGATTTTTTTCAGAATCTCATAAAAAAATCATCCGAGATTCTCTCGTAAACTTAATTAAGATCCTTTCCGAAGCTTACCTAAGATTCTCATAGAAACTCATTCGTCATTTTCTCAGAGTTTCATCCGATTCTCTCAGAATCTGAATATCCCGAATCTTATCCGAAATTCTCTTAGCATCTTATCCAAGATTCTCTCAAAATATCATTTTTGATTCTTAGCGAATATGATCCGATATTCTCTCAAAGTCTAATCAGAGATTCTCTCAAAATCATATCCGAGATCCTTGCTGAATCTCAACCCAGATTATCTCAAAGACTCATTCGAAGTTCTCCGAATACAAATGAGATCATATTCTCCATCATATATCCAAGATTTTCTCAGAATATCATAAGGGATTCTCTCGATATTTTATCCAAGAATCCCTCAGAATTGTATCCTAGATCCTTTCAAAATCGTATACAAGATTCTCTCAAAATCGAATCCGAGATTCTCTCGGAATCTCATCAGAGATTCTTCCAAAATCTCTTCAAAAGATATCATCTAAGATTCTCTCAGAACCTCATGCGAGATGCTCTCAAAATCTCACCCAAGATTTTCTTCAGAATCTCATTTGAAAATTTCTCATAACCCCTCCTAGATTTTCTCAGAATCTCATCTCTTCTGATCTGATCTGCAAATTTTCAGAACCTCATCCAAAATTCTTTCCAAGAGTTTCAATCAGGATTCTTCAAAAAATCTTATCGGAGATTCGTTCAAAAACTCTTCGAAAAATTTCATCCGAGCTTATCTCGCTATTTTATTCAAAAATCCCTCAGAATTCTATCCAAGATCTATTCAAATTCAAATCCGAGAATTTCTAAAATACTCTCAGAATTCCATCCGAGATTCTCCTGAAATCTGATCAAAGATTTTTCACAATCTTATCCAAAATTCTCTTCAAATATCATCTAAGGAACTTTCAGAATCTGATCCGCAATTCTCTTGGAATCTAATCAGAGATCCTCTCAAAATCATAGACCTGTTCGAAGTTCTCCAAATCCTAACATGATCGTATCTAAGATTTTCTCAAAATCTCATCCGGGATAATCTCGATACCTTTTCCGAGAAGCCTTAAGAATCATATCCAAGATCCTTTTAAAATCACATACGAGATTCTCCCACAGTCTCATTCGCGCTTTTCTCAGAATCGCATTCAAGATTTTTTCATTATCTCTTCGAAGACTATCATCTAAGATTCTCTCAGAAATTCATCCGAGATTATCTCAAAATTTTATCAAAATCTCAACCAAGATTTTCTTCAGAATCTCATCTGAGATTCTCACGGCAATTTGTCGTACATTATCTCAGAATCTCATCTGAAATTTTCTCATAATCTCTCCTGAATTTTCTCAGAATCTCATCCAAGATTCTTTCAAAATCTGATACGAGATTCTCTCAAAACCTTGTCTGCGATTACATCAATGTTTCGTCCAGGGCTTGACCAAGCCCTACGTTGTGATTTTTTGACAACGACGACAAACGGATTACTAGGGTTGGTGATAATTTATTACCACCGAGAGACAGCGTGCCAGCTCGGTGGGTACAGGACAGTACGTAAACACAACTAAAACACAGAGTCTCATCCGAGGTTCCCTGAATTTTTTTACAAAAAAATCTCATCGGAGATTCATTCAAAATCTCTTCCGAGATTCCTTCAGAATGTCATCCGAGATCCTCTAGGAAACTCTTTAAATCTTATCCTCTTTAAATCTTATCCTCTTTAAATCTTATCCAATGTCCTTTCAGAACTCCAGTTTCAGAAACTCATCTGAGGTTCTCGCAAATTCATCCTAGATTTTATAGGGATCTCATCTTAGTGTCGTTCAAAAATTTTTCGAATAATCTAATCGAAGCTTAATTAAAAATCACCTCAAAAAACCTCATCCGAGATTCTCTCAGAATCTTATCCGAAATTTTCTTAGCATCTCAAACGAGATCCTCTTAAGAACTCATCCAATATGCGTTCAGAATCTCATCCAAAATCCTCTAAGAATATCTTTAAATGTTATCCAATGTTCTTTCAAAATTCCATCCCAGATTTTCGAAGAAACTCAACTGAGATGCTCGTTACATCTCGTCCAAAATTCTCTGAAAAACTCATAAAAGGTCTTACAGAAATTCATCCAAGATTTTTTCGGGATCACATCCGAGATTCTATCAAAATCTCATCCGAGATCCTCTCAGCATCTTAACCGATATTCTGTCAATGGCTCATCCGAAATTCGCTCATAATTTAATCCGAATGTCTTCAGAAATTCTCGCAGAATCTCATACAAGATTCTCTGAGTCTTATCCGAGTATATCTCAAAATCTCATCCGAGATCCTCTCAGAATCATAAGATAAATTTTCTCATAGTCTCATCCGAGTTATTCTCATAATCTAATTCCGAAATTCTTGTTAGAATCTCAAGCAAGTTGTTCTTGAAAGAATCTCATCCAATTAGAATCCCATTCAAAAATCTCTGAATATCTTATTCAAAAGTCTCTTTAAATCTCATCTTCCAGAATCTCATCCTTGATTCTCTCAAAGTGTGATTTCTCCCCTTGATTCTCATCCTTGATTCTATCAAAGTGTGATTCTCTCCTAAATTTTATACTCAAAATTTCATCCGTGGTTTTTTCGGAATCACCTATTTACTCAGAATCTCATCCGATACTCTGTAAGAATCTCATCCAAGGTGCTTTCGATTCTTTCATCCAGGATTCGCTCGTTGTCTTATCTGAGAATCCTTCAGAATCCTATCCTAGATCCTTTCAAAATCTCATTCTTAATTCTCTCAGAATCTCTACTGAAATTCTTCCAAACTTTCTTCTAAAAATTTCATCTGAGATCCTCTCAAAATCAAAGGAAAAACTATCTGAAAGTCTCATTCGAAATTTTCTCATAATTTTAATCCGAGATTCTTGATAGAATCTCATACAAGTTTCTCTCAGAGACCCATTCAATGTTCTCTTAATATCTCATTCAAAAATCTTCTCAAATCTCATCCAAGATTCTTTCATTATCTCATTCTTGATTCCCTCAAAGTGTAATTCGTAACTCTCCTCTGAATCTTACACTCATAATTTCATTCAAATTTTGTAAAATTTCATCCGTGGTTTTTTTCGGAATCATTTTTATACCAATTTACTCAGAATCTCATATGATGCTCTGTAAAAATCTACTCCAAGGTGCATTCGATTCTCTCATCTAAGATTCTCTCAGATTTACATCCAAAAATGTCTCAGAATCTCATCTAGGATTCTTTCAAAATCTCATCCAAAAGTCTCTCAGAATCCTAATCCGAGATTCTTGAAAGAATTTCATATAAGTTTCTTTCAGATTCCCCTTTAATGTTCTCTAATTATCTCGTCCCAAAATCTCCCCAAATCTCATCCACGATTCTTTCAGAATCTCATTCTTGATTCTCTCAAAATGTGATTCATAATTCTCCCCAGAATCTTGCACTCATAATTTCATCCGAAATAAATTCAAAAATTTCATCCGTGGTTTTTTATTGGAATCACATCCATAACAATTTCCTAAAAATATCATCCGACACTCTGAAGGAATCTCATCCAAAGTGCTATAGATTCTCTCATCAGAGATTTTCTCAGTGTCGCATCCAAAAATCTGTCACAATCACATCCGAGATTCTCTCAGAATCTCGTCAAACATTGGCTCTCAATATTGTTCATGATTTTCTCAGAGTAAATTGTCTCTTCATCAATTTATTCGGGTTAGCATATTTTTGAGCAGTAATTTTGACTGCGCTTCACCAGCGTTTCAGACTGTTTTTCGATTGTTCAGTGTTTAGACTTTTGGTGAAATTTCCCAAAAATCTAAGATTTCTCTAAGTATTTGGTTCAACGAGTGATCAAAGTTGTCATGATGATTCCCTGAAACCAAAATTAGGTCTAGAGAATTTGTTTCAGAAAATTTAGCTTAGAAAATTTGACATAATGAACTATGTCCATCGTGTAATATGATGGTGTACCGTCAAATTAAAAAGAGCGATTCCGAGTTTATAACTGTTTATTATTGAAGAAGTTATAAAATTCCTGGGAATGATAATTTCGATTTCACTAGGTATTCTTTATATTCAACTTAAAACTACTTACGTTTACTATGCGCTCGGCCACTTTCGATGCTCTGACGGTGATTATGCTATGGCAAACCAACTAATCAATTATATCCTGGATTCAGTGTGCCGTTTTATCGGATAAGCTAATGTAGACAACTGTTATTTAGTTCTCATATTATTTAACATAATTCATAGCGTCTTACCGTACTAACAATGGTAAATCGATTAATTCGCACTAGTTTTCAGACAATCAATTCAAATCTCTTTCAACTGACTACTTCACAATTGGAATGTAAACAATTCAATTCTTCCTATTATCTCCCTTATCAACTGATAGTTTGTCTTATCAAGGCAGTTGATGTAGGTGCTGCATCTTATCCTTGTAGTGGTGCATGTGAAAACGTTGCCAGTCTGATGGAACTGCGCACCGATAACATAATGAGTTTATTTTAAATCATAATTTTATACAAATTCAAACTCCAATAAACTTATACGTTTGGACCACAACATTCACCAAAACCTTAACTTAAGTTCACTTCAAACCAAAATCATATAAATTGCAATCGAACAGCCAATTAGCAACAGCAGCACCACCACCATGGTTGGTCTGCTTACTCAATAGATTCCCTTTTAACCACCATTTAGCATCGCAATTCGCATAATTTCACCCCTCTAAGTACCACTCGTAGTACCCTTTTCTCTGCCATTGCACAAATCGCTTCGCAAATAGAAAAAGAAATCCTTCAACATGTCGATCATTGCAGCCCCTCTTCTCCCCCCTTTCCTACCCCCGGTAGATGAGAGAGTCGAACGATCGATCGATCGATCGATCGATCGTCATCATCACCATCAACTGAGACTCGTCGCCGCCGTGCCCCGGTAAGTCGTCAATGAGGGGAAACGGCCGGGGGAGGATTTCATTTGCGTCATGCAAAACCCTACTAATCGATCCTGCCCGGCATCCCGCCTCCTTCTACGCCACCAACCGCTCCGTGATCCAATTTTCCATCGCAGCAACCTGCACAGGCCCGCTGAAATAAACACGAGCACAGTAGGCGACGTTCCTCGCTCCGGCTGGAAATATTTGCACAGCCAGGTGATTTATTGTTTTTATGTGCACCAAAACAAACACGTGATTCGTTTCAGCACATCCTCCGCGAGAGCATAGAAGACAAACTGCAATCTCACCATGATCCGCCGAGTGCAAGCGCTGAGCAAATAAATGCAAACCAACTTTACTTTTAATGTCACTTCGTGAAGTTACATTCGTTGCCCTGAGGAAAAATTAGCAGAAAAATCCAATTACACCCGCCCTGCGACTCCCCTTCGACTCGCATTGGATTTCCGTGAGCGTACAATTGCCATTGCTCTCTCTCCCCCCTAATTCATGAAGATCTCACCAGAGCAGGCGACTCTCTAATTGGACGCGAGTAAAGTTCAAACTAATTAACCTGAAATCTGACGAATTGAATCTCTTTTAATAGAGTTGTAAATCGGAAGTTAACCTAGATTCGAAGCCGAAGCCGACTTACAAACTCGTTTTTGTTTATAATTTACGGCGTCGGTAGCCGAAGGAGTGACAAGTTTCCAACAGATTTATGCTTTGTACTGTCAACTCCAAGAGGGGGCTGGCCAGAAGGGGGACGGGGGGAGTTAAACTGTTAATAGCTTCACAAACAATTTGTTGCAATTTCGGCTACCCTCCAACGCCAATCTGGCCGAACTATAAATAGGTGTGGTGCTACTTAAAAGTAAATTATTCAAATATGCAGCGGAAAACGCTTATCTCCAACCGGGGAGAAGAGATCCAACAGAAGAAAAACTGTTTTCAAAGCACATTTGTAATTCATATTTGGCGCTTCCTATGACTTGGATTTTGCCGAAATTATACAAAATTTCCTAATTAGTTTTTCTCACCGTCCGACGACGACGACTCAAAATCCATGACAAACGGCAAATTGTGATGGATACATGATGGCCTAATGAATAAAACAAGCAAGCCATGAACGGAAAGCGGTTCGCGTTTAATCCGACGGAAAATGGCCTACTGTGGACGGCAAGCAAGAGGTTTCCGGTGTTTTATTTTTCAATCAGAACGCTCTTTCCACGTAAACTTCGGTCGGTCATTCGAGCACTCCCAATCCGAAATAGCAAGTTGTAATCATCGGAACGGAATGGAATTGACCATAAACGTGCGCTACGGCTCGGCTGGTCTCCACCGACCAAAGGTACAGCCGTACAGGCCAAAGGCTATTTTGAATGCAGACCCGGAGAAGATAAATATGTGTATGCTTAATGTACATGAATCAAACAAGTCGGATAAAAAACTTCTCTCTATCTATCTTTGCGGCTGGCCCCCTTGTTTTAGATGAAAGCGAAATTATATGTTTTTACCCCCGAAGTGGACGGTGGACGGCGCAGTGGGGTGGAGTCCAACCGCCGCCAACAAGGGGAAGAATTTAGGTCAAACACCTGCAATTTGAGACTTTCCTTCGGTCGGTTGGTCGCCCAAGTTGGGGCTCGATGTCGGCGCAAGCAAGGAAGGTTATACGATGCACGAAATGCTTGGAGGGGGGAGAGCGGGGGGGTTGGTTTTCGGTTTCCTTAGCTGAAACCTCATTCGCCCCATGGTGCCCGGTTACGTTGGGTTGGGTCAAGTTGCTCCGTATTCCAAGGGACTGTCCGTCCCTTCCCTAGATGGAAACGTTTCCTTCTTTGAGATGACGAAGAAGTTTTGCAAAAGGCGGTCGGTTTTTGGGTGAGCTTGACAAGAGAAATTTATGCTGAATATGTGAGATGTTGGGAGATTCTTTCAGAAGAGTGTTGATGTTATGGACGGCCTGTTTTGTACAGTAGATTGAAATTAGTTACTAAAGAACGTTCCTGATAATTTCGTAGTTTTGCTAAATGGGGGCGACCCCGGCGTATTGGTTAACATCCATACCTCTCCCGCCTAAGTCATGAGTTCAAATCTCACCCCCGGAAAAGTTACGAAAATGCCCAAAAGTGGTGTTTGACTGACTACGACGGGAGATGAACCAGCCCGAGGCTGAAAATCTCGATAATCAAGACAACAAACAACAACAGTTTTGCTAAATTAAAGGGTGTGATGGTTAAAAATGGGTGAAATTTGATTAAGTGCACACAAATTATATTTAGCACTGTATCGAAAATAAGTTATCCGCAAGATTTCCCTCAAATCAAAATGATGTTTTATTCAAACAAAAAGATGAGTCTTTACTCTACGGAATTGAACTTGAACATTGGGACAACCGGATGAAATTAATATTATTCTTTTACAAATTTGCGAACTTTCGATCGAAAACTTTTCATTTGTTGGACGTTTTAGCTCTAATTTATTTGAACTCTAGCATATATTCAGCTGCTCAATCAGATCGATGGGCCGAAGTTGAGAGCAATTTCAAGTATTGATGTTTTTCTCAACGAAATTTACACCCTCTTCCGTGATGCACCAACGCTGAATTCAGCTAAAACAGTGGATGGGTCACAACACCAAACCGTTATAATTAGTTGCAGCAACTCAATTGTGACCAAATTGAGTCACATTGAAGTTAACTCAACCGATTTGCGATAATAAATAATATAAAGGCAACTTCTTCTGCAGACACTCAGATCGACAGAATTCCGCATTGATTGTTCCGGTTGTGTAAAAAATAACAGACTTCAAACTTCTCCATTAGAATCGACCTGTCTGCATTGCTTACATCCTCCCCTATGACAGCAGTGGGCTTGAAAGGGTTTTTGAGTCCTCATTGACATAGGTCTCGCCGTCCATATCAATACATGCATTCAGTCGCTGCAAAACTCGCGAATACAATCTCCGGGCCCTTGTTGCTGCGCGTTGCTTCTGTTCTATACTTTGTTTGGCGATTTTCTGCTTCTTGAAGGACTTAAGGTTGTTTTGTTTCTTGATACATTGAATCATTCCGACGCTAGTTTCCGCTTTATTTGCCAAATCACGCATCAAAATTAATTTGCTCCTGAAAATTAGAGCTACCTCTATCTGATCCAGTTGGGTTGGACAATCTGGGTTTTTTGCCTCTTCCTGGCAGTTGTGTGTGTTTATATATGTGTGTGTGTGTATATACAATCCAAGGCCCACCGTCCGGCAGTGATTTTATGGAAGAAAAATGTTTGCAGTTAAACGAACTGTTGTCGACTCGACAAGCATTTTTAGCCCGGGACTTGGAAGGTGATAGCTCTGTTGAGTTCCAGTGACCCATTTCAGACGGATGCATATGAGAGATCATTCCCGTTGAGTTTCCACTGGTTTACTACATTCCATCGCGTTTGCTTACAGAAAATAAGAAACATTTTACTACGTGTTACATTTGGAAATATCAGGGCGATGATCCCCCATCGCATCTTCAAGTGATCATTACAAGCTGTTCATTTGGTTTAGCACTATTGAAAGTCTAAATTCATTCGAGATTCAACTATTTCCAAACTAAATTTACTCTAAGAATTAGAGTATTCAAGATTGTCACAAACTCGTACAATAGGTTTGAAAGAATTTCATCAATATGATTGACCATGATTCTCCAGGAAAAATCTCTGCTAGTCTCTTTCCGAAAGCTTCCCAGAGTCTCATTCGAAATTTTCACCTAATTTCACACAAAATTTATTCAGGATCTTATCTGAGGTTCTCATTGAATGGAATACAAGATTCTCTCAAAATTTGGTCCCACTAAAGCAGCACAAAACTGTTATTATTGGCTGCTGCAACTTGATTGTGGCTTAATTGTGTCACACTGAAGTGAGTTTGACTTATTTCCAACAAGTATGCTACTGGAGCAGTTTACTTACGAATCTTATGCATTGTTCCATCAGAATGTCATCTATGAAATTTTCCCATTATTTCATTCGAGGTCTTTTACAGTATCTCATTGGAAGTTCTTTAAAAATACCAGGCAAGAAAATCCTCAAATAACAACCGAAATTTTAAAATATCATCAAACGTTTTCTCAGGATCTCCAACGAGGTCTCATCCAACATACTCACAGAATCTTATCCAAAAAATGTTAACATTTCATTCAAAATTCTCTCGAAATTGAATCTCAGACAAGATTCTCTTAGAGTCTGATCCGAGATTCTCTCAAAATCTCATCTATTCATCTCTCTGAATCTCATCCGAGAGTCACTCAAAATATCATCGAAGATTATCACAAATACTAAATAAAAGATTTTCTCGAAAACTCATTCAAGATATCTTTTACAAATTCACCATTCTCTCAGAATCTTTTCCGAGATTCTCTCAAAATTTCCTCAAAGATTGCTGATTATCCGAGATTCTCTCAAAATTATAAATTTTTCCAGAATCACATCCAAGGTTCGTTCAGAACCTCATCCGAAGTGGTTTCAGAATCATTTTCAAGATTTTCTGAGAATCTTATCCGAAATACTTGCAAAATTGTCTCACAATCACACCCAAATTTCTATCTAAACATCTTCGTAAAATCTCATTCGTGATTCTCTCAAAATCTCACCCAAAGTTCTCCTAGCATCCGAGATTCACTAATAATCAAGATTATTTCAATATGCCATCCGAGATCATCTCAAAATTGAGATTATTTCAGTATTTTATTGGAGGTTTTCTCAAAATATCAGGCAGGAACATCTTAAAATCTCAACCGAAATTTTAAAATATCACCAAAAGTTCTCTCAGGATCTCTAACGAGGTCTCATCCAATATGCTCTCAGAATCTTATCAAAAAAAATTCAGCATTTCATTCATTCTCTTGAAATGGAATCCGAGTTCCTCTGAGAATCCCAAACAAGATTTTCTCAGAGTCTGATCCGAGATTCTCTCAAAATCTCATCTCAATATCTCTCAGAATCTCATCCGAGATTCACTCAAAACATCATCCATTAATATCACACCAAAACTCGTATTAGATTTTCTCAAAAACTCATCCAAGATATCTTTTGAAAATTCACCATTCTCTCAGAACCTTATCCAAATTTTTTCAAAATCTCATTAGAGATTGCTGATTATCCGATATTCTCTCAAAATTATACATTTTCTCAGAATCACATCCAAGGTTCGCTCAAAATCTCATCTGAAATGCTCTCAGAATCTCTTTCAAGGATTGCTCAGAATTTTATCCGAAATATTTGCAAAATTGTTTAACAATTTTATCAAAATTTCTCTTACAAACTTTTCGTAAAATCTCATCCGTGATTCTCTCAAAATCTCACCCAAAGTTCTCCTAGCATCCGAGATTCACTAATAATCAAGGTTATTTCAGAATGTCATCCGAGATCATCTCAAAATCGAGATTTTTTAATATTTCATTTGAGGTCCTCTCAAAATAGCAGGTGAGAATATCTTAAAATCTCAACCGAAATTTTAAAATAATATCAAAAGTTCTTTCAGGATCTTTAACGAGGTTTCATCCAATATGCTCTCAGAATCTTATCAAAATTTTTAGCATTTCATTCAAGATTCTCCCAAAATTGATTCCGAGATCTTCTCAGAATCCCAAACGAAATTCTCTCAGAGTCTGATCTGTGATTTTCTCAAAATTTCATCTAAATATTTCTCAAAATCTCATCTGAGACTCACTCAAAACATCATCCATTAATTTAAAAAACACTAGCATTAGATGTTCTCAAAAACTCATCCAAGTTATCTTTTAGAAATTCACCATTCTCTCAGAATCTTATACAAGATTCTCTCAAAATCTCATCGAAGATTGCTCTTTAAATAAAATCCAAGAAGAATCTCTAACAGTATCATCCGAGATTCGCTCAAAGTTTCATCCGAGATTTTTCAACAATCTCATCCTAGATTCATCTGAAATTCTCTATCAATCTCATCTGTAATACTCACAGGCTGACATCAGATTTCTTCTCTGTATCCCCTCAAAGATTCTCTCACAATAAAGTTCAAGATTCTTTTCTTAGAATCTCATATAAGATTCTCTAAGAACCTCAAGTAAGATTCTCTCAGAGTCTCATCTGAGATTCTCTCCAAATCTTATCCAATGTCCTTTCAGAATTCCATCTGAGATTCGCACAGAAACTCATCCGAAGTTCTCTCAGCATCCCATCCGAAATTCTCTCAAAATCTCAACCGAGATTCTTACAGAAGTTTATTCTAGATTCTTTTGGGATCTCATCTGAGAATCTCTGAAAATCTCATCCGAAATTCTTTCAGAATTTTAACCGAATGTCCTCAGAAATTCTCCCAAAACATCATACAAGATTCTCTCAGTCTCATCCCAGTTTATCACAAAAGCTCATACAATATTCTCTCAGAGTCTCTCAGAATAAAATACAAGATTTTTCTTCTTGAATCTCATATAAGATTCTCATAGAATCTTTTGTAAGATTCTCTCAGAATATTACCCGAGATTCTCTCAGAATCCGTATAAATGTTCTCAAAATCACTTCCGATGTTCGATGAGAATCTCACCCAAAATGCTCTCAGGATCCCTTCCAGAAGACAATCTTATCCAAAGTTCCCTCAATACCTCTTTGTAAAATATCATCTCAGATTCTTATAGAATCTCACCCAAAATTCTATCAGCATCCTATCCGAGATTCATTAAAAATCTCATCCAAAATTCTTTGAGAATGTCATCCAAAATTATCACAAAATCTTATCCGAGATCCTTTCTGGATCTCATCCCCAGATTATTTCAAAGGGCTTATCCGAAGTTATCTAAGAATTGCATCAGAATATGATTTCATCCAAGATTCTCTCAGAATCTCATCCAAAATTCTCTCGGAATCTCATCCAAGATTCTCTCTAAATCTTATTCAGGGTTCTTTCAAAATCTCATCCGAGATTCTCTCAGCGCCTCTCAGAATAAAATCCAAGATTCTTATATTAGAACCTCATATAAGAATCGCTTAGAATTTTATGTAAGATTTTCTTAGAGTCTCATCTGAGATTCTTTCAAAATCCCTATAAATTTTCTCAGAATCATAGCGGAGGTTCGTTCAGAATCTCATCCGAAATGCTCTCAGGATCTCATCCAAGATTTACTAAGAATCTTATACAAAATACTTGTAAAATTGTCTCACAATCTTATCGAATGTTCTCTCAAAACCTCTTTGTAAAATCTAATTCATGGTTCTCTCAGAATCTCACCCATAATTCTCTCAGCATATTATCCAAGATTCATTTAAATTCTCATCCAAGATTCTATCAGAATGTCACACGAGATTATCTCAAAATCCTACCCGAGATCCGTTCTGAATCTCAACCCAGATTATCTCATAAGGTCATCCGAAGATATCTGAGAATCTCATCCGTATATGATCTAATCCAAGATTCTCTTAGAATCTCATCAGGGATTACCCGCAATTACCACAGATTCCTATCCAAGATCCTTTCAAAACCTCATTCGAAATTCTCTCGGAATCCCATCCAAGATTCTCTCTCAATCTTATCGAGAGTTCTTTCAGAATCTCATCAAAAATTCTCTCAGAGTCTCTCAGAATAAAATCCAATATTCTTTTGTTAGAATCTCATATAAGATTCTCTTAGAATCTCATGTTAGATTGTCTTTGAGATTCTCTCAGAATCCGTATAAAATTTCGCATAATCACAGCCGAGCTTCATTCAAAATCTCATCCGAAATGTTTTCAGGATCTTATCCAAGATTTGCTTAAAATCTTATCGGAAATACTTGTAACGCTGTTTCACTCAGTTTCGTAAAATGTGGAGTCACTCATAGACTGAGTTACTCCACTTTTTACAAAACTTAGTCGCACTTCCCATGCAACTAATTAAAGTGGCCTCCCAAATTGAGTTCAACTTCCGATCGTGCACGGTCCTTTCAGAATCTCATCCGAAATTTTCACAAAAACTCATCTAAGGATCTCAAAGCATTCCATCCGAGGTTCTCTTCAAATCTCATCCAAGATTCTTATAGAAGTTCATCCTTGATTTTCTTGGGATCTCATCTAAGATTCTCTCAAAATCTTATCCAAAATCCTCTCGGAATCGTAAATAGCTTCCAGAATCTCAAACAAGATTCTCCCAGTCCCATCCAACCTTACCTTACCAATCAGACCAAGTCCGGTGTGGCCTCTGTTGTATAAAGAATTTATCTCCTTTGTATTCGGTCCATGGCTGTACCCCGGAGAGTCCGCAGGTCACCTTCTACTTGATCGATCCTCCTTGCTCGTTGCGCGCCTCTTCTTCATTCCTGGTTCATTTTTGAGAACAATTTCAACAGGGCTGTTGTTCTACATTCTTACGACATGCCCAGCCCATCGTAGTCGACCGATTTTTGCGATGTGTACGATGGGAGGTTCTCCCAGCAACTGGTGCAATTCGTCGTTCATTCGCCTCCTCCACATTCCGTCTTCCATCTGCACTCTACCGAAGATCGTACGCAGTAGCTTCCGTTCGAAGACACCAAGGCAATGTCCATGTTAATTATTCTGAATCTGATATTCTGAGAGAACCTTGGAAGAGATTTTGTGATAAACTCAGTCTCATCTAAGTTTATCACAAAATCTCATCCGAGATTCTCTCAGAATAATAAGCAAGATTCTCCCAGAGTCTCATCCAAGATTACCGCAGATTCTGATCTATAGTTCTACCAGAATAACACTCTCAAAATTTCATACGAAATTGTTTCAAAAATTTCGTCCGTGGTTTTTTCTCCTCAAAAACACATTTATACAAATTTTCTCAGAATTTTATCCGAAACTCGAAAATGCTCTTCCAAGGTTCTTTAAAATTCTCATCGCAGACTCTTTCAGAGTCTCATCCAATTCTATCAGAATCTGATCCGCGAAACTCCTGATGATCTGCTTGAACTCGGTAACGAATTGGCACCCGGATTACGGTCATATTGCACTTTAACTTTCGCTGTAGTTTTTGACCTGGACATTACAAGTCGATCCCATCAACCTATCGGCCGGGATTAACGGTTTTATTCCAACGGCGCCAGTTGGTATTGATACTAGACCAACTGGGGTGAGAGGCAACCTCGCTTACCCCAATTCTGCAGTATACTTTAATAATCGGAACCAAATCCAGGATGTACTGTTACCAAATACCATCCACCTAATAACTCCAAAATACACTATTTATCGAAGATAGTTTCGCTTTGTTCAAAATTTATTGTGGAACGCCTGAAATTAGTCACCAGCATTGACAAAACTTGTCAGTAAAAAAGTTCTAATGACTGTTCAATAAAGAAAGTGGACACCTGTTTATCAATGATTTAGGGATGAGATGAGATTTAACGAAAAATTGTTAATTTTCACTCAGTGTGTGAAAATATTGGTTACTTTGGCAACACACCTAAAAAATCGAGAAAAAAAAGTCAGAAATTTCGAACGATGAGTCTCAGCTTATGAATTCGCAGACTAATTCTGCACAAATAGATTACCGAAAAGTTGTCGTTTCGAGAATTGGCCAAAAACGTAAAGTGGACTAACTCTGAAATTTTCAAGATTGTTAAGAAGTTTTGAGAAACTTGTTCTTTTGAAGATTTACCGAAATAGGTATGCAAAAAGGTGGCATACAGAACTAGGTGTAGGACTAGAAAAAGGAGCTGGCAGCGGTATGTCTTTTAAAATCGGCGAAGAGACGAACTAACCACCGGCTGAAAATCTCTCTGGTAAAGACAAACAAACTTTCGAAATCGCATCAACCGTTTTCCATTCGTGAAATTTCCAAAAAAAAAAGGGGATATTAGCGTCGGAACTGATGATCAAAAAACGTAACAATATTAGAACCTTAAAGAAACAAAAATACACCCCAAAAGGACGGATTTGCAGAAATCTTCTTCGAAACTCACGGTCACGGAACTTGTATGACGTTCTCCTCCAAAAGCCGAACCGGTGCATTTTGATGGCCGACTCAAATTGGAAACTAGTACACTTCTGGTTATGGTTTGGCAAGCCATTCGCTCCTGTGGCTTGAAGAGTTCTTCATATTTCACAACGATGAAAATAACAAAAAAAAAATGCATCAAAAAACGGCTTTCACAGATTCACTGAAAGCTATGTTTCTGCTACGTTGGATATACTCAAGAAGGGAAAAGGTCATTTTCGCCGAAATTTTTCAAAATCCCCCAAACTGTCCTGAGTTGCGTCCTAGCGAAAGATACTGGGCAAAAATAAAGCGGCATTTTAAGAAAGATGGATGAGAAGCAAGCTGTGTTGACTGCTTCAAGAAAATTTGGGCTGTTGCACAACGAAAAGCTGTGAAGAAAGATATGCAGAATCTAATGGGAGGTATCAAGAGAAAAGTTCGAGCGTTCTTCAGAAATGAGAATAAAATGTTCAAATTCACGTGAGTCAAGTCAAACGAACACGGAAAAAACATATGAATATTAACAGGCGTGTAAAATTTCTTCTCGTTTAATTTCGAGCGAAAGGAGTCCTAAACAACGAAATTGTTTGCAATATTTCAAGCGCCATTCAACACAGTTTCCATCTTGCATACAACAGACTAGATTTAGGCGTTATCTGGTTTAAGTTAACATAAAATATATCATTAATTTTGACAAAATCTAGCATTCCCTTTATTTGCGTTCGATAACGCAGAAAATCTAATGCTTCTTTCTATCTGTGTATACCTATTTACATTTATGTAAAGGAAACTTATAAATTTGTTCGAAAACAAATATTTTTCATTGAGAAATAGGTATCCACTTTCTTTAAAGAACAGCCCTTACTTCGAATTTCGATGGAAATTAAAACAGCAAACTATTGAATACACAGAAAAAAATAGTGAATTTTAAAAGGCGCGTAAAATTTTCGCACGTCTAATTCCAATCCAAGGAGGCGTAAACGACGAAATTGTTTGCAATCTTGCATGCGCTAAACAACATTTTTTGTAATTTTCCATGCATCAGGCTAGATTTGGGCGCTATCTGGCTTAAATTTATTTGAAACTAGCTGATCCCGGTGCGAGCGTTGCTACGCCTGCAACTAAATGAATGAACATTACATACAACTGACGCTTTTTTTAAATGAGTTTTTTTGAGTAATAAGGAGTTCCAACTTCTATCAGAACATTCTTCTTACCCAGACAATACACAGTTTGTGGCTTAGTTACCTGGATAATTCTCAGGATTGGTTGAAATTTGTGTTTGAATTCACCATAGAAACATTTCTTGCATTCAAATAACCCCGCATACCATTTTTGATTCCATTTGCTTGATTAATTCTCAAGCAATGCAGAAATTTGTGTTTCATTTGTATGCGAGCCGGAAGGGGGTAGCGGTCTCAAACAATCATTCTTCCCAGCCCCAAAAATACCTGCATACATATTTTCACTCCGATCGGTCAGACAGACAGTCAGACAGAAATCCATTATAATATAAATAAAAATCCTGTTTCCAATAACCCCCACATGCCAAATGTGGTTTCATTTTCTTGAATAGTTCTCGAGTTATGCAGAAAATTGCGTTTCATTTGTATGAGAGCCCCCCCCCCTTTCAGAGGGCAAAGGGGTCTCAAACCACCATAGAAATATGTCTGACCTTCAAAAAAATCCACATGCCAAATTTGATTACATTTGCTTTATTAGCTCTCGAGTTATGCAGAAATTTGCGTTTCATTTCTTTGGGACCCCCTCATTAAGAGGGCAGAGTGGTCTTAAACCACCATAGGAATATGTCTCTCCTTCAAAAACCTCCATATGCCAAATTTGGTTCCATTTGCTGGATTAGTTCTCGAGTTATGCAAAAATTTGTGTTTCATGTATATGGGAGATCCCTCCCTCCACTTTTAGAAGGCGGAGGGGTCTCAAATCATCATAGAAACATTTCTCTCCTTCAAAAACCTCCATATGCCAAATTTGGTTCCATTTTCTTGATTAGTTCTCAAGTTATGCATAAATTTGTGTTTCATTTGTATGGGAGCCCCCGACCCCCTTCAGAAAAGGGAGGGTTCTCAAATTAGCATTGAAACAGTATTCATCTACAAAAACCTCCACATGCCAGATTTGGTTCAATTTGCTTGATTAGTTCTCGAGTTATACAGAATATTGTATTTCATTTGTATAGGAGCCCCCCCCCTTTCAGTGCGAAGAGAGTCTGAAACCATCATAGAAATTTTTTTTGTCTTTAAAACCTCACACATGCTAAATGTGGTTTCTTTTGCTTGGGGTTTCAAACCACCGTAGAAACATTTCTTGCCTACAAAACCTCCACATGCCATATTTGGTTCCATTTGTTTGATTAGTTCTTGAGTTATGCACAAAATAGTTTTTCATTTGGGGTGTTCGGGGTGTCGGGGTGTCGAGGGGTGTCGAACTATAATAAGATCCTTTCCCGGACCCAAAAACCCCTGCATACAAATTTGCATAGCGGTAGGGATAGTTCTCATGTTTGGTTTAAATTTGTGTTTCGTATGTATGGTAGCCCCCCCTTTCAGAGTGAGGAGAGGTCTTAAATTTCCACAAAAACATTTCTTGCCTTCAAAAACTCACCCATACCATTTTTGGTTCCATTTGCTTGATTAGTTCTCGAGTTATGCAGGAATTTGTTTTTCATTTGCATGGGATCCCACCCTTTCTAGAAGCGGGAGGGCTCTCGAACTATCATAAGATGCTTTTCCGGACCCCAAAACCACTGAATACAAATTTGCAAAGCAGTAGGTATAGCTCTCATGTTTGGTTGAAATTTGTTTCATTTGTATGAGAGCCCCCCTTTTTAGAGGAAGGAGGGGCTTTGAACCGCCATAAAAACATTTCATGCCTTAAAAAACTCGTCCATTCCAAATTTGGTTCCATTTGCTTCATTATTGCTCCCCTCCCCCCTTCCTCCTCATATGACGGAGGACTCTCAAATCACCATAGAAACATTTCCCTCCTTCAAAAACTTCCACATGTGAAATTTGGTTCCATTTCTCTTATTAGTTCTCGAGTTATGCAAGGATTTGCGTTTCATTTGAATAGGTTCCCCCCCCCCCCCCTTTCAGAAAGGGGAGGGGTCTCAAATCAACATAGAACAATTTTTTGTCTTCAAAAACCACCACATACTAAATTTGGTTCCATTTGCTTGATTAGTTCTCGAGTCAAGCAGAATAGTGTATTTCATGTGTATCGGAGCCCTCCCCCCTCCCCCTCTTAGGATGGGAAGGGGTCTCAAACCAACATAGAAACATTTTTTGTCTTAAAAAACCACCACATGCTAAATTTCGTTCCGTTTGCTTGATTAGTTCCCGAGTTATGCAGAATATTGTGTTTTATTTGTATGGGAGCCCCCTTTTTATGACGGGGAGGGTTCTCAAGCTACCATAAAAACCTTTTTTGCCTTCAAAACTCACACATGCTAAATTTGGTTTCTTTTGCTTGATTAGTTCTCGAGTAGTGTAGAAATTTGTTCCTTGATTCCTTGACTCAATCAAAGG
The DNA here is from genome assembly GCA_034211315.2 of Aedes japonicus. Classification (NCBI taxonomy): domain Eukaryota; kingdom Metazoa; phylum Arthropoda; class Insecta; order Diptera; family Culicidae; genus Aedes; species Aedes japonicus. The sequence continues at coordinate 121,935 of JASCZW010003980.1, forward strand.
ATACTCGAATCATCAGGATAGACAGGTTAAATGTCAATGTTGGAATGATGTAAATTCTTCAAATAAAGTCATAATATTATTTTAATTCTGCCAGATGCATTCCGAACAGACAATTATTTTTGAACAATTTTACCACTAATGCTCGATTTCCATTCGACAAACTTCTGATCGTCCTATAAAAAAATCTTCAGTCTCCCTCGTTTCAATCGTTCGTTCGATGGAATATTGAAACCGCTGATAATCGATATCATTAAATAAAAATTTAGAGCCAAGCTCCTTCTGTCAACAAAACCGCCTATAAACATTTTACGACCAGGCTAATAGCATGACCGGTCCATTTTGTCCGATTCTCGATCGGTTTATTGGCCTTGTCTACGGTCGTGCTATTTTAAAAAATCACCGTCATTGTGATCCGAAAGCCAAAAACAAACATTTGGCATCGAATTTCGCCCTGACTAGACTCAAAAAATCACAAGGGGAAAACGAGTTCGTCCACCACGGCAAAACCAAAACGTGTTCTCCCAACGCATTCCGTTAGCAGATGCACCGCCAGGATGTTGACGAATGCACAACTGCTGCCACTGCTGACATCTCCCGCAGGAGAACGAACGATTGCGTCAAAAATTCCAACAAACTGACTGATGGAACCAGTCGCCTAGCCTACTCCGATCCGCCAGTGATTTATTGCCGCTGATTTTCCTCCGGGGGAGCTGAAGTCCGGTTGCTGAGATTGATTAAACGGTTACGATTTGCTCTCGGCTGGCTTCAGAATATCGCGCTTCCTGTATAATTTATCGCCCGGGTCCAATTAAAATAATCCCCGATGTCCTTGAGATCGGGGCAGAGCAAAGACAATCGATTTAAATTAATAACTCATAAAATCCATCCGCACAAATCGCTCGGTAGAGATCTGCTTCCAAGAAGTGACACCGAGCCGCCAATTATAGGAAATGGAATTGGAAACGGTTGTGGTGGTGGGCTCGGTGGACTTGCTGGGCGCCGATGCCGGCCGGTGTGCGTTGAATCAATTTCACACCCTAATGTGATCGACTTCATTGCTCATTAGGTACCAGTCCAGTTGGGCAAACCATCGAACTGAGTCGCAATGAGCAATAACCCACTGAAGCGTGTCGTCGATTCTCACACCTGTTTGCGCTCGGTCAGTCGGTTTCTGCTTCTTCTTCTTCTTCTGCTTCTTCGAGCAGCAGCAGCTGCCGAAGGGGTTCGTCGCGGGGTCAGTCTCTATGCTAATTATCGATAATGGGCTCCTCTTTCTTCGCAACTCGATGCATTTCCAGTCAGAGTGTCAGCGCCTCCGGTTCGCAATCAGCACCGTTGTTGGTGTTAATGATGCAGCGCTTCGGAAGGTCACGGTAAGGCTGAACCTCGAAGCCAGTGGGCGTCGGTCGGTGGATTCTGTGCCTTGGAAGGAGAGTGTTGAACGCTACGGCTACAAATCATTTCCTCATCTCGGGTGATGATCGTAGATGGGTTGTGGGCTGGGAAGAGATGATGATCGCCTCGAGCTCTCCAGCCACCAGCCAACAGTTAGCAAGGAGGTGCAAAGTGCATTTGGCATGGTTAAGGTTGACCACGGTTAGGATAATCACTCTTTTTTTAATTAACTTCGCTGCTGCTGGAAGATTGGCTGCCGGTGGGCTGAGTGGCACTGACTGGTGGATGGTAAACAAGTTTTGAAGTGGAGGGTCCTGGGAGTGGTCTAATGTCAATTGATTTACGAATGATGTGTTTCCTGTTCCAAGGGGATACGGGCCGGTACCCATTACCTCGCTGTTTTGAAGATGCAATTCTCAGTTTCTATACTAGATATTGATTTGAAAACCAAATAATCTTGTGTGCTCACTCTTGGTAAGCATCTGATTACAGTTTCAGCTATGTCAATCTGCTGAAAGCCAAGATTTCCGTCCCCAAAATCGTGAGGTGGAACAACTAGAAAGAGACAGAACTAATCATCGCAATCTTCACCGTATAAACCGGTAACACGAGGATTCTGCATATAATTTTTTTAGGTTAGGCTAAGTTTATAATTTCATATTTAGAACTTACTCTTCTTGAACAAATTGTGAGAATTAACAATAATATTTTTTCTTTTAATAGCAAGATTGAAGCTGAAAAAAATTGTTGCAATTAGTTTATTAAGGTGATTAACAAAATTAACCCTGGCAAAGGTCTCGTATAGGACTCGAAATAAATCTTCGATCGGGGTTTGGAAGAATCTCAGAAGAGATTTTGAGAGAATCCAGTTTGAAGCTCTGAGAAAATCTATTATGGAAGTCTAATGATGAGATTCTGAGTGAATAAGTCGGATTTCATTCCAAGAGAATATGAGTGGAGATTTTTAAATAACATCACATGATACATTGAGAAAAACTTTGGATGAGATCTTCAGAAATTCTCAAATCTCAAATCTCGGGTGAAGTTTTAAATGAATGTCGAAACCAGTTTTGTGAGAATCTCGGATGAGATTCTGAGAGAATCTCAATCATGACTCTAACAGAATATCGTAGAAGATTTAAAAAATTTTGCTTGCCATTTTGAAAGTATCTTGAATGAGATTCTTAGAGATTTTTGGGTCAGATTCTTAGCACCAAAAGAACTACTCTCAAAATGATATTTTTCTGAAACAATTGTGATACCCGATCTTGAGCTAATAAACACAATAACGATTAAACCCTTGTATAGCAGCTAAAATAGGAACAATTGCGCATTAGGGCTCACTTAATAGTAACGTTTGCGTTAACAGGTGTCCCAAGAAGTTCAAAAAAATTAAAATTACACGTAAAAAAATCCGTTCTCAAATCTGTGAAATGCAGTCATGAATTCGAGAACAAGCAAAAATACTCCGTGAACTGAATCACGTATTCATGAACTTAATAATGTTGAAATGGAAAGAGCCTGAAAATGTGAACTATTTCACGGTCTGTTTTCATTTTCAGTAACGCTGTTATTTCTGTGTAGTATTGCAAGAAAAGCGGGTTTTATAGTTACAATTCTCTAATTTTATCAAGACTGAAATTACTGTTTCAACTGCTTCTTGCTCCCAACAGTTCCAAGCGATTTATTTCCTTAGTTATTGTTTTGGTTGGCTTTTCTGAACACAAAATGTACCACTAGATATGCCCTATCATCTTCAAAGGAAACCTTTCCAAGGGTAAAGGGTCGTTAAACCGAATGCAATTAGGCCAAACGGCATTAGATCGAAATCCCTTAGGCCAAATGCCATTAGGCCGAATGTCATTAGGCGGAATGACTTCAGGTCAAAGACCATTAGGCCGAATAACCTTAGACCGAATTCCATAAGGCCGAATGCCATAAAGTCGAATATCTCTAGGCCAAATGTCCTTAGGCGAAATATGATAAAATAACTTTATTTTCACACTGAAGATTTAATTTCGTATGTTAGCTTTTACTCATTTCGCAAACATAAGTTTTGTGCATAAAACATATCTTTACATCTCGAATACATATTCAAAACGACTTATCTGATTTTTTAAACATAGAGGGGAAGTGAGATTCCAACGATAAATTAGTTAAATCCTTAGCACTTTCACGCAAACTAGGACCACCAACACAACAACTAACATTTCCCTAACATGATGGAGATGCTGGTTTCCGTAGAGGTTCTGACAGTTTTGGAAAACTTACTTTTGGATCTTTCTTCCTCTCTTTATTAACAAACTCAGATACGTCTGTTTGAAAAAGTACTCGAGATATATTAAAATGGATTTCTGTCTTTTGACCCTTATAGACTCGTAAACTACTCGATCGGTGTGAAAATTTGTATGCAGTAGGTTTTGGGGCCGAAGAAGGTTCTTATGATAGTTTAAAACCCCTCCCCCTCTGGAAGGGAGGACTCTCATACAAATGAAACTCAAATGACTGCATTATTCGAGAACGCATCAAGCAAATGGAACCAAATTTGGCATGTAGAGGTTCGTGAAGGCAAGCAATGTTTCAATGGTGGTTTGAGACCTCTCCCCATTCAGAAAGAGGGGGGCCCTCATACTAATAAAACATGAATTTCTGTATAATTCGAGAACTGATCAAGCAAATGGAACCAAATTTGGACAGTGGAGGTTTTTAAAAGCAAGAAATGTTTTTAATGGTGCTTTGAGACCCTTCCGCCCTCAGAAAGAAAGAGAGGGGGGGGGGGGATCCCATACAAATAATATACCAATTCCTGCATAACTTATGAGCTAATCAAGCAAATGGAATCAAAATTGGCATGTAGAGGTTTTTAAAGGCAAGAAATGTTTTCAATGTGACTCTAGACCCCTCCTCTTTCTGTAAGGAGAGGTTCCCATACAAATGAATCACACATTTCTGCATAACTCGAAAACTAATGAAGCAAATGGAACCAAATTTGGCCTGCGGAAGTTTTTGAAGGCAATAAATGTTTCTATGGTAGTTTGAGACCCCTTCCGTCTCTGAAAGGGGAGGGGGGTCTCTGATGCTAAAAAAAAACATTTTCTGCATAATTCGAGAAGTAAGAGAACTAGAAATTGGAATCAAGTTTGGCAAGTGGAGGTTTTGAAAGCAAGCAATGTTTAAATAATGGTTTGAGACCTCTCCCCATACTGAAAGAAGGGAGCCCTCATCCCAATGAAAGACAAATGTCTGCATAACTCGAGAACTAATCAATCAAATGGAACGAGTTTTGGTAAGTAGTGATTTTTGAGAGCAATATTTTTTTCTATGGTGCTTTGAGACCTCTCCCTGTTCTGAAAGAGGGCTCTCATGCAAATGAAACTCAAATTTCTGCATTACTCGAGAACTTATCAAAAAAACGGAACCAAAATTGACATGTGGAAGTTTTTGATGGCAATAAAGGTTCCAATGGTGGTTTGAGACCACTTTGCTCTCAGAAAGATGGCTCCAATCCAAATGAAACTAAATGTTTTGGATAACTCGAGAATAAATCCAGCAAATAGAACCAAATTTGACAAGTGGAAGTTTTTGGAGGCAATAATTCTATGCTGGTTTGAGGTCCCCCCCTTCTCCACCTAAAGGGTAAGGAGGAGAGGGGCCTTCCATACAAATGAAACACAAAATTCAACTAAGCATAAGACCTATCCAGGTTTACAAAAACACAAAACGTGTATTCCTTGGGTAAGAAGTATGTTCTGATAGAAGTTTGAAACTCTACCAGAAACGTGCCAGTTCTATAAAAACATTGTTTCATTTAGTTGCAAGTTGCAAGGTTCAGCTAGTGTCTCATAAATTTTACAAATCATTCATACTGCTTGTCATCTGGTGAAACGCTATCATTACAACTTTTTGTACAATGGACGAAATTAATTTCGTGAAGATCAGCCAATCGCTGCTTCTCTTTCATCGTACTCACAAATGTTTGTCTTGCTGCTGGGGTGGGCGGGAATTATCGATTTATACCAAAATAAAAAAGAAAGTTCTGGTAATTGTTATAACTTCATACTCATTTATCAAGTAGACTTTTACAAGTCACCATGACCTAGTGAGATCAACCACGGATTCAATCGCAGCAGTTCATAAATATACAGGATCGAACCCCATGTAAGAAACATTAAAATAAACCTCTGAACACCTTGCCGTGGTTGCGATTCTAGTTTTCAATAACATTTTGGGTCAATATAAAAAGATCTACCAGTCAATCTTGAAACCACCAGAGAGATTTTTTGTAAATTTGTAACAAAATATTCGTACCTCTTTGTATGGTTTTCGGGCAATAAACGAATGTTCTTTCGGTTTTAAAAAATGCATCGTTCACAGAAAACAATAATAAATTTTAACAAGCGCGTAAGATTTTACCTCGTTTAACTACAAGCCAATGAGAAGTAAACAACGAAATTGTTTGCAATATTTCATGGGCCATACAACAATGTTTACAATCTTTCATACAACAGGCGTTATCTGGCTTAAATTTACATGCAACATCGCATTATTTTCTGCCAAATCTAGCTTTTCCTTTATGTGCAGTAGATAACGCAGAAAATTCAATGTTTCTTTTTATCTGTGTTCTTTTGACAGTTCTGCATGTGGCATTTATACGAAGGTAGCCTTTTAATAAGTACACAGACGGAGAGAAACATAAAATTTTCTGCGTAATCTAATGCACTTAAAAGGAATGCTTGATTTGGCAGAAACTAATGAGATATTTCATGTATACTTAGGTAAGATACGGCCTGAATCTAGCTTGTTGTATGAAATATTGCAAACATTCTTGTATGGTCCACAAAAGGTTGCATACGATTGTGTTGTTCACGCCTCCTTTGGCTAAGAGCTGAACGAAGGGAAATTTTACGCGCTTGTTTTTTTTTCTGTTTACAAATCTATTTCGTTGCAGAAAACAACGAAAAGATTTGTTGGTTACATCTTCAATTTTGTGGTACGACCGAAAGTTAGCTTTCAGTGTATGATTGAAAATATTATCTGGAAGTGTTTCTGAGATTCCCCAGAATCCTCCCCTGAAGAAATCTTCGAAAATATTGGCAGAAAGCTTGCCTGCTATTTACTCAAATCTCCCTTTAAATTGCTCAAAACCGCTTTCCTGTTTGAGATTCCCAGAAGGCCATCTTAAAATACTTCGGATCACATGGTGAAATTCCCCAGAATTTGAATCTTAAATTCACAAATTCCACCTCATAATTCTCCAGAAATCCTCGTGGAGATTTGCCAAAATCCCATCCTTTCACCAATATCCCATAATTGGAGTCTCTAACATAGAGTATTGTGATTCCTCAGAATCCTGCTGAATTTACAGAATCTATCCTGAGGGTTTCTAGAATGCTGCATATGATTCCACGATCTAGAGAATCTCATCTAAAGAAACTCGAAATCCAATTTTTGAGTTCATCGGCATATAATTTTGGGTTGTCCAGAATCTCATCTCACAGAATTTCATTGGCAAATTCTCTAGCGAGTCATGGTGGAATCTCTGGCATACAATATTGGAATTCTTCAGAATCATATATTGGAATATCTAAACTACCTACTTTATGATACGTCGCAAGCTACCCTGAGGTTTTTTCCTATTTAGGGAATATCGTTTCGTAAGTTTCTCATATTTAGATTCTCAGAAATCTCAAACTTGGATTTTCCGAAATCTAACATTTTAATTTGTATCAAGAATCTCATCTCAAAGTTCTCTGAAACACATTTTGGAACTCTAAAGACAAACTATCGGGGAGTTCTTCAGAGTTTCATTTATGAATAATCCCATCTGAGGATTCTACAATATATTATCTTCATTTTTTCCAAAACCCATATCAGCCAGTTGATCCATCAGTTTTATGTTTTTATAGATTCCCATACAGGTATTTTCCTGAATCCCACTTTTGATTCTTCAGAATCTCATGTTAGGAATACCCACAGTTTCTCTTTGCATTCTTTCGAGGGGTAACCATCTTGTTGTTTTCCAGGACTGCGTACTTCATATTCCCTGAAACCATCATGTAGTTCTCCAGAACCCTGTGTTGGGATTTGTCAAAATGCTATGGTGGGCTTCTTCAGGAATTCCATACATGAAATCATTTTATCAAACCTATGACCACATTGAAATTCTCCAGAATTTATTATTGAATTCTGCACATCCTATACGGGAGTTTTCTAGAACACCACCAATGATTCCATAGCACTCCACCTTCTAGACAATCTTATCTTAATGTTTTCGTAATCAAGATCCTTGGTATGCCATTTTGGGGTTCTTCAAATTAGGTTCTCCAGAATCTCCTACTTCAATTTTCCAGAATCCTACATTGGGAATATATATCACGAATCTCATCTTGAAGTTCTCAAGAACTTATTTTTGGATTTTTAAAATCCTATCCTGGGGTTCTCCGACGTATTTTTTATGACCCACTAGAATTACATCTTGGGATTCCACAACATATTACCTTAAATATTGCCAGAACCCCATATCACCCATTAAATATCTACCAGTATTCGGAGTTCTATGAACAAATTTCTTAAGATTTTGTAAATTCTCAGAATTGGTGTTTTCCTGAGTCTAGTATTAAGATCCACCAGAATCCTATGTCAGGAAAATCCAGAATTCCTCATTGCATTCTATCAAGGCGTACATATTTTGTGGTGACCTTGTGGGCAAAATGACCAAAATGACCTTGTAGTTTTTCAAAATCCCATATTGGAATTTCTCAAAACTCTTCAGCAGAATTCTCCGGAATCAATTGAAGGAATTGGCCAGCTTCCCTAGCAAAGGAACATCACAAGCTGGTTTCATTTGAGTAATAAGTTCTGTTATTCCAGATATCGTTTTGACCTCCACTGTTATCGCAAAACAAATTAAGTTATCACTATTGGCTAATTATGTTATTATATGATATCATTTGCAACATACAGTTTTTGACGAACGATACTAGTGAAATGCCAAACTATAAATTTCGTCAGCATAAATGAACAAGAAATTATGTTTTTTTAAACGATTTTTTCAGATAAAACGAATGAATTTGATTTCAAATTGGTAACACAATTTTAAAATATTTCAATAAAATTGCTTACAAATTTGGATTTGTTATCAAGATGTTCAGAGCCCTATTATTATGATATTAAAAAAGTATTTTTTGTTATTCATTCTGTTATTTAGGATGTTTATTCAGCCTCAATGGTAGCATATTCAGTAAACAAATAATTATAAATAACTTGGTATAAGAATTTGGTATAATCCTTTAGTCGGGTTCCCATACCTAACTTGTTTCCTCTATTATTTATAGTTACCACCAAGATATATTTGTATCAGTTAGTGCATTTTAAAGATTCCGATTCTTGTACATATCTTTGATTTGCTTTCTGCCTCCATCCTGTTCCTGCTCTTCTTTGTTTATATTTCTTTGATCACTTCACACTATTGCGTCATCTATATTTCTTTTTCCACTTCATTCCTCTTCATCCGCAGTGTTAATCGATTTCCACTCGTCTTCCTTGTCTACTGCAGCATTTCTAAAACTCTTCTCACATTTATAATCTTCTATTTTTGCTTCTTCAATATATACTTTTCTGTTTTATTTTCCTGCCCCGACTCTGCCCTGTCCCTGTTCTACTTCTTCATGTCACCTCGATGTCTGCTTTTGCACTTCTTTCTACAGATTTTCTTCTTCTCCTCATTTCGGTTACGTTCTTCCGTTTATTTCAACGTTTTTCTTCTGCCATTCCTTTCACTTCGTGTCGTATCTTTCTTTTTACTTTTATCTTAGGACTAAGTTTTTGATTTTTTGATGATCACTATTGCCAAAATCCATCTGGATTTGCACATGAATCTGATGTGGATTTTTTTTCAAGTGTGGGGTACAATTTAAAAAAATCGCCTTATGAGCGTCACGAAAAGTAGACACATTTTGAGCGTTAATATCTCAGTCATGTCTCAAAATTAAATTCACAATTTGTGGTATTCGATCGGAAATATTTCCACGCATCAACTCCAATAGCGAACAATGTTGATTTTGACCCCTACTGTTGAAAAAATCATAAATGTTAAGCCTTGTCTTAAAATAATATTAACCCCTTCAGGCCTAAGGTATCATATATGACCTCAAAAGGAAAATGGCTGTAAAAAATCACAAACTGATCAGAAGTGTACACTGCGTAAGACACATTTGGTCTACGTCAATTCTTCTATCTGGGAAATATAAGGAGTGTGTCGAAAATAACCTATCCACAAACTTTCTTTCAAATTATGTTGAAAACCGATATTTTATTCATACAAAAAATTGATCCTTTATTGTACGAGGTTAAACTTGAACATAATGAAGACCGGATGAAATTTAAGTTATTCCTTCGCGAATTTTCGAACTTTGGATCGAATGCTCTTCATCAAGTTCCGGACAAGTGTTGCATCGCATTTTTTGGACGCTTGAGCCCAATTTTTTTTTGAACTCCTGCATGTTCCCAGCTGTCTTACCAGTCTTCTTGAAGACCCTCTTCACGATTGCCCAGTAACGTTCGATGGGTCGAAGCTGAGGGCAAATTGGTGGATTGATATTTTTCTCAACGAAATCTATACCCTTTTCCGCAAGCCAATTGAGAGTGGTTTTGGCATAGTGAGCCGACGCCAATTCCGGCCAAAACAGTGGAGGTGTACTATGCTTCTTATATAAAGGCAACAATCTCTTCTGGAGACACTCAGATCGATAGATTTCCGCATTTATAGTTCCGGTAGTGTAAAAAATGGTTGACTTCTAACCACAGGAACATATTGCTTGCCATACCAGTACCTTTCGACCGAATTTCTCCACTTGAATCGACCTGTCCGCATCGCTCACATCCTCCTCAACGATGGCTGTAAAGTATTGTGGACCTGGAAGGGTTTTTGAGTCCTCCTTTACATAGGTCTCATCGTCCATCAAAACGCATGCATCCGGACGCTGCAAAAGACGCGAATACAATTTCCGGGCCCTTTTTGCTGCTCGTTTCTTCTGTTCTGCACTTTGTTTCGAGATTTTCTGCTTCTTGTAGGTCTTCAGGTGGTTTCGCCTCTTGATACGCTGGATCATTCCGACACTCGTTCCTGCTTTTTTGGCCAAATCACGTATTGACATTGATTTGTTCTTCATGATTAGAGATACCACTTTCTGCTCCAGTTTCGGGTTGGAAGAACCGGGTTTTCTGCCTCTTCCTGGTAGCTCATCCAAAGAATAGTGTTCCCCAAACTTATTAATGATGTTTTTTACACTCGCATGATGAATTCCAAACCGCTTCGCCAATTTTCGCATAGTAATACCCTTCTCACTTAGCCATGCGTCCAGAGCCTTAATTTTAACTTCCTTTTCAATACGCGACATTTTGAAAACGCAGAATTTGAACCGCACAAACAAGTAAACAAAAGAAAGCTGACAGTCAAACGCACAGCATGCAGTGTTCAGAGCATAAAAAACCATCACAAATACATGAACTTAAGATCTCCACTAGTAACTTTTTGCTTTTTGAACCATACAAAGTAACGCTACGTATTCAACCATATTCAGTTAATATTTTAGAACGTGAACATTACGAGATAAACTGGGATGATTGAAACTGTCCTTGAGTTCAGAACAAAAATTCTACAGTTGTAACAGTAGGTATTTGAGTATGCAAAAGAACAATATGTGTTTTACAATATTCATTGAATAGTGCAGAAGGTCAACAGGCATACTGCAACAATCTTGGGATATTCGAGGTCATCCAAACTGTCCTTGCGTTGAAAACTTAAGATCTGCACTTGTAACAGTTGCTTTTTAGGCTTTATAAGGTAGCTATATTTATTCAAGCATATTCAGTGAATCTTCTGTAAGGTCACCAATCATCTTGGAATGTACAAATTCATAGAGCCTGATTTGAGTTCAGAACTTAAAAAATACAGTAGTAACCGTAGCCTTTTGGGCTATTCAAAACTTTCTGGACGTTTTCTGGAATGCTATTAATGACCCCCATAAAATGCTAAGAAATATTGATCCACTAGTGACAAAGCGGAAAAACACTCTTCCTTATTCCACTACACAAAAGTTACATCAAAAACCATCTAGTAATGCAAAAATGTCGCCACACCAATGAGCAAAACTCGTAATGTGTTTACAAAACAAGCGTCAGCAATTTAACGCTACAATAATTTCAGTGCAGGAAAAAATCAACGTACTGAAAATCTAAGAACTTCCAGTCCACGCAACAAAGACCCCACAATGGTAGCCCGATCCACGTGGCGATTGGCATTGCAGCTTGCGGCACGTTTCTGAAAGTCAAGTTCAAGTTGCCAAGAACTAATCAAATGCAGCTAGCGCTGAGGTGACTATTGCTGGTGCTGCTTCTGGTGGTGGTGCTACTATTTAACGACCATTTACTATTTCTTCTAATGACAGCTGGCAGCTGACGAGCGTAGCTGGGAAGGGAGAAAGATAATTGCTCTCCGTTCTTTTCAATTCCTGAGCTGGATGCAGCAGTGGCAGCCAGTGGAGCGGAGAAACAACAATATTTACGAGAACAAACGCAAACCGCCTCGGATGAGAGCAGAAAGTGAACGGAATCCGGCGTTTTCCCCACCCTCTGATTGGAATTGCATCCCCCCGGCGGATGGGTGCGAGGGGGTGGACCAATGTTACGTGATTTATCGGATAGAAGTTTGCCATTTCTTGCTTCTGCTGTGCTGTTGCTGCTCCTATCATGGCATTATGGGTAATAATTTAACTAACCAGTCGCCTCCGGGCTACTCACGGCTCCTTCCCTACTGTGCGCGGAAACCTTGGCTTCGCACCAGATTTGATCTCCATTTTCCCGCTTTCAAAGCAAGCCGCAGGCTCTAATCATAGTTAGCATTGCACTGTAGAAGCAATAACAATAATAACAGCATAGCCTCGTCCGTTCCTATGATGATGGTAATTGAAAGCCTGCTGTGATCCATCTGGGCAAGGAAAATTAGAACTTCTCCTGAAATCGAAGCAATGCGTGCCCTTTCGCGTGTAATTGTTGCTCGCACAAGTGTGCATAATGCTGTTGCACTCCCAGACCCTGCAGCCACCGCCAGGTAGTAGCAGCAGAACCGTGGGAAATTACTAACCTTGCCACACCTTGACCCAGGCGGCTCAGCAACCAACGACGTAGTCGGCAGACATGCATGCATATTTCCACGTTTTTTTTTTTTTTTTATGAGAGCCGATCGCGATGGTAATAAAGCCGGCCGGATAAGATCTTTGTTTATTATTGCTTCGAGACAGTTCGCACCCCCCTGCGGCAGTATTCGTCAAGATTACACCGCACTGATTAATCCGTTCACTCTCGGAGAGCACCTTCGATTTCAACCGAATTCACTGTCACCAACAACATCGCAACATTGTGTCGACTTCCGTGAATTTTCTCCCGCAGGGAGGCAACAATTCCGATCGCAAGACCTTGTTTGCTTGAATCGAATAATTACATTTAATAACTGTTCATTACCACCTCCACCCGGGCCGCGCCACTCGCTCGCAAATCCAAGAAAATAAATCACTTCCATTTTCCTAACGCCTGAACGTGGAACATGGAACAAAAAGGTCAAACAGCAGGCTGTGCAAATAGATTGCCACGGTTTGGTCGGCTGATGGTTGCTATCGCAACCGAATAATAGCTCAATGTCCCTACGTGAACCCCGAAGCACAACAGGCGCTTAACTGCACTGAACTGAAGTCGGAATAAATCATGCGGTCACCGAAAAGGGGCACCCACTGCTTATCATCGCCTCATTGGCCTCCTCATGTAGGCGAGTTACCTCAAGAGTGTAAGCCAATTCTTCGCTTTGAAGCTGTTGCAGTTGCGTTGCTCGGAGATAAGCCAAGTGCTGTAAGCTCTGTGTGGCGGGTGGGGGTCACTTGGTACATGATTTCTAATCTCGATGTTAATTCAAAGCAATCGGTCTTTCCAGCAATTTGACTTAATTTTCAATTTTCATAACCACCATGTCAACGGACTTACAGGAATCATCCAAACTGGTCTCGGCACTCGGCTAGTGATGCAGTAAAAAACGGGAAATGCAGGCATCTGTGGATCGCATCGAGGGAAAACCTGTTTCGACTTCGGGAAGAAAATCGCAAGCCCACGTCGGGAATGTAGGCGGCGTACCAAGCCTAGATGGCTAATGGGGTTAACACCATTTTTTATACGTTTTCAACGCCACAATGGACCATAATCGAATATTGACGTTGTTTGCTTCATCCAATCAGCAGAACGAACGACAAATTTGACTCAACAACAAGTAGCTCCTTTGATAACGGAAAACATCTCGGCTTGTTGTTGTTGTTGACGGCGGCGCTTCACAAGGCGGCTCATTTTTCATCCTGTCAAAGGATCAAAGCAACCGGGGGTCTTTCATCCATTCATTCATTCCGGGAACATCATTTGTCATCAGCTCGCGACTTCAAAATATCCGCACTTTCTGATGGACCAGCCCAAAGTGCATTTGCACCGATTTCGTCGCCCAGAGTTTGCGCTTAATTAAGATGCAACTTCGAGGGGCTGCTTTCCGGTTGTTAATTAATCGGATTTCATGTCTCCATCAGAGTCCGTCTCCAGCCGTCGGTGAGGACAAAACTGCCGTGCGGCTTGTCAGCGATCGATAATCATTAAACAACAACGACGACGACGACGACGACGAAAAAAAAACGTTATTAATAATGCCGAGCGGAAATCTCATTATCTTGTGGTCGGTAAAATAAGTCGGTAATCGCGTTTGCGTGCGGGCAGATTTAAATTCGAATCCACCGGAGAGGGTTTCCTTTGATGCCGCTTTTTAGGAGTGCAATAAACAATGCAAAAATATCTCAATCAAGGCGAAATCAAGGCGCTCTTTTACGGAGGCATGGATTTCGTCTCGCGAGCAATTGGTCGTAATTGAAAAAAGGTTGGCCATTTGGTACGTCTTTTCATTTCAGTGGAAAAATGGAATGACTTAATGAAATTATCCCAGCCTCGTAAAAAATTTTGGGATAGGGTAGGTAACGACTTAAGCACCCCGAGACCCTATTCCAAGCACGGGGTTAACGTTAACCTACAACGCTCATTTTTTGCAGTATGGTGCTCCATCTAGTGAAGCATCATACTGCAAAAAATGAGCGTTGTAGGTTAACGTTAACCCCGTGCTTGGAATAGGGTCTCGGGGTGCTTAAGTCGTTACCTACCCTATGTGACTTTATTTCAGAATGGATAATCCTGAAACAACCTGGTCCATAAAAATAATCGAATTGATGGACAGAATGTGCTGATACAGTTCGGACTTCGTTCGAGTTTCACTTTGCACAGTTCGCGATTTCGCTCCAACTTATGATTGTTCACCTAGGTAGGATCGTGATAATTTATTACTCGTTGAGTCATCCCGCAAAATACCACGAGAATGCTGCTTTTCCACCTTCCTGAGTTTTCACCTACATACTGTTTGTCCATTTAATCATGTTCTATCTCACTTTTTTGCTTACACCCCACTCGTAGCTTTAAATGGTCACCATTCCGAAGGTGAGAAGACTTAAAGCCTGTCATCGTTGGGCTTCGGACACATTTATTTCAGTGTATATTTTGAATTATTTCACGGACCGCTGAAACGTTTCACGTTTATAACAGCTGAAACTCTCCACTTTATTTCTTGGTACAACATGTTTACATTCTTGTTGCATTGAGTTAAATGGCGTTGTATCAAGTAGAAGTGCGCAAACGCATTACGCAAACGCAAACATAAACTACCCTAAAATATCACGTTTTGTGTTTGCAAATCAATTGAGCAGCGCTTGACTGTGGATTGGAAGGTTGGAAATGGAACAAGTCGAAAAGTATGCCCCGAATAAACAAGTATTTTAAAGGCATTATACCATTTATCGTTTCAAAATTGTTCAAGATAACTTCCAACAATTATATACTGAAGATAAAGTGTATCATATCGATGATATAAGTAATGGTAAAACAAGATTTTTCCATAATACTCATAGATTGTAAGTAACGTTACCATACAAAAACTTTTTTACCATACAAAATCCTTTTTCTCGAACAAAACTTCCGGTGTATTATACAGTAAATAATTTGTGAATAATATTTTTTCTGCAGTTTTACTTTACGTGGTATCGTTTAGTTCTGATTATATCGTAAAATATTTTTTTCTTATAAAAAATATAAAAGAATATATAAAAATATAAAAAAATAAAAGATATCGTTACAGTACAGTAATATTATGTGGAAATTTCAATCATGATGATTACTGCTACAGTATAATAATGAATAATACTTTTCCCGTGTTTTTTTCTCTCAATCCAAGTAAATAAAAACACAACTTTGATTTATTAAAAGCTTTTCATTGCGAAAAATGTATAGAAACAGAGGGGATATAATTAAAAAATAAGTAAATCCAAAGCAAAAGTAAATCCAAACCAAAAAACACCTTAATTTATGGAACTTTAAGTAAGCTAGGATATACTAGAAATACTATAATAAGAGATCAGCGGACTCAAAAACCGTAAAAATCGACAACCAAAGCTACATTATTAAAGTCAACAATACTGTTCACAAGTGGATTAAAATTAAGTTCGAAAGTGAACTCTACTTAATTAAATTGCAACATACCCTTCAGGTAGATTGATAAAACTGCTCCCTTCCAAATGCATATTATGATGACCAATTCAAATCTTTCCTTCATTATATCATACACTGAATGAGCAAGGAATATACTATTCGGCACTGTTAATTTCTTGTTTATGAAATCATTATCATATATAGAATACGCTATTTATGGTTGTTTAAAGTTTGAATGGTTTCTTACATTGCATCAGCATTATACACGGATGATACGTATAATGGTGATTACAGCATGAATGAAAAATGTATAATAATGATCATACAGCTAATGGTCATTTTCTATTCGGAGCTCCCAACAAATGGACAAGAAAGTGATAGCCATTATTGAGTAAAATCCCAATCTCTCTGTGCGAAATGTGGCTCGCAAAGTTGGGAAATCAAAATCATACGTACAAAAAGTAAAGCAAAGGCAAGGACTGTACATGCGTAAAAAGTACGTACTCGAAGACTTTAAACGGGTCCGGCGTTTTTTACCGCAATGCAAAGAAACGCCGTTGTTGAGCATTTCCGGACAAACAAGGTGTCCACATTCTTGAAGAAGTATTTGATTTGGCAGGCCATATGTAGTTGTGGCATTTTGATAGTTGACAACTTACACTATATGAATGTATATAAGATTTGGTTTAAGGACATACTATCAAGATGTTAGGGATCTGGAAATGTAAGTTTGAGATTCTTCATACTAATTCCCATACAAACTTTGAATAGCGTGTGCAAAGCCAAATTAAAACCAAATATGTTAAAATTTTTTGAGGACTATCAGGACCCAAATTGGCGTCGATTAAGCTTAGGGGAGCAAATATTTCGAATTTTGCATCAGCCTAATACACATCGTCTTGAAATATTACATTAACTTGAAATGTGTCGTAATAGATTATGGTCCAAACTTAATTTGATTGGTGTAATTTGCCAAGCAACAGTTTATTATATCATTTAGGCCGCTCCAATTATATCCACTCTTGTATGGTCACAAATTTACACGATTTTTTTCTAAGTGTGTATTCTCGAATTGCGTTGTTCTCTTCTAAAGAGTCATCTTTGATTGTTGTGTTTTTACCCCTATCAAAAGTGTTTGATTTTAGAGTTGTCATTTGTTTCTTTTCCTCTTCGTAAAATTAACAAGAATGATTTTAAAAAAATGTAAGGGTGTATCATTTAAAATTCGCACACACTAAAATTACTCCAAATTTTGATTCGTTGGGTAAATTTAATTGTTATTCTGCGTAGACATAGTTTAATGTGTATCATGTACATCGTATGAGTTAATTTCGTCAGGTGCGCAATAATTTTCAAAATGGCGACGAAAGAAAAGTAGGTGTGAGTACTTTGAGAATCAGGATCTGTCGCATCGTGCCATCGGAAAGAGGTTGGGAATCGTGAAATCTACGGTGTCTGATATTATGAAACGGTTTGAAGAACGTCTGACTGTTGATCGGAAGCAAAGGTCCGGAAAGTAAACCAAGCCACCAGGTCATCATCATCATGATATGTTATCATCATCATCATGTGGGCCTTGAAACGAAAACCGAACGTCTCAGTTCAAGATGTGGCTAAAAAGTTGCATGCCTCCAAAAGCGGTTTCTCCTGTCCTGGACAGGCTTCTGCTGAAGATTAACGACGGCCTGACGATCTTGCGGCGAATGATAAGTCGATTTCGATGATACCCCGTTAGGCATAAATACATTTGGAATACTGACGTTTGGCATACGGATGTTTGGCCGTATGGACGTTTGGCATAAAGACGTTTGGCCGAATAGACGTATGCCCGAAAACAGATTTAGGGAGAAGATAGTTTATAAGCTTTTTCTGAGAAAATTTATTGTAACTATTGTTCAAAAAGTAGAGTAACTCATTTGAGAAAAATTTAAATTTAAAATCAGATTCTACTGTGAAATGAATGCCATGCCAAGAAATTTTAGAGTTCGAAGCCATTTCGCCAAATATCTTTTAATCAGTTGATTCAAAATTATCAAAAGTTAGTTTCTCACATAATTCACCAGTCGATTCAATATTTCACACATTAAAATGCATGAAATCATGAGAATTACATTTGTTTAATCAATAAAACTACAAAGAACAGCTCATGTTTGAAAGAAAGAACAATCTCACAAAGAGTAATAAACCGGGCAAGCGCTTGATTAAGAAGTTTGTTTTCGAATACAGGAACATGTATCGTCATAGAAGGCCCATGTGCAAAGAATCAAAAGAGGGTATCTTTGGGAGGAACTGAATATTTCTTCAAGATTACAAAATATTATGACCCATTCTGTCAAGCTGTTTAATGTTTAATCTTAAACAGCTTGACAGAATGGGTCATTATTTCCACCTTAAATCAGGAGTCTACAAAATTATCAAAACATATTCATACTTCTCATGTATATGGACAAATGGCCGAATACAGTATTTTGCATTTTTGAACATAAAAATTTCGTTTTTTAGTGAATTGATATAGTTGAAACTTAATAAGCATGCTTATTACTGTTAATGAATATCAGAATGAATATAGAATATCAGGATGTTATCTAATGCGTAAGAGAATGTTTTTTTGGTTCCTTATTTCCTTTTTTAGATCTTATGCGTTCGAAAACACTTTTTTAGGTTCTTATTTCATTTTCTCTGCAATGCAGTTATGCTAGAAGACAATTTTCTGTCAAACGTCCATTTGGCCAAACATACATTCGACCAAACATCAATTCGGTCAAACGGCCCACCCCCGTCGATTTCGTACTGAAAGATTTGAATACCCCCAAACATGGGCTAATATGCAAAAAAAACTGTCAATTCTGAGGTCGTGCAGGAGCGTTTGGCTGGGTCTAAGGCCAAGGTTCATGTATTCAGATGTAAAAGCAAAATAAGTTAAATTAATAATGCCAAAACTAATTCCATAAATTCGTTTCACTCGTTTCGAATATAGAAAATGAATGTTGTGTGTGCGGGTTTTAAGCGGTACACCCTTGAGTCACACCATTAATTGTTGTTCTAGTTTTCATATTATTGTTTTGTTTTGGTTTCCGGGTATGGACTAGATATTTCAGTAAAAGAGAGTGCACCTCATATTTCATTTACGAAGTGACATTGCTTCATGTTAAGTTACATGAAGAAATAGCATAATCAGTTATCTTTTTTGGTGTTTTTTTCTTACTTTATTTGTATATTAATCATGTAAAAGTTTAATATATTTTTTTATAACAATCTACTTGTTTTCTTAGTTTTTCACTACTTAACTTTCCTTCAACTTTTAATCTTTTTCACTACCTTTGTTTTATAAACATCCTCGGCCTTTATATATATAAATATATATATATATATATATATATATATATATATATATATATATATATATATATATATATCCCAATTCTTCGCCATTCCTTTTCTTTTAAATTCGGTAACTTGATTTTGTCTTCCTTAATTTAGTCTTAGAGGGTCTTTTTGCAACTGTGGGGCTTCTTCTTAATTGAGGGTCTTTTTTGCATGACTTCCCAATTGCCCACTTTTTTGCCCAAACTTTTCTTTACTGCAGTCTTACCATCGAATAAACCTGAAACGGTTAATATTCGTTTTGGTATCTCCCTACTTTATGATATTTTTCATTTTTTTTAAGAATTTGCGTTTCGCATCTAGTTTTTGACATTCTATCTGTTTTGTCGTAAGCCTTACGTCTCTGTTTTCTATTCCTGTGGGACGCCATTCCATCGATAACATCTCCTCTCTAGCCCGCTAAAATCCTACGAGAAGTATTTCATTCGAAAGGTAGCACATCAAAGCTGAATCCCTGTTGCTCACCTAATTCATTACATTTGTTTAAATTTATTAAAAAGAACTTAAAAAAAAATGTCTAAACGCACAACGCTATTGGTTAAAAATGATATCATATCATTGGTTCATACTGCCACAGTTACCGTGGCAGCGATTATGAGATTCCAGTTAACACTTACAAGTACGTTGGACATTCAACAAACAAAATATTATTAACAGTAAGTTCGAGCCGAACTGCAGTTTCTATCAATTTTCGTTGGAAAACCAATAGTAAAGCCTCACACACAAATAGCATAGGTTTTCATGTCACTGACATAACTCACCCTTTCGTTTTTAACTAACGCTGCTGCTTTAAGACCAAACGTCATTTCAGGATAGATGATAGTTGTATTTATTAATTAAGTATCAGTCAATCCGTCATTCATAGTTTATTTGTGCAGTTGCTGTATAAATGCTTTAAAATCTATTTTAAAACCTTTAAGTTATTAGCGTCTAAAGTGTTTAATTTGGTTCGTGACTGTCGTGGCTTTCTTTCCATAAATTTGATATCAATTGCATCGAATATAAATCATCATATCTTGAAATGAGAATGTGGGAAAGTGATACTGAGCTAGAGAAAGAGAGAGAGAAACGAGAGTTAAAGAGTGTTATGTGTCATTACCGTAAAGTACCGTACCATGTAAAGTACCAGCAAAGATGAGAATACCTAAATAACGTTAACAAGTAGTACCGATAACCGCTCTGAACTCCACATACCCTAATTATGCCAAAACACAGAATACCTCATATTGGGTTATAATATTGAAGTTAGATAAACGTTAAAAATTTCCATTTTTGTATCTTTACTTTTTATTGAAAATTAAATATATTTTGTAGTTTATTTTACAGAATGCTTCAAAAAAGACAATATAACAATTTATTCATTAGGAATAGTATTCCAAATTATGCACATAAGAAGAAACAAATGTATAAAAATGTTTATATATTTTTCTGTATCTAAAAAACACGTATCAATAAGAGAATTCAAGTAAAGCTTAAGTGAGGTTAAACTTCGCAGTATCTAGAACTGCAATTGGTTATAACTTTCTGGCTATTTTTTAAACTGTTTGCAATTATACCATCAATTTTCTTATTTTTGTATCACCAATTACTTTGCTTGTACAGCTCGAAAAACCATTTTTAAAAAGCGGCATCTACGACTTTTAACCTCATTTTTGCGTTACCTGGATCCTTCATTACAAAAGTATTTATTTCTGAATCGACCCAGTATTTTGAGAAGCTTGAATTTAAAAAAAAAATGCTAAGAAGGTATTCCTTCGAATACTGGACATGAATAAACTATATAATTAGAAAAATAATAACATTTTTGCTTAGAAAAATATCGCGACCACGTTGCTTCAGTGTACATAAATTTGTTCAATTTTCGGGTAATAATAACGTCTTATATTGGAAAATGAACGTTACCCAAATTTCAGTAAAAATTACTGTTTATTTCCGTTTTATTTTACTGGGTATTTGGTGTTGGGTATTGTTAACAAAACCAAATATAAGGTAAAATGTATACCAAATATATGGTATTCTTATCTTAGCGTGTAGTCTGTCATGTTTTCACGTCTTGCTAGGTCTTGAATATTTTCCAAGTGTTGCAAATTTCGGAGTGTTATTGAATTATTCAATCTTTTACTAGTAGTCTAAGTCTCGAGTGTGTTTATGCTTTTACACTGAAAAGATATTTCACTTATCTACTACTGGAAACACATGTAGATATTTTCCAATACTAAAATAAACGACTTTTACATGAATATCACATAGAAAACGAAATTTTACTTTACTAATCATTTGCATTTTCATGGACACATAAAATTCACTTGATTTTATAAAGCATTTTCCAATTTCTGAATAACATGAAAGTTACGTGAATTGCTATTGGATATGTTCCGATTGATTTATTTTTAAGTGTATAAATTCTGTGAAAGCAGGGTCAAAAATATCCACCGTTTAACATTTAGGAAAAACTACAACATATCGTCAGCATTATATTCATCAAGTACGAATATGAGCTCCACAGCTTTGAAAATAACAGTCTTTACGTTCAATTGATAATTTGTTCTAGCGCTGTCAAGTTGTTACCGGGCTTAAAAAAACCATTTTCCAAATTCTAAACTAAAAGTGGCCCTATACAAAAGTCATCTAAGAACGAATGATAATTCGCCTGTGTTTAACCAGCAACACTGATGCGGATCTAAGGAACGCAGAACTGTCACGCCTTTGCATGCATTATTTACCTTTTTTCCAAGCCTACTTGCAACTTCGACGACTTTCCCATATAAATCGCCTCTGCCTCTCGACACATCACTTCACTGCGAACTTGTATTTGTGTGTGTGTAATCACACATCCCCAATGCAGCGCGCATCCATTAAGCAAATTCCTTGCATCATTCGTCCGGCTGCTCCTCTCAGCATCTTTTTAGGCCGAGTGGACGAAACGGGGCCCAGCCGAAATCAGCGCCCGAAAAATCTTGACAGTAATTACCACTAAACATTCCATTTTTATTCTCCCATGTCACGATTAATCGCGAGATCAAGACTCTGGGCTCTTCAGCACCAAGTGGATGCAACATCGGTCCGAACATCTAAAAGTTTTTTAAACCCGCATGTGAGGGACTCACCCAACCCGAACCGCACCGCCCCGCTCCGCGCCGGGTTGGATGAAATGAAAAATGCACTATCCAAATTTTTGAACGCCCGTAGCTCGTCGCTCACACAGTGGCAGAGGGATCGGACGCTGGCGAGAGAGGCGAGAGTGCAAATCAAAACAAAAGCGCATTATCACTTCCAGCGCGTCGCCTCCGACTGCATTTTGGCTTTCAGAGCAAAGTGCATATGTCGGGCGGCTTCGCCAGTTGAAGTGCGGAAGAAATTTTGTTTTAACGTAAAACGCCTCTAAATGCAAATAACGTGTTGCTGCCACTCACACGGAGGGCACAGAGAGAGAACATTGCGTTCGCACTTTTCGGTTTATTAACCGATCCCCGCGCACCCGATCATCTGACGAGCGAGGGGAGAAATGTCGAAAATGATCCCCCCGATGCGGTCGGTTGCTTACAACCCGCCGGAATAGGTGAGCTACCAACCTGCATGTGCGAGGGAGAGAGAGACCCGGGCTGCTGCGTTGTTTATGTGGGAGAATTTTAATTGGGCATGAAATTCGCTGGTTGAGTTCGCTTGCTTGGTGTGGGGATAAAAATCAAGGCATGCCAAATGCGTGGGCAGTTCTCGTTCTGCTGAGTTGACGTGAAATTTACCCTTAATGCCACTGCTTCGCCGTTCGGCTCGGGTGGCTGCGGGAAGAAATGGGTGTGATTTTTCAGACGATGTTCCTTTTTTTTTTAGGTAAATTTATTGACAATGATTATCAGTAAATATGATATTTCAATTTGGAAATTGCTTGTCTGAAGAGTTAAAATTAAACAACGATAAGTCTCGTACCTAATAGCTAAGAAATATGCCATTTGGATAGATAAAGAGTTGAATCAGTTGAATGAATTGATTGAATTTTTTTAAACAGTTTGTTTATTTGGAGGCTCAATCGCTTTAGCTTCGCGGTGCTGATGTTTTATTGTTTGTTTCTTTGTTGGTAACTTAATGATTTATACTACGTTTAGTAGAACTGAGACGTTTACTCGCGGTTTACTCGAGGTTAAAATGAGTGACATTTTTTGTGTGGAAAGATTGGATAAAGAAACATGGAAATGGAATTCTGTAGTCTCATCAGATAGTTGCCGAACCACTAAAACTGTGTTCAATTATTCAATGGAACTCAGGCATCAGTAGTTTTTAGCAAATTAATTGAAATTTATCTGCCTTACTAAGCGGAAAAATTGTTGGAGTGACTTGTAGTGACGAGCAATCGACTCTAAAGAAATCTGTTATGTGCAGACGAAATAGGCCTACCTGGCTAAGGATAAGCTTTGTCTAGTGGAATAAAAGGAACTGCGTTTACTAGAAATACTTTGAAAAAGTGTACGAAATTTTTTAATTTAATTTTTTCTAGTTTTTCAATCAATTATCAACCTATAATACAGCAGCTTGTGATAATTTGAACGTGAATGTTGGATAAGGATATTTTTGTTTCTTGTTTGGTTGCGTTAATTGGTGTTTCTTTCAAGGCTGAACAGAATTCCCTTCAGCTACTTAAACGAGCTTATTGTGAACCTCTTTGTTTTCTTTGGAATTCAGAAAGCATGCTGTTAAAAGTTAAACCATGCTATGCAAACTTGAAAGTTCAGCTACTGTGCTATTGCTGGTTTTGGCAGCAATTAGGTTGAATAAGTGCCATAGCTTGTTTTTGGGACGACCTAACATAGGGATTTCTCTTCCAGGATAAAAGCGTAAACCGCAGCACAGAAGCAAAATCTTCTGTGAAAAGTGCAACAGCGAGTTTTCCATTGGATCAGGTGGTTAAACCAATATTAAAAGGCACGTAGCAAAGGGAAAATATAAGCGTGCATTATAAGCGATCACCAGTCTATCAAAACTGAGCGACATTTTCCGGTTATCATAATTGAGCTTCGAGAGGCATTTCAACTTGATGAAGGAAAATTGTGAAACCAGGCTCAATCTCAACCGAACAATTTTCAAGCCCCATCGTACCAATAACAGAGACATTCGACTGCGAGTGCAGAGACAATCTATTAGAAATCATCGATCATGTGTACAACCAAAGTATAAAAACTATTTCAGGCTAAGCTAACTAAGACCACATTTTAGTGGAGATAGCCGGTGGAATCTGCGGGAGATAACTCAGGTAAACGTTTCAGGTTATCGGTGCGAGAACTACTCAACGAAAAATATGCAGACTGTAGTAGTGCGAGTTTGTAAAAAATAATATTTAAATCAACTTGGGTAAAATTACACAAGCGTGATACATGAATCAAGAATAGAAGGCAGAGCGAAAATTTTACAGATTATTTTCAAAAATGGAAGATTTCTCCTAGGGCTTCCAAAAGATCACATTGAGGGCATTCAAGCCAAAAGTAATAAATATATAAGATAGTAATATCCTCTAATAAACAAACAATCCAAACTTTGTTTAAAGAACAAACTTCTAATATTCAAACAAATTTTTAGACCGGCCATGCTTTATGCTGTGCCAATATGGCATAGTTGTTGTGCTACTAGGAAAAAAGCACTTCAAAAGATTCAGAACAATGTTCTGAAAATGATTTTGAATTTGCAACCCTGGTTCAGTACTATTGAATTACATAGATTTTCAAACGTTGAGACTCGAGAAGAAATGTCCAGCAAAATAATTCATAATTTTAGACGAAAATCATTGCAATCTTCAATTGCAATGATCAATTCTCTCTATAGATAAGAATTAGTTTTAAGAAATCAACTGTAATTCTGACACGCAGGCAAACTAAACCCTGTTTAAAATTCTGAATAGACAGAGTAAAAATAATAATAACACAATAAGATATTAATGATAGCATATAAGGTTGAAATGTTAATTACTTTGCAGGAGCACCTAGGATAATATATGAATGTAAAATAAAGTAAAAAAAAAGGAATAAATAAAGAGTTAAGAAAAAAGAAAAAAAAAAAAAAGGTATAAATGAAGGCTGCCTGAATGCGCAGCCGGTTTTTTTTGTGACGAACTCACAACGGACAAGTAGTAGTACCAACGAAGCAGCAGCAGAACCACTGACGAGGCAACGGATCGTACAAGGTACAACCATGGTGAGGCTGGAAACATCTACCAAGTATGTTATACAGACGGTTGGATGGATATACAAACAGTTCCAAAACCAAGCATAGAGTCGGCTGTGGAACAACTCAGCAAACATAAGCAACATGCTGTCATCTGTACGATATTCTCCGCTGAAGTGGCTGGAATCTTTGTAGCAGTAACGTTGCTTTCTAACTCACCAATAGTTATAGCACAGCCATTCCAGCCTGAGTCTAAATTCCACAATCGTCAATTTAAAAGAAATCGCCAAATAACAATATGAAACTAAACAATGTGCACACCAAAAAGTAGTCGTCGGAAATGCCCTAATGCAGTCTTCTCCGTGTACGCTTTGCTAATCCGATCACTACTACATGAATATCAATGTATTTGTGCTATGATGAAGACGTCGTTTGGCTACAGTGACCTTTCTTCAGTAAAATGGCGTCGAATCAAGAACGCGTGCGCGAAGCAATTTTGCACAAAAGAGTGGAAAATCCAGATTTGTCGCACGGCGATATTGCCAAGTCATTAAAAATCGCAAAATCGACGGTTACTAAAGTGCTAAAAAACTTTCAACAGCGCTTAACTTTAAAGAGAAAGGTCGGTTCCGGAGGTAACCATGATTCTCGTTTCGTCACGGAGAGGAAGAAAGTGATTGAAGAATTTAAGAAGAAACCGAATATCTCCGTTCGTGATGTGGCGAAAAAAGTGAAAATGTCTCCATCGTTCGTCCAGAAAGTGAAGAAAAGTGCAGACTTGAAATCATTCAAAGTAGGTGTTGCTCCAAATCGTAACGACAGCCAGAACAAGAGCGCAAAATCTCGATCGAGAAAATTATATGACACTATGCTGAAGGAATACGACTGCATAATATTGGACGACGAAACATATTGCAAAGCTGACTTCAAGCAGATACCGGGACTACAGTTTTATACCTCGTTGCAAAGAGGAAATGTTGCTGATCGTTTTAAGCAAAAAAAATTGTCGAAGTTCCCAAAAAAATACCTCGTATGGCAGGCAATATGTGGATGCGGTCTCAGAAGCGACATCTTCATCACGACTGGCTCTCTAAATGGACAAATTAACGTAAAAGAGTGTCTGAATAAACGACTGTTGCCGTTCATTCGGGAACACAACGGTTCGGTGCAGTTCTGGCCTGACCATTCTGGCCTGCATCTTGCCACTATGGAAAACTGGCTAAGGATTGGTACATTGCTAATGGTGTAAATATTGTCCCAAATTATTGCAATCCGCCAAATTCGCCAGAACTCCGTCCGATCGAAAAGTATTGGGCTCTGGTCAAGAGGAATCTTCGAAAAACGAATAGCGTAGCAATTGATGAGAAAAGCTTCAGGCGTAACTGGCAGAAAGCTGCAAAATTGGTGACGGATGACACTGTGCAAAAACTGATGGAAGGTGTCAAACGAAAGGTGCGGGCATTTGGATATAACAGGTCAAATTGACTTAACTGTATATGTTTTATATTTGTATTTTTATGAAGTCTTAAATAAATGATTTACTTTTGATTTTCTCATATTTTCCATTTAATACCACTAATTTCCCGTTGACTACTTTTTGGTGTGCACATTCTTTAGTAACATGCAAAACTGTCAGTTCTGTTACCGCTATGTGGCAACTCATTGCACTTCGTGCAACATCGTGTCAATATCGTTCGGCGTGTGGCGAATGTCGGCATGATATTTTGACATGCTATCAGATGCCGCAACTTTGTCACATCAATGGGCACCTCGACTTAGTGAACAACGCGGTGTAAGGGACTGATGATAGCGTTTTGAAAATTTATACAAAATTATCTATTAATTTTGTTCTTGCTTAAACGTCTGTCTGTGGTTATATTAGTCAGACAAACTGAACCGCTCCACTAATATAAAATTTCTCCTCCTTCGCGAAGGCAAAAAGAGCTCCACGAACACAGAGAGGCCGATCCTCCCCCATTGCACGGCCAGCTGTTTCAACTCAGTTTTAAGTCATTTTTGACTCACTGTCGACAATCGTGAAGTCACTTAAATTTGAGTAAATGTTACCGGCATTGACAAATCGACAAATCAAAAACATACATCAGATTTGAGTTGATGTTTTTGATTTGTCGACATGCCAATGCCAGTAACATTTACTCAAATTTAAGTGACTCCACTATTGTCAAAAGTGAGTCAAAAACGACTCAAAACAGAGGTGAAAGTGGTGGCCGTGTGGCTAGTAAGGCCATGGTGATTGGGAGACTTGAAAGGTAACAGAAAAAAGAGCGTGGCCAGAATCGATTTCGATACAGCGGACACATTTTGTCAAAGCAACCGGATAGCGAAGAAAGTTCATTTAGAGATATACATTAACCGAAACTCTAAGCACACGAAGAGACAAAGTTATCAAAGGATAACGTGAAATCCGGATCATGGGAGACCACACGACATGAAATGCCCCCATCCAACTATGTGGGGACACTAATCAGCCGGGGAAGTTTTTCAGCGGCAAAACTAAAACAGCGGCAAAACTAAACAGTAAAACTAAAGCTTCCAAAATACTTCCAACCAGAACCCTCGATCAGTGCATTTCCAGTGCATATCCCACCGAGAAAACCAGTAGCAGATGGAATTTCAACTTGACGCAACACCAGCAAAACCTAAATATGAATTTTCTGCGTTATCTAATGCACATTATGGGAATGCTAGATATGGCAGAAAATAATGGGATTTTTCATGTAAATTTAACCCTGATAACGCCTGAATCAAGACTCTTGTATGAAAGATTGCAAACTTTATTGCATGGCGCATGAAAAATTGCAAGCAATTTCGTTATTTACGCCTCCTTTGGCTTGGTATTAAAGGGTGTATTCGATAAAAATGGCACACACATATATACTCATCAAAATTAAACTGATTATCGGATTTTCTTGAAATTTCCAGGGAATGAAGAACTACTAATGAGTTTTGATTTACAACATTTGTTTTATTCAATTTCGTCTCCCATCCCAAATGCCCGCACCTTCCTTTTCACTCCACCCATCAACTTTTGTACAACCGATTTTCCCAGTGTTTTTGTTGTTTTTACCCAAATTTTCTTCAATTCTAGCTCTGTTTTTATAGTTTTGGCATGGTTCCGTTTTCATAATTGCCCAGAATTTTCCAATTGGACGAAGTTCCGGTGAATTTGGTAGCACAAAATTGACTCCGTTGGCTCGGTACCACTCCAATGCGTTTCGAGCGTAGTGGCAGGATGCTAGATCAGGCCAAAACAGAGTTGATCCTTTGTGCTTTTTAATGCATGACAAGAGACGCTTCTTAAGGCACTCTTCCGTGTAAATCGCACAGTTTATTGTTCCGGAAGTGATGAAGGGAGCACTTGTTTCACCACATCCGCAAATCGCCTGCCAGATTAGAAACTTCTTTCCAAATTTCGAGAGTTTCTTCTTTCGAACATCCTCCGGAACATCGAACTTCGACTTGGCAACGAAATATTCTTGCCCAGAAAGTTGACGGAAGTCGGCCTTGACGTATGTTTCGTCATCCATCACGATGCAACCGGATTTGGTGAGCACCTTCGTGTAAAGTTTCCGGGCGCGGGTTTTCGCAGTGATGTTTTGTTTTTCATTCCGGTTTGGGGCTTTTTGCACTTTGTAAACATGTAACCCAGCACGCTTCATGGTTTTCTGCACAAAACCGACTGACACCTAAGACTTTTTAGCGACATCTCGAATTGACATGTTTGGACGGTTCTTGAATTGTTGTACGACTTTCCTGGCCATTTTACTGTCCATTAGACCACTTTTACGACCACTCCCTTCCTTTCTTTGGACACTCAGACGCTCCTTGAAGGTTCTTATTACACGAGACACAGTTGTATTTGCAATTCAAAGCCTTTTAGCAATCCACCGGTGGGACGCCACTGGATTTTGATTGTGAGTGCACAAAATTTTCTCACGGACAATTTCTTGTTTCGACGACATGACTGGAACTACTGAATGTATAACTATGAAACTTGGCAGATGTAAATAATACACTACGGATAAGATCTACTCAAATTTCTAGGTTTTTTACTCATACGATTCAAAAGTTACAGAAGATTTTCTGTGTGCCATTTTTATCGAATACACCCTTTAAACGAAGGGAAATTTTACATGCTTGTTAAAATTAATTATTTTTTTCTGTGTACCGGAGATCTCAGACCACGCAACATACAAGATTAACAACACGTCAATTTAGCCATCACAAATCCAGCCACCAAAACTCTCCCACCACTCACCAAACATAATTGAACGCCATCTGGCGGCGTATCATGAAACATTCGCAAAACACGACCAACAAAACTAACGTAAACAGAAATCGTGAACAGAATGCCAATACATACAGAAAATGAAATTAGCCCAAAAACAAATTATATATTATGGTTGTTTTTCGGAATGAGTTTTGTTAAAATATTTTCGTTTGGTAATGTCAGGTTTCCATTACGGCAATCTATGGCAATCTACAATAATTTCCGTAGAAACTACTGCATTTTCATGAAAACTACGATAAATTTTGTCCGGTCATAGTACTTTCTTTTTCTTCTCACATACCAGTGCACAGTGGTCCAGAATGCGAAGTTAGCTGGGAAGATGCGTTTTCAGCCTTGCCTTGCCTTCAGATAACTTAAGGTGTTCCTACAAAAAAAAAAAGTTTTTTGTTTTAACTTTTTAATTTCAATTTTGCCAACAAAATTTTCTCAGGATGCTTTTTACAACGTAAAAAAATGTAGCTTTTGACCTATAAGTCCTGCAAATATCTTATATCTAAAAGCGAGATATTTACGATTTTCTTATAAAATTACGCACTTTTGAAACGTGTATTACTGAATTTAAAAAAATAATCTTACTCCAGTTTTCAAATATAGTATGCAAGAATATAAAACCCTCCAAATGCAGTAGAGAAATATGTTTTCTGTCTGCCCCAACCAGAGAGATCAACATTTGAAAAAGACTTATTTTATACTAAGACTATAATAACTTTTGATTGACATACGATAGCGACGATTTAAGTACAGAAAAATATGTATATTTTATTGTTCTAGCATCAATGCAAACACAACTTTGCTGAAAAATTTGAAATAAAAAAATTAGAGTAAACTAACTGATTTTTATAGGGACACCTTAAGCTCCGTAGGAAAAATTTCTCTTATTTGATAGCTGCAAAAGATACAGTAAAGTTTGTTCAACCAAAGTTGCCTAATTTTTTTGTACCTAAAATTTTTCCGAATAATAATGTTACGTTCTCGAATTTTTTGAAAAAAAAAAAAAAGAGCCATCCTAGTTTTTATTCATACCAAAAGAATAACCTCATTATTTTAAACAACTTTGTAGAAGACAAATTTGCTTCAAAACTTCAAACTTAGGCTGAAAACGTATCTCTCCAGCTAAATTCGCATTATAAATCACTGTGCAGTGTATTATCATAGTAGAACTAAACGAAATTATTTACTGAAGAAAAACGTAGGTGTGTGTTGCTTATTGAACCCTTGGATTGGCAAAAATATTATCTTCGAACTATGCCGTATCCTATCAATTTGAACGTAATTTTCTATTGCACAACCTTAGATTTACCTCTTGTGCATAATGAAGCACTGAGATTAGCTCAAGCATCCCCAATTTTTTTACTAAGAAAGGGTTTAGACTTCTTTCAGAACAATCTTCTTACCCGTGAAATACACATTTTGTGTTTAAGTGTCCTGGATAATTTTCATGTTTGGTTGAAGTTTGTGTTTCATTTGTATGAGAGACCCCCCCCCCTCCCCCCTCTCCCCTTCCAAAGGAGAACGGGGTCTCGAATCATCATAAGAACTTTCTCCAGCCCCAAAAACCTCTGCATACAAAGTATCAATGTAGTAGTCTCCGAGCCTATAAGGATCAGATAGACAGACAGACAGGCAGACAGAAATACATTTTTACATACAAAGATTTTCTGATTAAGGTGATGGACCGGCCAAGGAGTCTAAAAATTACTATAATAAAACCAAAACAAATGAATCCTCCCTTTTCTGCATCACGTTACATCTCTATACTAATCAATAACCGCTAAGAACTTTTTTCTGGCAACGTTTATGTCGTTAGTGAAACAGATGAACTGGCTGGATTTATTGAAAATCTTGCACATGATGCAAATATGGCTTAGGACTAGAAACTACATCATTTATTATGGGTACACCTTTGAGGATCTGTATGAAAAAGACTATGACTTATTTTGACAGCTGTTAAGTGTCAATGAGTTTCTTGCCTTGTAAACAAACGAAAACCTTCATTAAAAGATTAAGTTTTACTTCAAGCGGAACAATGTGAGGTCTTACGGAAGAAAAGCGAAAATCGATTGTGACCAAGTACTGCACTGAAAAGGGGTTGTCGCTAAGGAAATAAGCAAAAGAAGAAGGTGTTAGTGTCTGTGCGGTCCAAAATGCAATCAACCGGTTTGTTATGCATAACACATTGAAGAACTTACTCGGCCGTGATAGAAAAACAGGTGCGTCAAACCCAATTTTGGACAAACAAATTTGCACAATTTTTGAAGGAAAAAAAGAGGTATCTATCAGAGATTGTGCAAAAAAGGTGTGGAACGACGATTGCAATAGTCCAACGCGCAAAAGGGCGAAATTCCCTGAAGGTGTGCCGGAAACAAAAATGTCCGAAACGCAGCCAAATTTAGGCGGATTCCGAGAAAACTCGGGCTTGGAAGCTGTACGACGACGTTTTGAGCCAAAATGACATGTGCATTATCTTGGATGACGAGACGTACATCAAATTGGACAACAGGGCACTTTCAAGGACACAGTTCTACACCGTGAGCGTGGAAAAGGTGTCTCAAATTCTGAGAAACCGTTTTTTTGCGAAAAATTTCGAAAAAAGGTGTTGGTTTGGCAAGAAATTTGCCAGTGCAGTATGAAACCTTTTTTCACTATTTACCGCAATTATGAACGCCGAAATGTACCAGAAGAAATGTCACTTATCCGAAAACACAAACGTTCGACACTGTTTTGGCCTGATTTGGCAACGTGCCACTATTCGCGTGCCACTTTGGACAGGTATGAAGAGAACAATGTCCAATTTGTGGTAAAGGCGATGAATCCTCCAAATTGTCCGCAAATAAGGCCCATTGAGAAATTTTGGGCTTTCATGAAAGGAAAACTGCGAAAGAAGGCTAGAGGAGCAGAAGGCATCATCAAATTCAAAAAAAGACTGGGTAAACGTAAGCAAAACCATCGACGAAACAGTTCTGCAAAACCTCATGAGGAACATCAAGAAGAAGGTGCGAGAGATGGCCAGATCTACGAAAAATTAAATGAATACTGAGGTAATGGGCTTTTTTGATGGTCAATAAACATTGTAAATGAATTTAAGTTGCAAAATAAATAGAACATATTTTAATACAGCAATTTTGAGATGTTCTCATAATTAACGATACAGTCCTTACACAGAAAAAAAAATTAATTTTAACAAGCGCGTAAAATTTACCTCGCTTAATTTCGAAGGAGGCGTAAACAACTCAATTGGTTGTAGTATTTGATGCGCCATGCAACAATGTTTGCAATCTTTCATAAAACAGGCTTGATTCAGGCGTTAGCTGGCTTCAATTTACATAAAATGTCCCATTATTTTCTGCCAAATCTAGCATTCCCTTTATGTGAATTATATAACGCAGAAAATTCAATGTTTCTTTTCATCTGTGTAGTAAAAACTGTATTCGATGAAATTTGTACACAAAATAGGTCACCTAAAATTTTTCTGGAGCCCGATTCTTTTCAAACTTTCTGGAAATAAATAACTACTAAATGGTTAACTTTTGACATCATTGGTTAATTGAACCTCTTCTCCCAACCCAAATGCCCGCACCTTTGCCTTGACCCCTTTCATCAAATTTTGGGCAATGATAGAACCAACTTGTTTACTTATTTTTAACCACACTTTCTTTAGTTCAAGTTCATTTTCTATCAGTTTTGGAGTTTTAACGAGCTTTGCCTTCATGATTGCCCAAAATTTTTCAATTGGGCGAAGTTCCGGAGTGTTTAGAGGGTTGACGTCTTTTGGTACAAAAACTACATTATTATCTTTGTACCAGTCTAATACGGGCCGGGCATAGTGGCAAGATGCCAAATCCGGCCAAAACAGAAGTCGTTTTTAGAGGCATTCGTCCTTGTAGATTTGTCCGTTGACGGTCCCAGAGGTGATGAAGGGCTGACTCATTTTGCCACATCCGCAGATCGCTTGCCAGACAAGGAATTTTTTGGCGAATTTTGACAGTTTCTTCTTCCGTACACTTTCTGGAACGCCCAACTTAGAGGTGGCGACGAAGTGTTCCTGTCCTGTCATTTGTTTGGTGTGTGTCGGCTTTAATGTAGGTCTCATTGTCCATCACAATGCAGAACGGTTTTGAGAGCCACTCCCTGTACAGTTTTCTTGAACGAGTTTTGGCCACCGAGTTATGTTTGTCGCTCCGGTTCGGTGCCTTCTGGACCTTGTACACATGTAATCCAGAATCCAAACTGAAACTTTCGCCTTTTTCGCAACATCCCTGATCGAAATGTTGGGATAACGCTTAAATTGGTTCAATACTATCCTGGCCTTCTCCGGATTTGATGTGCCACGTTTTTTGCCACTACAATTTTTCCGCTTGGTTGTCTTACGGTCCTTGAACGTTTTGATCACATGAGATACGGTTGAATGTGCGATTCCGAGCTGTTTTCCGATCCATCGATGAGAAGCGTTTGGGTTTTCGAAGTGAGTGCCCAAAATTTGTTGGCGCACTATTTCTTCATTCGAAGCCATCACTGAAATCACTCGACTGATTTTCAGGAAACTCATTACACAATTGGCACAACACAATGAAATACATTCAGTTAAAGTTTCAATAATTTTTACCCACACGCTAAAGAGTTACGAACAATTGCGTGTGTCCAAATTTCATTGAATACAGTCTTTAATAATACAAGCTAGTGTGCCAGAAAAAAATGCATTCATCTATTCCTCACAAGGGACGTTAGAGGTTTTGGCCTGATTTGGCAATCTGTCGAGAGACAGTTTATTGAGTCTAGGACAATTGTATCGCTAAGAACTTCAATCTACCAATCTGCCTTTAATTGCATTCGAAAAACAAATATTGGGCATTCGTCCATACTGCTTCGTATCCCACTCAAGGACATGTTATGAAAAATACCCAAAAACGGTATTTGAGTAACTACGATGGGATATGAACGAGCCCGAAGCTGTAAATCTCGATAATCAAGAAACAAAACTAAAATATTGGGCATACGTCAAGCGAAAGCTAACGAGCAATAAGCTAACAAGCAAATCTTGAGAAGCTATATAAATGCAGAAATAGTGCCCAAGAAATGTGGAAGAGTATCGTAAAGTCTGTTATTTAATCAAAATCACAAATGAACACTTCTCGAGTAATTCATGTAAAGGGCCTAAAGGCCATTTGTAAACAATGACTTTAAATGTCGATTTCCCTTGAATCTTGAATCACTTTTGTGAAATGAAAGCAGCATCTAGTAGAAGGATGTTAGTTCAATCAAATTGAGCTGCTGGATATATTAGGATTTTCGTGATTCGTGAGAGATCACCGTTTAAAGTCATTGTTTACAAATGGCTCTTAGGCCCTAATCATGAATTAGTCGAGACTTGTACTGTTATCTTTAGAAGAAAG
This sequence comes from Aedes japonicus, assembly GCA_034211315.2. Lineage (NCBI taxonomy): Eukaryota > Metazoa > Arthropoda > Insecta > Diptera > Culicidae > Aedes > Aedes japonicus. The sequence goes on from JASCZW010003980.1 coordinate 157,176, forward strand.
CATCGCAGAATAGCATCATAAAATTTCCTATTTTGTTTGCTCCAAGACTCATCAAACTATCCAAACCATTCATGCAACAACTACCGACGTCAAAACTAACGTACTTCTTCTCCCTTTTCATCTTTTTTTCAGGTACGCAATCAAATCCCCAAATGGCAAGGATGTGAGCCAACATCGTGATCCGGCCCAATCGACCCGGATTTCCAAAATGAAAAAAAACGCAAATATTAGCACTCAAATGCATGCAGGATGAGCTCACTCCCGTGGTTTGTTTTTCATCTATTGTCTAGTTTGGAATTCCAAACTACGATTCACTAGTCACTAGGCCGCGTGGGAAACCACCGATTTCAGCCGTCCCTTAAAAGCACCGAATGGAAATCCCATAAACGCATCAACCTGAAAGCCAATTTCCACTCCAACTCCAGCGGATCGATCGCATTAGGACAGGAAATCAGCCACTCTAATATATGGCGATGGCCAACCAAGCGGGGGCCAAAGTGCATCAAGGCAGGAAAATGACGCATGAAGCTCGGCCGGAGGGCTCGCCAAAACGGGCCGGCAGAAGATTCGTGCCGCTGCGAATGCAATGAAATAAGTTCAAGTGGCCTTGATTCATCTTTCGCGTGGCTTACTAGGGGGCGGTTGAGGGTGTTTTCTTTTTCTCAATTTTCGTACGTCGCCTGCTTGGATTGGGCTGAATGTCGGAGTACTTGCGCATGCGAGGGCTCGCGCGCAAATGAGAAAACTAACTTTTATTTAATTTAAACACTGCTGCTCGCCCTAATCATCGTTAGTTAGTTAGTTAGTGGTGAAATTGTTTCATTGTAAAAGTTTTCGCAACTCACTGAACGTAAATGAACGAGGCAAACAGGAAAATTATAAGTTTTCCACGATGCCGATCACGCTATTCCTAGCAGCTCCCAGAATCATTTCCATATTTTCCCCTGCTGGCGAACTGACGCTGCTGGCCACGTACGCCAGGTATGAGGAATTATCGGACTTTATCGGAACCTCCGTTGGAGACGGACAGACGGACGGAGATTTTTGAATAATTCATCGTCCGGCAAAACTGGCAGAAAAAGTGAAACATTCATTTTTATGGCGAACGCGTGCGGCATTCGTAATGATCACTCAGAAGCTGGCCACTCGCGGATCCATATGGGTAGATCGTTGCGAGCTGCCACAGTGCCAGTTTCCATAAATTTAATTGCATGTTTTGCGTTATGTTCAATCACACCTTTCGACGCCTGGCTGGGGTGCTACTGGTGGCGGAGGCTTGAGCTCGTAACGCGAGTTATGCGAAGCATTTTCCCGCCCTGTGGCTTGTTTGGATATTTTGACAGGGAACTTCACTAAGAACTATCGGTTGACGGTGAGAATTTTACTTTCGCCCGGCCAATTTCTGTTCGAACCGGCGGCATTCCTCGATAATTAACCTCCCCCAGAAGAGATGCCGAGTGGTTGTTTATCAACCCATCATCGAAGGAGAAAACGGAAAACAACAAAAATTATGCTTCTTGCAACAGACGAACGAACGAACGACCGGACGGACGGCTGCTCGAATAGAAGCGGAGCAAAAAATGAAAAAATAAACGAGTTTGTGCGATGAAAATGGTTGGATAAACATGCGCCAAAACGGTGTGCACTCGGGTTTTATTTATTGTGATAGTTCGATTAGCATGTGTGAACACAGAAGTAGTGTAATACTGGAAGCGGATTCGCAAACACCGACAACGACGACTGGGACGTAGAAATGCCTCCGGGGGTTTGTTGTTGTCTTTCGGGTGCATAAATTAGCCTAGATAAATGTGAACGCGCCCGATTTGTGAGAAAATTGGCTCGCAAAATGAGCACGTTACGTGACATTTTGATTACCGTTGGCAAGCCAGCAAGAGTCATGAAAAATATGTGTATCATTCTGCGCCGGGAAAATGAGAAGAAGATCACCCACCACCTTCGGTGTCGAATTTCGCATTCATCAGAGCGGCCTGCTATGCTTCTTGCGGTTTGGGACCGACCTGTTTCGCCTGTCAAGCGCGATCTGCATACAGACACATACATCGGGGAGGGTTCGGAGCGGATCACAGAAAAGGATCGGTGGAAGAACAGTAGGCGGGGTGGGATTGTTTTGCATACCAACATTGATTTCTACTTTCCATACGACCTTGCTGACGGTTGGACGGTGTGACAGATGAACGGACGGACGGGTGACAGGCTGACAGTGCGTTCGAAGACGTGGGTTGAAATTTTAGACAACCGTATCGGGAAGAAGAAAGCGCGTGCCTTTGAAGAGGGGGAGAGTGAAGAATACGTGGAATGCTCTCACTAGGTGAGATGATTTGCATTGGAAGTGGTGGTTTTGGAGTCATTTTAAAGCTATTCTGATAATGAGCACAATTAGTGACGCATTTTTCGGTGAGATGGTATGGATAACAAACATGACTGCGTTTGTTGTTTGTTTTTGACGTAGGACTACGTCTATGTTTTCTATACTGAGGTACAATTTAAAACAAATCACATTGTGACTGTCACGAAAAGTTGTCAGGTTTTGAATGTTAATATCTCAGTCATTTTTCAAATTTTCAAAAAAATTGCACGTACAAGGACAGTTTGGATGACCTTGATCATCCCAGTTTATCTAATATTTTTTTTTAGTTTGAAAATATTCACTGAACATGGTTGAATACCTTAACTTTGTATAGCTCAAACAGTTTTAGTTACTCCTGTATATCATAAGTTCTGAACTCAAGGGCAGTTTGGATAACCTAGAACATCACAAAATTACCAAATAATGACTCTTGCCTTCCAAAAGGTCCTACAATATGTTTGAATACATATTTCAATTTTATGTAGCTCTAAAAGCTACTGTTACAAGTTCTGGCATCAAGTACATTTTGGATAACCTAGCACATTTCAGAAAGATATAAAAATGTTCAATGGTTATTGAAGAGTATTTTATGAAAGGTAAGCATATGTACCATATTCTAAAACAACTCTTTACACTTTTAATAAGGCATTTAAGTTTCCTTTCTTGAACTTCTTTATATTCAGGATGTGCTAGGTCGTCAATTAGGTCTTAAACTCATATGTTTTCTATTTTTCACAGATAGAGAATTAACGTTTGCATTAAAATAAATAGACTTTTTTTCGGATGGTGATAAAAAAAAGAAGGCAAGGCAGATAATTGCTTTTGATTAATTTCCCATGGAAGGAAATAAATTTTTGCAAAAAAATTCTACGGCCTTGCGAGCGTCCTGCCGGAAGTTAACTGGTACATTCGTCATGGCGGACGAAAACATGCGTGTAGGTATGTTCTTGAATTCTTTCTTCGTTTGGTTTACCAATTCCTCCTCAGTTTTCGCGACAACATTGTCGGAGTAGATCTTACGCTTCAGGTTGACCTAGAAATTCTCGATGGCCGACTCGAAATGGCCTCTCGTTGTACCAACACTCAGCCGGGGTCTGGTTTCTCGACAGGGTGGCGGTAGGACTTCTGTTTACCAGATAAACGGCTATAAGAACGGTTTTCGACCATATCGTCTTGGAAACACGCGAATTGATCAGCATAGTGTGGACCTTCAAAACTATGGTTCGGTTGAACCATTCCGCAACGCCGTTTTGTTGAGGCGTATATACAACAGTCGGTTCGACCTGGATTCTGCGAATAAAACTGCTGCTGGTTGATAGAAAGATACTCACAGCCTTGAATAATTGTCATCTTGGATATCTTCATATTGAACTTCGCCGTCGCCATCGCCTTGTACTCATAGAATCAAGCGAATACCTCCGACTTTCTGTCCAGCAGAAACAGCATAGCGAAGTGGGTGTGATCCTCTATAAAGGAAAAGAAAAACTTTGATCCATCCCATGTAGCTGGTTCAATCAGTCGTTGGAATGGATTCTTTCCAGTGATCTTGAGGATATTGGACGGGTTCCGTTGAACGGTTTACGGCAAAGTTTCCCTTGTACGTACGCGTCGCAGAACGCCAACTTGTCTGCCTTGATTTTAGCGCCATCAACAAGGTTGTTACTTACGATCGCTTTCATTCCTTGTTGGCTGAGATGCCCGAGCGTCCAGTGCCACAAACTAGTCGTTTCAGCTTGACACAGATTTGCCGAAGGCACTGTAATGTTGACCTCGATCTCGTACAAGCTACCTTTCAAATTCACAGTAGCAATGACTTCTTCAGAATCGCAAAGGAATCGCAGACGATGACCACAACCCCACTCTTCACCAGTTTTTCAACTGACATCAGATTTTTTCGTAGCCCAGGAACGTAGCCCAAGTAGCACACTTGTTGCAAATCGGTTTAAATATCTTCAATGTGACGCAATTGGGTCACAACCAAATTGCTGCCACTGATTATGATGGTTAGGTGTTACTTGGGAGAGCGCATCCTTCATATGCAATGGCGTATTCTTGTTGCTGCTTTCGACGGTGGTTCCAACTAACTTGGACACCAGTATTTATCCGTCTTTGGCTACTTGAATCCCGATGGGTTGCTTTAGCTTTTGAGTTTCCGATAATACTTCCGCTTCATTTACGAGGTGGTCGCCTAAACCTGAAATCCGAATCGAACCTGAACAGTATCTTTTCTCTTCGTGGTTTTTCAGTCTTCTGACTTGCGACAAAACTCACCGCTCTCCGTTGGTCTTGTTGATCTGCCGAATTAGCGTGTTGAGAGTCCTTCTTCATATGACCTCGTTTTCCACACTTGTGACACTTGCCTTGAAACTTCATTGGCTTCCGGTTCTTGTTTCCAGAAAACGCCACCAACTTTACCTCACCTGAGTCCACGTGACGTTCGGTTCGTTTGAGCAATTCCGCCAATAAGCGTTGCTTCACTACTTCCAAATTCAGCTCTTCCTCAGGAATGTTTTCAAGTGCAGTCACCAACGGGTCGTACGTGTCCGGTAGGATTTGAAAAAGCGAAATGACTAGGTCAGCTTCTTCGATCTTTACCCCAGAGGTCTTCAATTGCCGGATCAAATCCCCGAAAACCAGCAAATGCGCTCGCGTCGAATCACCGTTCCGTAGTTTCAGACAATTTAGCTGCTTCCTCACCAGATTCTGAGTGCTGATCGATGGCTTCGCAAAGTGTTTTCAAGCGCCTTCCACATTACTTCGGCCGTTTCCTTCTCGCAGATGATCGCCAGTCATTCGTTAGCAAGAAAACTGACGATGTAAGACTTCGCCTTTCGATCGGATTCCACAAATTTCGCCTTCCCAGCAGCAGCTTATGGTGCTTCTTCAGTTAGCGTATTCAAAACACCGACGGAGTCCAAGAACATCTTCACACGGTAGCTCCAGTGCTGGAATCCTGTACAGCCGGTGAATTGTGGGATCCCACACACACCTTCTCTCGTAGAGGTGCACATCACCTTGTATCAATAACTGCAAAGCTAAATATAATAATATGGGCTTTATTAGAAGTTTAGTTTCGGAATGAGGAGGTTGATACTTGTCAAAGAAGCCAAGATTGCTGTGATGGAATTTTAACGATTGTTTGAATTGCTGGAGGCTGCTTCGACGTCAAAAATTTTTCAGCTGTTTCCAGGTCTGGAAAATAGCCAAGTATGGAACCAATCCCATATAAGCAATTTTTCTGGCAGACACTATCAAAGAATTCATAAATATTAAGCCTTATCTTAAAAAGTATATAACCCCCTTCAGGCCTAAAGGGTCATATACATTGTATTACTCCAAAAAAAGTATGGCTGGATTAAATACAAGACGTAATCAAAGTGAACACTGTCTTTGACAATTGTTTTAAACATAAACTCTTCTATCTGGAAATTGTAAATCTGCATTTAAGGCATTATTGACGACTTAGAACATCCTCAATATGAAAAAGTTCAAGAAGAGAAAGAAATGCCTTATTAAGAGTGTAAAGCATTGTCTTAGCGTACGGTTCATTTTCATACATATTGATAAATTTGCATTGATAAACGTTAAATATTTTTTGTATTTTTCAAGGATGTTCTAAAAAATTGAATGAACCTTTTGAAAGTCAACAGTAATTATTTGATCATATTCTGATGTTCTAGGTCATCAAAATTGTCCTTGACCTCAGAACTTGAGATATACAGTGATAACTATAGCCTTTTGGTCTATACAATGGCCTATACAATGGTCCTTTCAGTGAATATTTTCAAACCATATTCAGTGAATATTTTCAAACATAAAAAAACCATTCTGAGATAAACTGGGATGATCTAGGTTATCCAAACTGTCCTGGAATTAAAAACATTAGATCTACGGTTGAAACAGTAGGTTTTTTGGAGTATGAAAAGGGAAAATATATATTTAACAATATTCATCGCATAGTGGGGAAGGTCAGCTGTAATGCGACAATTTCGAAATATTCTAGGTTATTTGAACTGTCCTTATGTTCAAAACACAAAATCTACAGTTGTAACAGTTGTTTTTTGGGCTACATAAAGTTCCTTTATATAATGTTAAATGAATCTTTTGGAAAATCAACAATCAGTATTTTATAACTTCTGATAATCTCGGTTATCTAAACTGTCTTGGAGCTTAGAACTAGATATCAACGGTAGTAACAGTAGTTTTTTGGGCTATACATGCATTCAAGCATGTTCAGAGAATATTTTCGAACATAAAAATACTCAAGATGATAATCTTGAGACCATCTAGGTCATCCAAACTGTTCTGGCGTGCAGAACTTAAGATTTATGTTCTGAACGCCAGTTGTAACAGTAATTGTTGGGCTCTTCAAAGTAACTATAAATTTTCAGACATATTCAATTATTACTCTTAAAGGTCAACAAACATTTTAACGCAATATGACATCTGCTAGGTCATCCAAATTATCCTTGAGATCATAACATTGGACCTAAAGTTGTAACAAAAGCTTTCTGGTCTCTGCAAAGCTACGATGTGTATTGAAACATATACACATATATCTTGGAAAAACAACAGATTTTATGAAATAATTTTCGGATGTTCTGAGTTATCCAAAAAATATTGGAGACCAAAACTAAAAACCTACAGACGCAACTGTAGCGTTCTGGACTAAACAAAGTAACACTATATAATCGACCATATTAAGTGTTCGAAGGGAAACAGATATAATGAAATATCTTGGGATGTTTCAGGTCACCAAAACTGCCGTTGTGTTCAGAAGTTAGGAAGTAGCTTCATAACCTTCCTAAAGGTCGTGCCAGTGCACTATGGTCCAGATTACGAATTTACGAGGAAACATGCTCCCAGCGCCTAAACTTGAAACTTTACAGCAAAGTGATGTTCTACAACATGGTTTGTATCACTTAGACCCATTTTTTGATGTTCGTTAAAATTAATTAGCTTTGTTCGATCTGAGCGTCCATCGGACTCCAAAGTAGGCACGAGTGTCAGCCATAATTCGCCTTTGCACCTCTCGGCTGGTGTTGTTATCAGTGGTAACCAGAGAGTCCAGATACACGCATTCGTCTACTACTTCGGTTTCATCACCGTCGATCTAAACTCGTGGTAGGAGGCTTACATTGTCTTCTCGTGAGACTGTTCCTTTCATGTATTTTGTTTTCAACGCATCAATCACAAGCCTAATCCTACCATCTTCAGCCTTAAGTCTGATGTACGTGTCCGTCATCGTGTCAAAGCTACGTGCTGCAATATCAACCTCCATTGCAATGTTGAACAACAAACACGACAATCACAATCCACAGATGGGACACGCTGATCCTTCCATCCAATCCTCGGGTAAACATTCTTCCTCCCAAATCTTGGTAATTACTCATTGCAGCGCCCTGGCCAGTGCTTCAACATCGCATTTCAATAGCTTGCTTGGGAGTTGGTCAACTCCAGCAGCTTTGTTGTTAAAGGGTGATACGGTCAAAATTTGGTCAAGGGAAAACGCGTGTAAATCGGTGAAATCGTTTATTTAAAAAATCAAATTAAATTTCTTTTTCAAGTTCAATTAGTATAAAATTCAGGAAAAATATGCAGTTAGGCTTCCGTTTTCCAAATCCGAATTGCCGGGCCTTACGCTTGACCCCTGCCATCAGATTTTGTACAGCCACCTTGTCCACCTTCTTCGCCGCAGAAAGCCAGTTTGCCTTGAACTGCTGCTCGTCCTTAGCAGTTTTTTTGGTCTTCTTTAGGTTCCGCTTGACAATAGCCCAGTATTTCTCAATTGGGCGGAGCTCTGGCGTGTTGGGAGGGTTCTTGTCCTTGGGAACCACCTGCACGTTGTTGGCGGCGTACCACTCCATGGCCTTTTTACCGTAATGGCAAGATGCCAAATCCGGCCAAAACAGTACGGAACAACCGTATTTCTTCAGGAAAGGCAGCAGACGTTTATTCAAACACTCTTTTACGTAAATTTCTTGGTTGACAGTCCCGGAAGCTATGAAAATGCTGCTTTTCAAGCCACAGGTACAGATGGCTTGCCAAACCAGATATTTCTTTGTGAACTTTGACAGTTTCGTGTGCTTGAAAATATCTGCTACCTTTCCCCTTTCTTTTGCCGTATAAAACTCCTGTCCCGGAAGCTGCTTGTAGTCGGCTTTGACGTAGGTTTCGTCGTCCATTACCACGCAGTCAAACTTCGTCAGCATCGTCGTGTACAGCCTCCGGGATCGCGCTTTGGCCGTCGTATTTTGTTTATCATCGCGATTTGGAGTCACTACCTTCTTGTAAGTCCGGCTGGTTTTTTGGCTCGGTGCACGGTTGTAGACGATACACCCAGCTTATTTGCGGCATCTCGGAGAGATAGGTTAGGGTTTCGCTTGAAACTACCGGCAACTCTCTTTGTCGTCTCAGCGGCTTCCGGTTTTCGATTTCCCCCCGATCCAGACTTCCTGGCTGTCGACAAACGTTCCCCAAACACTTTAATTACATTTGTAACGGTTGATTTGGCAACTTTTATCGATTTTGCCAACTTTGCGTGCGAGTAGCTCGGATTTTCGCGATGCGCGAGCAAAATTTTGATACGCTGCTCTTCTTGCTTGGACGGCATTTTGACAACTGCACCCAAAAGTTGAAATTGTAGCAAAAAATGCAAAATTGCAATTTTGCAGTTTTTGCAATCATATCTTGAGAAATCCGCATGATTCTGAAAAGGCAAATTTGCCCATCATGTTCCACAAAGCTTTTTATGGTATAAACAAAGCCATGCAAGTGTGTGCAAGTGGTTATCCCTGTGTGCCTAATGCCTCGACAATCGCAGCAACCGTTGGGTTTTTGTTCAACCGTCAACAACTTCTCAATATGGGTGAGACAATGGCACAGAACGCCGCTACGCCATATTCCACTGTTGCTATTCCGCTGTCAAGTGTTCTATTTTTATCTGCACTCGTCATGACACTCCTATCGCCCTCTCATCAAGTCACCACCCAAGTAACACACAAAACATCTTTTAAGAATGATTTATAATTGTTTGTATTATAGATGCATTATAAACGTATCGCCAAACATGCCAAGCCTGGAGCGGTTTGTGTCTCTCGTATTCTATACATCACTCTGACAAACGGTCGAGCTGAAAATACTTTTTTCACTGCTACAAGTGATTAATACTATATTATTGTTCTTGAAAACATGGTTCCATACATTTATAAAACATAAACATTACAAAATTTGTTGGGCAGTTCTATATACTGTTGAAATTACATTACACCAACCATGTTTTGCAAAACGTGTTTTTTTTCTCATTACGATGAAGATTATGGTTTCACTGCCAACGGGAAGCATATCATAGATACTCAGAGTTTATTTTTCAACAATCTGAGTTGGCTTAGCAAAGAAGCTACAAACCTGTCACGTCAAGGACTAGTGTTCAAATCCCACGCTTGGCAATGTTTATATTTTTGTATGAGCATACTTTTTTTCCGTTTTATGTTTTATAAGGCTTCACTTTTTGCGCTTTTTGCGTCATATTAAAGTATGAAATAAAGTTTTATACACTTAAATTTTCAACCTGTTTTTGTCAGTAAGCAGTACTTTCAACTTGTTTAATACAAGTTGTGTTGCTTGGGCATGCGGTTTATAAAATAAACGAAGCCATGTAAGTGTGTGCGACCGAAATTTGCTTGATTGTTGTAACGTTGAGTGCCTCAAAAACCGAAGAAACTGTAGGACTTTTATTCCATTCACCTCAACTTGTTGTGGTGACTGGATGGTTACAATGAAGAGCCGTCATGCTGACGGTCGCGGTTCGACTCTCGGTAGCGGATGGTAATCTTTTTTTGTTGTGCGCCATTGAATTTACTACTACTAATCAACTGTACAACATCACGCACACATTGAATTTTTCTAATCGAATTGATGTGTTGCTTTTTTGCCCACGACCAATGTTGCTTTCTTTCTCCAAGTTGCGATCCATTACGAGAAATGAAACCAAATCATGCGAAATTGCATTACAATCTTGCTTTTTTATTTTGGGTGTGGAGAGTGAATTCCAAAATCAAAATAGGAGCAACATTCTACACACACACACCTTCAAAATGAGGGGTGTTCAGGTTTTTTAAATGCAAAATTGAAAGAAATACGTCAAGTTGATATTGACCAAATTTTGACCGTATCGCCCTTTAAGTTGTGCAGCAGCTGGTTTAGTGATCTCGTTACAAAAAAAGCACTGCAGCCTTACGAATGTTGGCGTACGGTTTCCCAGCTAGTTTTTTTCAATAAAAATGTGAGGATTGGAGAGTCAACCAACCTGTTGACCCTGTGAAATTTTTGTATTTGCGGACCCCAACACCGGAAGAAGTTAAGAAACTGATGAACAAAAATACTTCCCAAAAGCTTGACAAAATAATTCATTGAACTTACCAGAAACTCAAAGAACTTATCAGAAGTTCAAGATACTTTTTAGAAGTTTAGGAATTTCCCAGAAAATTTGTGATTCTCACGAATGTTTAGGGAACATTCCAGAAAATCAGGGAAGGGGCTTTTCCCAAAAATTCAGGCAACGTCCATGAAATTTTGGGTATTTTCCATAAATTCAGGGAATTTTCCATAAATTCAGGAAGCTTCACATGAATTCAAGGAACTTCCGAAAAGTTAAGTGTTCTTCTCTAGTTCTCGCAATGAAAATGTGAGGATTGTGGAGTCAACCATCTCGCTGACCCTGAAGAATTTCAGCAAAGCTATCCTGAATGCTCATAGCCCACAGTATTTGCGCTCTCCAATGCTGGAAGAGGTGAAGAAACTGATAATCGAAAATATTTTCCAAAAGTTCGAAAAAAAATTTATAAATTCAGCGAACTTCCCAGATATTCAGAAAACTTATCAGAAGATTAGGGTACTTTCTTAGAAATTCAGGAAACTGCCCAGAAGTTTTGAGACTTTCCCTGATGTTAAGAGAACATCCATGAAAATCAGGGAACTTCCCAGAAGTCAGGGGTTTCTTCCCAAAAGTTCAAACAAATTCCCTGATATTCCCTGATATTCCGAAAAATTCAGGGCATCTATTTATATAAATAAAAATGAGTTGGGGTTTCCTTTGTCACGATTTAACTTGCGAGCGGAAGGACCGTTTGGCAAGATTTTTGCTTTGTTGGATTCATCTTGGACACCGGAAGGTTCTTGTGATGGTTTGAAACCCCTCCCTTCTCTTTAAATGGGGGCTCCCATACAAGTGAAGCACACATTTCTGCATTACTCGAGAACTGATCAAGCAAAGGAACCCAAATTTAGCATGCGCAAGTTTTTGAAGGCAAGCAATGTTTCTATGGTAGTCAAAGACCGCTCCCCTCTCTAGAAAGGGAGGCTCTCGTACAAATGAAACAGAAGTTTCTGCATATCTCAAGAACTAATCAAGCAAATGGAACCAAATTTGGGGTTTTCTGGAGGAGAAAAATGTTTTTATTGTGGTTTGAGACCCCTCCCCTCTTCTAGAAGGGGTGCTGTCATACAAATGAAACTGTAATTTCTTTATAACTCTAGATCTAATAAAGCAAATGGAACCAAATTTGGCATGCGGGGATTTTAAAGGCAATAAATGTTTCTACGATAGTTTGAGATCCCTCCTCTCTCTCTCTCTCTGTTAGGTTGGGGGCGGTGCTCCCATACAAATGAAACATAAGCTTTTACATAACTCGACAGCTAATCAAGTAAATGGAGCCAAATTTGGCAGGTAGAGGTTTTTGAAGGCAAGAAATTTTTCTAAGGCAAATCGAGACCCCTCCGCCCTCTGTAAGAGGGGGGCTCTCATACAAATGAAACACGAATTTGTACATAACTCGAGAACTAATCAAGCATATGGAACCAAATTTGGCATGTGAATGTTTTTTGAAGGCAAGAAATGTTTCTATTGTGGTTTGAAACTCCTCCGCTCACTGAAAGAGGGGTCTCTTATACAAATAAAACACGAATTTCAGCATAACTCGAGAACAAAACAAGCAAATGGAACCAAATTTGGCATGTGGTGGTTTTTGGAGGGTAGATTTTGATATACATAAAAATAAATTTCTGTCTGTCTGTCTGCCTGTCAGACCCTCAGAGACTCGGAAATTTCTGAACCGACCAACGTGAAAATTTATATGAAGGGTTTTTTGTGGCTGGGGAAGGTTTTTATGATTGTTTGAGACCCCTACTCTCTCAGAAAGGGGGGCTCTGATACATATGAGACACAAATTTCTTCATAACTCGAGAACTAATCAAGCAAATCGAATCAAATCAAATGGCATGTGGGGGGTTTTGAAGGCAATCATTGTATGGTGGTTTGAGAAACCACCCCCTCTGGAAGGGAGGGTTCCCATGCAAATGAAACACAAAATTCTACCAAAAATGAGAATTATCCAGGATACTTAAACACAAAACGTGTATTTCTCGGGTGAGAAGCATGTTTTGATAGAAGTTTGAACCCCTGCTTATTCAAGACAAAAAAAAGCAATCCGAAAAAAAAACCATAAAAGTGCCAGTTACATTAAATTTTCCTTCATTTAGTTGCAAGCGTAGCAGCGCACGCACCGGGTTCAGCTAGTTTTGCATAAATTTCGGGAGCTTCACATAATTTCAGTGAACTTTCCAGAAGTTAAGGGTTCTCTCCAGAAGTTCAGGCAACTATCATAAAATTCAATGTGCTTCCCAAAAAATCAGAAAACTTTTAGAATCAAGAATCAAAAAATCACCTAGCGTTTTAATGTTTAATCAATTTTGCGGAATTTACATCGTATCACTATATGAGATTTTAAAATGTTCTCGTAAAGTTCAACAACATCCCGGAGAAGCTGTTTACTCCACCGAAATTTCGCTAACTTATTAAAAGTTTTGCAAATTAACCGATTATGATTTTTATCATGAAAAATATACTAACCGGAAGCCCACGTACCTTCTGAGAAGCAAAGCCTGCTTCTCAAAGTTTCGGTTATTTCCATGGATGATTAGCTTATGACTTATGGGAAATTCAACAAAGTTTGCAAAAACGTTCCGAAATTTCCAGCAATTCAAAGGACTTTTCTGAAGTTTTTCCACTTCTTTTCTCAAAAGAGACCGAGCAACTTCTTGGTTATCTTAAAACTTTCAATAAGTTTAACAAACTTCCGAGACGCTTAATCAACTTCTGTCAAGTTCATTATGTTTCCACCCAATCTCCATAGATATTCCGAAGTTCATAGTAATTCAGAAAATAATGTTTAAAGAGTTCGTTCCATTTCTAGAAGCTAAGGTTAGTTCTGACCAATTCATGTATTTGCCAAGACGTTCATCGGATTTCCATAAACCTGTAGATTATGCAATTGAATAATGTATTATTTAGGACCAATCCTGGAAACATCCAAGATTTTTCGAACTATTCCTCCGATATATATGAATTCTATCTTCAAGATACCATCGGTTTCCCCAGAAAGCTGATCAAAATTGCCATAGTAAAATATATCCTCTCCCCAAGAAGATAAGCCTGATTATTCTGAAGTCCTCAGTAAAAAAGATTCTATATAACAAGCTTCTTTCACCACCACTTTGAAGACTTTGTAACTTTTCATTTTCAAGCAATTGGAAAATCCACTAAGGTCACAATTCCGAGAGCCTGCTCATTTTGAACTAGCCAGGTTTCCGGAAAATACTTTCTGACCGGCGCTACCAAGCACAGCCACTTTTCGGCTCATAAATAAACCTCAGAATATACTCAATAAAGTTGAGTTTTTGTTGAGTAGAAGCTGAGATTTTGCTCATTACTTGGTACCCGAGCAAAGGATTATGCCAAATTGATAACAAGTTCTAATACCAGGTTATCATTTTTTGATCACTGAATATGTTATCATTCAGGCTGAATAAACAGCCAAAATAACAGAATGAATAACAAAAAAATACTCGTTGAATATCATAATAATAACTTATTTTGTTATCACTGTGAACAACTTGATATCAAATCCTGTATTGTAAGCAAATTTATTAAAATAGTATCAAATTATGTTATCAATTTGAAATAAAATTCTCATGCTGATAACTGAAAAAAATATTTTGATTAAGAGCAAAATTAATTGTTCATATATGCTGTAAATTTTTTATAGTTTGACAATTCAACTAATAGCGTTCATAAAAAATAGTGTGTTCAAAATGATAACAGATGATAACAAAATTTGCCAATAGTGATAACTAAATTTGTTATGCGATAACAGTGGAAATCAACACGATAACTGGGATAACAGAACTTCCCTAGTAGCACACTTGTTGCCATTCGGTTGAGAAAACATAAATATGACTTGCTAAGTCTTACTCAAGTTACTGCAACTAATTATCATCGTAGTGTGCTACTTGGGTTGTTACTTATATGATCAGCTTGTTATTTTCCTTTGTTAGGGTATTCTCAAGTAGCGCGTAGTGTCAAATAGACCAAACCATATACCAGTTATAAAATAGAGCCGGTATAATACAAAATTTACAACACCGGTGCAACGATGTTTTTGCGTTTCGTCTAAAAAAATAAATCCAAACCACGGTTTGGACCACCGTTGCAGATGCCCTAATGGACTAACAGAATGAAATCTTAGAATAATATCCAGAATATCAGGAAATTCAACCAGCAGGCTATGGTTGGTTGAGAATCATCCAAGAAGGCCCTCTAAAGATCCAAAGTTACCTTCAAGGGTGTCCCACATCACATTGTATCGTGGAAAAAACACTGTCAGAAATTACCCATTGGGTATTTTTTTCTTCAAAATTTGTGTTAAAGTAGTTAAGGTTGTGTTTTTATGTATTTTAATCGCTGTCAGTTTTTCAATAAATGGAAAAAATTGCGTCACCCGGAAAGCAACGTCGAGAATTGATTTTTCGCAAGCTCCAGTATAATCCTCACCTCGCTCATCAGGATATTGGAAAACAACTCGGGATCATGCAGTCAACGGTGAATCGTGTGATTACGAAACTCTGTAACTACGTAAAATCTGAGCATCGAACGGAATTAGAAATGTGGTCAGAATGGATGAGCTATTAGAGACTAGGATCACAAGCATGTCATGGAATCCCAATGCTTTGGCAAGGATGTGGCCAAATAGTTGGCCAACTCTTTCGTTCAGAGAGCCAACGACCGAGAGGAACTGCATACGTACCTTTGTACGAGCAGAAGGCTCCAAATCGTGACGAACGTCAAAATACGGTGGGAAAGTCACGGGCCCGGAAACTGTACACCCAGATGCTGGCGTAGCCTCATTGTCTTATCATGGATGTTTCCGGAGCTACTGTTCTTCACCGCCCAGCACAAGTTTGATATTGCGGAGGAAGCAAGGAAGCAGAAACTTTCAAAGTTTGCCAAGAAACACATGATTTGGTAGGTGATCTGCTCATGTGTCAAACGGAGTGCACCGTTCGTGACTATTGGGACGATAAACGGGGAGATCTACCTCAAAGTGTGCCTACAGAAGCGCCTGCATTCTCTGCTGAAGCAACACGAGGGCCCTACGATCTTCTGGCTGGATCTAGCTTCGTGCCACTATTAAAATGTTGTCCTGAAGTGATACGAAGCCAACGGGGTCATTTTCGTATCCAAGGAATGAACTTCCCCAACACACCGGAACTAAATCCCGTCGGAAAATACTGGGCTATTATGAAGCAGACACTACCGTGATGCAATTTGCTGTGGAACACCCTTTATGCTCCTGCCTCTCAAATGCATCTTTCATTCGAATCTTCAAAAATGTCTCCCTCTCTCTTTGAGAAATCTTCCTGGAAGGCTCACCTAATCAATCCTCGAGAGCAACCCTACTGTTCGCTCAGTAAAAGTCCTCCCTCAATAATTGGACCTTTCCCTGGCAGGCAAGCAGTCCAAACCAGCACAAATATATTCCACCAACCCCAAATGGCAATCCAGTAAATCATTTCTTCGTTAGCTGCCTATCATCCAAACTCCGACCGACGCGATGACCAAATCCTATCTCAGCCGTCTCAACATGACTCGCAAAACCCTGGCCGCCCGTCCAATCCCCGCACTAATCAACCCTAATTAAGTTGATTACATTGCGACAATCCAATCCGACGATGACGACGTACCGCACCGTCGTCGTTCAAACCAGCAGGCAGCCACTCGATGTTTTCTGCGCCTTGTCCAACGCCACCGAACCAAACGTGTAGGCCTACTGACTTTATCCATTTTCGATTGATCCAATTCGGTGCTCTTCTTCCCCATCGAGGGGTCTCTACCGGATGCCGACATATCTGCGCGTCGTCGTCGTCGTCGTCGTCTTCATCTACGTTGCCGCTATCGGTACTCTGTTTGTCTTGTTAATTGAGTCAGATCACTTCAAAACCAATGGAAACTGATTGAGACATCCCATTCCCATTCTTTTCCCGTTTCGTTTTTTTTTTTCGTCGATCGAATCATTCGCAATCTTCGGCATCAGTCAAAGTGTAGTGGCCCAGAATAAAGGAGAGACTCCGTGCGGATTAGACCGTTCCCGTCGTCCAGGCATTAATTACGCTCACTTTGTTTACATTTTAATTGACCCAATTCCGGGCAGGAATTCTCCCCCAGCCATGGCCTGCCACGATTGGCGATGAAATTAAATGAGATTTTCCATCAAAGTAGCAGGGTCCATCGTCGTCGTGACCGCGAGGCATGATGAGGATGACGATGCTGCCCGTGGTTCCGTCTCTTCTGATCCGTCCGGACCGTGATGATGAATAGTTCGAGCCCGGATTCGATGAGGGCGTCGTCGGTTTTAATTCAATTCGAAAATCAAAATCGCACTCACGTTGATCAGCCCTCCGAGAGGATGCGGGATGGAAGAAAAGTTCGTGCTGTTCCAATTCTAAGACACCGGTAATTGAGTTCAACTAGTTTCGTCTCATCGTCACGTACAAAGTGGATCAGCCACCAAACCCTTCCGAACTCCCCCGCCTGGGTTCCTTCTTTAGTTTAGAGATGGGAAAGTTCAATTATGTTTGATTAGGTTTCACGCTCCCCCTCCTTTTCGTTATTTGTTATTAAGCCATAAAACGGCCACTTTCAGGAAATTCTCCCCCGATCGCTGATCAGATTCGCATTTTCCCATTTCTGGTGGGACAGAAACCGTTGGAATCCGAACCGAAGGCAATCCTTGTTAGGAAATTAAGCCGCAGATGAAATTTCAATTTATTAAAAGATTACCCCTTAGCGCAGTGGAGGTATTTACCTTTCAGATGCAAATTCCCCGATAGGAGCTCGTAGCTGTGGCGGGCATCTTCGCCCGTTCACGAGACTTGTCCGAAAGAAGGGAGTGCGTTTTTATCGTCAAACCATCAACCCCACCGGGCTCCGTGGCAGGCAGGAAAGTCAAGTCAACGGCGGTAGCCCGTTTAGGAGAGTTGAATGGAGTTTGTCAGCTCAGCGTCGATCGTATCAATTACTAACTACTGGTTTAGTGTGGGCTCTTTTTATCCACGAATGCCAGCTGTCTGCGGTGTGCTGGATATGCGGGAGATCTCTCGTGAATGCATGAATGGCGCTTAAATTCATTGAAATTTCCTACCTGCGATGACTGATCGGCGCTGATTGGGTTGAGGGGGGCTGCCCTCGATGGCCGAGTGATGCGCATAGTTCGGTTTTACAACTTTCAGTTTGCAGAAAAGATTTTATACGTGAAAAATTACCTAATATTCCTTTTAAAATGATTTTAAAATTAAACCAATTGAACAATAATCAAAATGATATGGACAGTTACATTCTTAATAAGAAATTGATATGGAGCTAAAAACTTCATTCTTAGCTTATGTCAGTTTCGGCACTTGAAATGATGCTCCATTTTACTGATTGAACCGATTTTGCCTGGATCTAATTTCCTCACTGCTGCAGAAGAAATCAAATTGAGCGTATTTAAAAGTCGATGAGATTATTATGGAGAGAATTAAGTAATTTTAATAGTACTTTACACGCTAATCAAACTGAAGTGGTTATATATTGTCAGAACTTTATTCGTATGAAAAGCTAATCCCAGTTGAAAACAATTTATAAAAACTTAATGAGTTCCTCTTTTTCTATGATCTTAGGTGCAGAAACAAGTTGGAACGAGAGCATTTAAAGTTAAGAAATGTTTGGAATGATTAATGTGCATTCAGAGACGACCGGAACCATCAAATGGCACAAAGGAAGTCTGGAGGTGGTGTCTTCAATCCGAATTCATCTAAATTGAATTCTGAACTAATTCCCTCAACCAAATATAAGAAGTTTGAACATGTGTGGGTTAAAGCGCAAATAGCTGATGAAATGCATGTGTTTGTATATGTGTTTTTTCCATCATGATCATGCCAACAAGAACACCTACGAATCATTTTTTTTCAAAATGCTGAAGAAATCCGCTCGGATCTTTCCCCTGAGATCAAAGTTCTTGTATATGGCCTTGGATTTTACCAAATCAATCATTTAAAAAATCAGCAACATTTTTATTTAGATTTTTTGCTGACAAACATTCATGATGATTTTTGTATTAATGAATGTCTGACACCCTTATGGAAAAACTAACAATTTCATACTACAATTTAATATTCTTTATTCGGTCAATGCAATCCACGGCCCAACGACAATGACTATAAGGAAATATTTGACTACATCAAAACTTATTATGAGAACCTAAATTCAATCAGTTTAATTTTTAATTATTAAAATGACAGAACAGAGAGCGAAATCTTATCACTCCTAAACAGTTTTTCAAGTATGTCACAATAAAATTAAAACCAAACAACTTCCCTTCGAAAATGAATCTTGATGACAAAAACGCTGGAAGAGCTAGTCAGGTACATGTTCAAGACATTCTTGCTGGTTTGAAAAATCTTGATGCTGCGAAAAGTGCGGGACCTGATGGAATCCTTCCAGCATTTTTGAAAAGTATTGCTTTTGAACTAACTTTGCCTTCATTTGTCACTTTATTCAGGTCAGTTCCCAAAACTTTGGAAAAGCTCATACCTTATACCCATGTATAAGTCAGAAAAAAAATCCGATATTCGCAATTATCGAATTGCTATTATATCTACCATTCCAAAGCTTTTTGAAGCAATCGCCAATAGAAAACTATTCAGCCAAGTACGACATTTTAAAACAAATTCAAGACTTCTATGAACTTGTTAGAATTCGTGAACTAATGATTAAACGCAATGGACAACGGCAACCATGTCCAAGCGCTTTACACTGATTTTGGCAAGGCCTTTGACCGTATTGGCATTCCTCTGTTACTTTTCAAGTTAGGAAAAATAGGATTTGAGGATTAATTTCTCAATCGTATTTGAAAATGCGGCAACAGGTAGTCAGTTTTAATGGGAAAAAGTCACACTCTGTTCATGTTTTATCTGTAGTTCTCCAAGGATTACATCTAGGACCCCTACTTTTTTATTTTGTTTGTCAATGATATGTCTTACATTCCTAAGCAGGTCAGAAACTATTTATGGAAATTAAAAATAACCAAGATCACGTGACTTACATTAACAAAATATTATTATTTGAAATATGGTGCAAAACAGCTAGAAACTAGAAATAAACGTTAAGAAATGCAACTTAATTACTCTCAGTAGAAAACGACATACACCACAAGTTGCTGTTTCATTAGGAACTGAAATTGTAGAAAAATGCAAAGGAGTAAGAGATTTAGATGTTATTGTAGTTTTCAAGCTGAATTTTATCGACCATTACAACATAATTATCCATAAAGCAATCAATATGCTAGGTTTTATTAAACGTTTTGGTCAAAACTTCCATGGCCCATATACGACCAAAACATTATACGTTGCATATGGTAGGTCTAAACTAGAGTATTGTAGTGTCATATGGTCTCCTTTTATGAAAACTCATCAGAACGATTAGAATCAGTACAAAAACAATTTCTTTTATATGCTCTCCGTAAATTAGGCTGGACAACATTTCCACTTCCGTCTTACGAAGCACGATGTATGCTTATTGACATTCAAACTCTAAAAGAACGAAGGGAATTTACCAAGTTAACGATATCGCATTTCCACCCCCAAATTATAATGAACTCTAAATTTCTACACCCTCTCGTCTCATTTGAGGAATCGGAACTTGTTTGCGTTAAATACCAATCGGACAAACTATGCTAAATTTGGACTAATTAGCCGAATAATGTATTTCTTTAATCTGCATTGTGAATCAATTGACTTAACAATGTCACGTAGTAACCTAAGAAATTATTTTATTCCTAGGCAATCCTTAAGAAGATAGAACTAAGTGTAAATATACAGCCTACGATCGGTTGACGAAATGAATAAATAAATAGATTTTAATTCAGTTTCATCCAGGTTGGTCGTGTTGTTTTGAGTGTGAAACATACAGATTTTATTACCTAAAAGAAACGAAGTGTACAAAATCCGTTGTCTTCAAATCACGTTGACAAACAAGATTTTTATTTCATGCATAGCATCCCAAGAAATATCGCAGAAACCATCCAGCATTATTAAGTTTTATTAAAGTTTTATGAAAGCCACTAGAAATCATCATCCACTTTGTTTGCTCCAATTCCTTTAACTCCTATCAAAGGTTTAATTTCGACTTAATGAACTCGTAAAATGCTGTTTCGAAATGCCAGAGATGACGAGAAAAAACTTAAGTGTTCTCAAACGTTGCGAATCAAAACAAACCTAAAAGGGAGAGAGTGGCTCTCCAACGTGCGCATCAAAACAGAGTGCATACAAACTACCGCTAGAAACTATCACAAAGCTTTCAGTGGTACATGAGTGCGAAACAACACGTTACTTTTGCCTGTGGAGGTGGCGGATTCATCCGTGCCTCGACCTACCCCCCAGTGGAATGTTAGGCAAAGGTAACGTCCTTGATTCTAGTACTACTTTACCCATGCTCGTTCGATCAATTTTCAATACTTCTATTCTATTTCCAACCAACCGTACACTGCAGTGCACTGACGGAACTTTCAACACTTTCTCTTTTTATTTTTCATCTATCAAACATTACTGTACACTCTTGGTGCCTCATGGTGATGAGCAAACACCTCCTTTTACATGGCCAAATAGCTTTAGAGCACTCATTGCGAAGATAAATTGACTTTTTGGTAAAACTGTAATTTTTTCCTGTCACCATATTGAAATAAAAGATATAATTGAAATGAAGAAAAACAATTGCACCAAATTTTAAATGTCTCCCGGATGACCCAAGCCCTATTACCCCAATTTCATGATCAGAATACCCTTTTTCATCTGGGATATTCTCAATTGGGATGTTGTGGAAAGTTTTTTCAAACACTTTGAAATTTTTGACTCTCTTTAAAGCGTTTTTCTGACAATTTCTTCGATGCATTTCAATTTTCCAGAAAAAGTCGGGGATTTGATTACTTCTATGCAGTGGAATTTTCGAAAAATTGTTCCTAAACTGAAATCTTTCACATTTCCAACTCAGAATACCGGTTGTGATGCATTTGCTGGCTTGTGGAACCAGGAATTATTCATTTTGATCATGAGGATTCACGTGGAGAAGTAGCACTATTGAGGATCAAAAAGTGCTGCTCTTAAAAATAGAGTGAATTTTCCTCAAATTTCAGGGATTGAAATTCCATGAATTCCATGATCCATGAATTCCATGATCCAATTATTGAATTCCATGATAGGCTATTATCAAAAATAACAGCCTTTGCATTGGTTTGTGTGTATTCTTTCTATAGCCTCTGTTAACCGAAAACAATATTCAGGTATTCGCTCGGTCCATTCTGCTCGACGGTTTAATGGGAATTTCAACTCTCTCGATATAGGTTGGAGAGAACTGTGCGATTACAACGGATATTTGTTAATACAGGGTGAGTTGAAATTTCAGCCAGGTCATAAAAAATGAGAAACTTGCAAAAGTTTTAATTTTTATCCTATTTCCTGTTTGGTGTATCTTTAACATGTGGCTTAATTGCCTTGATTGCCAGCCACATGCGTTGTTGGGAAGCTTCCTATATATTGACATGTATTTTATGAGAGCTTGTTTGTTACGGTTAAGAATGAGGGGGAAAAACAGTTGTTACAATCTGTTAGAAGGGAGTGCTGGGCTTTTATAAAGCCCTCGTTCAATAAATACTTGCTTCATTGTAGAGCAGCTAACAAATAACGAAATTGAATTTTAGGAAGGCATTACACCACTAAAGTCATCCACTTAACTTAGGGTTTCGTGCTGACAGTTTTAACAGTTTCTCATATAACGACGCGGTAAAAATCTGTCGAAACATGGGCTTTGGACAACGTTAAAGGCGGCCTTTTTTTTAAATTCCCCATAATGAACGAGTAGAACAGGAGCTGCGCGTTGTTTAGCTTATCCAAAGGCCAAGTCAAATATTGGGAAATACCTCATTAAAATACTGGAATCAAATCTACCAAACAACTAGCCATTGCAATGACCATTTCATCACACTAAACAAGGAAGATGCTCAAAATTGTATGCACAGGAGTCAATGCCGGAAACGTAAACAACTTCTTTCGCAAATTTTCTGAGAATGGAGTCTCGCTCAAGTACACCACTACAATGATTGTTGAGAAAGTTTGCCCTCTCAGTAGCCCAAGTGATTAACATGGATAGGCTGGGAATTATAAGAAATTAACGTTGATGGCGTTGGACTTCTGAACGCCCAAGTAACACACAAGACATCTTCTTGGTCAGTAGTGTTGAAGTTCTGTTTTATATTATAATCTGAATGAAATGAAAAACATCTTCTGTCGTATACAAGTTGAGAGAATGTCGTCGCAGAATATTTGCACCTTTTAAGTTGCATAAGAAGTTCTAAAAAGGCACTGTATAACATGCTTTTGACATGACGATGTCTTGTTTAGATAGTTTATAGCATCACAATAACCAATAGGTTATAATCAAGTTATTAAAAGAAGAACAAAAGTAATGCAGAAATGCATGAGCCTCACACTTCAATTCAACGAGCGTCAAACTAGCACAGATTGAATTTGACAGTAAGGTTTGTCATGGGTAAAATCAATTTGTTCATGATATCTTATTATTTTTCAAAAAAAATTTCATATCGCTTAAAAGGTGTAAGAAACACTTACAAAAGTGGTCGAGGTACACAGAAAAAATAATGGATTTGAACAGGCGCGTAAAATTTTCCCTAGATTAATTTCAAGCCAAAAGAGGTCTACACAACGATATAGTTTGCAATCTATCATGTACCGTGCAACAATGTTTGCAATCTTTCACACAACAGGCTAGATTCAGGCGTTATCTGGCTTAAATGTACATGAAATATCCCATTATTTTCTGCCACATCTAACATTCCCTTCATGTGCATTAGATAACGCAGAAAATTAAATGTTTCTTTCTATCTGTGTACATGAAAAAATAGAGATATTTTCCGGAACTTAGCCATATAATAAGATTCATCATCAGCAGTTAGTTCGTTGTGATGATTTACAAGAAACGTATTTTTTTCAGAACAATATTTCATGTACATGAAATTTCACTAATAAGTTGCCTACTATGGCTATTATGATGTTGTAATAACTAACTCAACTAATTTGCAACGGACCATCATAGGCATGTTATTAGACTGCTCTCAAGATGGATTTTGGACTCAATTCCACCTTCACGCCATAGCTATGGACTAAACTACAGTGTGGATTGAAACTATGATTATCATTATCACCAAAAAATTAGAAAGCTGCGTTTTTTCGTCGATGATTGGGATGATATATTTTGAGTTAGAAAGAAAATTGCTCGATAATCTGCAAATTTATTTATGTTTTTAAAACACTTTTAATCGACAGTGTAGACCGTGTGTCTGATCCCTCATGACGATTTTTGATTATTCCAACAGAGATGCTGCAAAATTTCAAAATATAAGAGAATTTTCTTTTGGATTTTTGTAGCTTTAGAACTATACAAGAGTAAACCCAAAAATTTCACATCAAAAGCTGTCTCGTATATGATATTTTGATAATTGTTCTGAGCATAAACCATCTTCAGAATTCTGATAATTTTTAAATAATCGATCTGTCCACAAACGATTGTCATTTTTTTTTATTATAAATTGTTGATGTTCTCCTCATAAATAAACATTATTTTCAAATTTAATCGTTGTCAACTTATATTCGTTTGACATACCTCATATTGGCATGTTATAATCATGTGTTTCTGCAATGGTTTTTACTTTGGATTTACTTGATTATAAATTATTTGTTATTATAATGCTAAAAACTACCGGGATAGGACATCATTATGTTGAAAGCATGTTATTCAAAGTATCTTGAGAACTTATTATTAGTTCTTAATCTGAATCTAATAACTTCTTTTGATACCTTAGAGATAATTCTAATTGATCGATTAATTGTACTCTTTTGGTCATATAAGATACCAAAACAAAAAGTTATGTGTACTAGAAAAATACATAAGATAATGTCGTAATGACGAATTTTTGAATTTTTGAGGCAGTGGCAGGAATCAGAAACCAGCCGGGAATAAATGTCATCACTCTGTTCAATTTCAAAAAGAAAACGTCGAAAACAAAATTCGTTCATTTAAAATTCAAAACTCTTGCTAATGTTTTTACCCGCACTGTAGACTTCATTTGAAAATCGCCATGTTGATTTTTGATGGCTCCATAAAGAAATCTCACAAAAAATCAATAATTTATTCGGGTTAGGAAATTCGCGAAGGCAAAACGGAAAGTTACACTGCTAACCCTGAGCCACATGTATAATTTTGACTTCCATGAGTAGATGACTTATAATTGCCCATTTGAAAAAGTTATATACAATCAACTTTTAAGCGTAAAATAGCATTAGCTACGATATCGTTTTGCCATGAAAAACTGTTGTTTATTTTTTTTAAAGCTTGTTCATTTTACTACCGTGTGTCAAATGAAATGCAAAATTATAATTTCGTAGAACATTCGTTTGTCATATGCAAGTCTATTTCCTGTTTTGAACATGGTAAAATACCTTCGTAACACATATTTAGTATATGCAAATTTAATAATTACTTGTACAGAACATATCATTATTTTATGAGCAAAATATTTGTCCTAAAGATGTTTTACTAAACATCTGATGTGACCTAAAAGATGTTCATAAATGGCACATTTATTGCGCTCTTTTGGTATGAAATTAAGCTATTGACGTTAGAAAAAAAAGCTGAAGCTTTGTTTAAAAAAAAACGTATTTTAAACATTGACATGACAAGTGGTTTTACTTAAGTATCCGGCAAATGTATGACATATATAATACAAATGCCGAATTAAGTTTTTCATCTATAAAACCACAGATCTGTTGATATTACAGCTAATGCTATCAAATTAGATCTTTTGGAGCAAAAGAGATTTCATTTTTATGCTTTAATGGTTTTCAGGCATTTATTTTTAAATCAAACAAACTCATAAGGTATTATTTACTCTGAATCATGTAAACGTTGACCAAATTAACAAATTTGTTCTTATTACCATAGAAATTGCATATTATTTGATTTCAATACCTATATTTTGCATGTTTTGATTCTGTCTTCTTTCAACTTCACAATTCTTCTTGATTTCATTCATATTTTCTAAAGCTTATTAACTGTTTGAGTTTGCATAGGATTTCAGCTATTTAATTACTATAAGAATGACCTTTCAAAAACTATCTTCAACATTCTCCAAGAGCTAACGCGGTCACCGAACGAACTCTGAATAACCAGAGATCTACATTTTCGGAAAAAAAAAAGCTTCCCAGCACCTTAAAACCAACCTAAGCCGAAACATAACCCACTGATGTCGGATAACCCATTCAAACCCCCTTAATTAACCGTCGATCCAACATTATCACCCTCCACCATTCCACGAAACCGATAGCGTACGACTCGTTTCACCAATTGCACGAGTCCCGAAACACGTAAAAGCTCCACCATAAAGACATTTAAGCGCTCATCTTCGCATCGTTTCGCGGAAAGTGAGAACCTTATCTCTGGTGCTGTTTTCGCTCCATTCAGATTTTTATTATTTTCGCGCAAGATCTTCTCCGAGGTAGACCCCTCCCCCCCTCCACCAACTCCCAAAAACGCCTCGCAGGGAGGTCATCGCTCACAGTCACACATGGCGACCGATTGCGACTTTTGACCACCCATGGAAACCACACGCATTATTACCTACTCACAGTCAGTCGTGATTAAAGTGTCGGCTTTCTCTGCCTACTTCGATTGCCATTTGCCGGACTTGGGTTTGTTTTGTTTTGTTTTTCGGAGGGCAGGAGGTTTTCACACGCCGACGTCGTCGTCGAGGGCTTGAAACAGAAACGACTCACGAGATAGGAACGAACAGCAGGTGAGTCTGTGCGCGCCCGTTGACCCTTATTGATTATTGTTGGCTTGGGATGGCGAGGACGGGGAATTTGGGATGGCGAGGAACAAAGCCTTTATTACGGGTCGTTTGTTTAATTGCATCTTGGAGAGCCTGGGACGCGGGCAGGGGCCTCGAATCGGTTGATGGAACCGTGGAAACAATACTGGTCAGCAGGTCATTTTGGATGGATTCGTATTTTAATTGCTGGGGGGTGTGGGCCGATAATGGGCGAATAATTAAAAACCATCCATCACCGTTGACTAGGGGGGTATCGCTGTCAGGGAAAATTACGTTTTCATTCGGTAGAAAAGGAACGTTTTGTTTGCGATGTTGATTGTCATCCAATCAGGAGGCTTGCAAACTTTGACCGGTTTTGGCATCAGTAGAGATTTGATTCGATTCGCAGCTTCCACATTCTGGGCAGAAAACACTCCAAGATGGGTCAAACATTTAAATAATCACCATTATTATTATTTATTGTCCCTATAATTAACCAACGGTATCCAGTTCCGCGTCTCCAGATGGTTCGTTGTCTGGTTTGGTCTGCCACCGTCCTCCACTGTTCTTGCGCTGTTCGGCTTCCAGTCGTGCTTTCCCCTCCTCTTGCTTTAGCTTGCATTTCAGCTGTCGAGTAAAAGATCGAAAGAAATGTGTTTGCTTTAAGCCGCCTGTTCGGTTTTTGTCCCGCTCGCTTCAACAACCACCTTCCCCCACCCTTCGGAGAGAGAAGAGCATCTATTCGCGCTGAACAATTTAAGCGTTATATGGCTATTATCAGATTGCAATTATCAGGCGCCGAGACGCGGCCCGTGCCCAGCATTTTAAACCGTAGAAAAAGACTTAATCGTTTTCCACCTGGCCTCGCAGCTCTCCCCATACGGCACCATTCATCACATCCTGGCAATCATCATACAAAGAAACACACAAACCAAGAGATCAAATCATAACAAAAGAATGTGTGCTGATTTTCCCCGAAGCTGAGGCTCCAGTGCCTAGCCAACCCCCTTTTGCGCATTCATAGATTCCTTGGCAAACAAAAGAACAATCGTGAGGCGGTTTATGGCTAGCCGCAGGGCGCGCACCAACCGATTCGACTGGGCCATTGACGACGATGACGATGATAGTGATGACGACACCCACGTGGTGGAAGATCCATGCGGCACGGTGGCACGGCAACCTAGACAACGACGGTGGTGATGTGACCCATTTTTCTGGCTCCAATCTGCCCACCTCCGATGTAACGATTCTCGATTCGATCCAGTGCAGGACGAGATCCAGTTCCAGGCAATCGATATCTACGGAACCAGTGATGGGCTTATCTAACATGGAACAATTGTGTGTGTGTGAGTGTGAGTGTCCTATTAATCATCGTATTCGCGCGTCCATGCGGAAAACGGTAGGTGTCTGCCCGTTGGTTGCCGGTGGAGCGGGAAAGTACTTGATGATGGAGCACCTCGTTCCAGTAAACCGGCTTATGACCATTAAGAAGACATGTCTTGTTGCAGGGCACGAGCCCTGCTACACTCCACACCGAGACAGACACACAAACAGACAGACAGACGGATAGACAATCGGAATGGGTCGTATAATGCCTGGTACGGAGTTTATCGGCTCGTTTAGCAACTACATCTCGGCAGTTATTGAGTGCGATTAGGTGGGATTTTGCGATCCACGTTGGAGAATGTATCGTTGCGTTAATGGGGCGTCATAAATAATCGGGGTTTGCAGCTAAAGGGAAGATAGAACAAGCGGAAAATATGACGGTAGCAACAAAAGGAAAAAGTTGATGTGTACAGACTTTTTTTCGCACTTCAGTCGTTACATGTTTCCTGAGTAGGAAGCATTCATTCCCTCGGATATTTGTATATTCCGATACATTCTAGGATTGGATTCAAAAAAATAAAAGATTATAACCTAACAAGCAATGAAAGTGACTGCTGAAGTCAGGCCAAGAGCAACCTAATCAATTAAATGTGAAGTTTGATGATGTATGTATGTATGGTAGCCACCATCCCCTCTAGCCCTTGGCTTGGATGCAGCTCCACTTAACAGCAAGATCAAATTGGGCCACCGATCTGAATTCGCACTATCGCTGTATGAAGGGCCAAAAACGGAGGGGTGGACCCGTAAGCAGAGACACTTACACGAAATCCACGGGAAATTAAGAATCTCCTTCCAACGATATGATCCAACAAATCGAATAACACAATTCGCAATACTCATTAAGCTTTCTACAGGATGGCTTGTTAAGAAGGGCGCGTCACTCTCCCTGAAACTGTTGGAGTAGAACTCGCAGCACCACACTCGAATCGGTAGGATAAGAAATGCTACTGTTTGTTCCCTCCTAGACTCAGGCAGTCAATCAAACCATCGTCCAGTTTCAGCTTGAATGATACCCTGGTGCTCCCTCCCAACCCAGTATTTATTATATTTATATAAATATAGATGTAATGTAATAATAATATGTTATATATGATTATATAGTAGAGCAAAAATTATATAAGGATATTTAGTTAAATTATGTAATAGTTGGAGTTCACGAGCCTATGATAACCATGTTAAACTAAATTAATTAACCTGCTGAAAGAATAATATTAAGGCAGTAATAATAATATGCAGCTTCGTACCACTTTGTATCACTGATGGGTGACTGTATCTCTGGAATGTGAAGGTCATCTTGTTATTCATTGAGGTATAAATATCAAAAAAGCATTCAATTGTATATAAAATTTTATTAATTATTTTATTACTTCTTCCATAATATTATATGTATGATATGCAATTAATAATGATGAACAGCTGTGTTCCTCTGAACCGCTCAAATAGTAGTTGATGATCGTGTACTGAAATGTTAAGGTCATATTACGCCATTTAATGGAAAATATAATGAAGGAATTAAAGGTTGAGTGGTCGAGAGAGTCGTCAACATTTCTATTAATGAAAATATGCTAGAGCTTGTAAAAAACATGCATCATATATTAACACATACTAGTATCTACACATCTATATATACATCGATTGCTACTTTCGAGAAGGCCACTCCGACGGTGCTAGATACAGCTGAAAATTGATCCCCATTCTTACTGCTGCTTCTACCAGAAGATGATCATCCTATAACCGCAAGACCTCCTCTCTAAACTGTATGGTACCTGAGAGAAATTTACCTTTCTGGCGTAATACATGTAATGAAATATACAGAATTAGGCTATGAATAAACAATGTCCTATAAGATAAAATATATAGTGAGGGTATATTGTAATATGAATTGAAAATTACATGTGTGCCGACTGCTGTTTTGTTGCAATTGTAGACAAACTTGCGCATCCATTATGAACCAGAAAATTTAGGCAATGTATGACCGCCATGAAAAAAAGAATTTTAAATTTTAAATTATTTTGTAATACCTGACGACCTGGAAGACCTGAAAGATATGAGAATGGAAAATTATGATATGATGTACCGGTCGCACCCCCTCACTTCGCTATTGTCGGATTGACAACATTGCCCAGGCTACGCCAACCAGCGTCTCCATGTTTCAGCTGGCAGTCTTTTGTGATCATATGACTCGTGGAGGCGTGAGGTAGGAACTTGTGAGGACCAGAGGTCGGTCGCACCCTCCTGCCAAGTTGTCAACTCACCATTTGAAGCCCAATTAAATGTGAAGTTTGATGATCGACCAAAAACAATACAGAAACCTTGCATTCCGCAATCATTTGACTAAGGACTGTATCGATAGTAAGTTATCCTTATATTCGTCTTTCAAATCGTGTTAAAAAAATGATGTTTTTTTCAAACAAATAGATGATTCTTTAAGGAACGAGATTGAACGTGAACATTGTGAAGACTGGATGAAATTGATATTTTTTTTTTTCGTGAATTTGTGCGAGTTTTTGAATTCAAATCCGGACAAGTGTTTCATCACATTTTTTGGGAAACTTAGCCCAATTATTCAACTCCTGTCTGTTCTCAGCTATGTACTTTAAATCTATGTCCATTTGGAATCTGGAATAATAAAATCATCTGTATCTTGGTAACGGATTGACGTACAAATAAGTTCAATATATCAAAACAGAGGTAATTCACTGTTCTTCAAAAAATACCAATAAAAATCATTTCCCTTCGTTGCTAATGAGAATTCGCACATTCTTCTTTATTCCTCCCATCAAACGCTGCACACCGCCAGAGTTCACTTCCTTGCCCCATTTGTTCCCCATTTTGGTCATCTGAGTCGCGTCGCGAGCCGTTTTCCCACTTTTCTTAAGCTTCCGCTTCATTATTTCCCAAAATCTCTCGATGGGCCGGAACTGCGGGCAGTTGGGTGGATTTATGTTTTTATCGATGAAATCTACGTTATTATCGCGGTACCACTGGATGACTGTCCGGCTGTAGTGGCAACTCGCCAAAGCTGGCCAAAACTTCACGCGACCTTTATGGCCTTTAATGAAATGTTGAACGCGGTTTTTGAGGCATTCCTTGTACAGCTTCGAGCCGCAGCTGCGTATCCCTTGCCAAATCATCAGTTTTTTTGGCAAATTTGTCCATAAAAGTAAACCTAAACTTCGCAAAAACATCACCTCGTACCGTCGCCATGTAGAACTTTTGGCCAGGAAGCTGTCCGAAATCCATTTTGACGTAGGTTTTATCGTCGATGATCAAACATCCTTGGTACTTCGTCAAAACCTGCTGGTACAATTTCCGAGCTCAAGTTTTGGTGACGAAACATTGTTTCAATGTTCTGTTTAGTTGTTTGCTGGCTCAATAAGAACAATATCCTGCTCGCAAACGAATTCTTCGAACGGTATTGCGAGCAGCAACGTATTTTTGTGCGATTTCAATATCTGATAGTCCAGGGTTTGCTCTGACGGTTTTCAACACCTTCTGGTTCAGCTTGCGGTCATATTTTCCACTACGACGCCTACCTTGAGGCACTCGATCCACGCTATTTCGCTCCCTGAAACGCTTGAGCACGTCATACACGGTTGATTTGGCGATTTTCAACGTTTTTGCGATTTTTATTGCGGACCACGTAGGATAATCAACGTGGGTGGGCAGAGTTTTTTCTCTTCTCGGCTTGACGACCTTTTTCACAATTGCCCAATAGTATTCGAAGGGCCGAAGCTGAGGCCAATGTGTCTATTGAGAGTTTTTTTTTTGGCACAATGCGCCGACGCTTAATTCGGCCAAAACAGTTGAGGAATACTATGCTTTTGATCCAGTTTGAAGTTGAAAGATTCGGGTTTGCTGCCTCTTCTTGTCAGTTCATTCAAAGAACAGTATTCCTAAAACTTGGTTATGATGAATTTTACACTCGCATGAAGAATTCCAAACTGCTTTGCCAATTGTTGTATAGCCTTTTTACGTAGCCATGTGTCCAAAATCTTAATTTTCTCGTCTTTTTCAATGCGTGACATTTTGAAAACGAAGAATTGAAGCCATGGAAGCATTGAAAACAAACGAAGGATGACAGTCAAACCCACAGCATGCTATGATAAACATATTAAAAACTTCACAAACACACGTATACAATGCAAATGTACGTGGAAGGATTATTTTCGATACATTACTCACTATTACTTTCCTAAGTTTTTTCTTGAACAGGAATTTTGAGATGAATTATTTAAAAATAAAATCTGAAGACCTTTCAAGCCTAATTTTTCCAACCGACAATTTTAAAAGCAACTTGATGTCTTCTCTGATTTACTGCTCAATAACATAGAAATTTGCTTAAAACGTAAGTAATATTGTTTTAATATGTTGATGCCATCTGTACTATCCTGGAGTTCAGAACTTAAGATGTAGTGTTGTCACAGTAGCTTCATCTACTATACAAAGCTACGATACATATTTATGAACTTGAACATCCTAGAGATAATATGATAATAACCTTACCATGGTGACCTTACAGAAGATTCACTGAATGAGCTTGAGTGCATAATCTCTCCTTTCATAGGTTAGAAAGCTACTGTTATGACTGAAAATTCAAACTTTTGAACTCAAGGCAGTTTTGGTTATCTATAACATCCCAAGATACCTCACTATATACCCTAGCAACACATCTTTGTCATAATTTGTTGCAGCATCTTGATGACGACTTATTTGAGTTACAGTACGGTTCCTTTGACCTATTTGCAACAAGTGTGCTACTAGGGTATGTTGGCCTTCCAGAAAACTCACTTAGTTTGATCATATTTTAACTTCTTTTAGGTCAGAAAGATACAGTTACAGCTGTAGATGATACGTTTTGAACTCCAGGATAATTTAAAACATACGGAGAATATCTCATAATGTCTGTTGTTTTTTCAAGATATTCAAAGAATATATTTCAATATTACATTAAAGCTTTGCTTTGAATTCGACTATAGATCTAATGTTCTGAACTCAAGGACAGTTTTGATGACCTAGATTATCCCAGTTTATCTCATAAAGTTTTTTTTTACATTCGAAAATAATCACTGAACAACGTTGAAAACGTAGCGTATCTTTGTTTCGCCCAAAAACCTATAGTAACTATTGTAGATCTTAAGTTCTGAACTCAAAGACAGTTTGGATGATCTAGAGCATTACAAAATTATCATATAATGACTGTTGACCTTTCAACAGGTTCATTTAACATGTTTCAATACATATCGTAACCTTATATAGCACTAAAAGCTACTGTTAGAACTGAAGACCTGGAGTTCTGAACTCAAGTACATTGTAGATAACCTAGAATACCCCAGAAAGGTACAAAAATGTTTAACGTTTGCCAAAGAGAACCTATGAATGCGTATGCATATGAACCATATTCTAAATCGACGCCTTAAACTATTCAAAAGTCATTTGTTTTTTCTTTCTTAACTTTTTCATATTCAGGATGTTCTAGGTCATCAATTAGCCCTAAAACTATTTTTTTTATTTTCCCCAGATAGAAAAAATTATGTAGAACAAATTTGCTAAATAAGTGTACACCTTTATTCAAACAGTCAATTTCCTTTTCGAATCATATACAACCCTTAAGGTCTGAAGGGATTAATGCGAAAATTCAGATCATCTTGCTTTCTTCAACAGACCTAGTTGAGAAGTATTGGGCCATCAGCTTTGCAAAGCATTGCAAAATGAGCTGGGATTTAGAAAAGAATGGTTGAAACTATTGAACCGGGTTTCTCCAACAACTGTCCAAAATCTTAGGAAATGTTGTTAAGCCAACGGATCCGTTTGGACATAGTGATGAAATTGAGCAACCTTATTTTTTACGACATTTTACACCTGGGTGCATTTGTGTAAGTCAAGTTTTGCTCCCACAATTCTCAGTTTCAACATATTTCTCATTTTGTTCATTTGTATTCCCCAATTCCGCTAGACTTTTCTTCTTCTACTTCACTGCTTCAGTTTCTCTTCTTCAGATACGTTTTTTTCAGCTATCCTTCTTTAGTTTCTTTTCCTTTTGCTTTATTTTCCTCCGTTTCTCTCTTTCCGCTCATCTTCTTCCACTTCTTTTCTTTCGCTTCTCCTTGTTCGCTTTTACCCTCACCTTTTCTTCTTTCGCTTTTTTCCTTCTATTTCTTTTACTCCGCTTCTTCCTCCCACATACTTCCTTCCGCTTCTTTTCCTTCGCTCCTTCCTTCGTTTTTAGTTTGTGTTTTTCCGCTCATCTCCTAACGTTCCCGTTTTCCACTTATCTTTTTAAGATTTTTTTCTTTTGCGTCTCCTTGTTCGTCAAATCATCAGCATCTCTTGTTCCGCTTCTTATCTCCTATTTCTTTTATTCCACTTCTCCCTTCTACATATTTTCTCACGCTTCTTTTCATTCTCTTTTGCGTCTTCCCCTCCTTCTTTTCAGTTTTTCTCTTTAATTTCTTTTTTTGTTCCTGTTTTTCCGCTAATCTCCTTACGTTCCTGTTTTCCACTTATCTTTTTCTCCATTTTTCCCTCCGTTTCTCGTCTTTCGTTTCTCTTTTTCCACTTTTCTTCATCCGCTTCTCTTCTTTAGCTTCTCCTTGTTCGCATTCCATCCTCAGCATCTCTTGTTCCGCTCTTCTTCTTCTATTGATTTCATTCCGCTTCTCGTCCACATTTTTTCCCCTTTTTTTCATTTCCTTTTGCTACTTCCGCTTCTATTTTCCGTTTTTCTTATTCCTCTTCTCTTTTTTCATTTCTGTCTTTCCGATCATCACCTTATGTTTTCCACTTATCTCTTTTAGCTGTTTTGCCTCCGTTTCTCGTCATTCGTTTCTCTTTTCACTTTTCTTCTTCCGCTTCACTTCTTTCGTTTCTTCTTGTTCATATTTCATCCTCAGCTTCTCTTGTTCAGCTTCTCATCTTCTGTTTCTTTTATTCCGCTTTTCCTTTCCACATATGTTCTAACGCTTCTTTTTATTTTCTTTTGCTTCTTCCACTCCTTCTTTTCCGTTGTTTCTCTTTCTTCGTTTCTGTCTTTCCGATCATCATCTTCAGCTTCTTTTTTCCTCCGTTTCTCGTCTTTCGCTTCTATTTTTTCACTTTTCTTCATCCGCTTCTCTTTTTACAACTACAACACAAAATGTGGATTTCTCGGGAAAGAAGCATGTTCTGATAAAAGTTCGACCCCTTCTTAGTTAAGAATGGGGGTTGCTTAAGTTACTCTCAGTGCTACATTAAGCACAAGAAGTTAATAAAAGGCTATGGAAGAGAAAATTACATTCAAACTGACAGGATATGGCTTCGTTTAGATGCATGCGTTGCAAGGCTCGCACCGTGTTCAGCTAGTGAACAAATAAAACTTGTAATTGGCAAACTTTTTGCCATAACAAACAATACTTATTGATTTTTCAATCCAACGATAAAAGATAGTTTTGACACCATTTTGTTGTACGGACAATATTCGGACAGCCGTTTGGTGGACTATCTAGAATTTAGTTAAATAAAATGTAAATGAAAGTATATTTGCAGTTTGAAGCTGCACTTAAATAACCACAATTTGGTTTTTGATGAGCAGCTGAGAACCCAGTGTTTACTGTTGCGCCCCCACAACGGCGTCTATAGAAATATTTCAGCTCATTTATACAAGTAAAGATCGTGCGGGGTTTCAAGCTATATATTCGAACATAACGTAAATTATTAACGGTCATATTATGTCTAAGAAACTCTCACATAAGTGTTGATCAACAGGTAAACGCCAGCCTCCACAAACCTTCAATTAAAATATCATCATACATTTAAAGTATTTTTCTATATTTATTTGGCAGTTGAACTACATTTGTTTGATTGACATTTTCTTCATATACTGTGAATTAAATTATCCAGTAATTAAAGACACACTTTTAGAAATGACTATGTAATGATAGCGTGAAATGTCTCTTTTTCCTGGAACACTACTTATTTAAAATTTCTACTGTGAGGTACTTGGGCTCATCAATGTTCCCTTAATTCAATAATATCGATCTATTGATGTTTCTCCACAACAACAACTCAAAGCATCCTAAATCGCTAAAATCTGCAACATAGTAATCGTTAATGGCAAGACATAACCAAAACCAGAATACTAACCAGCAACATCCACGTCAATCCAAACATCCACCTCGTCGGGTTTCCCGTCCGACTTAATGAGGCATTCGTGTATGAAACTTTCCTACCAAATTACACCAAACCTTTCGATTCAGAGGAACTTGCGAGCAGACGGCGGCTACCGGAGAGTATCTCCTGCAGCCCCGCATTCGCCCGTGCTCACAACTACCAATTACACCCAATTTGCATGTCAAACACCACCATCAAATACCACCCAATTGGCCGTCGCGTCCACTCACTACTGCGGTTGTTGGAAGACAATCCAACATTCAGAAAACACACCACCCGGGAGGAGGAAGTTCTGCCTGAATCGACTCCATTAGGCAAACCGTAACCCGCGCCGAAGTGATTGACTGCGCGCGTAAAATGCTATTAAAATTCTTCCCTATATTAGCCATTTAGAATCGGTAATCACATATGCGGCGGCGACGACGACGACGACAGCTTTGTCCAATTTCGAAGGGTGATTTTCACACGCTCCGAGAATTTCAGCACCCTGCCTGGGTCAGCGTGAGTTTTTCTGCAATCAATTACTCGAGGTGGCCCGAGGAGAGCTGCCATAAATGAGCATAGCTCACGGTGCGCTCGGAAAATCTTCATCGCCAGTGCAGTCTGCGAAACCAATTAAAATTTTTCAAATACAAACCGAACTCGCTTCGGCTTCCACGCTCGAGCAGAACGCAAGGAGAAAAATCGCTCAAATTCATCAACCAACGACGGCAAAGAGAGAGAGGGGCGAACAAAGTAGGCTTCGGCGGAATGACACAGCGATTAGCATAATCTAATTAAAAATACGCACTCGTCGGGTGGAATTGCGCATGCTACCAAATTTGGTAACGCGAGGAAAAGCCGTCCGGGGAGAAGGAAAACGGAAAAATTAAATCATTTTCCAAAGCGTAATTAGGATCGGTGGCTACGCATTTCCTAGGAGCTGGGCGACGAATGAGTTTGCAGAAAAGAAAAGTCACAAAATGGCATACCAACAGTGAGTCAGGCAGTCAGTCAGTCAGTCAGTCAATCGGCATCGGCGGATATCGGCAACAGTAGTGATTCGTCGATCATCATCGTCTAAATGGGAGGGGGGGTTGATGGAATTATTAGAAATCAAATAAATCAAAAATGATAATCTTAAACGGCGCGCACCGAGCTCGGAGCAACTTTGACAGGTGCTGGCTGCTGATGCATCATGAGTGGCTGCTAAAATGTAATAAATATTAATGATCCCGCGATACGGGATGGCAGTTTGCTGGCGAGTTGGTAAGGCGTTGTGAAATAGGGGCCAGAAGGGGAAGGACGTTGGACGGGGAAATCGAAATTGAAAATAAAATCAGTAGCCGATCGGCTGATTAGGCGAGGGAATCATTTCCAACAATTTGACCGTGGCTGTATGATGGATTGATTGAGGAATTATTCGGGGTTGCTCTCAGGGATTAGATTTTGGTGGATGAATTTGTAGCAACACTTCAACCTAGTTTTAAAGTCGGCATTACGGATGTTGGCGTACGATTTCTCAGCTAGTTCTCTCGACGAAAATGTGAGGATTGGGAACTCAGCTAGCCTGCTGACCCTGAGGAGGTTTTGCAAAGCTATCCTGAAGAGTTACGGCCCGTAGTGTTTGCATCCCAGAACACATGAAGAGGTGAGGTAATTTAAGCACGAAAATGCTTCCAAAAAAATAGAAAAAATAAATCATTGAACTTCCCAGAAAATCAGAAAACTTATTAGAAGTTTTTCGACTCCTCAAATATTCCATAAATTCAGAGAGCTACACATGAGGTAAGCAAACTTCTAAGGAGGCTTAGTCAACCATCCAAAAATTCAGGGAGCTTCCCAGAATTTCAGAAAACTTATCGAAATTGTTGGACTTATCGATATTGTAAAGTGGTTCTCAGAAGTTCATAGAAATACCCAAGATGTTCAGGAAACTTCCCAGATTTTTTCAGGGAATTTATCAGAAGCTCAGGATACTTCTTAGCACTCAGGAAACCTCCCAGAAGTTATGCGATTCTCCCTGATGTTTAAGAAGCATCCCAGAAAATCAAGAAACTTTCCAGAAAATCAGGGAACAACCCAGAAGTTCAAGCAACTTACCTGAAATCCAGGGAATTTTCCATAAATTCAGGAAATTTTCCATAAGTTCAGAGAATTTCACATGAGGAAAGAAAACTTCTTAAATGTCAAGAGTTCATCCCAGGTGCTCAGGCAAACATCCAAAAATTCAAGAAGCTTCCCAGAATTTCAGAAAACTTATCGAAATTGTTGGGTATTTCTCAGAAGTTCAAAGTCCGAGATCAACTATCCAAGATGTTAAGGGAAATTCAGGATACTTCTTAGAAATTCAGGAAACTTCCCAGAAGTTTTGCGATTTTTCCTGATGTTTAGGAAACATTCCAAAAAATCAGGGAACTCTCAAGAAAATTGAGGATCATCCCAGATGTTCAGGCGACTTACCTGAAATTCCTGGGGTTCCCATAAATTCAGAGAATTTTGAATAAATTCAGAGATCTACACATGAGGTAAGGAAACTTCTTAAATGTTAAGGGTTCATCCCAGAAGCTCAGGCAACTATCCAGAAATTCAGGGAACTTTCCAGAATTTCAAAAAACTTATCGAAATTTTTTGGTGATTCTCAGAAGTTCACAGCCCGAGATCAACACCCCAGGATGTTCAGAGAACTTCCTAGATTCTACCTAAAAACTTATCAGAAGTTCAGGATACTTCTTAGAAATTCAGGAAACTTCCCAGAAATTTTGCAATTTTCCCTGATGTTTAAGAAACATTCCAAAAAATTAGGAAACTTTTCACAATATCAGGGAACATTCTAGAAGTTCAGGCAACTTACCTGAAATTTCGGGGGTTCCCATAAATTCAGGGAATGCTCCATAAATTTAGAGAGCTTCACATGAGGTAAGGGAACTTCTTAAATGTTAAGGGCTCATCCCAGACGCTCAGGCAACTATTCAGAAATTCAGGGAGCGTCCCTGAATTTCAGAAAACTTATCGAAATTGTTGGGTGGTTCTCAGAAGTTTATAGAACTACCCAAGGTGTTCAGGGAACTTCCTAGATTTACTCAGGCAACTTATAAGAAGCTCAGCATACTTCTTAGCAGTCAGGAAACTTCCCAGAAGTTTTGCAATTCTCCCTGATGTTTAAGAAACATCCCAGAAAATCAGGAAACTTTCCAAAAAACCAGGGAACATCCCAGAAGTTCAGGCAACTTACTTGAAATCCAGGGAATTTTCCAGAAATTTAGAGAGTTTCACGGGAGGTAAGGGAGCTTCTCAAATGTTAAGGGTTCATCCCAGGAGCTCAAGCTACTTTCCAGTAATTTAAGGAGCTTCCTAGAATTTCAGAAAACTTATTGAAATTATTGAGTATTTCTCATAAGTTCAAAGCCCGAGATCAGCAACCCAAGATGTTCAGAGAACTTCCTAGATTGTCTCTGGAAACTTATCAGAAGCTCAGGATACTTCTTAGAAATTCAAGAAACTTTCCAGAAGTTTTGCAATTCTCCCTGATGTTTAAGAAGCATCCCAGAAAATCAGGAAACTTTCCAGAAAATCGAGGAACATCCCAGAAAGTCAGGAAACTTACCTGAAAATCAGGGTGTTTGCCATAAATTCAGAGTATTTTTCCATAAATTCAGGGAGCTACACATGAGGTAAGGGAACTTCTTAAATGTTAAGGGTTCAGGCAACTATCCAGAAATTCAGGGAGCTTTTCAGAATTTCAGAAAATATATCAAAATTGTTGGGTGTTTCTCAGAAGTTCAGAGAACTACCCAAGATGTTCAGAGAACTTCCCAGATTTTCTCTGGAAACTTATTAGAAGCTCAGGAAACTTCTTAGCAGTCAGAAAACTTTGCGGCAACCAACCAGAAATACAGGGAGCTTCCCAAAATTTCAGGAAACTCATCAAAATTGTTGGGTATTTATCAGAAGTTTCCCAAGATGTAAAGGGAATTTCCCAGATTTTTTGTGGAAACTTATCAGAAGTTCAGCATACTTCTTAGCAGTCAGGAAACTTCCCAGAAGTTTTGCGATTCTCCCTGATGTCAAGAAACATCCCAGAAAATCAGGGAACTTCTCAAAAAATCAGGAAACATCCCAAAAGTTCAGGTAACTTACCTGTAATTCCGGGGGTTCCCATAAATTCAGGGAATGTTCCATAAATTCAGAGAGCTTCACATGAGGTAAGGAAACTTCTTAAATGTTAAGGGTTCATCGCAGACGCTCAGGCAACTATCCAGAAATTCAGGGAGCGTCCCAGAATTTCAGAAAACTTATCGAAATTGTCAAGTGGTTCTCAGAAGTTCACTGAACTACCCAAGAAAACTGGTCAGGGAACTTCCCGGATTTTTTCAGGGATCTTATCAGAAGCTCAGGAAACTTCTTAGCAGCCAGAAAACTTCCCAGAAGTTTTGCGATTCTCCCTGATGTTTAAGAAACATCCCAGAAAATCAATAAACTTTCCTAAAAATCAGGAAACATCCCAGTGGTTCAGCCAGGAAATTTTCCATACTTTAGAAAATTTTCCATAAATTCAGGGAGCTACACATGGGGTGAGGGCCCTTCTTAAATGTTAAGGGTTCATCCCAGAAGCTCAAGCTACTTTTCAGTAATTTAAGGAGCTTTCCAAAATTTCAGAAAATTTATCGAAATCGTTGGGTATTTCTCAGAAGTTCATAGCCCTAGATCAACTATCCAAGATGTTCAGGGTATTCGCATATTGTCTCAGGAAACTTATCAGAAGTTCAGGATGCTTCTTAGAAGTTCAAAAAAAAGTTCCCAGAAGTTTTGCGATTTTCAGTGATGTTTGAGAAACATCCCAGAAAATCAGGGAACTTTTCCGAAAATCAAGGAACATTCCAGAAGTTTAAAGTTCTTACCTGAAATTCAAGATGTTTCCCATATATTCAGAGAGCTTCCCATGAGGTAAAGGAACTGATAAAATGTCAAGGGTTCATCTCAGAAGCTCAGGCAACTTTCCAGAATTTTAGAAAACGTATCGAAATTATTAGGTGTTTCTCAAAAGGTCATAGAACTACCCAAGATGTGCAGGGAACCCCCAGATTTTCAGGAAACTTTTGAAAAGTTCATGGAATTTTCCAGAACATTAAAGAACATCCCACAAGTTCAGTAAACTTTCCAGAAATAGACGCTTTTCAAACGTATGCGAATCTTCCTGGAGGTCCAGAAAACTTCTCAGAATTTCATGAAACTTACCAGAAATATCCAGAATTTCAGAAAACATTCCAGAAATTCAGAATACTTTAGAAAATATTCCGAGGGTTTTTACATCAGTTTAAGGAGCTTCCTAGGAGTTTGGAGATCTTACCAGAAGCATGAAAAACTTTCCAATAGTTCAGAGAACATTCTCAGCTCAGGATGTTTAAGTTTCAAGAAAAACTTAAACTTCTTACTACTCGATAATTTTTCGTATTGAACCAAAACGAGAATCAGAAAATTGGCTACTTTTTTAATGTTTCGTTCAATGTTTCATCAAGTTCGCGGAATTTCCGCCGCATCACAATTTTAGGGAATCCTAAAAGTTCTCGGTTTGTGTAACAACACCTCGGAAATAGTATTTATCGAACAGAACTTACCATTTTTTGTTCATTTTTTGTAATTTTTTAATATATATATGTGATATTCTGCTTTTAATCATGAACGATGTACCTACTGGAAGTTCAAATAACTTCTGGGAAGCTTCTCAATGTTCTGGTAATATCTCAAAACTTCTTTTCCAAGGATGATCAGCAAACTTTCTGGAGGTTCAATCAAGTTTCCAATTTTTCGGCGATGCGTTGGACTTCTCCGAAGTTTCACCACTTTTCTTCTCAAAAGAGAGCGAGCCAAGTTTATGATTATTATGAAACTTCCAATTAATTTATTCAAATTCCGAGAAGCTTAATCCATTTTTGTCAAGTTCATGATATTTCCACCAAATCTTCATAGGTATTCCGAAGTTCATAGTAATTCAGAAAATAATTTTCAAAGAGTTCGTTCAGTTTCTGGAAACTTATATAAGTTCTGACAAATTCGTCTAACTGCTGGGAATTATCTTGGATTGTCTAAAAACTGTAGAATATACAATCTTTATATATAAATATATACATATATATATATATATATATATATATATATATATATATATATATATATATATATATATATATATATATATATATATATATATATATATAGGAGTGTATCGAAAAGTAGTTATAAACTTCCAAATAATAAAATAGGCATGAAAACATGGTTAAAATTAACATACGATTTCAGTTTATTATAGCTTAACATGTTTACAAAAGATCCAAACGGAAAAACTAGTCATCATGTTCATTTCTGTAGAATGCCCGTACCTTTGATTTGACACCTGCCATCAAATTCTGCACAGTGACCTTTGTGCACTTCCTGGATGCCGCTGCCCAATTTTTCTTAAAATCGGTCATGTTTTGGGACACTGTACCATCCTTCTTAAATACTACGCTTGACTATTGCCCAATAGCGTTCGATCGGTCGCAACTGGGGACAGTTTGGTGGGTTGATGTCTTTTTCTACGAACTTGATGTTATTCTCCGTCAGCCACTGTAGAGTGGATTTGGCGTAATGTGCCGATGCCAAATCTGGCCAGAAGAGAGGAGGGGACTGGTGCTTTCTATACAATGGTAGCAACCTGTTCTTCAAACATTCCTTTTGATAAATCTCAGCATTTATAGTTCCTTTTGTATAGAAAATTGAAGAACGCAAGCCACATGTGCAAATAGCTTGCCAAATGAGCACCTTCTGACCGAATTTCTCCATCGCAACAGTCGTATCTGCGGTTGGCACACGTTCCCCAACAGATTTAGTATAAAACTGCGGCCCCGGTAGCGTTCTTGAATCTTCTTTAACGTATGTTTCGTCATCCATCAAAATGCACTGGTCGACATTGTCCAAAATGCAGCTGTACGGCTTTCAGAGCCCTGGTTTTGGCTACGAGACTTTTGTTCCGGAGTTTGTTTGGGCACTTTCTGCTTTTTGTACGTCTTCAAGTCATTCCTGCGCTTGATTCGTTGAATCATTCCGATGCTGGTCCTGAACTTTTTGGCTAGATCGCGAGTAGAGGCAGATTTGTTCCGTTGAATATAATCCACAACTTTTTGGTCCAAATCGGGGTTGCTGGAGCCGGGTTTCCGGCCACTTCTTGGTAAATCCTTGAGGGAGCACTCCTTACCAAACTTTTCGATGATGCGTTTTACACTTGCCGGGTGAACATTTACTCTTTTCGCAATCTGGTTGTAAGTAACACCCTTTTCGGTGCACCAAGTGTGCAGAATTTTCTTTTTAGTCTCAAATTCAATTCGCGACATTTTGAATACAACTTTATCAACGGAAATGAATGAACCGAATAATCATTTTTGACATGTAAACAAAGCAAATGGCGCTTACACGCTAAAAATATATACAGTAGTTTATGCGTAATAACGCATCGAATGTTTATAACTACTTTTCGATACACTCCTTATATATATATATATATATATATAAAATGGGTT
Organism: Aedes japonicus; assembly: GCA_034211315.2. Classification (NCBI taxonomy): domain Eukaryota; kingdom Metazoa; phylum Arthropoda; class Insecta; order Diptera; family Culicidae; genus Aedes; species Aedes japonicus. Next base: position 200,921 of record JASCZW010003980.1, read on the forward strand.
TCTGTCTGTCTGTCTGTCTGAACCTAATAGACTCGAAAACTACTGAACCGAGGCTACTGAACTGGGGTCGAGGAAGGTGCTTATGATAATTCAAGACCCCTCCCTTCTCCGGAAAGGGGCGATCCCATACAAATGAAACACTCATTTCTACATAACTCGAGAACTGATCAAGCAAAAGAAACCTTGTTTGGCATGTGTGAGGTTTTAAAGACAAGAAAGGTTTCTATGGTGGTTTCAGATCCCTCCCCATCCTGAAAGGGGGGGCTCCCATTGAAATGAAATACAATATTCTGTGTGAGAACTAATCAAGCAAATTGAACCAAATTTGGCATGTGTAGGTTTTTGAAGATAAATACTGTTTCAATACTGATTTGAGACCCCTCCCCTTTGTGAAGGGGGGGGGGGGTTCCCATACAAATGAAACACAAATTCATGCATATCTCGAGAACTAATCAAGAAAATGGAACCAAATATAGCATATGGAAGTTTTCGAATGAGAGAAATGTTTCTATGATGATTTGAGACCACTCCGCCTTCTGAAAGTGGAGGGGGGGGGGTCTCCTATACAAATGAAACGCAAACTTCTAAATGGAACCAAATTTGACAGGTGAAGGTTTTTGAAGGAGAGAAATGTTTCTATGATGGTTTGAGACCCCTCCGCCCTCTGAAAGGGGGGTTCCGATACAAATGAAACACAATTTATTGCATAACTCGGGAAATAATCAAGCAAATGGAACCAAATTTTGCATACGGAGGTTTTTTTAAGGAGAGAAATGTTTCTGTGGTGATTTGAGACTCCTTCGCCTTCTGGAAGTGGAGAGAGGCTCTCCAATATCAAATGAAACACAAATTTCTGCATAGCATCGAGAACTAATCAAGTAAAATGGAACCAAATTTAGTATGCAGGGCTTTTTGAATGCAAGAAATGTTTCTTTTGTGATTTCAAACACAAATTTCAACTAAAACTGAGAATAATCCAGGTAACTTAGCCACAAACTGTGTATTGTCTGGGTAAGAAGAATGTTCTGATAGAAGTTTGAACCCCTTCTTAGTCATTAAAAAACTCATTAAAAAAAAGAGCGTCAGTTCTAAGTAATGTTCATTTATTTAGTTGCAGGCGTAGCAACGCTCGCACTGGGATCAGCTAGTTCTTAAGTAGCACACCACGATCATAGTTAGCTGTAGCAACTTGATTATGACTTACAAATGCACATTTATGTTTTCTCAACTTAATGGCAACATGTGTGCTACTAGGGTTGATAATATACAATTTGAAAACGATTCCCTAGCAGCACATTTGTTGCTTATCAGTAAAAATAACTTCAAAATGCCTCAATTAAGTCACAATCAAGTTGCAGCAACCAACTATGACCAACTGTAACAAAAACTAGGAGAACTATTCGTTATTCAGGAACGAAACGAAAAGCCAATTCGATAGCACTGGACACAAACACGGCCACTTGTCGGCTCATAAATATACCTTGGAAGAAACTCCATAAATTTGAGTTCTTGTTTAGTCTAATTTTAGTCTTAATTGATATAGAAGCTCTATTCAAGCGAAAAGTTTTTCTCGATTTATTGACGCATCGCGAAATTACGGATCATGGAATGTGAAAAAAGAAAATTAAGTATTTAAATAACATCTTTGTTCCTGCCCTGAGCCCTCCAAGGATGTCTATAACATGCACCGACTTCTACGTCCACATCGACCTTCCCGCATCCCAAACAACCCAAAGCTTTATTGAATTCTCTCACCTCATATCATTTAGAGGCTCGAAAAAAAAGTGACATTCCATCACGTACCGCACCTCTCCGGGAGGTAAATCGAATTCAATAACAAATGTAACAGCAAATTACCATCGGAAGCACAACCGTAGCATGTGTTAATAATCTGTATGTTTAATGTAATTCCAATCCGACATAATCATTGCGAGCTTTCCACTTCTCCGATCCACAGCATATACGTATCCTTGCCGGCGATCGCTGCCTTGTTGCATCCCGAAGGTGCTTATTACTTCACGACTTGAAGATGCCCCAGTTGCATAATGATACCCCTAATAATGGTGGTTTCGGATTTCGGTTTTCACGCCCGGAAGCTCCACGCGGGTTCGTCGCTTGTTCCCAGCCCGGACAAATCTCTGTCCCGGCCCTATGCCAGTTGAAGAAAGGATTCCCGAGAGGCAAAAGTGAAATTGATTAAACAATAGCGATCTCAAAAGCGCACAGGCTGGAGTCCTTTCGCTGGTGCCGGATTTATCACGATCAATAACCGAGGGGACGACGAAAGGGGCTTTTAATGAGCTCGGCAGCCGCTGCCGCCGCGCCATGCCGCTTCGATGCCAAAATCAATTAAAGCGATAAATTTTTAAATCGACTCGCTCCGAGCGCATCGCATCGCGCATCGCCAGCAACCTCTTTTGTGTTTCACGAAAATGAGTGAAGAGGCAGCCAGAAGGTGAGAATAATTCGCGCCTTTTGAATTCGACTCACGTTCATCGGGTTCTTCCCAACACTTCCCCCCTTCCCCCATTAGTGGCCACGCCAGTTCGATTCGGTTCGGTTTGGGGAGGGGTTAATTTGGGTAATTGAATTTCCCGGATTGTGTAGTGTGGTATTGTTTTGCTGGTTCATTACGATTTTATCTGCCGCGGTTTGGTTTATGGCTGAAGGGGGCCGATCGGAATTGGTGGGTTCGGCGGGTTTATTTAGGGTTTGTGTTTCGGTTGATGGAGGCAGCATCGCGTTCACATGAAATCGAAAGTTTACCTGAGTGAGGTTTTTTTGTATGTGTAAATTTATAGTATGCTGAATTTGTGATCAGTTTAATTATCTAGGTTGAGTCGTTTATCTAAAGAATTAAGCGTCATTCATGTCATTGGAAATAAGACGATGTTCGAGATTTTCTTGACGTTATGCTCATTTCTGACATCTCGGAAGTAACCGAATAGAATAAATGATCATTGCGACTGGATTTAAAGTTATCGGTTTCACCATCGATTGAGTTCATTAAATTATTGCTTGAATTAGTTGAAAATGGGGTTTGAAAGATATAAAACAAATGTTCGCATTATTTTCTGCCACACCTTGTACTTTCAGAACAGAATTTTGGTGTACGAGCAGAATGACTTCTACCCTTTATTCGTCAAGGCTCGATTTCCGGTTCAACTCCTTCTTTCTTTAACACTCTTCTACGGCGACCGAATTGTGGCGGACGGTGAACATTTTGCTTGGCAACCGGCCACAGCGACCGGTATTCCTGAAGCAAGCAAACGAGTTGTCCCCGAAGAAGTGGCAGAAGAACTGGCGAATGTTTACTGCAAAAAGTCGGAAAACTTCCAGCTATCCTCCATCATTCCAGATGGCAAAAGTGGCAGCTGATCCATAGATTTCACGCGCAACAACGATGATGTGTATAACATCGACATCGCCATGAACGAACTTCTGTGGACCCTCGACAAAGGGCAAGGCGTCTCAACAGGCCCAGATTCGATCTGGTATCCTCTGCTGCAACGTCCTCCTCTATCTGTGAAAACAACACTCCTCAAGCTACTGAACAATATCTGGCACAGTAACGATATTCTTGAAGCCGAAGCGAAGCCGAACTGCCACGAATCCGGAACGATTGCCTTCCGACCAATATGGCTCACCAGCTGCATGGCGAAACTCCCCGAGCGTATCATTAATCACCGAGCTAGAGCCGAGTGCACGGCTTGACATGCGACAGCACGCTTTTCGTGTAGGACGCGGCACCGACACACACTTTGCCGAGCTTGAGCTGTCGCTGCCCACTTCCGATGAGCACTAGGCCATCCCTTATTTTAAAAAAAATGCCAAGTTAAGAATTCCACCTCTTGAAATGTTCGTCTTGACTAGAAAACAAACATACTTAAATTTGAAGACCGTACGTTGACGTTAAGTGCTCCCCCAACGGACCTAAAGAAATGCTAGTACGAGTGACTACCCACGCGGTGGCAAGCACGCTACTGTAGTGTATGGTCTTGCAGGTCGACCAAAATCAGTGTCGTCAGGTTGATAACATTTTATGTTCGTTTTTTACCCTTCTTACATCAATAGAAGGGTATTAAGATCGCTTTAAAACTCGACTTTTTATCGGAGGCCCACAGGGCCGAGTGTCATATACCATTCGACTCAGCTCGGCGAACTGAGCACATGTCTGTGTGTATGTGTGTGTGTGTGTGTGTGTGTGTGTGTGTGTGTGTGTGTGTGTGTGTGTGTGTGTGTGTGTGTGTGTGTGTGTGTGTGTGTGTGTGTGTGTGTGTGTGCGTTACAAATAATGTCACATCGGTTTCTCAGCCATCTGTGAATCGATTTCAGTTCTGTTGACGGCAAATGGAAGCTACAACATTCCCATAGAACGCTATTGATTTTTTTTTCATTCGGGCATTTCGTTACGAAGATATGAACGGAACAGTACTTGAAGGCCTATTATAATAGTAATCAAACAGTTTAGTCTCCGATTACATACTGAGCTATTTGTGTACCGATTTTAGTTTTTTGGTGCCAAATTAAAGCTATGATATCTCCAAATAACTGGTCGAAATTTCATTATGATTGGATAATCCTTCATGGAGATATGACCAAAACAATACCTGAGAGCACATAATTGTGAGATGAAAACATACTCGTTGCAGTGCAAAACCGAACAAGACCAATCACACCAATCGATGCCGCTTGCATTCTATTGTGTCGCATCTGTTGCGTTGTATAGCACATACAGCGGACTAGCCACACTATGCGACTGTATAGAATTAGAGCAGCATCGATTGGCTCGAGTGGTCTGGTTTTGAACTGCAACGAGTATATTCGAAAATTACACAAAGTCTCCATTTAATATAACCAATTTTCAACGAACCTGTACTTATTAAGCATATTGAATCCATATAATCAAAATTGACGATTATATGAAATTGCTAATATTTATGTAATTTCTCCTTTTATATAACTAACAGAAACATGTCATTAAAGACTATTAATGGTTATATTTTAATCACATCGATGAACAGTACGTTAAGGATTGTCGAACGGTACCATTTTTAAACACAAAATATGACATATCGAATATTCCTGGACCTTCCTGGAATTTCTGATGAAAATATGTATCCAGTACCATATTGGCCATATTTGAGTTCGTAATTCTGATAAAGTGTAAGAAGGGTTCAGTCTCACCATCGGTGGATTAATTCAGGTTTTTAATTATCAATTTTGTTTAACACTACAGTAGCGTGCTTGCCACCGCGTGGATAGTCACCCGTACTACCATTTCTTCAGGTCCATTGGGGGAGCACTTAACGTCAACGTACGGTCTTCAAATTTAAGTATGTTTGTTTTCTAGTCAAGACGAACATTTCAAGAGGTGGAATTCTTGACTTGGCCATGTTTTTCAAAATAAGGGATGGCCTAATGAGCACTTCCTGATAGCGTCTTTGGACCTGTTGAAGTCGTACGACACCATCTGGTGACACGGCATATTGCGAACGGTAAAGACTTGGCGAATACGTGGTGGGATGCTGAATCTGCTGCAGAGTTGCCTCTCAGAACGCACGTTCCATAGAAGGGGACAGGTCTCATGAGTACCCGCTGGAGAATGGAGGGCCACATAGTTCCGTATTGTCGGTGATGCAGCCGATTTTCCGTGTGCTGCCCGTAAGAGTCGATAAGCTTTTGAACACGGACGACATCCTCCTCGTGGTACGAGGTGCAAAAGGGGAATGGTTGCATCGAAAATTGCAGGCCGCTGTCAAAGCTGTGGACAAGTGGGCGAAAAGCGTGGGGTTCGCCATTTCCGCGACAAAGTCGCAGACATTCTACTGCAGCCCTAGTGCGCTTCGAGAGTTGGCAAAAGAGATCACCATCAATCGAACCCCCGTCCCGAAGACTAACCGTCTGAGGATCCTGAGTGTCACGCTGGACCGAACTCTGACGTTCAAGCCGCACTGAAAAGCGATGAAGAAAGCATGCGAGTCTTGACTACAGATCCTGCAGATGATCGGAGCGAAACTCCCGCGTGGCAACCAATCACCCCTGCTGCAGGTGGGTTCGGCGCTAGTCACTGCGAAGCTGACGTACGGAGTTGGACTAGGAGGCCGACGAAGATCGGAGATCCTGCAGACTCTAGCCCCAGCGTTCAACAAAATGGCAAGCTTCGCTTCCGGAGCATTTGTGACCAGCCCGATCCGAAGCTGGAACACTGTCCATTGAATTTCTCGGAATCGGCCCTTCGAATTCTAGCTAAAAGCCGAACCAACAGCACCCTTTCATTGATCCGCCGAGCCTCTGACCGTTTTCTTGAAGTGACGGGTACTTAGCTTCCCGCTGTCGCCCATTTATCTAGACAGAGCGATCGTGTCTGGCACACACGTAAACCGTCTATAGTATACACCGATGGTTTGAAAAATGGAGCCGCATTTTGCACGACTGACCTCGTAGATTTGTTCAGTCTTCCGAAGGCATGCGGCATTTTCTCGACAGAGGCATACGCCATAAAGAGAGCGGTTTTGATACCGAACGTCAATCCACAAATGATTATTTTAACGGATTCAGCCATTTTTCTTCTGGCCATAAAATCAGGAAGGTCGGAGCACCAGTGGATTCTAGAAATCTAGATATTGTGCGTACCAAACTCATTCGCTCCTGTTGGATTCCGGAAAATTATGGGATCAACGGAAGCACCCAGGCTGACCGACTAGCGAACGAGGCTGGAGAACAATCCACTGTCCGTATGCCTAATCCGGACGAAGATGCACTGCGAGCAGTGAAACAATCTTTACGACGCCGATGGGACCAACAGGGGTACGAATCTAGAGACGCAGGCCAACCCAGCCGATCAATGTGCGCTTACACACCCCATGATCGTCCACACTAGGCTGACACACTCTTTTTTCTATTGAAAAAGGACACTCCGCTCATCTATGAGTGCTGCGGAACCGGAATCAACGTGCGGTACGTTATTCTCCACTGTTGAAAGTACGCGACAGAACGCCAAAAAGACGACGTCAGCTCTACCAACCTACAAGGTGCCTGAATAATAGCGAAGGTAATACGACCAAACTTTCCGACACGAATGCACACTAATGTGTAAAGTTTCGTTAATAAACAAACAAAAAAAAAACAAGCATTTTACTGTTTGCAAATACTATACTTGACTATTGATCACCATCTCAGATCTATAATGTTCACCGATAAGAAGCACTCATGGATTTTTAGAAGCACTTTTGGGCTGCATTTCCACTAATTTGGCAACACTTGTGTGCTACTTTCCAAAATGGTAAAGAGCCAGACCAGCCCTGAGACCTGGTTGCAGTTAAAGTTGAAGGGTTTATCATCAATTTTCAGTCATCATCAAAAAATCTAAAGCAGTTTTTTCGTTTATTATTGAAAATCTGGAAATGAAAATGTACTCACGGTGGTTCGCTTGCCTAGCAGAATACAGTGAATACATTTTCACGAACTATGTTATTCTATTTTGAACGAAAAAACTGCTTTAGAAATTTTGATGATGTCTAAAAATTGATGATGAGTCCTTCAACCTTAAACTAACTCATGGTTTTGCCAGTGCACCGGGAAAAAAATTCAAAGAGATTGTTAATTGTTAAAAAAAAAAATTATTAAAATTGTTAATATTTATGATTCCAAAATATTTTTCATGACTGCTAAAATATGCACAGACTTCATTATAAAGCACTTGGACCTGATACACAATTTGTTGATATTGGTTGGAGTACTTGACCGTAGCAATTCTAAATTCAAGAAGAAACAACAACACTAAAACAATCAAACCAACATCAACAGTAAAATTAAACTAAACAAATGATATTAATTTTTTAGTGCCGGTATACTGCCTTTATTTCCATCGATAAAATCAACCATATCGAGTTATCTATACAAGTTAACAGAAAGCCTTTTGATTATTACATTTTCAACAAAACCATCAGTATCTTAATGATCTCCAACGTCAACCATGCGGTCTACCTTTTTGCACGACCCCTCTAATTGTCTGAGACTTAATTCATGTTTCAAGATGTCCTGTACATTTCCTGAAAATTTTCAAAAATTTACTCTGATAAAAACAGATACAGCCTAAAATTCACTCAAATAAAGCTCATTTCTCGTCAACGACGTATCTGATTTTGTTAATAAAGACTGGAAAAAAGGATCAAACGTAAATTTCCCAAAACTGTCAGCACCCTCACGGAAATTAGCATCACCACCATGTTAGATTTTTTTTTATTATTCCTTGTGGAAAAGCTAAAGATTTCAAGAATTTAACATTCTAATATTTCTTCTCCTCTTCTCCTCCTTTTCAAAATCAGATGCGTCGTTTTGAATATGTTGTAGAGATTTGTCCGAAGAATCGACATCAGAAGTACTCAGATAAAATTGTCTCGATGATCTTATTGACATTTTCTACTCTATGCTTTCTAGATCAAAACAAGACTAACACTTGAAAAGAGCGGTATTCCAAAAGAGGACCTTGCAAGAAGACCTCTAGTCCAATCCTGCACGAATTTAAAACAATACAATACAAACATTTCCCCATACTGATCCACAATTTCCTGCAACCAGTTCAAATCGTTGATGGAGAACCCACCCATCGAACCTCGACCCATAATTTCTTTCCCAATCTTTTCACTACCCATCCACCCCAGTGCACCCAGCAGCTAATTTGTAAAGAATGTGTTAATTATCAAAAAATACAACAATAACCACTTCAAATCTCGTTCACTTCCCGACCTACTGCGATCCACCGATCCCCGGACGGTCGTTTGGTTTGCATTTCCCTCCCACCCTCCCGCCAGCACCCTGCTCTCACATCTTTCTGGTTCCTCTGCGAGCAGCACTTCCGTGGAGAACAACTGTTCGAATTAATAAACATCGAGTTTTCGCCTGCGCCACGAGGGGCTCCTCATAGCTTTGCCACTACTGAAGCAGCCGAGGCGCACAACAACAGCTTGATAACAGCCCTCTTTCACCCACCTCATTCTTCACCGCGCCAACCACGTTAACAAGCGCGGCCCGACCACGACCAGCACCACCGGCTCGCGCTGATAACCCATTCCGAAAAATGTTTAGAGACAGCCATTTAATAAATATGGTTAATTAATTAGCGAGAAAATGCTTAATTAAATTATTAAATGAACAATTCATAATCCTCCGCTCTCGTCTTGATTCCTATACATATTTCATTTTAAAGCACTCTTCTTTCTCGTATTTCATTTGAAGAGCTCGAATTTGAAGCGCACTCTTTTCTGTCGAAATTTGTAAAGGAATGATTGCCGTTAATTATGGATTCACCGCCGACTGCGATTGAGCCCGAAGCAACAGATGGGAAAAAAAATACCGACCTCCCATCCCCGCAAACTTTGATCTAAGCTCGGCGCGCCAGGCAGCAGACGGACGACAGCAACAAAGTAATCGATTCAATTGCAATGCCGATGTTGTTGCTGTTTGTTTTCCTCGTCATTTTTTTTTCCTCTTCCCGTCTGGGTTTTCCCCCGCCTAGCACAGACACAAAAATGTGACGATTCAATAATTGATGGCTCGAGGGGTCCGCGAGGGCTACTTGACTTCTGTCGGCCGGAGACTTTACGCAATGTTGCCCCACTGTCGGCGCGCCGGGCCACTTTGATAAGGGGCGCACCGTTTGGCGGTGGGACTGAAGAATGAAAACCGGAGAAAAGGGGATCGGAGGGCCACATAAAAACGTGATTGAAAAGCAATCAATTTTGCAATAATTCACGTCGTCGTCGATTAGCCATTGGCCATTGGCAGTTGGCCTCCATAGCTCGTTGCCCGCCCCGGCGGGTGCTTCTAATTACGGCGCCCTCTCGAGCCGGAGATTTGAAACTGGTGGCTCTAGAGAGAGAGAGCTGGAAAAAGAAAGATATGTAATTACTGGGATGATAAATCATTCGTAATTAACGCATAGCTGAGAGTGCGTTCGGCTCCCACCACCAGGGCTGCCTTGACGAACGGGAGGGCGAACTGCCCCGAAGAAGAAATTCTAAACTCAGCAAAGTGGGCTAGGTCGCAATCCTGCCAAAGAAACTCAGACTCAGACATAAATTGTCCTTATCTCAGCTACGGAATCGCTCGCAATATGTCCGCGCATACGACGAAATATCATTTTCGTTCATTCGAACATAAAAGCCGAGAAGGAAAAAAAATGGACGACGGGCAGTGCGCGAGATGATTTGTTTGTCATTATGTCCATTAGGTTGCAACAAACAAAGCAGGCCGCGTGTGACCAACAAATCGCACCTCAACGACCGTAAAAGCCTACTGCCTACTGCCTGCCTACCGAACGATGTCGAATGCATGGTCCAAGCATTTAGGGCCTGAGCTGACTGACTTTTGCAGCTTATGCTGTTGAAGGTTTGGAAGTTTTGTTTTGTTACGATCATAAGAAAAAATGCATTGTAGGGGCGCGCAGAAATATGTGCTAAATGGCTTGTTGAAAAGTGACTTATGTCACGGGGGACGGGGACGGGGGGCCAGTCAGCACAGCAGTGACAATCGCTGCACGCCATCATTTTGGAACGAGGGAGTACCTTCTCGGGACGGTTGAAGCATGACACAGTGTGGAAGGTGTCGCGCGTTTGTTGATGTTTTACTCTTTTTATTTTTGTGGCTTGTTGTTATAATGGGCATTTGTAAGGGCAGTCGGATCGTGCTGTTTGACCGCACGTACGAGATAATAGGCGCTGGATAGGCGTGAGTGATTTTACGGCGGAGATAGGGCGATATTAATGATATTTGGAGCGTTACTCACTCCGGATCACGGATTACTGTATGAGAAGAAAAAATGATTCATGTTATTGCGAAATCGAGTTGCGTGTCGATATACTTTTGGACTTGGACTAATTCTAATTTTTGTTTTAAATTATTTTCAGGTATGTACCGCAGGAAATTTCAACTTATGGGAGAAGAATTAAAGTAAGTCATCCATTTGAATCAAATCTGTACACTATATCATTAATTCATCAATTCACAGTTTGCTTATACACACTAACAAAATGTGATTTGAATTTCAGTGCCCTAAGACGTCATTTAGAACTTAAAACTGAGTTGAAAGAGATGAGAAAATTAGTTAAATCAAACACATTTTTTGTCGACTTGCGTACGTGTAAGTTTCAGGAGACATAATTTTACACGAAATCTTTGTTTATGTTCCCCGACTTTTTACAAACTTGAATTACGTCTAGTATAATTTTTTTAATTTCTAAGTGCGTAGTTAAACGTTTGACCCTACAAAGAAAATTGTCCCCTCTTTTAGCTCTAAGCCAAAGGAGGCGTAAGCAACGGAATTGTTGGAATTTTTCATACGCCATACAATAATTTTTACAATCATTCATACAACATGCTATATTCAGGCGTAATGTGGCTTGAATTAACATGAAATATCTCATTATTTTCTGCCAAATCTAGCATTCCCTTCATGGGCATTCGATAATGCAGAATATTCAATGTTTCTTATTATCTGTGTATTTACGGTGATTAACTTTGTCGATAGCTCATACCATGAGCTGAAATTCGAAATGATCTGTAAGATTAATTGTGGTACTTGACTAATCCGCCTATTTTTGAAAAATACATCTATCCACCTCTAATCTAAACGGCATGAGCTTATAATTGACGAGATATTCACGGTAAGTATACTGATAAAAGGAAATATTCAATGTTCTGCCTATCTAACACACTTAAAAGGAACGCTAGATTTGGCAAAAAATAAGGAGATGTTTCATTTAAATTTAAACAAGATAACGCCTGAATCTAGTAAGTTGTATGAAAGATTGCAAACATTGTTGTATGGCGCATGAAAGATTGCAAACAAGTTCGTTGTTTACGCCTCCTTTGGCATGGAATTAAACAATGGGAAACTCTGCATATTTTTTTCTGTGTACTCAACGAATACAACCGTTCCATCATAGTAAAATTAAATTGTTCAATTCGGACTCATTGAAATGAAACAAAAAATGCTACAAAAGTTGAAGTACACAAATAAAACAACATTGAATTTTCTGCGTTATCAAATGCACAGAAATTGCATGCTAGATTTGGCAGAATATAATGGACTACTTCATGGCAACGCCTGAATCTAGCCTATTGTAAGAAAGATTGCAAACAATTTTAAAATTAAAGCCTCCTTTGGCATGACATTAAGCAAGGGGAAATTTTATGCGCTGGTTAAAATTAATTATTGGTTTTCTATGTATTTTTTCATTGGATCTTAAAAAAAAACCTAAGGCTCTGCTTACTTCACAGAAAAAAATAATGAATTTGAGCAGTCGTGAAAACTTTTCTCTCGTCAAAATGCAAATGCAAGCGCTTCTCAACGTAATTGTTCGAATCTTTCATACACAGATAAAAATGAAAATATTGCATATTCTGCGTTATCTAATGCGCATTGGCAGAAAATAAGAGGATATTTTTTGTAAATTTAAGCCATTTAACGTTTAAATATAGCCTGTTGTATGAAATATTGCAGACATTGGTGTAAGGCGCATGAAAAATTGCAAACAATTTCGTTGTTTACACCTCCTTTGGCTTGGAATTAAACGAGGGAAAATTTCACGGTTAAAATTAATTATTTTCTTCAGTGTACTCAATGAATACAACCACTCCATCATAATAAAATTTATGCTGGATTTATCAGAGATCAAGTGATTATTGACTTAATTTCGAAAAATATCGAGCTCAACTTAACAGATGGATGTTCTTGAAATATCTGCTTGGTAATTCAAACAAAATGTTGTCAAATTTGAGTGACTATACTATTGAAGAAATTGAATAAAAAGCGATACGAGCTTAGGTCAGCGTGAAGCGGTCGTGAAAATATGGTCTCACGCTGTGGAAATTTGAGCAAGTCCAAGTAACACAGCTTCATCATACACATAGGCACCAGCTTTTTGAAATTAATCGGTAGGGGAGGGCAACAAAATCGAGAAATCAACCGAAGAATGATTTCTGTTCAATTCGGACTCATTGGAATGAATTCAAAAACATTACAACATTTAAGGAATACAGATAGAAAGAAACCTTGAATTTTCTGCGTGATCTAATGCACATAAAGTGAATGCTAGATTTGGCAGAAAATAATGAGATATTTTATGTACAGTTAAGCCAGATTACATTGGCATGGAATTAAACGAAAGGAAATTTTACGCACCAGTTAAAATTAATTATTTTTTCCTGTGTACTTAGTCATTCGATTTTTGAAAACCTGAATCCCTGCTCACTTCACAGTAAAAAATAATGAATTTAAACAGCCATGTAAAACTTCAGGTCGTCAAAATGCAAACCAAAGCAAGCGTATACAACGTAATTGTTTGCAGTCTTTCAGACAACAGACCTGATTGCAACGAAATCTGGCTTAAACTTGCATGAAAGATCCCAATAATTTATGCCAAATCTAGCGTTTCCATTATGTGCATTAGATAACACAGAAAATTCAGTGTTTATTTCAAACTGTGTATAAAACGTCCCTATGTCCTTGTTAGAGTGTAATAAAGGGTGAAACGGTCAAAAATTGACAAAACATGATTAAAGCGACACTGATTAGTTTATTATACAGGGTGTTCGGTTAATTAGTGCAAACAATTTAAGGGGTGATTGAAGATCATATTTGAAGGAAACAAATTGTTCTACGCATATGATCAAATCTAAAAAATCACTGAGTTATTAAACTGTTTTGGTCTATGCTTGCCAGAAATTGGCTCTAAGTCTTAAATTATGCCATTAAACACCAAAATGTTACCTTTATCGGATGGTTTGGTAAATTTCTTACTTAAAAGTGTCCTTTTCACTTTAAGTAAGTTGCGTTTAGATATATTTTAGGGACAAACGAATCTTAAACTTGTGTTTTTCTACGGAATTTCCCTTATTATTTAAAAAAAATACGTAAAAAAGTTTATTGATTTGTCCAACCAAAAGATACCTTTCATAGTCTTTCTTTGGAAACAACTTTCTACCTTGTTTAATTTTGTCGCAATTTCGTACTAAACACATCTGGTTATAAATCAATGGTTGCGTTAAACACGAATTCAACCCCACCGTGCGTTGCTGTTGACGTCTGTTTGCAGCACGCTTAGCATACTTGATCACCACGCGGAGTGACGGTATGAAAGATGCAAAATCTAAACAGAAACTTACAGCTTGCAGAAAACAAACATGTATTCTCCGGAAAAGCTGGCGGATATTCATCTCTGTTACGGTTTTGCCAAATGTGTGGCAAAGGCAGCTCAACAAGAATATGGACGCGATTTCCCAACCGTCGACTGCCAAACGCAAGATTTGATTCTGAACGCCAATTTGCATTGAATTGTTCTTTACTTTCAACTGTTTTTTTAGTTCTCTTGAGGTTTTTCTTTACGATTGCCCAATATTTTTCAATTGAGCGCAGTTCCAGCGAGTTTGGAGGGTTTTTTAACTTGGGTACGATTTGCACAGTATTGGCGCTATACCATTCTTGAGTCATTTTTCCGTGGCGCCAAGAAGTGAGATCTGGCCAAAACAGGAACAACTTTGTTTCTTCAGGAAAGACAATAAGCGTTTTTGCAAGCATATCTTTACAGAAATATCTTGGTCATGAAACTTTCGCTTTTCAGCCCACGGGTGCATATCGCCTCCCAAAACCAGGTATTTTTTCAGGAACATTGATTTTTTTCTCTATTTAAACATATTTTGACCCTTTCCTTTTCCGGTAGCCGTACACAACTCTTGACCTGCGAGCTGCTTGAAGTCAACCTTGACGTATATTTCATCGATCATTACGATGCAATCAAACTTGGTCAACAAACTCGTGTACAACTTACGCACTCTTCCTTTGGCTATTGTGTTTTGCTTATCATTTCGATTTGATATCACTGTAACCTTATATTTTAACAGTCCGGCTCGTTGTTTTGCTCTTTGCACTGTTGGTGGGACTTTCCCAATATTTTGACGAAAAGGTTGGGATTGCGTTTGAAAAGACATGAAACTATTCTTCCGGTCAGTGCGGCTTCCTGGTTTTGGTTACGTTCTCCGAACATTTTCATAACATTTGGCAATATTAAGTGATTTTAGCAAGTTGGCGTGCGAATAATTTGGGTTTTGCTTATACGTGTGCAAGATTTTGACACGGTGCTCTTCTTGTTTCGACGACATTTTGAAAACAGGATAGATTTGGAAATACAAAATAAAGTCAACATTTTGTATACCTTACGTCAACATTTACAAAATAACTAAGTTTTGACCGTTCCACCCTTTAGAGATATGAAATTCAGTCTTTATTGCCCTATGCTGGATTTCAAAAAGGCTTCCAATGAATACCTATAAAAACTTTACAAATTATCAATCACGATCTATCAAATGTGATTGTTCCTTCCAATACACAGAAAAAAAAACATTAATTTTAAAAAGCGCGTAAAATTTCCCCTTGTTTAAGTCCAACCCAAAAGAGGCGTGAACAACGATATTGGTTGCAATCTTCCATGCGCCATACAACAATTTTTGCAATCTTCCATACAACAAGCTGGATTCTGGCTTAAATTTACATGAAATGTCCCATTATTTTCTGCCAAATCTAGCATTTCCACGTCAAATCTGTCGTGCCAAATCTAGTAGTCCACGTCATCTAATACACTTTCGATAGATTTATCACCATCTTTTAGTATCTGCAATAACATACCTCGTTGTACCTTTAAACCTTACAATTTTCTCTTTATTTATGTCATCGCTCAGTAGGAACTGCTCAACTTCCAAACGGAACTTGAAAGATGCGGTGTCAAATCGACAGTCAATATACATATTTATTTTATAATTTGATTTATCAATCTCTTCAATCGCACGAGTAGTCTGTGGTTGATTTTCTGCCTCAAAATGTTTTGGAAGCTTTCTCTTTTTTGGCGTCTTAGGTGCTCATAATGAACACCATAATCTTTGAACCAGGATAGTTTGGAAAGCATTCAATATCTCATTGAAACTATTTGGTCATGCGCATGAAATCAAAAGGATCTTTTCGGACTCATACAGATTTTCAAAGACTTTGTTCAAAACATTATTTTGCCAACAAGCTTTAAGTACCTGAGTTTCACAATACTTTAAGCAGCTTCAATTATCCCCCTAACACCATTTCAATCAATATAGGTTCACAACAGGCTATCATGCATCTTCATCTTCTTTTAGCATTTCAAGGTTATTGCTTTTGCAATTCGCATTTTGCTTGCTATCAAGTTAGTGTTCTAAATGCACTTCCACCGTTATTAGGTAAGAGCTTTCGATGCCAGGTAGAATTTTTTCTTCGTGAAAAAAAACCTATACCAGACCGGGAATCGAACCCAGCCACCTCAAACATGGAGGTTACTCCTTGTAATCATCTTAAAGTCCCTTGAGGACATTGTCGAAGACTCCATCTGGAAAGTAGAATAACATAATCTTAGATTTTGGAAAGTTTGCAAAGCATTGAATATCTTGCAGAAATTTTCGGTCTCCTCAAAATTCAGGTAATTATTCAAATATTAATTAAGCCAAAAATAATTCAAGACTTCATGCGGTCTGTAGTACACGATAGCTAGATAGTAGCACGAACAGCTTCAGGATAGTTTGGAAAACACAAAATACGTTACTAAAACTCTTTAATGCTGAACATATCTCCAAAAGGTGTTCATAATCTTCACGGCATGCATGGATACTCCCGAGACATTTTTCAAAACATTATCTCACCTCCTTGCCCTGTAGTTTAAGAATACTTTGGAGAGTTTCAAATATCGTACTTAAAAATGTCAAGCAATAAAGATTGTCAAAAGGGTATTTTGAATTTCTTGAGCTCCTAGAAACTTGAAAAATCTTGTTCAAGTCTTTAATTGACCAGCAAAATTTTAGCTTGTGCATTGTTTGGCGAGAATTGGATATCTTATCAAAACAGTTCGATATGATCCAGTCAGAAAGCTCTATTAAAATTCAACGAAATCACTTTCAGGACCTTTTTATGGCTTCAATCGTCAGTAAATAGTCAAGATCTGAACTCCAGCTTACTTTGAAGCACAACAAATATCTTACTGATATCTAATCATGTCCAGACAATTTGTCCTCTTGGACTCTAGCGCTTTTCAGGCCTAAGGACCCGAATAGGACAATGGCTGCAAAAACTACAGAATGAATAAAAGTGTACACGGTTTTCGGCTAATTTGTTCTACATCAATTCTTCCACCTGGGAAAAAATATGAGTTTAAGGCCTAATTGACGACCTAGAACATACTGAATATGATGAGGCTCAGAAAGAATAAATAAATTCCTTATTAATAGTGTAAAGCATTGTTTTAGAATATGGAACCTACGTATTATTGAATTTTTGTTGGTAAACGTTGAATATTTTTATGTCTTTCTGGGATGTTCTACGTAATCCAAAATGCACTTGAGTTCAGATCTTCAGATCTACAGTTGTAACAGTAGCTTTGAGGGCCATATATAAGATTATTATATGTATTCAAACATATTGAATGAACCTTTTGGAAGGTTAACAGTCATCATTTGATAATTTTGTGATGTTTTAGGTCACCAAAATTATCCTTGAGTTCAGAACTTAACGTCTACAGTAGTAACTATAGCTTTTTGGGCTACAGAATGTTACTTCACGTATTTAACCATATGCAGTGAATATTTTGAAACGTAAACGAACATTACGAGATAAACTGGGATGATCGGGGCTATCCAAACTGTCCTTGAGTTCAAAACAAAAGATCTTCAGTTGTCACAGTAGCTTTTTGGAGTATGCCAAGGAACACTATACAGTATTCATTGTATAGTGTAGAATAGGTCAACAGACACAATGCGACAATCTTGAGATATCCTAGGTCATCCAAACTGTCCTCAATTTCAAACAAAAGTTTTGGGCTATATAAGGTGACTAAATGAATTCAAACATATTCAATGAATCTTTTGGAGGCAAAACAGTCACTATTTTATAACTTTATTTCTGATTCTCTAGTTCATTTAAATTGTCCTGGCGTTCAGAACATAAGATTTGCAGTAGTGACAGTAATTTTTAGACAAACACAAAGTTAAAATGAATATTCAAACACAAACAATTCATATTTTTAAAGTTCAACAAAAAATATTAAGCAATAAAATATGTTCTGGGTCATCCAAACTATCCTTGAGATCAGAACATAGGACCTACAGTTGCAAAAAAAAAGCATTCTGGGCTATGGAAAGCTACGTTGTATATTGAAACATATTTATTGATCATCTTAGAAGACCAACAGACATTACGAGATAATCTTCTAGTTATCCAAACCATCCTGGGATTTACAACACATAATCTACAGCTGTAACTAAAGCTTTCTATACCAAACAAGTAACAATAGGTATTTCAATAATTTAAGTGAGGCTTCTGAAAATTAAAAAGATATAACAAGATATCATGCGATGTTCTAGGTCACCAAAATTGCCCTTGAGTTCAGAAGTTAGGATCAACAGTCGTATTTGCTTTATAACCTATGGTGAAAGGTGAGGATATGCATTCAAACACATTCAGTGAATCTTCTGTAAGGCCACCAGTCATTCTCAAATTATCTTGGGATGGTCAAGTTCATAAAAACTGACTTGAATTCAGAACATAAGATTAAGATACAGCCTTTTGGGCTATACAAATCTATGATAACTATTCAAACATGCTCAATGCATATTATGAAACGTCCACAGACATCGTAGGATAATGACCTAGGTCATTCAAAACATATGGTCTACAATTGTAGCAGTAGCTTCGTTGGCTATACAAAGAATATTGCATTGTACAATCTGAACGGCTTGCGTAGTGCTACGTCATATATCCAAACAACCCAATAGGGCTGTACCTCTTAGTTTTCTCTCACAATTTCAAACATGTGATTGATAAGTATAACCCTCTAGGATTCGAGTAAAACCGGACTTTTATTGAAAAAATAGCTACAAACTTTCATGAAAATCGTTCTTTTTTTCAATTGGGATGATGGAATTCTTAAGATGATGATGATTGAGACTGATAGCCGGAACAAGACCATCAATACAGTGAACATTTTGTGTTTTTGTTCTGAAAAGTGTTGGATTTGGAAGCTGCTTTTTGAACGTTGGGTTTGGGTTTTATGGAATGGATCTCCCCAAATTCATTAGAGCTGACAATTTTTTTCAACCAGGTAGGCATCCAATTAGTCAGTCAGTCAGTCAGTCAGTCAGTCAGTCAGTTAGTCAGTCAGTCAGTCAGTCAGTCAGTCAGTCAGTCAGTCAGTCAGTCAGTCAGTCAGTCAGTCAGTCAGTCAGAAAACATGCTCAATAGGAATTTACAAGCACGGGCATTCCGTTGATTCCGTGAAAGGATTGAGTCACTCGTCAAATGCAAGTGCTTGTGTTTAGTAGCATACTGAAAAAACCTGCTACAAAGTTGACAGGCGGCAGTATGGTGAACTGAATTTTAAGCTATAAATACTCCAAATTACTCAATACCAAAATTACTCAATTTTCATGGCTCTGTGCTAATTTCCACCCAACCCTGGGTCTGTGATTATTGCTGGATAACATCTCACAAAATTTCCCGCAAGAGACGGTGTCTTAAGACAGGAATGTACTCAGCCTGAAATATAAGCAAGCGATACGAATTTTAAGTTAGAGATAACGAAAAGTTTGATATATTAACGAATCATGCGTGAGTATACTCACAGCTGACTATGTGACAGTGACTTTGAATTGTGAAACTCTGTCCATATAAGTGCTGAAATGGCTCCAGCATCTCTGGTTATGATTTCAGAAGGTACTTAAATTCGTGTTGGTAATTTGAGCTTTATCTCAATACTGTTCCAATGTCAATCTTATCTTGTTATATTCTTTCCTCCTTTATTTAGTGCTGATATATGATGCTATCATAGTGCAAATTTCAGTTGCTCCTGAATTTGAAAGCTAGTTGTTTTCTGTCTTCACACAGTCTTCAATGGTTAATCAGGTTTCAAAGCTCCTTTATGCCCTTACCTAGCATTTCGTGTTCTGCAAAAAAAGACATCATGGATCATGATTTTAGAGTCTTTGATGAGTTATCAGACTGGAAGTTGCAACTCTTTAATGCCAAAATTCCTTGTTGCTACTCTCTAGCTGCATTCATCTTAGACTCCTTCTTTTGTTCAACTGACTTTGTGATTTTATCTATAAAGTTATTTTTCGAACTGAATGTGTATGTTCAAGTCAAACATGCAGAAGTGCAACCTGTAGTCAGCTGTAAACTCCGCGTTAATTCACTTCTCATCATTCTCTTCAAATCCCCAATAACCTTGCCCCATAAAACACTCAGGAAGCATCCACCGTCCCGAAAAAAAAAAAAGTGAAATCACTTTCAATCTCCTTGCTCTAGGAAGAGAATAACACCACACACACCGCAACAACAACAACAACCGGACACCCCGGTCCCCAGTCAAGCAGGTTCGTCCGACAGCTCCAACCCAGCGGCATAAATCTCCACTGCTCTACTGCACTTGGACAAACTCCGACGACGAAAAACGAGACAACTTTGTGGTCAGTGCAGCAACAACCCATCACCGGGCGGTGGCGATCGGGCACGAGTCTTGCCACGATGGTGGTTTGCCAAAGTCGTGCTCGGTCGTTCGGTCGTCATCATAGTTTAGTAGGGTAAGATTTGAAAAAAGAAAAAAAAACAAAAACAGCTCACCAAGCCACCGAGAGTTAGTTGAGCTCATAAATCAACCTAAAGCTTACACACTAGCCGAGAAGCGACTAACCAACCAACCGACCGGCCGACCGACCGACCAAGGCACGAGATCACGATAAGCGCGAACCACACCCAACCCAGTGAAGTATGTTTCGTTTTTTCTCGAGAGTGCTCTTTTCGAATTACATGAAGTACCTCCGCAAGCAGCAAGAAATAGTTGCCCATTTGCGACTACCACGGAGGACCACGCAGCCTTTGCTAGGAGATATTATTCATTTGGGGAACAGTCCGACCCAGCTCAAGTGCCGCGCACTGTGGTCGTTGTGAGAAAAATGTTACCGTTCGGACCATTTGATAAATAAATTAGAAAAATGGCAGCGGATGATAATTAAACTATTACATCACATAATTATTTCATTTTTCTTCACACTCGCTTCGGAGCCCGCACGGGTTCGTCGCTTGCCTGCCCGCTGGAGTCGTTTTTTTCGAGCGCCTCGACTCGCCACTCGGCGGGGATCACTCGCCGCCAACTAGACCTACGACAGCGCCGCGACGACGATGATGATGATGATCGTTATCGTAAAGGGACGACTGATCGATTTTCGCCTACTGCTGTGCTACTTGTCGCTGTTGTTGTTGTTGTTGTTGTCGGGGAAAAGCGTGAAATCGTGACCACGTGCTAAAGACCGGGAAATCGGGACCGGGATCGGGTGTTTTTCGTTTTCAGGCTTGATTTTGATAGCAAACCGTAGCAACCTGCCAATTTAAACTAGAACCAAATGACGAGCTTCGGGGGTTTGAAAGGCGATGCGATCGCGCGTTCCACCAATAGGTGTTATTTCCTGCTCCGAGCGGGAATGGGTTTTTCATGACTCCGGTCGGGTGCGGAATTGATGGGTTCGTGGTATGATTTTAGCTAAATTTTATGGGACCATTAGACGCAGGGGTTGGCGAAGGGTTTGGTTCGGCCGATAAGTGTGAATTGGTACATTTAAGGGAAAATGGTGTCAGGCGTGAGTGCGGCAAGACTCAGTTGAAATATTTTTGGAATGCGATCTGGTAGAGTCGGAGAAAGGGGCCACTTTTTTCAGGAAGTTTGTATTGAACGTAAGTTTGATGTAGATATTAATGTTAAATCAAAGCAATGAACTGTTAACTTGGCTCACATGAGGACGGCGTGATTGCCAATCATCTCAGTGGTCTGGTTCCAATTTTATTCTGTTAAACTAAATACCGGGGATGTGACGAATTGTTCAAAGGATGTCGAAAAGTTCATGTCGTCTCTAGCAATAGGGGCGTCGAAATCTTATTTTCTTTGGATTTTGAAACTCGATATTGACAAGATATGTTAACTGCTGTTTTTCTTGCTTTTTAGGATGCTTTTGATAATACAGTCATCCCCTCCCCCAATAGTGCGGTTTCAAATGACGCCGTTTCCATTAATGTTGTTTTCGACGGTTTCCACTAACGCGCTTCGCCGAGGGACACACTGCGTTCATGAAAACTCGTAGCTTATGGAATTTGACCTAATTGGTAAAATTACCAACATAGTATATCTCGTAGTATTGAAGCATATTGAAAGTTTCTACCGTAAGCAAAGTTAGTTCACTAAACTAAAAGGTCACTAGATAGTTGTTCAGAATTGATCATCTCAAGTAGAATTGCCTTAAGCATCCAGCTTTATCAGGTTTTATTAAAGTTTTATGAAAGCCACTAGAAAACAATTTTGATTTAATACGGCAGTAAGAAGTGCAAATAGGTTTAAAATTTTAGTCAGGTGTATGGGAATCTACACAGCTTCTTCTTGACAATCTTAAAACCTTGTCTTTTAAAGTTCCTTTTACTTCTATCAAAGGTTTTATTTTGATATTATGAACTCATATAATGCTGTTTTGAAATGCTGTTTTAGGACTCATTCAAATTATCTTATTGTGGTCAGTCGAAAAACCATTTTAGACCCATTTTGCCTCCAGTAAATAATTTCAACGGCAAATTGACATTGAGAAAAGTCACCAGATGAACAAATAGTTTAATATTAGCCATTGCGAAGATAAATTGGCTTTTTGGAAAACTGTGTTTTCTTCCAATTGCCATATTGAAATACATAAATTAATTGAAATGTGGAACAATAAATACACCAAGTTTGAAATGTAATGCAAATGAACTGAAGAGCAGAAAATCGAACAACGCAGAACAACAAAAACCAACCACGATATCACGCAGTGAAGTTTGACAGCTGTGGCCATTTGAAAGTATCTTGGTTTTCATGGGAGCCAATAGTTTTTAAGAATGTTCTCTACACCCAAAATAAAAAAGCAAGATTGTAATGCAATTCCGCATGATTTCGTTTCATTTCCCGTAATGGATCGTAACTTGGTGAAAATATGCAACGTTGGTCGTGGGCAAAAAACCAATACATCACTTCGCTTAATAAAAATTCAATGTGTGCGTGAGGTTGTGCAGTTGATTAGTATTAGTAAATTCAATGGCTCACAAAAACAAGATCACGATCCACAACTGAGATTCGAACCGCGGTCTTCAGCGTGAAGGCTCTCCATTGTCACCATGCAGCCACTATAACAAGTTGAGTTGATCGGAATATAAGCCCTTCCGTTCCTTCGATTGTCGAGGCACTCAACGTTACAACAATGAAGCAAATGTCGCTTGCACACACTTGCATGGCTTGTTTGTACATAAAAAGCTTTGTGGATTATGATGGGCAAAGTTGCCTTTTCAGAATCATGCAGATTTCTCAAGATATGATTGCAAAAACTGCAATTGCATTTTTGCTACAATTTCAACGTTTTGGGTGTAGTGGTCATAACACCTTTCACTAGAACATTTTCAAAAATTTTGACATCTTGTTTGCTTGTAGCTATTTTTTTTTTCAATAAAACCCGGTTTTACTTATTAGTCACATGTTAGAAATTGTGAGAAAAAACTACGAGATATAGCCCTATTGGGTTGTTCGGGTATATGGCGAAGCACTACGCAACTAAATGTAGGCCGTTCAGATTATATAATGCAGTATTCTTGGTATAGCCAATAGAGCTACTGCTAAAATGGTAGACTATATGTTTTGAATGACCTAGGCCATTATTCTACGAGGTCTGTGGACTTTTCATAATATTCATTGAGCATGTTTGAATAGTTATCATAGTTTTGTATTGCTCAAGGGGCTTTATCTTAACCTTAAGTTCTGAACTCAAGTCAGTTTCTATGAACTTGACCATCCCAAGATAATCTGAGAATGATTGGTGAGCTTACAGAAGATTCGCTGAATGAGTTTGACTGTATATCGTCACCTTTGATAGGTTAAAAAGCGAATGTTACGACTGTTGATCCTAACTTCTGAACTCAAGGGCAGTTTCCCATGATAACTTGTTATAACTTTTTAACTTCCAGAAGACTCACTTAAATTATTGGAATACTTATTGTTATTTGTTTGTTCTTGAAAGCTCTAGTTACATCTGTAGTTTATGTGTTTTAAATCCTAGGATGGTTTGGATGACTTGAAGATTATCTCATAATGTCTTTCAAGATATTCATTGAATATGTTTCAACACACAGCGTAGCTTTCTAAAGCCCTGAAAGCTTTTGTTGCAACTGTAGGTCCTATTTTTGATCTCAAGGATAGTTTGGATGACCCAAAATCTAGCATATGCTTTGTAATTTTTATTGACGTTAAATAATATGAATTGTTTATGTTTGAATATTTATTTTAACTTTGTATTGCCTAAAAATAACTGTTACAACTGCAAATCTTATGTTCTGAACGCCATGACATTTCAGATGACCTAGAGGATCAGAAAGTTATAAAATATTGACTGTTTACCCTCCGAAAGATTCATTGAATATATTTGAATACATATAGTCACTTAATATAGCCCAAACTCCTCGCACGGAGAATATATAACATAACAATTAATGTAGCCCAAAAAGCTACTGTTACAACTGTAGATCTTATGTTCTGAACTTAAGGACAGTTTGGATGACCTATAATATCTCAAGATTGTCACATTATGTCTGTTGACCTTCTACACTATTCAATGAATATTGTTGAATAAATGTCGTTCCTTTGCATACTCCAAAAACCTATTGTTACAACTGAAGATCTTATGTTCCAAACTCAAGGATAGTTTGAATGACCCCGATCATCCGAGTTTATCTCGTAATGATTAGTTACGTTCTAAAATATTCACTGCATATGGTTGAATGCGAAACGTTACTTTGTAAAGCCCCAAAAGCTATAGTTGCTACTGCAGATCTTGAGATCTGAACTCAAGGACATTTTTAGTGACCTAGAACATCACAAAATTATCAAATAATGACTGTTAACCTTCCAAAAAGTTCATTCAATATGTTTGAATACATATCATATTTGGCCCTGAAAGCTACTGTTGCAACTGAAGATCTGAAATTCTGAACTCAAGTGCATTTTGGATAACCTAGAACATCCCTGAAAGATATAAAAATATTTATCGTTTACCAGCAAAAATTTAATAATGCGTATGTTCCATATTCTTAAACAATGCTTTAAACTATTAATAAGGGATTTATTTATTCTTTCTGAACCTCATACTATACATGGTATGTTCTAGATCGTCGTCAATTAGGCTTTAAACTCATATTTTTTCCAAGGTGGAAGAATTGATGCAAAACAACTTTGCCGACAACCGTGACACTTTTATTCATTCTGGAATTTTTGCAGCCATTTTCCTTTTCGGGTCCTTAGGCCTAAAAAGCTCTAGAGTCCAAGTAGACAAATTGTCTAGACATGAAAAGATATCAGTAAGATATTTGTTGTGCACCAAAGTAGACTGGAGTTCAGATCTTGACTATTTACTGACGATTGAAAAAAAAGGTCCTGAAAGAGATTTTGTTGAATTTTAATAGAGCTTTCTCACTTCTCACTTTCTCACTGGATTATATCGAACTGGTTTAATAAGATATTCTATTCTCTCCAAACAATTCAGAAGCTAAAATTACGCTGGGCAATTGAAGTCTTGAACAAGGTTCTTTCTATGAGCTCAAGAAATTCAAAATACCCTTTTGACAACCTTTAAAGCTTGAAAAGATTAGGTACGGTATTTGAAGCCCTCCAACGTATTTTTAAACTACAGGGGCAGGAGTAAGCTATAGTTACTATTGTAGATCTTAAGTTCTGAACTCAAGGACATTTTTGGCGACCTAGAACATTACAAAGTTATCAAAAAATGACTGTTAACCTTCCAAAAGGTTCATTCAATATGTTTGAATACATATCATAATCTTATGTGGCCCTGAAAGCTCCTGTTACAACTGTAGATCTAAAGTTCTGAACTCAAGTGCATTTTGGATAAACTAGAACATCTCAGAAAGATTCAAAATATTTAACGTTTATCACCCAAATTTTATAATGCATATGTACCACAATCTAAAACAGTGCTTTGTACTATTAATAAGGCATTTATTTTTTGCTTCCTGAACCTCATCATATTCAGGATGTTCTAGGTTGTCAATATGTCCTTAAACTCACTTTTTTTTGTATGCTTTCCAGGTAGAAAAATTGATGCAGAACAAATTTGTCAAAAATAGTGTACACTTTTATTCATTCTGCGATTTTATGCAGCTAAGAAACAAAGATGTAGTCCTTCGTCAAATTCTGCGAATCCAAAGACAGAGTCAAAACTAAATGTCGCCAGCAGGCAAACCCATTGCACAGTGGTCCAGAATGCAGATTTAGCTGGAAAGATACATTTTCAGCCTAAGTTTGAAGTTTTGGAGCAAAATTGTCTTCCACACAGGGGTTTCTAATGACAAGGCGCTTCTTTTGGTGTGAAAGGAAACTAGGGTGGTCCTTATTTTCTGAGAAATCGGAAATCTATCATTTTATTTGAAGAAATAAAGGCCTACATCGTTCAAAAAAGTTGTAGAATTAATTTCAAGCAACTTAATTTTTTTCTGTAGCTTTTGATGTGACTTAGCTTTTTTTTTCCTACGTAGCTTAGGGTGTCCCTATAAAAATCTGTTATTTTGCTAAATTTTTTTTTATTTCAACTTTTTCAGCTTTGTCTTCTCATTGATTCTAGAACAATAAAAGTTACTGAAATTGTCTCTATCGTATGTCAAACAAAAGTTATTAAGGTTTTTGTAAACAAAATAGGCCTTTTACAAATGTTCGTTTTTCTAGTTGAGGCAAAGCAGAAAATTATTTCTTAGCAGAATTTGAAAATATTTTTATCATTGTATATTCTGTCTGAGAATTGGATATAAGTTATTTTTTTGAATTGAGTAAAGCACATTTATAAAGGGAGTAATTTTTTAAGAAAATCGTTAATTGCTCGTCAACGGTAAGAGACATCAGCAAGATTTACACGTCAAAACTTTCGTCATTTCAAGTTATAACAATCATCTGGAGACAACATTGTTGACAAATTTGAAATGAAAAAGTTACTCTAATTTGGTCATATCGAAAACTAAAGAAAAAATTATACGAGCAAAGAAGCTTGAAACTATTCATTTGTTATTAGAAACAACTTTGTGGTAGACAATATTGCTCCAAAACTTCAAACTTAGGCTGAAAATGTATCTTTCCAGTTAAAATCGCATTCTAGACCACTGTGCATTGTTCATAATATATATGTTCTTGTGAATTGAAAACTCATGTTTCTCAAAAACATGACCAGTAACAGCATATCTGATCTCATATTTGAATTCACCGCAGCAAAATCGAAAGCATTCAATATGACATGCCGATGGGAGCGAAAACAGTTTCTATTTTGCCGACCACTGTAATCGACAGATAATCACCATAACCGGAAGCAAACAACTGATAAAAAAAAAATTAATTACCATCCTACGCCATCGATGTATTCAAACTTGTAAGCCCCTTGATTCTGTTTTCTCCACGAGGCCCACTTCCTGCTTCTATCAACATTGACTTCCTCCACCTCCCTCAATTGCCACTACAGTGCGCACGCAGCCACCACGCAAAACAAACCACCGCCGAAAGCAAACAATAGCAACACGAACAAACAAGCAAACAAACCAAACCACTGCCGATCTGGTTGACACTTTTGTTCACGATGATGTTTACTTTCGGCCTCACTCTCTTTCTCCCCATCTCTTTCCCCATACAAAAGAAGTCCCAACCAGTAGGCGTTGGAATTAACATCGCCTGCCATGTGCACTTGTGTTTTCACTCGCAGCCGACGACTTGCGAAAAATGAATCGCCTCACCCTTCCAGTGATCAATCGGAGTGTTCCAGTCGATCAACAAGTCTCCATTTCTCGAACCGCTTCTCTTTACTTTTTTTGCGGTGAGGTTATGTAATCTCCCAGTGCGGCGACCGACGTCAGCCAACAACCAACAACAACGAACAGAGGGCGGCTCTTATTGCAATCAGCCCCTTTTGGGGTTCTCTCTCTCTCTCCCTCACTCACTTGCACTCCTTCTTTTTTGTTTTCTTTTGGGTTGCATGAAACGAAATCGGAGGGAAAAAGCCGTCGTTTTTAAAATAAGTGCTTTTTGAACTACTTTTAACGATCTCCGATAACCGGTCCGGCCGGGCCGATGATGATGGTGACAAATTCCTGCTTGTACAAAAATACTGAGGAGCACTTCTTCGCGCGCGATTAGATAGGGCGGTTGAGCACTGGTAAGTGGATCCATTAGGTTCGTCTGATGGCAAGCGCGTTCGAAGCCGTGAATAATTACTTCATTCGGAAGAGATTTCGCAACTTTCGGCGGGGAAAATAAACGGCGCGCAATGCCGACAGGGCAGAGGAAATCGAATATTTTCAATTTATATGCTAATGCCAGACAAAGCGTGTGTTCCGTGGAGTCGGGAGATGATGGCGACAATCTGGCTGGCTGATTGACAGGTTGAGATAGTTAGAATTTCGTTACGACCGGGGAAGGTCAAGCTGCTGGTTGTCATAATTTGAATTGATTCTCATCTCCTTCGTGTGGAATTCGAACAAAACGAAGCGCATAAGTACAACATCCTTGAGTTGGACTCCGATCTAGATCACCCCAATAACTGTCACCGAGCGAGCCATTGTTGTTCACTCACGACCAGCACGAATAGAATTGGCAGCGCGGAGAGGCCGCATGGGACAACAAATCGCTCAATACTAATTAGTGCTGATCGCAGCCGTCGGAGAGGAATAATGCGATCAGTGATTCGATGAATGCCATCTTCCTCATTACTGACAATTGCGCTCCGATTTCACAACTATTGATCACAGGTGAGGGATGCATCGACTGTGTTGAATGTATGTGATTGTGCGGAAAATTTCAACATCGATTCGATTGTATTGAAGAGTAGTGAATGAGTGATAAGAGCGATTTCAATGTGAGCAGTGAACCAATAACTAATGATTATTTATCGCTAAAGCTTGATGATGATTGATTTAAAAACAAAAATTTCCTTTTTTCGAATGATGAATAAAAAAAGCTAAAATAATTAGGCTGCATTGGAAACGTAGACTATCTTTAGGCTAATAGCTTGTCAATAAACAATTTGCTGACGATTTCGACGCATTGATCCGTAATCACGCTTACTACTACCGTACTGCAAGTTCAAAATCGTTGAACATGTTCTTACATAGCCGTAGGAACGCAAAGAGAAAGTCGACAAAGACAGTCGCTATGTCTTAGGCCATGTATGTTTGAGCTTACTTTAACATTCTACGCCCTTCAGCGGCCTACTGGGTTAATCGGAACATTCGCATGGACGAAAACATGCATGCATGTTTAGTCTTCTTCGCAGGATTGTTGGATAGATCTTACGCTTCAAGTTGGCCCAGAAATTCTCCATGGGACGCAGCTGGGGGACGTTGGGCGAGTTCACCGACTTGGGTACCACATCGATATTCAGCCGCTCCATCTCCTCCAACGATCGCTTCGAGTAGTAAGGCCGAAGCCAGATCCGGCCAGAACACCGCATCTTCGCCCTTATGGTATTTCTTGATGAACGACGCAACTCCCGGCAGACATTTCGTACTATAAATTTCCCCGTTCACGACCAGTTCGGAGCAAAAGAAGAGCGACTTTGACATCCCTTTCTCGCTTACTGTCAGCCACATCAGCACCTTCTTGGGGAACTTGGTGTGTGAAATGAACTTTACCTCGGAGCTCAATTACTTCATAGGGGAAGTAAAATACGAAGTAAAAAAATGCCCTGCCAATCGTTGCCATCGAGGGTGAGATAGGTCTCGTCGTCCATCATCACCGCCACGTCGCGATTCGCCGCTGCTGCTGTGTCATTACCTTCAGCTCCGAAACCAGTGGACGCGACTTCCGCTTCCTGACATGTATGTTCATGGTCGTCAGGTACTTTTTCACTGTTTGACGGGTTGAACCGGTTTCCTCTTCAGCATCCTTTGGAGCTTCTTGTCGCTCAGGGTCGTCGGTCGTCCGGTACCGGGCTTTCTTTCGATGCTCTGATTGTTGTTTAACTATGCCACGATATTGCAGATGCCGGAACGGGCGTATCCGGCGTCCACAAAGTGCCGCACGATGTTTGTTTTCGACACGGCAACAATTTTTTAACAAAATTGTTAAACAATCTGTAAAACGAGAAACTTCTACTTTTTCTTCCATTATCAACACGACTTTCCGCCTTGTAGTGGTTTATCTCCCGTAATTTCGATGCATCTTTGATGATTTCTTGTCTAGGAATGTGATTTGAACCCGTAATTGTAGGGTAACAGCTGCCCCAAGTTACACGCTTGTCGTATTTCAGTTGAATATACTTCTTTGCGACTGAATACGGTCCTCAACAAGCTGATACAATTTATTTTGAAAAGACAATGCTACTTGGGGTGTATGTTCTAAAATAATCCATTGAGATGCTTTTAAAATAACATTTGAAATTAAAAAAAAATCTAAGCTAAGATGATGAAAAAACCTGTGATGAGATTCTTAGAGAATCATTAGTTAATTTCTGAGAGAATATTTAAGTATTTTTGGGAAAAAATCTGAGGGAACATATGAAGATATTCGATGATAACCTTTTGCTAAAATTTTGTAAAATTTGCATCTTGTATTCTGGAAGAATTACTGATGATATTTTGACTGCTCATCAAAAAAAATCATTGAAAAGTTGATATTCAAAATAATGATTAATGTGTGGGGATTTCTAAGTATTTTCTGGTATTTTTTCAGACATTTCCTGAAAAGCAAATATTTACAATCTGAGTAGTATTGAACCAAATGGGTTAGTTCATTGCCTGAAAGCTAATATTGTATTAAGTATTTTGGAGGATCTGGGAATTACTCAATTAGATTCTAGAATGTTTGAAGTCGTTTCAGAACATTATGAGAAGGAAAAAAAAATTCTTCATATTTATCCGAAAAAAACAAATCTCAGAAGTTTTAAAGTTATCATTAAGAGATTTGTTGAATAAGTTGCTAAGTCCGACAGCACCGGGCTCTTCTATCTGTTTGACTTGATCAAGCTTCAATAACCAATGATTGTTCTCATCATGCCATTGTATGAAGGGCAAAACGAGCTGGATGGATCGATTGGCAAAATCACCTAAACATATCCATGGGGATTAGTAAAAGTCTCCTTCCGACAGCAAGATTTGCGCACTGGCGGACAAGATCATGCCCCAATGAGTGGGGAGCAGAGTCCGCCCCCTATCCACAAACTGTTTGCAACGAAGAGTTGACATTCCCACTTGCCCCCATCAATTTGGGTGCCCTTTTAGCCCTTCCAATATCCTAGTGATATGGATTTATGTGTGAGAGAGAATATAATAGGAATAGTAGATATTCCGTGAATCAACACACTTTGCATGGAAATAACAATATTATCTTTTGATAATTATGAGAGTTTCTGACAAAGTTCTGGAACCTCTGCTCAGAGAACTGTTAAGAGTAGTATTTTTTTAAAGATATCAGTGTTTTTTTAAAGGAATTTTAAAAAAATTCTTAAACGACTTTTAAAATTAATCTGAAGAAACACCACAAAAATTCTGAAAACATTTGGAATTTTTTTTTCAGGGTCAGTGCCGAAAACTTAAAAGAATGGATTCTAGATGAGCTTCAAAAGCTGCCAAAAATACAAAAATACCTGTACTCCCTGCCTTCTACACCTTCCGGAAGTAGGCCGGAACTTTGACCATAGGTGAAAAAATAAGCTTGTAGGCAAATACTTCAGCTCCCTGGTCACTTTTTTGATCCAATAATCCGTCGTTTTGGTCACGAAATAATTTTAATATACTCTCCTCTTCATATTGGCCCAGAGTTTTTTCGATTGGGTGGAGCTGGGGAACATTGGGAGGGTTGACACGCTTCCGCACGTTCCGCTTCGCCGGGAACATCTCTTTGGCCAACATCTTCAGCCGTTGGTTCTGGGTTTCCGCTTGATTCTCCGAAACGGCTGGATTGGATTCGCATGTGGATATCCATTATGGCCAAATACTTCTTGACCGTTTGGCAGGGCGCACAAACCTTCCTGCCCAACGCATGGAAAGAAGTGGCTACCATGCGTTCCGTCTTCCGTTTGAGCTTCTGTTGAATCCAGACGGTTGGACAGCCGGAACTAGGCTTCCGCTTGATTGACTCGCCCTTCTCCAATAGTGCCAGAATCTTGTGGATGTTTCCGCAATCGTATCCGGCTGACACGAGGAGGGTCATGAATGCCAACATTTTTAGGCTCGGATGGAGCAGGTAGTACGAACAAACCATAGATCGAAGTTGATTCACTGTTCTCGCCATAGCTGCCGTAAACCGTACATACACAAACGGACCGGTGGACCGACCACCGGAGGAAAATCGCATGAAAAATCGGAACAGTTAGTCGCTTTTTTCAAATGGACGCCTTAATATGATACCATATCTGAGGTCTGAGATCTTCATTAGTATATACAGGTTCCTCTAAAAAAACACGACTACTTCCTATGTAAGTTACAAAATCTTCCATCAGAAGTAACAAGAATTTCAAAAGATCCCGGAGAATATCAAGAGACCTTTAGTACTGTTTGAGGTCCAAAATGATTAGTTCAAGTAACATGTGAAGTTGAATTGGCGTTCTAAAATATCCTTCGTATATAAATTATTAAACCATATTATAAATAAAATTGTAACATGGAAGAGGTAATGGTAATGGTTAATACCCATACCTCTCACACCAAAATCATGAGCACGAATCCCACCCCCAGACAATGAACTTCATTGAGAATTTCCAGGAACATTGTTATGCCTCTTTTTTTAGTTCTAAAATTATCTCTCAGAAGTAAAAGGAGTTTCAAAAGTTCCCGGAAAATATTCAAAAACTAAAAGTATTGTTTGTATTGTCAAATTAGGTTTAATCGAAGATTTAAATTAGCAAAGATTCAAACCATAACCATAACGGTTAATCACATCTGCACATTGATTTTGGCACATTTAACAATTTTGCAATGAATCGAACAGTAGAATTGGGACTTTCCATATATTTGTGCAAAATAGATTTCCTGCGTGCTAGTTCAGACGGCGCCATCTTGAGTACATAATGCGCTTTTGTAAACAATGTGAGTGATTCACGTTTGTCTGCGTATTGGTTATGTACATAACAAGCTTCATTCCATTTCGCAGTGATTTGATTAAGAAACAGGATCAATGCTGTGTCTAGGCCAGTATCGTATTCGATATGTAAGGCATTTTCACTCGAATTTGGATTTCACCTGCGGACACACTACCCCTCCTATAAGTACTTTTTTGGCCAAAAGTTGCCCCGTTGGTCCGCCGGACCGGGTGGGTGAAATATGGAAAAGCTCGCTGACGTTCACTACGGTCGACGCTCATGGCTGGCTACCGAGGGGTTCGAACCTGAGCGTAGTGTACGTTCATGGGGTCCGCCACGGCAGAGGCCACCGGGTAATTTTCTCTACCCCTATCAGCGTGGCAGAGCAGCCAAGCGTACACTACGGTCTGCTGCTCCACACCCTGTCGGTGCGGAGAAGCAGCCAGGCGTGCAGCAGCCAGGGGTCGGATGCTTCACCCCTCCTGGCGTGCTCTGCCACGGCCATGGGCCATCGGGTCCGGGACTTGTAATATTCCTTGCTCGCTATCGTTTGCCCACCAGCCTGGCAGACCCGCTAGGCGTGCACTATGGCCTAGGGGGTTGACCCGGCCAGGGGCCACCGGGTCCAGGACTTGTAAATTTTTTCACCCCTTCAGATGTTGGTGTGAACGGCTTTTAAGACCCTTTTGATGCTGTTCCAGGAGTTGCCTGCTATAGTTTTCAGATAAAGTTTCTATTACTTTTCCACAATGCAACCAATTTTCAAACCTCTTGTTTTGTAAATTCTATCATATCTGAATATCTTACTTTTGCTGAATATTTTAAACAATGCGTTGTGATTTTCTTCAAAATGTGGAATTCTCGAAAAAATCAGGACTTTTGAATGTCCAAAAAGTTCCTGAAAAGCTCCATGAACTTCATGTTAAAAAAAAAATGAAGCCCATGAGCAATAGTCAAGAACTTTCATATTTGAAAAATAAATTCCTGGAAATATTTTGAGAACATTCTGGAGAGGCAACGAGACTATGGAGCATTTAAATCATTGAAGTGTGCTCACAATAACTTTTATAGTAGCACGGCTGTTCAAAATAGGTTGCAGAGATTCCTGTTCGACTTGTTTCATTCGCAAACGAAAATTTCTGGAAAAATCTTATACCTGGATTCTAAAACTTCTAAGAGACGGTCCTATTCGAATTTGTGGAAAATTTCAAAGGAATCTTGGAGTAGATGGAAATCTGTGTCATAAATTCAAGAGACCTTTTTTTTACGATGCAGTTTTTTCAGGAAATTTCATGATCTAATTAAATAAATTCTAGAGAGTTACTATTCAGCTCGATTCCAGCAGGCACTTTGTACTGTATATCTCCACGTTCACAGCAAGCCGAAGCAAGAAACAGTGACTGAAACACTCCTTTATCGCAGATCGTCAGCCACAGAAGTACCTTTTTCGGGAACGTGATGTGAGATATATATTTGACGTCAATGTTTACCTCCTTGGTGAAGGACGTAAATTACCCAGTCCCCTTTCTAGTAGTTGCCGTCCAGCATCAAGTAGATCTCGTCATCCATTATGACCGCGACGTCACCCTTCGAAGACAAGACTTTCAACCACGCCCTACAGGTGCTTGCCTGCTGCTTTGAAAGGGTTGACCTAGCTGACGCTTCCGCATAATAATGTCCATGACGCTTAAGTACTTCCCCACAGTTCTGCCGGTTCCACCAAGTTCTCGGTCAAAGGCGCGGAGCGATGAGGTCATCATGCTCTCTGCCTTATTCTTCCGCTTCAGCTGCACTTTATTGGTGCGCAGCACTGTCAGACGGTCGGAACCAGGGGTCGTATTTTGGATCTCGAAACAAAAAACTTTTTCTTAGAAACGTTTGTACAAAAAATCGTCGTTTCGAGATCCACAATACGGCCCCAGGCTTCCGTTCGACGCTCCTGCCTTTCTCCAGAAAAGAGAGGATGTTGTAAAAGCTGGATCGGCCAGGCTATATATATTATTTTTTTTTTGTACACAACCAGGTTGCTACGATTGGCAATGCAAAAATAAATTTACCACCAAATCGGCAAGGTAATCGCTTGACAAATCGCTAAAATCATTCCATGTCCAATACATACCTTACTACGAGTACGTTGAGAGTTCTACTTGCTGAAGAATTGTCAAAAATTGTCTGAGGTATTCCATGAAAGTTCCGATAACTTTATGAAAATACTCTTAATTTTCCAAAAGAATCGCTTTCCCAGATTTTTTTTTAAATTTGCTTGAAGATCTAAAAGTTTGCCCATTATGTCCGAAAGCTCCTTTGAGAAGATTGGAACCTTCTCAAGAACCTTTTAGATTTTTGTAAGACTCTAAAAAACCACAAGGTATATCCCTATTAGGTTGTTCTAAATGACGACGTAGGAGTACGCTGCTGAAAGATATATAAATATGATTGTACAATGTGATATTTTTTTATTTAATATACTTTTAAAGACAAGGCTTCAATTTATAATTTTTTCAATAGTATGTGACTTAAAATTTACAACGGAAATATTTCTGATCGATTATTGCAATAGTTTCGAAAATATTTGGAGAAATGCCTGAGATGTTGACTCTCAAAACCTGACCACTTTTCGTGACGGTTGCAATTTGATTTTTTGTTACGTTAAAAATATTGACTAGATATAAGTTTTAAAGAAGAATTTGGTGAACTGCGCAGAGAAGTTGCGTTGGCTTTTTTGAGAAGCTTCAAAAACTTTCCGGAAGAGTTCTAATAGAAATGTTTTTTTTTTCAATTTCTTGTAAAATTACTGTGATTTTTTTTGCAGTTGTTCTTTATTCTTCCCCAGTTTTGTTTCTTAACATTGTGTAAAAACATGTCATTGTTCATTCAAACTGTTAGAGCAAATGAAACCAACACAATGCATATTCCAGAGCAATTGAATAATCATTTTCCTAATGGGAAAGAAATAGAGGTAAAAAGTTCATTACAGTTGAGCACCGTTAGATACAAAAGACTGTTCTACCACCCATCTGATCAGGACTGTTTTTGATCAGAATTCCACGTTGATGTAAGCAAAATTAGTAACACAGATGCGTAAATAGCGATTGAAAGTTATTTAGTTCCATTGTCTCCACACAGTTTGAAAGAAACAAAGATTTGTTTTGCATTATCTAATGCAAATAAAAGGAATGGCAGATTTGGCAAAAATATATGGGATATTTCCTGTATCGCTAAAATCAGTTGTATAAAAGATTGCAAACAACGTTGGTGTTTACGTTTGCTTTGGCTAGCAATCAAACGTGTGAAAAAATTTCACGTCTGTTAACATTCATTATTTTTTCTGTGCAACTTGAACTCACCATCCCGGAAAGTGTTCCTTTTATCAGATTAAAAAAAGATGACCATGGTCATTGATTTTAATTACTAAAACTTTACCAACAGGTTTTTCTGCTGCTCCATTTCGATCCAGTTCCCAGACGTTGCTCTTTTCAGCGATAAGTGGTCATTACCCATTCAAATATTGGACTCCCGGGCCTGAAATCAACAGTTACGAAAGAAATCGGCCACTTAGGCAAATACATGCCAATATGCATACGTCTGAAGCGCCAGCCCTTCTGTTCCACTGCGCGACCACTGGCGAAGTACACGAGAAGTGCGGTGAAGCGGTCTAATTAGTGATAACGAACGCCTACATCCATTTCGATCAGGCTGGCCGGTTCGCTTCCTTCGCCTCAGCTCCGACACCGCCCAGATGCAAATTAAACCAATTTGGCCAGCCACCTTCACTCGCATCCTAAGTCGGGGGAAATTCTAGTGAAAATGCTGTTGAATAATAACCACTTATACTCACTCCAGCTCACCCAGCTACCAGCGCGCGCGCCGTTCGGCTGGTATTTTAAAATATCGACCGCAAAGTAAATTTCAATAAACAATAAAACCCGATGGAATATCGTAAATATCACACACACTCACTCCAGACTTGACCGCGGCTCTCCGTGAATGGCTGCGTTGGTCGCTGGCCGATTATTTACCTACTGTCTATCATAACTCGAACTCGTTTCCCTGCCCTACACTGGAAATGTTGGTTTGGTGGGTTCTTTTGTGAATATTTCGTAAAATCTAAGAAACATTCGTAATTCGATTTTGATCAACATGAAATTACGAGCGACGAAACGATTCTTCATTTGAAAAGACAAGCAACCCGTCGAACATACGAAATTTTATTCTCAGTGTAGTAGGCTAGGCTATTTTCAGCTGTTTTGTTTTGTCCCCCGACGGTGGCTCATAAATGCCCATGCGAGTGTTTGGGAATAAGCGCGGAGGCCTTCTTTTTCGGACCCCGCTACTCTGCATGTCGCTGGAAGGTGGTAATCTATTCCGTTTTATTAGGCCCATTACTTTTTATCGGTTTGGACCACTTTTTTCCGGACGGTAAAGAGGGGTTTTATGGCTAAATAAAAGTATTCTTTTTCTCCATTTGGACGATAATGCCAAACGCTGGGACTTACAATTTAAATCAATTAATGGTATTATAATCAAGATCAACCCTGCCCCGGGGGCAGATGGGGATAACCAACGCGAGGGCAGCGAAATTTTATACGATGGGAAGTGATCTTGCCATCTGGAAGCCGCTGGTTTGGGGGTGGATGATTTTGGTTTTGGATGAGCATTGCAAGGGCGGAGAGATGATGTCTTCCTGTTCAGGTTTAATTTTATATGGAACAAAGTATGACTTTTTCAACAGATTCTAGCTCAGCTGGGTCCAGCGTGTTTATTGATATGTTTGGTTGAGTTATGTTCCTTTGCTGGTGAAGCTTAATTACTAATCAGGTGTAAAATCCGATCAGTTTGGTTGCGTTTCTCGGGATTTATTTGACGTTAAGAAGATGTCTGCTTCTTCTTCGAACTAGCTTTGACGTTCTTCTCAATCAGTCTTCATATATTTTCATTCTAAAGTTATTAATAGAGTTTTCTACGCCAACACCAATGCATGAATTTGTATATTGCAAGGAACAATAAAAATCTATGAGAAGTGAAAGTCGAAAAAATGTCCAATTTTGGAGTTGAATCGATACTTCTAACCACCGTAATGATAACCCCGTAAGCAAAATAACTTAGACGAAACCCTTTCCCTAGCAGCGCTCATGTTGCCACTTGGTTGAGATAACATAAATGTGACTTGTTTTAACCATAATCAAGTTGCTGCAACTGATTATGATCGTAGTGTGCAACCTGGGTTGTTATTATATGTGTATTTTTTTAAATTACCTTTAAACATCTTATGTTCATTTTGACAATGGATACATCTATATATATGAGAAATGGATTTCTGTCTGTCTGTCTGTCTGTCTGAACCTAATAGACTCGAAAACTACTAAACCAATTGGCAGGAAATTTTGTATGCAGAGATTTTTCGGGCCGGGAAGGTTCTTATGATAGTTAAAGACCCCTCCCTTCTCTGGACAGGGGCGCTCCCATACAAATGAAACACTCATTTCTACATAACTCGAGAACTAATCAAGCAAAAGAAACCAAACTTTGCATGTGTGAGTTTTTGAAAGCAAGAACGGTTTCTATGATGGTTTCATCCCTCCCCGTCCTGAAAAGGGGGGCTCCCATACAAATGAAATAGAATATTCTGTAAAACTCGAAAACTAATCAAGCAAATGGAACCAAATTTGGCATGTGGAGGTTTTTGAAGATAAATACTATTTCAATGCTGATTTGAGACCCCTCCCCTTTCTTAAGGGGGAGAGGGCTCCAATACAAATGAAACACAAATTTATGCATAACTCGAGAACTAATCAAGAAAATGGAACCAAATTTGGGATATGAAGGTTTTTGAAGGAGAGAAATGTTTCTATGATGATTTAAGACCCCTTCGCCTTCTCCCATACAAATGAAACACAAATTCTTGCATATGTCGGGAACTAATCCAGCAAATGGAACCAAATTTTACATTTGGAGGTTTTTGAAGGAGAGAAATGTTTCTATGGTAATTTGAGACTCTTCCGCCTTCTGAAGGAGAGGAGGGCTCCCAAATAAAAGAAACACAAATTTCTGCATAACTCGAGAACTAATAAAGCAAATGGAATCAGACTTGGCATGTGAATTTGTTTGAAAAAGAGACACATTTCTATGGTGGTTTGAGACCACTTTGCAGTCTGAGGGGAAGAGGGGCTCCCATACAAATGAAACACAAATTTCTGCATAACTTGAGAACTAATCAAGCAAATGGAACCAAAATTGATATGCGGGGTTTTTTGAATGCAAGAAATGTTTCTATGGTGATTTCAAACACAAATTTCAACCAAACCTGAGAATTTTCCACGCAACTAAGCCACAAACTGTGTATTGTCTGGGTAAGAAGAATGTTCTGATAGAAGTTTGAACCCCTTCTTAGTCAAAAAAAAACTCATTAAAAAAAGCATCAGTTCTATGTAATGTTCATTCATTTAGTTTCAGGCGTAGCAACGCTCGCACCGGGATCAGCTGGTATAATATAATGGTAAGATCTAACCCAAAGAATAATCCAATACCCTAGCAAAGGAAATAACAAGCTAATATCATATAAGTAACAAGTTCTGTTATCCCAGTTATTGTTTTTTCTTCTCGCTGTTATCGCATAACAAATTCAGTTATCACCGTTGGCAAATTTTGTTATCATATCCCGACCAAAAGGGAACAACAAAATTATTTCAAGTTTTGTTATTCAGTTACGCTGTTTTTATAACAGACGTTGTTAAAGTTTAGATCGCGGATGTTGTTAAAATAACTGAAATTCTAACAAAAGATCCGCCAGAGGTAACAAAATTATAGCAAACTATGATATACATATATCATAAACAAAACAAACTTTCAAACAGTTTTGTTACGATGTAACAAAATCATATCAGCTAATGTTAAAATTAATTTATTCCTTTAAGCAGCTTGTGCCTCCCAGGGCATTAAATCATAATTTGTTATGAGTATGTTTTGCAATTATCAAGATAAAAATGTTTTAAACAAATTTACACTGATAGGCAAAATAAAGTGCCCACCTCATCGTTTTTTCAATTTTTCTGATTTACTTTTTTATTATCTTATTTTTTATATTCTTTTTAAGTTTCACTGCAGGAGGACCTGAAGGCCAAAGGAGGACACATAAATTATTGAACTGCTTTTATTTTACTTTAATTTATGTTTTCTGTAGCCTAAATGAAGTGGGCACTTTATTTTGTCACTGTTTTTTTTTTCAACACAAATTGATATTTTTTTCTTTAAGTAAAACTCTTTTTTTTCAGTATTCCATAAGTGAAACTTAAAAAGAATATAAAAAATAAAATAAGAAAAAAAAACTACACTGTGTTTACTTTAATTTGAACCAAGTAAATGAGAGAAATTGAAAAAACGAAGAGGTGAGCATTTTATTTTGCCTATCAGTGTATATCATAATCAGTTAGTTGTAACAAGGTTTGTAATAATTTTGTAAATTTTATGTTATACGCTTCTGGTCGGGATGTTATCATTTTGAACACATTATTTTTTTATGAACGCTATCTGTGGAACTGTAGAACTTTAAATATTTTTAGAAAATTTGAATAAAATTTTGCTTTTAATCAAAATATTTTTGAAAATTTGATTTCAAATTGATAACATAATTTGAAACTATTTCAATAAATTTGCTTACCATACAGGATTTGTTATCAAATTGCTCGCAGTGATAACAAAATAAGTTATTTTTATGATATTCAACAAATATTATTTCGTTATTCATTCTGTTATTTTGGCTGTTTATGCAGCCTCACATATTCATATTCAGTGATCAACATATGATAACCTGGTATTAGAACTTGTTATCAATTTTGTAAAATCCTTTGCTCGGGTACCCGAGCAAAGGTTCATACCAAATTGATAGCAAGTTCTTATATCATATTATCAGTGTTTGATCACTAAACATGTTATCATTTAGGCTGAATAAACAGCCAAAATAACAAAAATGATTACAAATTAATATTCGTAGGAATCATAATATTAACTCGATTTATTATGATCGAGTTCATTTTAAAAACAAATTTTTTGACATGAACAAATTTCTTGAGATAATTTCAAATTATGTTATCAACATGATATAAAATTGATACACTAATAACTGAAGTAGTACTTCTGGTAAGATGGTTAATTTAATATCCATCATATGATGGTAATATTCAGCATTCGTCAGCATGCTGGTAGAATTCAGTAGCGTTTGTCAAAAATCGTATTTAAAAGTTGACAACAGATGATAACAAACTTTGTCTATGTTGATAACTAAATTTGTTATGCGATAACAGATGAGTTCAAAATGATATATGAGAGATCAAAACTTGTTACTGATTTGATATTTTACTTTGCTAGGGTACCCGACCAGACGGGAACAACACCATTATTTCAAGTTTTGTTATTAAGTTACGCTGACTATAAAACAAAGGTTGTTAGAATTAAGATCGCGGATGTAGTTAACATAACAGAAATTGTAACAAAAAATCCTCACGAGGTAACAAAATTATAGCAAACTATAATATAGATATAACATAAACATCATAAACTTTGTATTAGTTGTGTTAAGATGTAGCGAAATCATATCAGCTAGTGTAAGAATTAATGTAATTCTTTACGCAGTTTGTGCCACCCAGGGCATTATATCATAATTTGTTAAAAGTATGTTTTACAATTATCCAGTTAAAAATGTTTTCAGCAAATTTATATCACAATCAGAGTGTAACATTTGTTATAATTCTAAATTATGTTATACGCTTCTAGTCGCAGTTTGTGCCACCAGGTACAAATTGTTATAAGTATGCTAACAATTATAAGATGAAACCGTTTTTAACAAATTTTTATCATAATCAGTTAGTCGTAACAAAGTTTGTTATGATTTTGTAATTTTTATGTTTTGCCCTTCTGGTCGTATAACCATTGCCCGAATAGAAAGAGAGAACAACATTATATCATCTTGAGTTACTACGTTAACTTTGTTATAAACTTTATGCTTTGTTATAAACTTTATGCAGGATGTTGTTAAAATATCAGAATTTATTTTAAAAAAAACCCTATTGTCCAATCCAGTCGTTCTTTTTTTTTGTTTTTTTCTCAAAATTTTTTTTAATAGGATACGTAATTTTCCCAGAGTAAAATATTCACCCATCAATGATTGGATTTCGAAAGTTTGGAGTTGTCCAAAATATAGAACTTAGTTGCAGCAAAAATGAATAAACATTACTTGATAATGTTAAAGGTGGTTCAGGACTAAGAGATGTCGAGTTTTTTTTAAATCGGAAAGTATTATTACAAAGGAATTAAAATATGCACCAAAGATCTATGTAGGAATTTGAAATATAATGCATCATTCATTTTCCTAAATGACCA
Organism: Aedes japonicus; assembly: GCA_034211315.2. Lineage (NCBI taxonomy): Eukaryota > Metazoa > Arthropoda > Insecta > Diptera > Culicidae > Aedes > Aedes japonicus. Next base: position 243,482 of record JASCZW010003980.1, read on the forward strand.
ATTCCTAAGTATTCATCGGTTGCCAATTGATTCTACTAAAAGTGATTATGTTCAAGGCACAGTTTTATCTACAAGATAGATTTTCGAAAACATCTTCATTTATGAGACTTCGGATAATTAAAAATTAAGTCGTTTCAACGATACGTTTCGATTATGTGTAAGCGTCGAAATACAAAGTAAAGACTGTATTCGATGAAATTTGGACACACGCAATTGTTCGTAAGTTTTTAGCGTGGGGGTAAAAATTATTGAAATTTTAACTCAATGTATTTCATTGTGTTGTGTCATTTGTGTAATAAGTTTCGTGAAAATCGATCGAGTGATGTCAGTGATGGCTTCGAATGAAGAAATAGTGCGCCAACAAATTTTGGGCACTCACTTCGAAAACCCAAACACTTCTCATCGATGGATCGGAAAACAGCTCGAAATCGCACATTCAACCGTATCTCATGTGATCAAAATGTTCAAGGACCGTTAGTCAACCAAGCGGAAAAATTGTAGTGGCAAAAAACGTGGCACATCAAGTCCGGAGTAGGCCAGGATGGTATTGAACCAATTTAAGAGTTATTCCAACCTTTCGATCAGGGATGCTGCGAAAAAGGCGAAAGTTTCAGTTTGTTTTGTGCAGAAAACAATGAAACGTTCTGGATTACATATGTACAAGGTCCAGAAGGCACCGAACCGGAGCGATAAACAGAACTCGGTGGCCAAAACTCGTGCAAGAAAACTGTACAGGGAGTGGCTCACAAAACCGTTCTGCATTGTGGTGGACGATGAGACCTACATTAAAGCCGACACCAAACAAATGCCAGGACAGGAACACTACGTCGCCACCTCTAAGTTGGCCGTTCCGGAGAGTGTACGGGAGAAGAAACTGTCGAAATTTGCCGAAAACTTCCTTGTCTGGCAAGCGATCTGCGGATGTGGCAAAATCAGTCAGCCCTTCATCACCTCTGGGACCGTAAACGGACAAATCTACAAGGACGAATGCCTCCAAAAACGACTTCTGCCCTTCTTGAGATCTCACGATGGCCCGACACTGTTTTGGCCGGATTTGGCCGGATCTTGCCACTATGCTCGGCCCGTCTTAGACTGGTACAAAGATAATAATGTAGTTTTTGTACCAAAAGACGTCAACCCTCCAAACACTCCGGAACGTCGCCCAATTGAAAAATTTTGGGCAATCATGAAGGCAAAGCTCGTTAAAACTCCAAAACTGATAGAAAATGAACTTGAACTAAAGAAAGTGTGGTTAAAAGTAAGTAAGCAAGTCGGTCCTATCATTCCCCAAAATTTGATGAAAGGGGTCAAGGCAAAGATGTGGGCATTTGGGTTGGGAGAAGAGGTTCAATAAACCAATGATGTCAAAACTTAACCATTAAGTATTACTTAATTTCCAAAAAGTTTGAAAAGAATCTAGCTCAAGAAAAAATTTTGGTGACCTATTTTGTGTGTCCAAATTTCATTGAATACAGTCTTTATACGCAGATGACATGATGCTCTGCATGGAAATAAATAATTTTAGTGACACAGAAGAATTCCAGAACAAAATTAACTTATTCAACACATGCTGTAGCAAAAGCTTACTTCAACTAAACGTGAAAAAAAGGTAACTTAATAGAATTTAGCAGAAAAATCGAAACACCTCGTACGGAAATATTTTAAGGAAACCAAAAAGTAGAAACATGCAAAATAGTAAGGGACTTAGGCATTATCCTAGACTCTAAACTCACTCTTGTAGAACATTACAACACTATTATAAGTAAAGCAAATAGCATGCTTGGCTTCATTAAGATGTTCAGCCACAATGTTCAAGATCTATACACCATTAAAATATTATAAAGGGTGATACGGTCAAAATTTGGTCAAGGGAAAACGCGTGTAAATCGGTGAAATCGTTTATTTAAAAAATCAAACTAAATTTATTTTTCAAGTTCAATTAGTATAAAATTCAGGAAAAATATTCAGTTAGGCTTCCGCTTTTCCAAATCCGAATTGCCGGGCCTTACGTTTGACCCCTGCCATCAGATTTTGTACAGCCACCTTGTCCACCTTCTTCGCCGCAGAAAGCCAGTTTGCCTTGAACTGCTGCTCGTCCTTAGCAGTTTTTTTGGTCTTCTTTAGGTTCCGCTTGACAATAGCCCAGTATTTCTCAATTGGGCGGAGCTCTGGCGTGTTGGGAGGGTTCTTGTCCTTGGGAACCACCTGCACGTTGTTGGCGGCGTACCACTCCATGGTCTTTTTACCGTAATGGCAAGATGCCAAATCCGGCCAAAACAGTACGGAACAACCGTGTTTCTTCAGGAAAGGCAGCAGACGTTTATTCAAACACTCTTTCACGTAAATTTCTTGGTTGACAGTCCGGAAGCTATGAAAATGCTGCTTTTCAAGCCACAGGTACAGATGACTTGCCAAACCAGATATTTCTTTGCGAACTTTGACAGTTTCGTGTGCTTGAAAATATCTGCTACCTTTCCCCTTCCTTTTGCCGTATAAAACTCCTGTCCCGGAAGCTGCTTGTAGTTGGCTTTGACGTAGGTTATGTCGTCCATTACCACGCAGTCAAACTTCGTCAGCATCGTCGTGTACAGCCTCCGGGATCGCGCTTTGGCCGTCGTATTTTGTTTATCATCGCGATTTGGAGTCACTACCTTCTTGTAAGTCGATAGTCCGGCTCGTTTTTGGCTCGATGCACGGTTGTAGACGATACACCCAGCTATTTGCGGCATCTCGGAGATAGGTTAGGGTTTTGCTTGAAACTACCGGCAACTCTCTTTGTCGTCTCAGTGGCTTCCGGTTTTCGATTTCCCCCCAATCCAGACTTCCTGGCTGTCGACAAACGTTCCCCAAACACTTTAATTACATTTGTAACGGTTGATTTGGCAACTTTTAGCGATTTTGCCAACTTTGCGTGCGAGTAGCTCGGATTTTCGCGATGCGCGAGCCAAATTTTGATACGCTGCTCTTCTTGCTTGGACGGCATTTTGACAACTGAAGAGTGAATTCCAAAATCAAAATAAGAGCAACATTCTACACACACACACCTTCAAAATGAGGGGTGTTCAGGTTTTTTAAATGCAAAATTGAAAGAAATACGTCAAGTTGATATTGACCAAATTTTGACCGTATCGCCCTTTACATTACATATGTAAGGCCGATTCTGGAATACTGCAACCTAGTATGGAATCCGTACTGTGCCATACACGATGAACGCATAGAATCCGTCCAAAAGCAATTTCTTTTATATGCCCTAAGGAAATTGAGTTGGACTGTATTTCCACTGCCATCTTATGAAGCACGCTGCTTGCTTATCAACTTACAGACACTTGAGAAACGCCACGAATATGCAATGCTTTTCTACATCAATGACATTATTTCACAACGTATCAAATCAGAAGTACTACTCTCGCAATTGAAGTTCTACAGTCCTAGTCGGCATCTTAGAACACGGAAGTTATTCTCAGAAAAGTCATACAGAACAAATTATGCAAAAACTGGCACCATTAATCGAATGATACGCCAGTTTAACTTACATTGCGAAATCATCGGCATCACTATGTCTGAAGAACAAGTAAAGTCTAGTCTAAACGACAACAGAAATAAAGTATAGTAAGTAGAACATTTTAACCATTGTATGTAGTCTACATTGCTTGGCGAAATAATTTAAAAAAAAAATAAATATTGCCATATCTGAGAGAGGAATTTTCAAACCATGGTTCAAGCCCAATGGTTTGGCTATTAACCAAAAAGTGTACCAAAATCAATGTTTGAAGAAAATATCGATTCCATTTCTTCAAACGTATCATACAGATGTACACCGTGTCCAATATATCATACAAAATAAAACTCTATTTATTTGAAATCGATAATCCAGATTGCTTTGATAACTTTACCCATTATATTGCAATATAATACTGATCAATTACAGCATATGTTTTGGAATATCACCACCTTTAACCTGCACGACTGCATCGTCATTTCGTCCCAAATTCGTTTGATTACGGTTTTGAATTGGTTCATATTGAACGCCCTGTGGTCATTTACCTTCGCCAGCATGTACGACCATACGAAATAATCCAAGGGATTCAGATCTGGTGAACTGGGAGGCCATTCATTTTTGTCCAAAAAGTCGGTCAAATTTTCTCGGCACCAGCCCTGAACGAGATTTGCAGTATGCGATGGCGCTCCTTCCTGATGAAACACATAGTGATCATCTTCAAACACCTCTTGTACATATGGCATGACAACTTTCTCCAAAACTCCCGTTTTATAATATACGGCAATCACTTTAACGCCTTTTTCGATGAAAACCAGTGGTAATTTGTTTCGCTTGCAAATTCCTCCCCAAACCATCACTGACGCAGCACTTTGGAACCGTGGAATATTCTTGAACAGCGCTCGAAGAGAGAGCCCACAATCTGTCGTTCTGGACATTGTGGGATTGTTGAAAGACGAATAAGTTCTTCCCAACCGTGCCGCGACAAAAGCAGACTTGCCCTTTCGAATCGTTTCTGCTTGGAAGGTTCCAAAACTCCGTGAACCTTATGTTTCTTGAAAGCATGGAATCCGAGATCATTTTGCAGTATATTGTGCATTGACGATCTCGAAACATTCATATCTGTGGCCATTTTACGTACAGAGTGCTGTGATTTTCGTCTTATCCGTTCCCTGACCACTTTAACAACTCGTGCAGTCCGCACCGTACGAGGAGGACCGGATCTTTTCCGGTCATTCAACGAGCAGGTGTCACGGTACCTCCGGATGGTTCTGTACACAAAATCCCTCCGAGGTTTTTCAAATTTCTGAAAATAGCGCCCGAACGCTCACCTTTAAAAACTTTTTTTATCACCACAGCACGAAACTCCTTCATCGCTGGTCAAAGATAAACACCAAATGAAAACAATCGGACATAACCTAAAAGCGTTTGTATAAACATGGTGCAAAACTAGACCAACACATACGTGAAGCATGTTGAGTAGTTGCACGACACCAATGCAAGGAAAAAAGGGTATGAGAATATATTGGACACGGTGTACATTCAAACCAAAACCTACCTAGAATTGATGTGTATATCTTCACACGTTTTTGTAGGGTCAGTAGTTGAACTTCCACAGCTACGAACTACAATTTCTATATAACACTAGCAAGAAACCATAGTTTTTTTTTTTCCAAAATCGACTACCCGATTCTATGCCGGTAAATCGTAACATTCCAAACCCCAAGACAAAGTTGCCAGCCGAGGTAACACCTTCTTTTGCGATCGAAGGAATTTCGCTCACGCATACAATTAGGCATGAGAGCTGCCGCTGCGAGAGCAGATGAAGAAATTGATTTCAGCTCTACTCGTTTGTAACCAGTCCGTCCCGTCCGTCCGTCCGACAGGCCCCAGAAGTGGTGCAGCATATTTTCGATTTTCGCCACCGCAAATGGCGCGCGTGTGCTCGTGGGGCAAGCTAATCTCCCTCGCGTCGCTCCGGTATAGACGTACAACTTAATTAAGTTGCAACCCCAATGGCCAACGATGACGACGACGACGACGACGACGACGACGACGACAATCATCGAGGAGTTGGACTTCCCCATTAGTCAGTCCCCTGCGGGCAGACGGAGTTGCAGGCAGCCAACAACGGCTTTGATTGGCGGTGGAGGTGGGCAGTGGCCAATACAAGCCAAGAAGTAGACAAGTTACCACCCGGGCCCCATGACTGAGGATTGGTAGGCTTTCGCCAGGATTGCCTTATCGGGGATGAGCCGATTTGGGGAGATATGTTCGTATGATGGCAGGTGCAGTGCTACCATGTCACTTCGATTAGATGACGGAAAACGCTGACGTTTACACGCTTTTGCTATGCAGAGGAAAGAAATGCAACCACAATTGAACCATTCAAACGCTCGAAACCATGTTACAAAACGATAAGAACCCCCATTTCAACACAAAGCAACTCCGCTTTGTGGCCAAAGGTTACCAACCATCGCCGTACCGAAGACCAACAATAAACGCAAATCATAATCCTAAACTCGTTTAATTGTAAGCTTTCATTCGAAGCCAGGAGCCCTCGGGGCCGTCCATTTGAATCGCGTACACGCACTTAGGTTCGAAGCAAAATGGACCGAGCGAAAATCAAAGTTCAATAAAGTGCATAACAAGTGTTATTTCAGCTGCCGCTCCTGAGCAGCACACCAACAGAAGAAACCAGTCCAAAGTGAAAAGATCAATAAATAGTTGTAATAGTCCAGTTTACTCCGGTGACCTTTAGCTTGGGCTTTCGGCCATTCCACTGCACATGCGGCAAAGGTTAACCGTCTATTGAAAACCGTTCTGCTCTCGCCCTCTCGCAGCAACAGAACGGCAAGCAAGTCAAGTCAAGTGCACTGTGCAAGGCTGGAAAATGAAGCCATCGCGATCAACTCCGCTCAGCGAAGTGACCTTTCCGTTTCACCGAGTGCCGAAGAAAGTGCCTCGGTCCGAGTAGAATAATCGGAATCTATTGGCCATTCTTTCCAGCGTGGTGTTGATTCAACTCAAGCGATAATCACCACCGGAGGCTTGCCCGGGAAACAGTCGGGGAGCTTCTGTTTCGACTGCGATGATGTTGGGAACTTTCCCAGCATAAAATTTAAGACAACCGCGTAAAAATTGTTATTTTACGGCCAAATTTGTGCGTTAGACGCGCTGGGACTCAGTTTGATGGGAGCCGACGTTGCTCTACAAGTGTGGGCTTATGTTTGAACATGGGTGTGGGATGGAGCGGTTGTAATTATTCAACCCAGCCGGGGCGGAAAAAAGGGGCGGATTTTGGTTTTCCAGCTCGTCGTCGTCGTCGGTTATTAAAAGGCAATAAATGTCAACATAAAAGTCACAGCTCTGTTATGAGTAGAAGCTGACGCTGCCCCCGGGCTGGTTGAGGCAAATGCGAAGCATGAAGCGTTATTATAATTGTTATGATTCATGCTTGGAAGAAACAAAAAATGGGCTGATGTGACATTTGAGCCGTGGAATAATTTGTATTTTTCAGGAAAATTATGCGGACGTTGATAAGCATGATTTGTTTAAATTTGTAGAGTTTCGTTGGTTGAGCTTTTCGGTGGCTTGTCATAATTTGGTTGTTCCTAATTGATGAAATTTTCTGTTCGCATTAAATTGTGGAAATAATGGTAATTAATGCAGTGCTGTAATTGGAGAGAAGGTTATGGTAATATAAAAATTGAAGCTCTTTGGACAACCACTCTGCAAATTTTCGAACTATTTTCAAACAAATCTAATGAATTTGATCAATTGTTCCTCAAAAATTTATCTTTGAAAATCTGTGGGGATTTTTTGTGTGATTTTAAGATAGTCTAACCTAATAAATTCACTCTCAATAGATCTACTTGGTCTTCTAAATGACAATCATTTTTCAATTGTGTTATTGTGAGATTAAAAGTTATTGATCAGCATGGGATAAATTCATACAGGGTGCGGCAGAAAATATTGCGAAAATTTCTTCTTTTTCTTTCAAATCCCATTTTCAACTAATTCAAGCAATAATATAAACATTTTCGAATGCAGTTATCTTTATAAAGTCCTTTTAAACAAATTTATTCAATGTGTCCTCCATTTTTATTAATAACATTCTCGAGCCGACGCCGGAAGCTAGAGCATGCCTTTCGGACGTAGTCCTCCAGCATTATGGTTGACTTCAGGGTTTTCACACTAGGGTGTGACGTTTTGCAGGCTCGTGCTTCAACATATGCCCAAATCGAATAATCCAACGGATTAAGATCTGGACTGCTAGGGGGCCACAAATCCTTCGGACAAAACTTCATGTTATCGTTCAACTATTGTTGGGTTCGATTGGACGTGTGACACGGCGCCCCATCCTGCTGTAGGACAACGTTTTGGTCCTCGGAGAAGTTAGCCTTCACCCAAGGAAGCACTTGGTCCTTTAAAATACCGATATACACTTCGGTATTGATTTTAACTCCAGCATCAATGAAAACAGGCTGCATTTTCAAACCGTTGGAAAACACCAGCCGGATGTTTGGTTAGAAATTTGAATTCCGCTTCCGCTGCTTAGGACCATCCTGCAGGGACTTTTTTATGCGGTAAACTGTTGCCAAATAGCACCCTACCACCTTAACAATCTTTTTCGGCTTCTTCTGGGCGAGCAACAAACTGGTGATCACTTCTTTCGTGAACATTTTGACGAATTTGCAATAAAACAAATAGAATGTTTGGATGCAGCTCTTGAAAGTGAACATAAATAAATATACATTCAACAAAAATAAGTCACTAGCTATACGAATTAACCCAATACTCAAGTTTGAACAATTTCGCATTATTTTCTGCCGCACCCTGTAGTGTTCAGTTTGAACTCTCCAGCTTCATTCCCATTTTTCTGTCGTTTCAAGTGTTTAGCTCGTCAGAATTAGCATTTTGTCAGCCCTTGATGCAGTGTTCTATATGCACTTAAATGCATTAATAACTGAGTTGAGAGCTTTTGATGACTGTATAAAAACTAAACTAACACCTGGTAGCTTCCCATCACAGATGGCTTTGGACCAAAGCGAAGACGATAATTCAGAAGATATTTGTAATCTTTTAACAACATTTTTTCAAGAAACTTCTTCTAAGTTTTCGTATAATGATCGTGATTTTGAATACTTTTCACACTTTTCTGATTTTTCAAATAATGTAGTTGTTAGTCACATACATGACCATGACATTCTGTCAGGATTTCAAGACTTGGATGCCTCTAAAGGTCCCGGGCCAGAAGGAATTTCACTTGCAGTCGGAAAATTCCCAATATAAAAATATGGCAGGAAATCCGATATTCGAAGTAATCGTGGAATTCCAATAATATCGTGCAAACACAAAATAACGAATGTGCAACACTGCTTTTCCAAGGAGCGTTCCTTCGCTACAAACCTGCTTGAATTTTCTTGATTACTCTTTGAAAGCAATGGATAAAGGTAATTACATAGATGCTCTTTAAACAGACTTCAGCAAAGCGTTTGATAGACTTAACATTTCTATGTTGATTTTTAAGCTAGAAAAAAAAAAAATTGAGCTAAGACTCCTCAATTGGATTAAGTCGTATTTCGCTGATCGCCAGCAAATAGTTAAAGACTGTGTTCGATTAAATTTGGACACACAAAATAGGTCACCAAAAATTTTCCTTGAGCCCGAATCGTTTCAAACTTTCTGGAAATAAAGTACTACTAAATGGTTAAGTTTTGACATCATTGGTTTATTGAACCTCTTCTCCCAACCCAAATGCCCGCACCTTTGCCTTGACCCCTTTCATCAAATTTTGGGCAATGATAGGACCGACTTGCTTACTTACTTTTAACCACACTTTCTTTAGTTCAAGTTCATTTTCTATCAGTTTTGGAGTTTTAACGAGCTTTGCCTTCATGATTGCCCAAAATGTTTCAATTGGGCGAAGTTCCGGAGTGTTTGGAGGGTTGACGTCTTTTGGTACAAAAACTACATTATTATCTTTGTACCAGTCTAAGACGGGCCAGGCATAGTGGCAAGATGCCAAAACTGTGTCGGGTTATTGTGAGATCTCAAGAAGGGCAGAAGTCGTTTTTGGAGGCTTTCGTCCTTGTAGATTTGTCCGTTGACGGTCCCAGAGGTGATGAAGGGCTGACTCATTTTGCAGCATCCGCAGATCGCTTGCCAGACATGGAATTTTTTGGCGAATTTCGACAGTTTCTTCTCCCGTACACTCTCCAGAACGGCCAACTTAGAGGTGGCGACGTAGTGTTCCTGTCCTGGCATTTGTTTGGTGTCGGCTTTAATGTAGGTCTCATCGTCCATCACAATGCAGAACGGTTTTGTAAGACACTCCCTCTACAGTTTTCTTGCACGAGTTTTGACCACCAAGTTCTGTTTATCGCTCCGATTCAGTGCCTTCTGAACTTTGTACACATGTAATTCGGAACGTTTCATTGTTTTCTGCGCAAAACAAACTGAAACTTTCGCCTTTTTCGCAACATCCCTGATCGAAATGTTAAATTGGTTCAATGCCATCCTGGCATTCTCCGGATTTGATGTGCCACGTTTTTTGCCACTACCATTTTTCCGCTTGATTGTTTTACGGTCCTTGAACGTTTTGATCACATGAGATACGGTTGAATGTGCGATTCCGAGCTGTTTTCCGATCCATCGATGCGAAGCGTTTGGGTTTTCGAAGTGAATGCCCAAAATTTGTTGGCGCACTATTTCTTCATTCGAAGCCATCACTGAAATCACTCGACAGATTTTCACGAAACTTATTACACAATTGACACAACACAATGAAATACATTCAGTTAAAATTTCAATGATTTTTACCCACACGCTAAAAAGTTACGAACAATTGCGTGTATCCAAATTTCATCGAATACAGTCTTTAGATCCAATGATAAAAAATCAAACCCTATTAAAGTCACATCTGAAGTTCCTCAAAGTTCACACTTAGGTCCACTTATTTTTATCTTATACAAGCTAAACCCGATGCGAACCTAAAAGCATTTCATATACAAAACATTAATCTTAAAACTACGCCGTATCCTGTCAGTTTGAACGTGATTTTCTCTTGCATAACCTAAGGTAAACTTTTTGTGAATAATGTAGCAATGAGAGTAGCTCAAGCATCCTCCATTCTTGATTGAGAAAGGGCTCAGATTTCTATCAGAACATGCTGCTTACCCGAGAAATACACATTTTGTGATTTAATTGCCTGGATAATTCTCATGTGTGGTTTAAATTTGTGTATCATTTGTATGGTAGAGAAGTCTCAAACCTCCCTAGACAAAAATCCTGCCAAACACTGCTAAATGCCTAATTTGGTTCCATTTGCTTGATTAGTACTTGAATTATGCAGAAATTTCTGTTTCATTTGTATGAAAGCCACCCCTTCCAGATACGTGATGGAAAGAAAAAACCCCAACTGTCAAATTTGCTTGATAAGTTCTCGAGTTATGCAGAAATTTGTGTTTCATTTGTATGGGAGCCCCTCCACTTTCAGGAGGAGGAGGAGTCTCGAACTGTCATAAGAACCTTTTCCGGCCCGAAAAACCTCTGCTAACAAATGTTCATTCCATTAGGGATTGTTCTCATGTTTGGGTCAAATTTGAGTTTAATTTGCATGGGAGACCCCCATTCAAAGAGGAGAGGGGTCCCGAACAACCGTAGAATCTTTTTTTGCCTCCAGAAAAACCCCACATACCAAATTTGGTTCCAATTGCTTGATTATTTCTTAAGTTATGCTGAAATTTCGGTTTCAGCTTCCGCCTCCACCCCTTCAGACAGAAAAGGAATCACGACCCATCATTAAAACCTTTTCCGGCTCCAAAACCCCTTCATACAAATTTTAATAACAGTAGGGATAAATCTCATGTTTGGTTCAAATTTTTGGTTCATTTGTATGAAAGCACCCCTCACCTTCTGTAACAGAGAGAGAGGAGAGGTCTTGAACTAACGTGAACACATTTCTTGCCTCCAAAATCCCCACATGCCAAATTTGGTTCCATTTGCTCGATTAGTTTTCGAGTTCCACAGAAATTTCAGTTTCATTTGTATGAGCGCCCCCCCTCTTCTAAAGAAGGTAGGGGTCTTCAACAACCATAGAAACATTTTTTGCCTCCGGAAACCCCACATGCCAAATTTGGTTCCATTTACTTGATCTGTTTTAGAGCCATGCGGGAATTTCTGTTTAATTTGTATGGGAGCCCCTCCTTTTACAAAAAGAGAGGTCTTTTACTATCAGAGACTGAAATTTTCGCCTACTTGAGAAGAGAAACGTCCTTCTTCACCCGCTTGAAGAAACAGATGAGAATGTGAGAAGCGAGAGAGTATTATTCGCTCACAGCAGTTTTCGCGAGAAAAGCAACGGCGATTCATAATTTTCGGAGAACATGAGTAAATAGCTGATAAATCGATTCTTTTTCAGTGAATCTTAGATGCCGATCAATATTTTTCACTTACTTTTTGACACCTGAAAATTCACCAGTCTTCATGCTTGTTTCATTTTGACATTAGAATTTGACAATGATGGTCCATGGCGGTACCAGTATGCACCGGCTTGGCCTTATTTTCGGTGTTTGCTCCTCGTATATGAAGGTAGCACGTTGTCATTGAAAAATGTGACATGAGAAAATATTTTCGTTGAATTTTGGAGAGAGACATTTTCGCATATGCAAGAGAGAGGATGATGAATTATCGGCGAAAAAGGAGAGATGAAAATGTGAACGGTTCGCTAATCATCGACAACCTGCTTGAGAGAGAGCATGGTTTTCACCCAGCTGAGTGAGAATTTCGATCTCTGCTTACTATCATAAGAACCATTCCCAGCCCCAGAAACCTCTCCATCCAAAATTTCACGCCAAACGGTTCAGTAGGTTTCGAGTTTATAAGGTTCAGACAGAGAGACAAAAATCATTTTTATATAGATATAGATGTTAACGATACATCTTTTAATTTCAGAAATCTATGGGTTCTTATGTATGGTAAATCTCACGCCAACTCGTCTTCGTGGTTAGCAGCAACTGTGTGGGTGTAAAGACTTTGCCTTTTAAGCAACTTTGCATACTTTGTTTTTTTTTTTCAAAATTAATCTAGACTACCGTTTTAAAAGAGCATAGGCTTTTTGATCGATTTTTTTTAAATCATCGTAACTCAAAAAGGACAAGATTCACCAAAAAATGATGTATGAATGACTTTTATAACATCGTCTGAACTTTTTTGAAAAAAATTGTAAACAGGGTTAAACCGATTATCACATGCTAAAAAAAAATATTTTAAAATTTAAAGTCCGTTCGACGACTCGACGAGTTATTAGTACGAGACACTGAAGAAGTCTGCACATTGTAGACAAAATACGCGTATCTGTCAAGCTAAGCAAAGGTAGTTGAAATTAAATGGAAAATACTCATTTTTCTTCTAATTTCTAGTTACAGGTATTCCACTAAACACCTCAAACCCTCTAGGATTCAAAATCTTGAAATTTTAGCACATTTGATAAGAAACTGACATTAATTAGAATTTTTTATTACGAAATTGCAAGTACTATGGATTAAGTAAACTTTTCGCTCAATCGCAATTCTTAGAAAAAAAAATCCCAACTATCCTTTTGCCAGACATTGGTTTTCAGAAAAACATCTTATAAGAATGTTCCTAATCAATTCAAAAGAGATTAATAACGTTTTGGCACGATCAAACAGCTGCTCAGTCAAACACACTACATTGTTCAAAGTGACATAGAAGCCACGATTTGTTGCTCTACTCCTAGTGCTAAAAATACCAATGTTGCTTGCTGAGCATTTCAGGCTTGAAGAATTAAGACATTAGAAAGTGGCCGATGTTTCCGATATCGTATCCAAGCAAACGACTGATTTAAGCATTATTTCCATATAATGCAAACGGAGGATGTTTTTGTTGTAGTTAGGTCAGACGAGCGATAGTGACGGCAATTGTTTGCCCGGCATGATTTTATTAAAAAATCTTAAACAACAGTTTGATCAAGTCTTTAATTTGACATAAGTGCTAAAACAACGTAAGATCGGAAAGGTAAATCAGCATTCTGAAAATTTTAACTCTTCTTTAAAGCGATCCTTTTATTTACAGTAATATTTAGGCCATATAACTAAAGAAACGGACATGTTAATAAATCTGAGTAGTAGCGCAGTCAAGGATCGATTTCCTTGGTGCTAAACCCAAAACCCAAAATTGAAATAATTACGGCATAACTTATGGATCATACTTATAATTTTATATGCACAATTTTGATTTGCTATGGATCAAATGGAGATGTTTGTGGTTTAATTTTCGAATCTATTATAGATTATTGGCAATTAGTTAATTGAATTATTTTCCATTTTCAATCATTTATTGATCGCGTGCATATATTTTAGTTCACAAAGGTTACATTCAAAGGATCAAGTATAAGGAATGATATTGAACCATTTGTGGAACATTTGCGGTATGCTTAAGGGTAGTCCGTACAATTTTATCGATCATTCACTAGATATATAATGGTACATTTTTAACATTTCTAGAAATGGTAAACTTTACATAAAGTATGGATGACATTGCTGTACTTCATGGATCATTTTCTTATAGAATTTAGATTTTATAGATTTTCATCAGAGCCTTATATACGTTTTTTAAGGTGTTTTAAGTCTGAAGGTGCACACTTAGGGTTGTCAATATTGTGTATATGTCCCTTCTGGTTGCATCAAAAACTCTACAGTCGCTCATGAGCTAGTAACTATACTGAATGTAAAGCAACTGCATTCAGCTTCGTTGCAAGACGAAAAAAACGTTTATCAACTTACAGACTCGTTTCGGGTGACTGTTGTCAGTTCTTTGCTCCCCAACTTTGTTAAATTAGATTGAGCTATTTTCCAGGTGCTCCTTTATAGCTTTACAATAACTAAGTAACCGTAAACTTTTTGAACAAAGAACTTGTTGAAAAGATTGAACTTTTAATTACACCTCTCAAGTAACAATTTCAGTTTTATTTCAGCCGTATAGCACTCTTTTCGGCTTTGTTGATAGAAGTACACGCAAAACTGATTTGTCTACCAACACCTATTTCTATCACTAGAAAATGAGAAGAAAGATTAGTCATTTCCTTTTAGTTCCAACTACCTTTATTGTTTATCTTGACAAAAAGGGGTATTTCGTCTACAATGTGGCTTCTCTAGTGTCGTGTACTCTCATACTCGTCCAAGAACATGACACTGAAAAAGTTTGTACATTGTAGACGAAATACGCCTATCTGTCAAGATAAACCATAAAGGTAGTTAGAATTAAAAGGAAATGACTAATCTTTCTTCTCATTTTCTAGTTAAAGGCATTCCACTAAACAGCTCACACTTTCCAGGATTCATGTAAATAAAACCATTTTAAGACCATCAAGATTTGAATATGTTCTAGTGAAAGATGTTATGACCACTTGAGAACCTTCATAAAACCAATTGGCAGCCATGAAAACCAGCATACGGAAAAATGGCCACAGATTTCAAACTTCACTGTGATTTCATGGTTGGTTTTGTGGTTCTGCTTTGCTCGATTCTTTGCTCTTTAAATTCATTTAGAGGAAAATAAAATCTTAAAAAAAAGTTCTAGTGTTGAGGGAAATTTTGTTTGATGGCAAAATATCCAAAATAAATTGAGTTGTTTACAGCGCCTTATGCTCCAAATCATATGCGCATTTTATTAAATGGTGAAATTTGGCACGATAAGAGCCAAAAACGAATGCACCTCAGCTCGTCAGCCGTACGACGCAACTTAGTTGCGAAGCTCTCACAAGAGCGCTGGACGGCACAGACGTCCATCTTCCGGATACAATTCCCGATCCTCGTGGTCAACTGCTTCGTATCCTTGGCCCGCCAATTAGTTTTGTACACTAGAGCACTGAGGGAGCCGAAAAAATCTTCAATGGGACGGCACTGGGGCAAGTTGGTCGCGTTCCTTTCTTACGGCACGTACGGTATCTTTTTCTGCTCAAGATAATCCAGCGTCTTCTTGGCATAGTGAGAAGACGCCTGGTCCGGCCAGAAGACGTACTTCCCATCCGCATGATGCTTATTTATGAACGGCAAAAAAAATTTCTCAAGCCACTCCTGCTGGTATACTTGTTGATTGATGGTCAGACCGCTCGGCTTGAACCACGGCTTTGAAATCCCTCTGTCCGATATGGGGATGTACAGCATTATTTATTTTTTTCAAATTTAGGCTTAAACTAATATTTTACTTCGAAGAGCGTGGCCGAGTTGTCGCTGGAATAGTAGCTGTCATTTCCTGAAATGTGGGTCTTCGAGAGCGGAAAGGAACTTTTGTCATACAGCACGAACGACTTTCCGCGGTAGTTCTTCGTCATCCATCGGCACTACAATTTCATGGTCGCTATCTGCTCGTCCGTGTACTCGGGGGACTGAGTCTTCTTCCGACAGATGATATAAATCCATCTTGAGGGTTCAGTAAACTAAGGTATGGGAGCAGATATTTTCGGCCGGTGTCACGCAACCTCGTTCCGTCCTTGTCCTTGTCGAACAACTTTTTCATCCCTTCATTCATCTTCTTCTTCGTCATTATCTTCGCCGGACGGCCGCTACCAGCGTTCCACTCCACGATCAGGGATGCCAGGATCCGGTAAACTGTACTCACGGGCACATTTTCGTCCACTCTAAAGTGGACCACCGTAAACTTTTTTCCACGATGACCATGCGTTTCGTAAAACCGTACAACACACTCACGGAGTGCTGGCTGTTTCAACGCCATCTTCGATTGAACTGACAGCACCCGAGTGAAAAGAAACATGCCATCCATTTATAGGAAGTCCAGAGAGCAATTCTCGTGGAAAGAAAAAAAATTACGCTCTTTACTTTAATTACAGAAAGGTACTGAAATCATTCCCATTTTTTATTGAACACCCGTTATAACAACAAACACAAAATTAATACAAATATATTCCAGAAATTTAGTGAAAATTGATGGAATTCAATAGAGTTAACTTAAGGAATGCCAAAGTTGGTCTCCAATCCACAGTTGATTTGTATGACATTTGAAATTAAGTGCATTTATTTCTCCATATTTCAATTATTTCTGATATTTCAAAAGGCGATTACAAAAAAGCACAATTATACAAAAAAAAACTCAGTAAATTAGTACACGACACTGGAGAATGTCTGCAATGCAATATTGTAATAATAATGCATATTGTAGACAAAATACGCGTATCTGTCATGATAAGCATAAAGATAGTTGGAATTAAATGGAATATCCTAATTTTTCTTCACTTTTCAAGTTAAAAAAAAAAACAATTTCTCCCCGCAATGGCTACTATAAAACTATTTGGTCATGTTTTTGGAATTTTAAAACCACATGACCTTACTGGAGACAAATCAGCCTTACAAAACATTTTCAAGTGATCTTAAAGGGCGATACGGTCAAAATTTGGTCAATATCAACGTGACGTATTTCTTTCAATTTTGCAAAACCTGAACACCCCTCATTTTGAAGGTGTGTATGTGTAGAATGTTGCTCCTATTTTGATTTTGGAATTCACTCTTCAGTTGTCAAAATGCCGTCCAAGCAAGAAGAGCAGCGTATCAAAATTTTGCTCGCGCATCGCGAAAATCCGAGCTACTCGCACGCAAAGTTGGCAAAATCGCTAAAAGTTGCCAAATCAACCGTTACAAATGTAATTAAAGTGTTTGGGGAACGTTTGTCGACAGCCAGGAAGTCTGGATCGGGGGGAAATCAAAAACCGGAAGCCGCTGAGACGACAAAGAGAGTTGCCGGTAGTTTCAAGCGAAACCCTAACCTATCTCTCCGAGATGCCGCAAATAAGCTGGGTGTATCGTCTACAACCGTGCATCGAGCCAAAAAACGAGCCGGACTATCGACTTACAAGAAGGTAGTGACTCCAAATCGCGATGATAAACAAAATACGACGGCCAAAGCGCGATCCCGGAGGCTGTACACGACGATGCTGACGAAGTTTGACTGCGTGGTAATGGACGACGAAACCTACGTCAAAGCCGACTACAAGCAGCTTCCGGGACAGGAGTTTTATACGGCAAAAGGAAGGGGAAAGGTAGCAGATATTTTCAAGCACACAAAACTGTCAAAGTTCGCAAAGAAATATCTGGTTTGGCAAGCCATCTGTACCTGTGGCTTAAAAAGCAGCATTTTCATAGCTTCCGGGACTGTCAACTAAGAAATTTACGTGAAAGAGTGTTTGAATAAACGTCTGCTGCCTTTCCTGAAGAAACACGGTTGTTCCGTACTGTTTTGGCCGGATTTGGCATCTTGCCATTACGGTAAAAAGGCCATGGAGTGGTACGCCGCCAACAACGTGCAGGTGGTTCCCAAGGACAAGAACCCTCCCAACACGCCAGAGCTCCGCCCAATTGAGAAATACTGGGCTATTGTCAAGCGGAACCTAAAGAAGACCAAAAAAAACTGCTAAGGACGAGCAGCAGTTCAAGGCAAACTGGCTTTCTGCGGCGAAGAAGGTGGACAAGGTGGCTGTACAAAATCTGATGGCAGGGGTCAAGCGTAAGGCCCGGCAATTCGGATTTGGAAAAGCGGAAGCCTAACTGAATATTTGTCCTGAATTTTATACTAATTGAACTTGAAAAAGAAATTTAATTTGATTTTTTAAATAAACGATTTCACCGATTTACACGCGTTTTCCCTTGACCAAATTTTGACCGTATCACCCTTTAATAAGATAATAAAAGTCCTAAAACGGTAATTTCACGAGTCCTAAAACAGCATTTGAAAACAACATTTTAAGAGTTCATAAAATCGAAATAAAAACTTTGATAGGAGTCAACGCAATATTAGAGAACAAGTTTTGAAGTTCGTTGTAAGCAAGCAGTGTAGGTTTTCATAAACCTGACTAAAATATGAATTCTTCTAATGAAACCAACTTGATTTCTAGTGGCTTTCATAAAACTTCAATAAAACTAAATAAAGTTCGATAGTTTTGGCAATGTTAATTGGGATTCTCACACGCGCTTGTGACCGGTTGCTCCGGAGTCGAAGATCCATTCTTCCTGCTGGACATCACCGATAGAAAAACTGCGCAGTTAGCATGACCTTTGCCACGCCTCGCTGGTCCGGACTTTTCTGGACAATTTGAAGTGTAATAATCGTTCTTGTTTTAGTTGAAACAGAAATCGTTCTTGTCCTAGCTCGCTCCATCGCTCTTGTGAGACCTGTGGTGCTGCTCGTTGCTGTAAAACGCTCCATCCAAAAACTTCCACACTTTGGCTTAACGTCCAGCAGAATCTTGACTTTGACTGCATCGGCTGACCTGACCAAAATATGAAACCTTTTGGCACCTGTTCGTGCTATAATAAAATCAAATTGTTTTCGAGTGGCTTTCATAAAACTTTAGCAAAACTCAATAAAGCTGAATGGTTTTGGAAATGTTCCTTGGGCTTGGCTCTGGTTTCTTTTAATTTGAAAACAATGTATGCTGTCTAGGTAGGCCTGCTGCCTAGGATGACTTTACTTGATTACTGAAAGGTGGTTTCAGAACCAAAAATACAGAAAGTACGTATTCCAGAAATATTGCTATTTTCAGTATATAAGACAGGGAATGTTTCGTTCGAATTATTTGAATACCATCATACTATTGTAAACTAAATAATTTATAAGCGTTCTGCGTTATATCAAATAGAGTGCTAGAATATGCACATATCCAATTTCTGATTAAAATATTTAGTCGGGGCAAAAGCCTCAAAGAAAAACTCGCAATTTTTTAACAGTCTGCAATTATGTAGAAAGTTTCTATGATAACATAATCATCCTAATCATTTGGAGTTAGCATAGTAAGGACATATCAAAGGAATTTGGGTTGAAAGAAGTTCAGAATGAAAATTCTAGTTGTATAAATAAAGAATTCTTAGGGTCAATCTCTGTGAAGTAACTTTCAAGTGTTAATTGTGTCTGTGGTCCTCCGCTGAAATTAGCTGATGGCTAATTTAATTCATACGGAACACTGCTAAGAAGCATTGTGCGATGTTCTTTCTGATCGTCCATCCATTATTTTTCTTATCCCTTGCTTGAAACATGACCAGAAACCACCGACATCGTCTTTCAAAGTAAGTAACAAATAACATGAACGTTTGCCTCCTAGATCAGCACATGAATTTCAAAGTAGCATCCAAGCTAATCGCTACACTTGTTACTCAAAGCGCCTTCAGACACTCAACTCCCAGCATTAACGTCACAAATCGCTCTACTTTCCATTTGAATAAAACTCTTTTTCCGCCCAGACACAACATTTGTGTTCACAAGCCATACTTAAGCTCTCGTCCGAATCGCTTATATTCCCATCATAAGCCACTGAGCCACATCATGTTCCGGACCGGTACCGGAAGGGAAGATCAAAACCAAAAACAAAAAAACCGAAAAAAACGAAAACAAATCTCACATTAACGCAAACAAACGCGCTACACAATGGACGACGATCGTTGAGACCCCAGCGGAAATGGGGATGTATTAAAATTTATGGTAATGATAGACGTGCGGCTGCGTGAGTCCGAGTGCGCACATTACTGGACGGGCTTGGAAAATGACCATCCCATTAATCAAATGGAACGGTGGCTCTAATTCATCTCTCACCGTCCATCCACACCTTGGTCGAAAGTCCCACCGTTTTCCATGTCAATCCGAACATTACCAAGAAATTAATTTGAATGTTCTACCGAGAGACATCAACGCCAACGAAATGTCGATAAATTTTCATTAAACTGCCTTGTCGGAAAACAGGCTGACCGGAATTGTTGCACCAGGTTTCGCACGCTAATTTACGACACGTAGACACGCAGCCGAGCGGGACCTCTTCGGGGGTACAGTACTGGAAAATTAAATTATCATTGCCCCGTTGTGGAGGGAACCTGTCTTCAAAGTCCAATCGCGATGAGACGACCCCGAGCGATAGAAGAAAGGAAGCCAAGGGAAAATTGCCGCGTTCGATAATTTCTTCTATTGCATTTATTAAATCACATCCTCTTTACGATCGTTATTGCTCACTCAGTGCGCAGGCATCCGCGTTTGTCCAGCTGGGTCCAGCTGCCTCGGAACATCACTCTCTCGGAGACGTCACTGCACAGTCCAGGGAAGAGGGCCACATGATTGTTTTTAATTTATTTATCAAATTGAAATTGCCCCCATGGCGAAAACATCGCCCGACCGTCTCAAGTTCATCCCGCCGTCTGCGCCAACTGCTGGCTGGCGGTGTGATGGCGTGGGATCAGTCGTGATGCTGCAGCTGCCGATCATATTCCGTCAGGTTTTTCACTCCTCGATCACCTCGAGCGACGACTGCCGGCAGAAGATGAGATCTGCGCGCGATGCGGAATTTTCACGCCATGTTCGTCGTCGTCAGTCGTCAGTCGTCTTGGTCGTGAACCTGTTTCCTCATCGGCGAGTGAAGATCATCAGTGCCACCACATGTGTGTGTGTGTGTCTGTGTCTCTTGCTATGCTATGGATGGGAAGGGAATGCATTTTGCCATATGCATCCGTGCGTGGGAGCCTTCGACATTAACATATTTGGCGTTTGCTGCACATAAACAGATACACACCAGGTATCGACAGTGTGCACTTGACTAACGGCCACGGATGCCGTTCGGTATCGGCATTTTCCCATCGAACCGAAAGACAGATGCTGGTGATGATCTATTTTAGGACATGACCGTAAATTGCGTGACGAGTATTGCGCGCAGGCTTCGAGAGAGCTGATCTACATGGATGGATAATGGAATCTGCATACAATGTTGTGCGAATCGGTGCAGCGCTGATGATCCGTGGCAGATTGACAAATCGATTTCGAAGGTTGAATCGGTTACGGTTCACGATTGATTGGGTTCAGTGCGTTCGACTGTAATTACAATGCATGCTGTGTGCTTTCAAGGTTTAAGAACAATTGCGATGTAGCTAGTGGTGTTGAAAGAAAGATAATAGAATGGAATCAAATCCTGGTGAGGTTCTTCGGAGAGGGTGAATGTTGGTTGTCAGATGAGAGGTGAACAGAATAATGCTCGAGACATTGAAGGTCGTGATGATGCTATGGTTTGATAATTCTAAGATAATCTAGAAAAAATCTTTGATAAAGATTGTCTCCCAAGTAGCACCGAAACATAATTATTCCAGTTTTATTTTTCATGCGTCATGCTGTAGATCTGTAACAGTGTGATTTGACTTGTTTTGTCCAAGAAGGTATTCGTTTGATGCAATTCTTATCCAGATTCTTTAAACCGAATGATTAATTTGTCATACACGTGTCTGAAGTTTTTTAGCTAAGTCATGTTTGTTTACTTCTATAATCTTGTTTGTTCATTTTGTTTCATAAATGTGTCAACGTAATTCTTCCGTATTTCAAGAAACAAACACATGAGAGAACGGCCAAACGTCAACAAAACTGGTCAGGTATGGTTTGATAGTTCCGTATTCAACGGAAAAAGACTGTCTTTGAACTTTGATTTAGACAATTAATTGAATATATATCAAATATGTATTTATGTAACATACTCATTTTGCACTGAAACATTCAACAACCTAATCCAATTGCGCTAGAATGAAGTATGGAAAATTTCAATTGACAATTGCTCACGAGATCAAACATCAGGATTGATGAAATTGCTTGTTTGATAACGTCTGGATTCTACAAAATGTCAGCGCAAACGAACAATTATTTGGTTGTGCGAATGCTTTTAAGTTATACCATTACCCCTTGCCTGAATCCACTTATATCAAACCGAATATCGGTACAACTTTCCAACAAGGTTGACAAATATGAGAATGCTGAGGTTTAAGAGGAATCTGACTATTCTATATCTCATATGTCGATGTGGTTGAGTGGTAATAACACCGATCTAGTAAGCTTGGAGTCCATAGTATGAACCTGATTCATGAAAGTATTTTTCAGACCTTCAGCCCTGGGTTGTTTCATCTCCCGTCGTTGTCACTCAAATACCTTTAAGCAAAAATGCATGCAATCAAACATTTCGTGCTTCCTGGGATACTGGCGCCGCCTGTTAGTTGAAAACGAGCATCACTCATGCGGAATATCTCCTGTTCATCGAGTGAACGAGTTGTCGTCCCAACGAGATGTCATCACATCGGAGCCCAAAGTACTCAAGTGATGATGATGTCTTGGTGGACTTCTATTTCCTCCCGGCCAAGAAACCAAATGCATATAAAAGAAGTAACCCGCATGTGAACCGATCTCTGGAGATACTGTAACTCCACTACGTTCACAAAAAAAATCGATTATGCCGAAGAAGAGTGAATCAAGTCGCATTTTGTAAAGTAAAATTATTGAACGTATTTAAGAATTTCAGTAACAATTTAGTTGAAATTAAAGAAATTTGGAAAATTATAGGAATTGTTTAGTTAGAAGGTAAATAACTAATTTGATTATATATTAATAAAATTCTACGTAAATTAAATAAAAATTGAATAACAAAAAGACTAAGTGATCGGTAAAGAGATTTTCTCTAATGACATTAGAGGTACACTGCATTCCGCTTCAATATCGACGAAGTAAGAATAGAAATTTGAATGAAATTTTGACAGATTTGTAGATTAGATCAATGAAGAATCGTGCGAAAGAGCTCATAGAGTTTTTAGAAGATATTCCGAGAAAATATTGCATAAGAGAATTTTTCATAAGCATGCAGGTGAACTTCGGTTGAGATGCGGTTCTACGGAAATCTCGGAAAAGATTTTCAAAAACCACCAGATAAGATTTTGAGAAAAAAAAATAGAATGAAATAAAAAAATATCGGATGAATTTCTGAGCAACAATGTTGATGCTGTTCATAAATATTTAAATTAAGATCAATTAAAAAAAAACTGACAAAAACATGAAAAATATTCTGAGGGAGGCCGGAATTTAATTGTAAATGAATCTTGGATAAGGTTCTAAGAGAATATTTAGCGACAATCATGCCCCTGCAAGAGATTTTGAGATAATCATGGATGAAATTTCAAGAACATGGATCGCAGGAGGCGTGCTCTGAAACTGACGTGTTTTGTTTTTGCTGCGTCGTTTTCGCAAAAAGAAAAATCAAGCAATAATTCGTTATTTAATCTCCACGTGCTTTGGAAAAGACGTCATAAATACAATCGATTCCCTCCCGATATGTGTGAGTTCGGTCGTATTTCCGCGTTTTTTATGTTTTTTTTGTGTGCTTCACCTCCGCACTCGGAAGAAGAGTTACATCAGTTTAGTTTTGTTTACATATTTTATTAAGTTATAAAGTTTTTCCGCTTTGTCGCGAGTAAATCGATGATTACTAGCAGTTTTGAAGTTCGATATAGAGTCACCTGATAGCGAGGATTTTGATTATTGGCAGAGTGTGTAGTGAAAAATAAGGAAACCAGTGCAATGTATAAAACGGCTATTTGCTGATCAGAAGCAACAAACGAAAACAACGCGCATGCGCGCGTGAAAGGCTTACACATAATTTCAAATGCATTCACCACGTGGTGTACAGAGTTTTGTTGTGCAGGTTGAATATTTAAGGGGCGATTTAGCAACGTTAATGTTTGCGCTTATTGTGTCAGGAATTCATTGCTGATCAACGTCGAAAATTTTTAATTTTACGGATGAACAAAATAGTGTCATAAAAGAGGTGGCCATGGGTGAGATCTATCTGATTATAACTATATAATAATAACCTTATTTCTAAATAACATTAAGAAACTTAACATGTCAAAATCCTGAAGTGTGTTGCAATGCCCTTATCCAAATGATATCGGTAATGTTAACATGCGATGCTTATTGTATGTGAAAATAACCTCGGAATGGGCGTAACTCTCCAGACATTCTGAAATGGGTTGCTGGATCTTCAGTAGAGCTATTACTTTCTACATCTCAGATTAAAGCTTCTTCCAATGGTCACTTGAATGATTATTGTACACACTTATAGATTATTCACGAGCTCGATTAAACATTTAGCTGAATTCACTCGGCATTTTTGTATTTAACTGATACCTAGGCAAAAAATCGTACGTTGCCGAGTCTCAGCATCACTTGAAACTGAAATATCGGCTAACTTCATTATTAAACTTCAAATTAAATGAGTTTTAGATTACACACACACACATACACACACACACACATACACACATACACACACACACACAATAATGGATAAAATTTCAAGAGCATCGCATTGGTCCAAACTGCAAATTGAAACAGAAACAAACATTTTCAGCGTAAGATCGCGTAGATCTGCAAATATAGAAAATATTTCGAAAATACACTACAAAAGTTAATGGAACAAATGTTCCTTAAACTTACGTTTATCAAGCCATTTTCAAAAATTCATCAGCACACTGCGCAGTTGAAGATTATCTCTGTACGTGGCGCTGCGAACTATTTTCAGGAAACTGGTAGTCTGACCAAATTGAATGTTTCTGTCTTCGACAATGCTGTTCAGTGGAACAACACCTTTTCATTGATTAGTGGCAGTTCACAGTCTTCATGCTACGCGGCGCTGATGGGCTTATTATTTTTAGGAATATGTTCCAGCTTGGTATCCTGACCAGATAGAATATTTCTATCTTCCACAGTGTTGTTCAATGGATCCAAGACCTTTTGAATGGAGACTTAAAGTTTGAAATGTGCCAATCTATTTCCTAAAGGTCGCATACCTGGGGATCCTGACCACTTGGAAAGGTGTTGTCTTCGGATGAGATCTTCAGTGGAACAAGACTTTTTCACTGATGACCAGATAAAGTTGTTCACTAAATCAAGACTCCTTTATTGGTGACTATCAGTTCCTAATCTGTTCACTACGCGATGCCAGTGTGCTTTAATTTTTTTTTAAATATGCTGAATCCGTCTCAAATATAAGGCGACAGTTTTAAGCAAAGCTGTTCAGTATATTAAGACCTTTTGATTGTGACCAGTAGTTAAGTTTGTTTCCACTACGTAGAGCTGGTATGTAACGGAATTGTCAGAATATGTTGTTTCTTGACTCTTGAGATCCGAACTATAGGCACAGAAAATTTGTTCTTTTCTGCATCACGTGGCTTCTCAATCGCACCATATTTTGGCCTGTGCGACTTCTTTTTGTTTCGAATTTTGAACAAGTCACTCTGTGGGTAGAAATTTGAGTCGATTGAGGAGGTCATCACCGCCAAAGAAGCCTATTGTGCAAACCTCAAGAAATCGTATGTTTTGGACGGGTTGAAAAGGATCGAGCATCGCTGGGTTGAGTTATTGAGCTATGTTCAATGACACTACGTTGAGAAATAAATCGGCACTTTTCCAAAAAAAACTCTTTTTATATTTTGTAGGTTGAGTATATATCCGACTGCCCAATCCCATGCCAATGGTTGCTGTAAAGCGTCAAGTGGATCTTGTCATTCACTGCCGGCCTCAACTAACCGTTCTACATAACAATGTTCATCTTGCCCATGTACTTCTTAGCAGTTTGATCAATTTCACGATCCTCTTGGTGCAAGGTGCGGAACGATGAGGTCACCTTTTACTTGGTCTTCTTCTTTAGCTGCTGCTGCTGCTTCCAGTCGCACATACCTTTTTGGAACAAAAAAAAAGTAAAATCAGATGTTGTGTACAAAAATAAACCCAAAAAAAGAGAGGTTCACTCCCATGTGTACCAAAAACCGCTAGAAACTTTCACAAGCTATTGGTAGTATATGAGCACAATCAAGAGCGTTCCTTTTGCCTATCAAGGTGGCGGATTCGTTCGTGCCTTGACCTACCCCGCATTGGAGATGTAAGGCAAAAGTAACGTCCTTAGTTCGAGTACCGCTATATCCAAGCCCTTTGCTCAGTTTTCAATACTTCTATTCAATTTTCACAACCTGCCGTACACTGACGGAACTATCAACAATCTCTCTTCATATCTTTTATTCTAGCAATCATTACTGTACACTGGTCGTGGTGCTTCATGGTGATGAGCAAACATCTCCTTCTACATCAACTTCAAGCAGTTCAGTCATACTGTATCTTAGAATTCAGTTTATCTGCTCTAAACTTGCAAATAATCAGCAAATTAGACATTCCGTGGCTGCTAGAGTACCAATATGTAGAATTTTTTACAAGCTGCACTTGTCATAACCACTTACCGAACAAAACATATTTTGGAATATCTTAACAAAATAGGTTCTTTCAGATGTTCATCGCTCTTGTTTGTTGAGTCAGGATGAAAAAGAAAATATTTTTTCAATCAATTGCAGAGGATTATTCAAATTTTATACAACAACTAAAAACTGAATATAGGATATTTATTTTACAAAACTAAGTATGTAGCTTTTAAAACAAGGCAATTTTTTTCGGAATAATTATTAAACTAAGTTATTAACTTTTCTATGGCCAAAATTGTGGCTTCCTTGTGTTGTTCATTAAACAACAAATTTTATACTGAAAAATTGTTAATAAGGAAAACTAGAGTTTAATTACTATTTTCGAAAGAAAAAGTTCTTTATGTTTCAATTTTTAAAATTTTGGAGTGAAGTTATGTCCGTTGGAAGGAGGTCAATTATCGCTCAAGTCTTGCTGTATTGGTTATTTTGAGAGACTATCTGCTGTGCGATTTTCTCTACCGGGTTTGTAAGTAATAGTGAAATCAAATATTGATAGACTAGTCAGCAAATAATTTATTTCTACCAAATTTTGAAGACAATATCTTATATCCCTTTATTTTTCATAACTTTTTAAGTAGTGGTGCTTCGATTGAGCATGGAGATGAATTGGTGTACCACAGGCTTGACGGACGTCTGTGGAGTTGAGCACAGGCGACTCGTGAGGTAGTATGTGCTCTCAAGGACGTGGAACAAGACAGGTAATTGTTACCCATTGTATCTATATGTCCTTTTTAATAGGTTTGCGTCGACCATCAGTTGAATCGGTTGAATCGGTTGTGTCGATACGATGTTACGTAATATTTTGTTATCGGGCGTAACTTTTTGTCTATTGTTTTGGTTGCCTATAGTTTGTTGCGCGACTGATCGAGTTAGCATAAGAATTCGTGGTTCGCCGAGTAAGATGTTACGGTGGTGATCCAAATTATTCGTTCGCCATTCGTCGGGCCACCCTATCTTGGAACAAATAAACCTCAGGCGTTGAGATGATGTTTCTTGTTATCCTAATTAAATACCACTATCACACTCTGTGAGTGGCCCCAATAGCATCTCTACTGTTCGTTTAAACCGGTCAAAATCGGCTTTTCAGCATTATTAAAAATCACTTTGTTTTCCCATTGAAAAAATACAATCACACCTTGTGAGTGGCCCCAATAGCATTAATACTGTTGTTTTAAATCGGTTCAAATCGGAAATCGCTTTTAATTTTCATATATTTAACTTGACAGTAAATCGTTAACCAAAACGAACCCTGCTGCTACCAAATCCTGTTATCCAAAATCCCAGTGATTTCTCATGGAAGTGCAGTGGATTCCACGGCTTCCAATAAAGCGAGTATCGCGTCAACATATTCCTACGCTTTCCTTACTTGACCTGCATTCGAACGAGGCCAGCGCCGGTATTGCCTTAGTTTGGGATCATCAGTTTTTAGTATGTTAGACCCAAGCATCATCTGTTGGTTCTCTGTGTAATAACAACTGATCTGTTGTGAAAAGTTATGGCATAAGTTTATCAAGAAGAAATCCGAAGTTGATCTCCAATCTACAGTTCATTTGCATTACGTTTAAAATTTGAAGAATTAATTTTTCCACATTTCAATAATTTCTTAATTTTCAAAATGCCAATTGAAGGATATAACAGTTTTGCCAAAAAGCCAATTTATCGTCGCAATGACAACTATGAAATTATTTTGCCATTTGGTGACTTCCCTCAATGCTAGTTTGCCGTTAAATGCATATACTGGAGGCAAAATCGTTTTAAAATGCCTTTTCAACTGATCATATTAAGATAATATGAATGTATCCTGAGACGGTTATGTATCCTTATAGAAATTTGAGAGTTAACAATGTTTAAGATCATTGTAAATAAGCTGTCTAGTTTCTCGTTAACCTGACTTTACTATGAAACCATTTGGCACCTGTTGGTGCAATAATAAAACCAAATAGATTTCTAGTGGCTATCATACAACTTTCATCAGACGTTGCAAGAGTCTAAGATGATATTCTGGACAAATCGTTTGTAAAATTCGAAACAAACCGCCCATCAGATTGTCTTAAGAGTTTTGGAGCGTTCTTTGAGGTCAAATCATTAATCATCCCTTCGATAAGATTCTAATTGATTCGCTGATGTTATTTTGAACGAATTTTTATAAGTATATGTTTCCCTAAATCCGGATGATATAGGGACAAATTTATGAATCAGTTATGGTTTTTGAACGAAGTTTTGATAATTCTGGAGATTTTTTTATAAATAATTACGAATTCTCGAGTACTTTTTCAAGCAGACGTATCTGATTTTGTAAAAAAAAAAGAGGGAAAGTAGGATTCAAATGTTCAATTCTTGAAACCCTTAGACTTTTACGTAAACTTTGGCAACCAACAAAAGGATAACATTCCCTATCATGATGCTGATGCTATTTAACAAGAAGGAGTTGAGAGTTTTTATAATTTCATGTTTGAATCTTATTTACCCTGTTTGTTTACCAAATCAGATACGTCTGTTTGAAAAAGTACTCAACAATTACTGAGATTTCAATTGTATTTTCAACACGATACTGATAGAATTTCTTATTAAGCCCAGGACGAACCACTGATGATATTTGACAAAATCTGTTACTGAGCACTGAACCTCAATAAGATAGTTAACAAATCTTCAA
This sequence comes from Aedes japonicus, assembly GCA_034211315.2. Classification (NCBI taxonomy): domain Eukaryota; kingdom Metazoa; phylum Arthropoda; class Insecta; order Diptera; family Culicidae; genus Aedes; species Aedes japonicus. Next base: position 272,754 of record JASCZW010003980.1, read on the forward strand.
TAATATTTCGACGTAATAAAATTCTCGACTGACATTTTCAAATCTGATGAAACTCAAACGCCTTAATGATATGTTTTTCACTTCTTTTTTTCCCCTTTCTGCTTGTTTCTATATATCCTTCCCAATTGATCAGTCTTTCGGTTCAAAATCCACAGAATTAGCCTCACACCACTCCTGCATGGTTTTAAAGTAGTGGCATGAAACCAAACTGTGAGAAAAGAAGTTTGTCATTTTTCGATCTGAAAAATAGCAAAAACCGCTTTTGAAGGCACTCAGTTTTGTAAATCTCACCGTTAATGGTGATGAGTGGTTTACTCCGTTTGCCCTAAGTGCATATGCTGTACCAAATCAGGTACTTTGAAGTGAACTTTGCAGACTTCTTTCGTTTGACACAATCATTCACAGCAAAATTGTGCTTATCCAAGAAATATTTCTATCGTGGCAACTGATTAAAATCCACTTTGATATAGGTTTCACGATCAATGATGATATTTTGTTAGTGCAATTTTCAACCCAGATAAAAGGATTCTGATTATTGCTATACTAAATAATTTGATGCTGACAAATTGTATTGATGATGGAAAAAATCATTCCTTATTTCATGTCCAATTGAAGTTAATCAGTATTCGGCCAAACAGCCCATTCAAGACATTCCAAACCGCAATAGTGCAGATTCCTAAGATTATCCTCACTGTCACATGCCTTTCAGCCGATTCACACAACTGAAATCCCCCTAGGGCAAATGCTTACTCCGAGGGTCAATTGGCACTTCAGCTCGCCAAACAATATCCTCTAATCCATCTTTTCGTCGACAATGAAAACGTAAAAACTTCAAATCGGGAGCGTCGAGAGCGAAACCTCATGTGCTTTGGCATGGCCCTCGCGTTACCCACTATGCCTACATAGGCATCCACACGGCACGTAGATACAATGCATATTCGTTCGTCAACCAATTCAAATTTCTTTCTTTTCCTCCCCATTGAACACAATTTTTCATGAATTATTCATATCGTCTCTTTGATCTGCTTTCGACGCGATCGCTCACGCGCACCCTATGTCTAGCGCTGTCTAGTCGAACGCGTCGTCGTCGTCGTCGTTTCTGTCGTCAATTTCGTAATTTTGCTCTAGTTTTGTCGCTTTTCCTCACCTCCTGCTCCACCTCCTCCTCCTTCGACAGACACAAGGTCTCCTGTACCGTCGTGTACTACAATTCACCCCATTCAGCGGGCCGGCTCGGGATGGAAGGCCCGGATCCCGATCGAGTGCGGGTGGACACGGGAGGGTGTTTCTGTTTGAATTATTCAAATCAGGTTCACGCTCGCGGCCACAGTTGTCACTCATATTCGCGAATGTGTGGATAAAAATAGCACGAAATAGGCAAATATTGTTTTTGCTCTCATTCGACATGCATTCCACATCGCGCACTGACATGTGTGTACGTTGTTCGACGCGCGGGTATCTCCTCCATGAATATAAAGGATCGCCTCAATGACTGCGGGATATTGCGACTTATTGTTGGGTGAGGAATGGAAATTTCTCTCCCTCGACGCCCCGAAACCCTCACCCAACTCAGCACCGACTCGAGTGGCTGGCGGAGCCTGGGAAAAGCTAACAGCGTGTTCGTGTTCCACGATCGGACGACGAGAGAGGTGGACTCATTTGGCTTTCACGGGGAGCGGATCGGAAGAAGATGCGCACGCACATTAGATGGTAATTTCTGTCATTGATAAAATCACGATTTATGCCTATTTGTTTCTAAAAGTTCAATAAAATAACCATAAACTCGGCGTGTTCTGCAAACGGAGGGGGTTCGTCGCTTGGGTGCACTATTGGGCCCGGGCGCATTCAGGTCTCTCGTGTTCGTCTTCGTCTCGCATCGTTCGCCGACGGCGGAAGATAGAAATTGAAATCGATAATTCTAGATAATTTCATGTTAAATTGTTTTGCTTTTATCATTACTTTTCCGCTGTCGTCTTTTGTGTCGAGCCAGGGCCGCGAATTCCCGGCTCCGTCCGATATGGTTCCTGGCATTGCGTCGTGGTCTTCGTTTTCGTCCGCGTGGTGGAAATCGAACCTGACAGGCAGAAAACAGGGAGAAAAATTACGACTTTTCATTTCAATCAGCATGAACACGCGCGCATTCAATTAGTTTTCCTCGTTTGGAGGCCCCCCCTCCAGGTTGGTCGACTGGTCGGTCGGGATAGATGATGGAATCCAAACACAATCCATCTGCTACAACACAACATCTGTCTCGCGTCGTCGTCGTCGTCGTCGTCATCGTGGGGAGATGCGCGCTCTCAGCATTTCAGCTGTGTGGTTAATGGGCTTGACTTGGTGCTGCATGGAGCCTAGTTATCTGCCTTCTAGGGATGGGAGACCTGGATTGAGCAAAAACCGTGGGCGGTTGCCTGGTAGTCGGGAGGAATTGAGGACACCGAGCCCTAGGAATTTATGTTCGCTAATGTGGGATGAGTGATGCCTGCTGGATGTTTGCTCATTACCGACTAATGAGGTTGGAGTTGCGATTTAATAGTCCAACGTCAGTCGCTTCTTTGGATATGATACAGCAATCGATTCCGACTTGAAATCCAAAAACACAACTCAAAATTCAATGTTGCAAACCGGTTCCCTATTCTACTCCAGGTACATGCGTGTGGTCTCCCCAAAATGCTTTTTTTTTATTTGCATCTCAAATGCACTTGTCTGCGGTTTTTCTCCGAATCCAAAACATCCCAGGCAGTAGCCGCTGGTCCTGGACAAAACAGCTCGTCTCACAGCAGTGCAAATTTGGGCAGCGAAGCGTAATCGGTCAATCGACGAAGGTTCGAAAACACATGCCTTTTGACACGATGCACTCAGCTGCAATGCATCCGCCCATCCATCCGTCTGCGATGGCTGCATGGAACAGGGCGAAAATCCAAAAAATTAAAACAAATGAACGTCGACTTAAATATCGGATTACACTTGTAAGCAGCAATGGCAGCGGTGGTGTGAAACTCGTTGTTCAACGGTTGAATTATAATTCGGGCATGAAAACAGCAAGGTTCGTTGGAGTATTCTTAGAAGAGCCTCGCCCGACAATGTTGCTTGAAGCAGAAACGAAAATCATTCATCCATAAATCATGCAGCAGCACAGGTTTCACCCATAAATTCTTCCGCTCCCGCGGGGCTTGGAACGAATTCGCTGAAAAGAGATCACCGCAATTCACCTGTTAGCGATTCGGCTCCATGACTCATGCAATATTTATTACCATTGCCGTTCGCTCCCGTAATCAACACCCCTCGTCGGCGGTTTTTTGCATATCTATGGCACCGGTCAACCAACTATTATCCACTTATGCAGTTCTACGGCCAACGGTTGCTGCTCGGCCGGCAAAACCTTGGAGGGCTTGGGAAAATTGATTATTCTCTCTACACTTGCACTCACCTGGGACCGGATCGAATCTGGAGATCTCCGAGCGGGTGCCGACCCCGTAATTGGATAAGTGTGCCCCTAATGGTACAAGAATGTGCGCACAAGGGGTTGCGAAATACAACCAATCCGATTCCGGTCATTTGCGATGGTCAGGTTTCGTTTTTGAATAGAATAACCGTTTACAGGCGCTTTGAATGCGGCTCAGAGTGAGAGTGCCGAGCCGGTGTCCGAGCGCGAGAGTTCCCTTATAAGGGAAGTTGAACTGCATAGAATAGAACAACGAATGGTGCGACTGCCCCGACCAAAGTCTTGGAGGTTGTTGGGATTTTTTGCATACAATGTTCTCCCCAGCTGGTTCTGAGTCGTTGCAATGAGAGCGCAGAGGAGAAATTATCATAAATGTAACGATCTAGAAACGCTGGATTCAGAGACGAGCTCCTTCTTTGGGAGGGATGAGAATGCTTGTTGTGGTTGGCGTTGGCGTAACCTCGTGGAGTTATTGCAAAGTTTTTGTGGAGTTGGAAAATCTATGTATAAGTAATTTACATCAAGGATCAAACTTTGACGAAAAAAAACAATCCCATGTAGAAGGTCTAGAATCTTCAAGATCCTTCAAGAATCATATCTGAAATCCCCAAAGAATATCTAAACAGATTCTTTCTTGATGGATTCCTCGATGGATTCTTTATTTATTATACATTAAAGAGAATCATAAATTCTTATCAGATGTTCGCGAAAAGCTATATCCAAAAATGTTTCAGAATAGTATCAAAATGATCACAAAATTTCATCACACCCAATATTTTCTCCAAATTTCACCGAAAATTATATCACACAAAATATTATCTAAGTTTCAGAGAATCTCAACAAAAATACTCTCAGCATATCATCAAAAATTATCATAGATTCTCTAAAAAATATTATCCAAAAAGAATCTCATCAGAGATACTCTCAGTATGTCTTCAGAGATTCTCTCAGAATCTGATACGATTTTACTTTCAGAAACTCAACAGAGATTCTCTCAGAATCTAATCCAAGATTCTCTCAAAACCTCACTAAAAAAATTCAGAAACTCAATGAAGTTTCTCTCAGAATCTCATCAAATATATGTTCTCTCAGAATCAAATCAACGATTCTTTCGAAATCTCAACAAAAATTCTCTCAGAAGAGAGATTAAAGGTTCTCTAAGAATCTCATCAGACATTCTCTCATAATCTCATCGACGATTCTATCAGAGTCTCATCAAAAAAAAAACTTAGAACCTTATCAGAGATTCTCTCAGAATCTCATCCAAGAGTATCTCAGGATCTCATCCGAGATAATTTCAGAATCTCATCCGAGATTCTCTCAGAAAGTCATCTGAGATTCTTTTAAAATCTCATTCAAAAATAAGTTAGTGGCTGATTAAAGATTCTCTTAAAATCTCATCAAAGATTCTACAAGAATTTCATCCAAGGTTCTCTCAAAATCTTATTCGCGGGTCTAATTCTTATAAGTGTAACCAAACCAGGAATAATTTGATCAAAGATTCACTCAAAATCTCATCAGCAAATCTTCCAGAATCACATCCAAGATTCTCTCAAAACCTCATTCAAAAAAATTCAAAAACTCATTGGAGATTTTCTCAGAATCTCATCAAATATTTATTCTCTCAGAATCAAATCAACGATCCACTCAAAATCTCAACAAAAATTCTCTCAGAATCGGAGATTTTCTCAGGACTGAATCAGAAATTCTCCTCAGTATCACATCAGATATTCTCTCGGAATCTCATTAATGATTTTATCAGTATCTCAGCAAAGGTTCTCTAAGAATCTCATCAGACATTCTCTCATAATCTCATCGAAGATTCTATCAGAGTCTCATCCAAAAATAATCGGAATCTCATAAGAGATTCTCTCTAAATTTTCATAGATTCTTATCTGAGATTATCTCAGAATCTCATCCGAGAATATCTCAGAATCTCATCCGAGATTCTTTCAGACACTCATCCGAGATTCTCTTATTTAAAATCTCATCCAAAAAAGTGTTAGAAGCTGAATGAAGATTCTCTTAAAATCTCATCAAGAATTCTTATAGAATTTCATCCAAGGTTCTCTCCAAATCTTATGTGTGGGTCTTATTCTTATTAGTGGAACCACACCAGGAATAAAATGATCAAAGATTAGTTCGAAATCTCATCAGCAGCTCTCCCAGAATTACAACCAAGATTCTCACAAAAGATCATTGAAATGTTTCTCAGAATCTCAGAAGCTCATAATCAATTTCCTAAAAATTTCACCAGAGATTCTCTTCGAATCTCATCCGATTCTCTCCGAATCTCATCCGATTCTCTTAGAATCTCATAAGAAATTTTCTCAGTATATCATCAGTTAATTTTGTAGAACCACGTTCAAGATTCTCTCAAAGTTCCAGAAGAAATCATCTTAACATTTTATCAAAGATTTGCTCAAAATCGTGTTTCCCAAAAAAAATTATATGAACTTTTTTTTGTATTCCTTTTAACGAGATTTTCAGCCCTGGGCTGGTTCATCTCCCGTCGTAGTCACTCAAATACCTCTTTGGGTATTTTTGTAAATTGTGACTTTGGCGTTAGAGGTATGGATGTTAACCACTACGCCAGGGTCGCCCTCCAATTTATTTGAACTCTTTGAGGAAAAAATCTGAGAATACCTTAAAACTGTACTAAGAAATCACACAACAGATCTTCCAAAATTTTATCAACGATTCTTCCAGAACTTGATCTCTCAAAATCTCATCCAAGATTCTCTTTGAATCGAATTCAAGATTCTCTCTGAATCTCATACGATTTTTTTTCAGAATTTTCCCAGACATATTCGTGGAACCACACCAAAGATTGTTGCAGTTTTTCAGATATTCTCTCAAAATCTAATCAGAGATTTCCTCGAAATCTCATCAGATAGTCTTAGAACCTCATCGGAGATTTTATTAGTTTTTTATCAGTATTGGCGTCATATTCTTATAACTTTCTCGTAATATCAGCCAAGATCAACATATAAGCTGAGATTCTCTCAGGAGCTCACCCAAAATTTTCTCAAAATCTCATCTAAGATTCCCTCAAAAACTCATCAAAATTTTACTCAGAATTTCATCTTACATTCTCTGAGAAGCTCAGAAACAGAGATTCTCTAAGAATCTAAGATTCTCATCAGACATAATCGTGGAAACGCCACAGATATTCCCTCAGAATCTCATCAGACATATTTGTAGATTCACAAAAAAGATTCTATAAGATTTTCATCAGCGATTCGTTTAAAATTGGATCAAAAATTCTTCCAAAACGTTACTAGTGATTCCCCGAAAAATTTCATACAAAACTCTCTCAAAATTATAACAGAAAATATCAGAAAAAACGGCATCAATAAATCTTATCACAAATCTTTCTCAGAACATTTTCAGATATTCTTCCAGAACTCGATCTCTTAGAATCTCATCTTAGAATTTCTCAAAATCTCATCCAAGATTTTTTCCGATTCTCATACATGATTTTTTTCAGAATTTCCCTAGAAATATTCGTGGAACCAGAGATTCTTTCAAATTTTTTTCAGATATTCTCTCAAAATCCAATCAGAGATTGTCTCAGAACCCCATCAGATACTCTCAAAACCTTATCGGAGATTTTCAAAGTTTTTTATCAGTATTTGCGTTATAATCTCATAATTTTCTCACAATATCATCCAAGCTAAAAAAAAAAAGCTGAGATTCTTTGAGAGTCTCACCCTAATTCTCTCAGAATCTCATTCAAAATTCACCCAAAATTTTCTCAGAATCTCATCCAATATTCTCTCAGAATCTCTAAGAATTTAAGATTCTCACCAGACATATTCGTTAAATTGCAACAGAAATCTCGAAATCTCATAATACTCAGATTCTTGTCAGACATATTTGTAGATTCCCAGAAAATATTTTCTAAAAATTTCATCATCCATTTCGTGTGAAATTGGATCAAAGAGTTTTCTAAAATGTTGTTATTGAATCCCCAAAAATTTCCAACTTCCCCAAAAATATAAATAAAACCCTCTCAGAATTACATCAAAGAATATTGAAATCTACATAAATTAATCTCATCACAAATCTCTCCTGGAATTTAATCAGAGATTCTTCCAGAATCTGATCTCTAAGAATCTCTTCCATGATTTTCTCTAAATATCATCCGATTCTCTCAAAATCTCATACGAGAGTTTTTTAGAATCTCATCAGACATAATTGCGGAACTACATCAGAAAAATCTCATCACAGATTTTCTCAGAACCATATCATTTTAGAGTCTCATTGGAGATTCTTTAGGATTTCGATCTGTATTTTCATCAGAATCTCTCAGATTCTCTTCAGGAATTGTTTTAAAATCCAAATTTGCAAGATTCTGCCAGATTCACACCCAAGATTTTTTCAGAATCTTTTACAAGGTTCTCTTCTTATCTCAACCAAGATTGTTTTAGAATCCAATCTGACATTTTCTCATAATATAAGCCATGGTTCTCTCGAAATATAACCAGAGATTTTCTCAGCATTCCACCCAAAATTTTCTTAAAAACCCACCCAAGGCTCTCTGACGAACTGGTTCAAAATTTTCTCAGAATGACATCCAATATACTCCCAGAATCTCCTCGGAGATTCTTGCAGCATTTCTAATGAGATTCCCTCAGAATCTCTAATGGGATTCTCTAAGAATCTGAGAGTCTCATAAGACATATTCGTGGAACTTAAGCAGAGGTTTTCTCAGAATTTCATTAAAGATTCTCTAAAAATTTGATCATAAACTTGCTCAGAATGTATCAGCGATTCCCGAAAAAATTCGTATGAAACTCTCCCAGAAAAACATCAGAGAATATTTTAAGGTTGCATAAGAAATATCATCACAGATCTGATTGGGAGACTAGGAGAATTTAAAATTAACACTTCATTTGATCACTTTTAAAAAAATAAAAAAAAAACCTTTTAACACTTTTTCAAATTGTCGCTAGAAAACGCGAGCAAATTCCTTTTAATTCTACTATGAGCTTATCTTTTGACAGATAGGCCTATTTCGTCTGCTACTTACAGACTTCTTCAGTGTCGAGTGCTCGACTCACAGATCTATCAAAATTGTATAAGAGATTCTTCCAGAATCTGATCCCTTAGAATCTCCTCCAAAATTCTCATTGAGTCTCTTCTAAGCTTCTCTTCGAATCACACTCAAGATTCTCCTAGAATCTCATCGAAGATTCTCTCAGAATCTTATCCCATTTTTCAAAATCTAATCATTCATATTTATTAAACCACAACAAAGATTCTATCCGAACTACACCGAAATTTTCACAAAATCTCATCAGAGAAATTATTAGAATCTTATTAGATTTTTTGAAAGTTTCGATGAGGATTCTTCATCAGTATTGCTGTTTTATTCTCATCACAGATTTTCTCATAATTTGCTCTCATTTTCTCTTTCAGAATTTCTTTCAAAATGCGCCCAAAAGCTGATGCGCAATTCTCTCAGCATCTCAACTGAGATATTTTGATATTATCATACAAAACACTTTCAGAAACTCATTAATATGAAACTTTTCCAGAATTACATCAGAAAATATCGTAAAGTTGCATAAAAAAATATCATCACAGAACTTTCAAAGTTTAATAAGAAATTCTTTCCGAACCTGATCTCTCAGAATCTCATCCAAAATTCTCACAGAATTTCTTCCAAGCTTCTCTCCGAATCTCTTCCAAGCTTTTTTTCGAATCTCATCCAAGATTCTCTTAAAATCTCACCCAAGATTCTCTACGAATCTCATTCAATTCTCTCAGAATCTCATCCAATTCTCTCAAAATTTCATACAAGATTTTCTCAAAATCTTATCAAACATATTTGTAAAACCACACCAAAGATTCTCTCCGGTTTTCATCAGAGATTCTCCCAAAATTTTCTCAGAATCTTATCAGATTATTTAAAAATATCAACGAAGATTCTTCGAGATTATCAGCGGAGGTATCGAAATTCTTTCAAAATTTTATCCTTGATTCTCTCATACGTGATGCTCTCAGAATCTTATCCGAGATTTTTGAGGATTCTCATACGAAAGTTTTGAACGAACTTATCCGAGCATCTCCCAGAATCTCAGCTGAAGGTCATCATACAAGGTTTTCTGAGAATCTCCTAAGAGAATCTAATTTGATTAGATATTCTCACAGAATCTCATCAGTAATTTTCTCATAATCTCAACAGAGATTCGTTCAGAATCTCATCAAAGATTTGCTCAGAATCTCATCAGAGATGTGCTCAGAATCTCACCAGACATTCTCTCAGAGCTCATCCAAAATTCTTTAAGAGATTTTGTTAAAATTGGAACAGAGATTCACATAGAATCTCAACCGCCATTCTCACAGAATCTCCATTTGTCATAAAAAACTCAGAATCTTGTTATAGATGGTGCTGGTGGCTTCTACGGGGTTTTTTTATTTTATTTTTCAAAAGCTTAGAACAGATTCAATGAGAATAGCATCAGAGAATCGCTCGGAATTGCATCAGAAATTCTCTCAGAATCTCATCAGTGACATTATCAGAATTTTATTACATTCTTTGAAAATTTTGATGAAGATTCTTGCTGATTCTCAGAAAAGATTCTCTCAGATTCCTATCTGTATTTCTGTTATGCTCTCATTAGAGGTTCTCTCAGAATTTCATCCAAAATTTGTCAAAAATCTCATGCACGATTCTCTCATCATGTCATGCGAGAATCTCGAGGAATCTCATCTGAAATTCTGAAAACCTTTTAAATCATAAGAGATTCTCTCATAATATCCTAAGAGAATCTCATCTGATTAGATCTTCACTCATAATCTCAATAGAGGTTCATTCAAAATCTCATCAGAGACTCGTTCCGAATCTCATCAGAGATGTGCTCAGAATCTCTGCAAAGGTTCACTCAGAATCTCATCAGACATTCTCTCTGATCTCATCCATGTTTCTCTAAGAATCTTATCTAAGTTTTTCTCCGAATCTCATCTAATTTCTTCAGAATCTCAATCGTGATTTTCTGAGAATCAAATCAGATATATTCTAAGAACCGCACCAAACATTTTTTTTTAATCTCAAAAGAGATCTTGTTTTAATTTGATTAGGGATTCTCTCAGAATTTTACAAGAGATTCACTCAAAATCTCATCAGAGATTCTCTTATAATCACAACAGAGATTCTCACAGAATCTCATCTCATCATAAACAAATCAGAATCCCATTAAATATGGTCCGAGATTATCTCAAAATCTCAATATTTTTTCTCACGATTGTATCAGTGATTCTTTCAGAGTCTCCTTACAAATTCTCTCTTATTCTAATCAGAAATTCTTTTACAATATTAAAAAAGATTCTCATCAAAGTCTCTCTCAAAAGCTCAACAAAGATTCTCGCAGAATCTCAACAGAGATTCTCTCAAGACTACATCAGAAATTCTCATCAGAATCACATCAGAGGCCTGTTCATAAACCACGTAGACACATATTTGAAAATGTTAGACCCCCTCCCCTCCTCCCCCCTTCGTAGACTTTTCTCCATAATTTTTTTTTTTTTTAAGTTTCGTATGGAGCGTAGACTTAAGTCAGCACCCCCCCTGAGTGATTTTATCAGTATTTCATTAAAGGTTCTCTAAGAATCAAATCAGACATTCTCTCATAATCTTATCGAAGATACTCTCAGCATCTTATCCGAGATTCTCTTAAAATCTCATCCAAGATTTTCTTAAAATCTCATCCAAAAAATGATCAGAATCTCTTAAGAGATCCTTTCAGAATCTTACCAGAGATTCTCTCAGAATGTCTTTCGAAATTAACTCAGAATCTCATCAAAGATTCTCTCAGCATTTCATCCTAGATTCTCTTAAAATCTCTTCCAAAAAAAATCAGATTCTCATTAGAGATTCTCTTAGAGTATCATCAAAGATCCAACCAAAGATTCTTCTGGAATGTGCTCTCTCATAATCTTATCAAAGATTCTCTCAGAATTTCATCAAAGATTCTTTCAAAACCTCGTCAAAGATTCTGTCTAAATCTCATTCGATTCTCTCTGAATCTCTTACGATATTTTCTCAGAATCTCATCAGATTTATTTGTGGAACCACGCCGGAAATTCTCTCAGAATTTCATCAGAGATTCTCTCAAATTTACGTCAGGGATTTTCTCAGAATCGCATCATTTGCTCTCAAAATCTCTTCAGCGAATCTCTCAGATTCTCATTAGTATGTCGTCCATAATCTCATCAAAGATACTCTCAGAATCTCATCAGAGTTTCTTTCAGAATCCTATTCAATATTTTTTCAGAATCTCATTATAAATTCTCTCATAATCACAACTTATGCTAGCTTTTTTCAGAATCTGACTTAAATTCTCTCAGAATCTCATTCGAAACTTTCTCAGTATTTCAAGAGAGATTCTATGATGGTATTCTGAGAAAATATTTGTGGAGATTTTACGAGAATCTTGAAACAGATTGTCTGGCAAATGTGTGTCATATTTCGTGATAATCTCTTAAAAGTAAATCCAAGAGGGTTTGAGCCGTTTAGTGGAAAAGTAGCTGATTATCGACTGTGACTTTATACTGATGAGATGATTTCTTTGGCTTTCAGTCTTTTGATTAACTAAGATGGATGCTTTTTCATAGATATCCCAAATCTCTGTTCGATCCCTAGAAGAAGGCAAAATGCATTACGCCGAAACTTCGGAAAATAGAAAAAAGTGTCTTTTTTTTCTATAGAAAAGACTGAAAGTCAAGGAAATCATCTTATCAGTATAAAGTTACAGTCGATAATCATCTACTTATAAGAGATTTACGCGAAAAATGACACACATTTGCGATAAAATCTGTTTCAAGGTTCTCGTAAAACCTCAACAAAGATTCTCTCAGTAAGCCATCATAGAATCTCTCAGAATCGCAAGACCGACTCTATTCGAATGTCATTTTTCAGCCACATAAATCAACTCATCTCTTCTATTCTGATATTGAGAAATTCAAATCTTTCTGATTTCAATCTGGGCTCTTTAAAAAGATTCAATGAGTTTCCTTGATCAGATTCCAGGAAAATCTTATATGTAATTCACAAGAATTACTGATAAGATTCTAAGATATCTTCAATGAGATTCTTCATTGGTATTCTGAGAAAATTTCTTCTGGTGTTTTAAGAGCATCTCTGCTGAGATTTTAACAGAATTCATAATTTAGATTCTTTTTTCTGCGATTCGCTTATCAATGATTTTCTCAGAGTTTCATCGAAGAATTCCTCAGAATCTCATAAGAGATTATTTCAAAGCAACCCGCCAGCTAGAGTTCGAGTTTCTGCAGCTTTTGTCAACAGTAGAAACGCGTACTTACCTTACCAATCAGATCAAATCTGCTGTAAACAGAAATTGTGTCGATTGTATTCAGTCCATCGCTGTACCTCGCTAGCTTTGTTGTCTGCGGATGGTCCACAGGTCGCCTTCTAACTACTTGATCGATCCACCTTGCTCGTTGCGCGCCTCTTCTTCCTGTACCCATCGGTTTTCACGTTCCGTCTTCCATCTACACACCACCACAGATCTTACGCAGCACCTTCCGTTCAAATACACCAAGGGCACGTTGGTCCTCTACCAGCAATATCCATGTTTCATGGCCGTAGAGAACTACCGATCTAATTAATGTCTAGTAGATGGTCAACTTTGTAGTTCGGCGAACTTTGTTCGATCTCAGCGTTCTTTGGGGTCCAAAGTGGGCACGATTGCCAGCCAAAACGCGACTTTGTATCTCTGTGCTGGTGTCGTTATCGGCGGTCACCAAAGGGCCCAGATACACGAATTCGTCTAATACCTCGATTTCATCACCGGCGATCTGAATTCGTGGTAGGAGGATAACATTGTCTTCTCGTGAGCCTCTTGCCTAGTAGCCTAGTAGAAACGCGTACGGCCGTGGAATCTTCAGCCTCGCCAGACCACTGCTGTCAGAAAATCTGGTCCCGGCTGGCTCCCATCAACCTCCGAAGTCTCAGTCTGGTTGGAGAAAAGGGAACTCCCATTCTAACTCTACATTGCGTCGCCATTTTTTGCGAAGTTGTCAGATTCCTAGAAAAAAAAACCACCGGGTCCAGCGATCAGGGGTCCCTCCTTAAAGAGTGTAACCGATTCCTCCATTACCTCGCCAACCAGGTGCTCCTTTGGTGGCCTAGGTTCACTGGTGTGGAATCAAGGGATGGAACTAAATGACTATAGCAATCGATAAAACTCTTCGTGAAGCCTTTACGGCTGAAGGAAAGCGGCACAAGCTACAAGCATCGATCTGTGCGCTGGTTGATCGTGGAATTTTCGGACACCTACCAGCACTCCATCCAGTTCAAAATCAGTGTTCTATTTGATCGGCCGCAGCCCCATCTGTCTTAGTCTGAGCTTAGACTCAGCCAGCCTTCGACTTAGAAACCCCAACCCACCCTTGGGTCCAGCCTATGATTTCTTCCAAATAGAATTAACAATTACTTGAATACCCAATCACTGGGGCATGGGAAATACCGAGGCTGATCGGCTGGTATTTCCGGTAGAAGGAGCAAATTATTAACCAACACTGTCGCTGGATGCGACATCTAAAAGTGGGTTTCGACAACAATTTGGAACGCCTAGAGCAGCGAATGATCACAGTACCGGGATCCGTTTAAATAGAAAAAAATGTTCCATAAGCCAATGCGAGGACTCTCCTGACCACCACGAGCAGTGAATACTGTCGCGCCTTTACTCTTGGCACACAAGAGACTCCGTCGTTTTGCATTACCAGAGACGAATCAGCCAGAGGCTGAAATTCTTTTTAGTAAAGAAGCCTAACCTAGTCAAACTATTTCAAAATCTCATTGGAGACTCCTCAAGAATCACATCCGAAATACGTTTGCTATTCATCAGATTCATAAGAATATTACCTGCAATATGAATCGATCAATTTTCCAAATAACTAGGACTAAAGTGCTTGCCGTATTCGATTTATGAACTTCTAAATCGCTGCCCATTAAACTGCTAATAGAAAATAATTACTAACAAGCATTCCTTTCACAAGTCACCTAATTAAAAACCCACGTACATTTGATGCCCCAGTCTGAGACCCTTCCTTAAATCCCCTAAGTCATAACGGCCAAGTTGCGCTGAGGAGGAGTCAATTATGATTTTATTAGCTACCAATAATTCTCCACAGGCCATGAAATTTCTCAAGCTGCATTGGTGAAATCTGAAGAACACATTAAACTAACAACAAAGACCCCCCCCCTCTCGTCCTACCCCGCCCTTCCCTGTCAGTCTTTTCACCCTGAATAGTATGGCAAATTAATTACAAACCGAATAGACACACACGCACCTTTGTTTTTTTCTTTCTTGCGCAAAAGTCCCTGAGAGAAGCCAGGCAGCATGTGGCACCAGCAGTGTGTGGCAAAAAGGGCATAAATTCAATAGAGAGCTAAAAACCAAATTAAAATATCATAGCATTACGAATTTGAGAAATTATCCACACCAGAAGGGGGGCCCGACTCGTGAGCTCATATTCAATTCACGATCCGGCCGAGTCCCGTCGAGACTTGGCGGCGGAACGGCACTCGAACCGTAGCAGAGCTAAATGCCACATTCCTTCCCAGCCGATGTGGGCCAAGGAGTTTGAGTTTGAAACGGGGCGATCCTCTCCTCTGGCACTTGAGCAAAGCTGGTCATTAATCAGCAGGGAAGCCCGTTTTACTTTTTTTTCCTATGGTCTGGATCGGTTACGACTCGTTGTCGGTTCCACGTGCTTAGTTGCTATCGGGATGAAGGGTTTGAATTACAGATCAAAGCAGTAGTAAAAACAAAACACTGATACGATTGAGGTTGAAAATGTAAATTTGTGTGTTTCAATTTGAAACTGTTGTCGAGGGGGAGATTGTAATTATTTGTGGTTGGGTGGGTGAGACACGGGGGAGGCAGAGTGATTGATATGCAAATATGATGTCTTCGAGGGGTTATTGCTTCGCTTGTAATGAGCGTGAAGATAAATGATCGATGAATGGTATGATTCTTATCTCAGTGAAGTGGTTTTGATTTGCACGAGGATGTTGATGGGATTGGACGCTTTCGAAGTCAATTAATCTAACGCATTTCTTTTTTACGCAATCAATATTATCTTGATTTTGGTAAGTGCGGATTTAAATGTCAATCAAGGGAAGGTCGGTCAGACTGAACTAATGATTTTATTCCGAAAACAACAGCAACAAATCACGCTCCCACGCTTCTCGAGGGCCGGTAAAAGCGTAACCATCGAGATCTTGCTATCGCTCCCAATCTCGACCATTACCTCTGTCGTCGTCGTCGTCGTCGTCATATTGCAACCATAAGTGGCGGCATGCCGTCAGCAGTCCTTCTTCCTACATGGCCCATAATTTGCCTCCTATTCACTAGAACCCAGCAACATACACCACCCGTAACCGTTGTTATCAATTTCAAATCTCTGCCCCGCCACTCTGCCCCAGCCCACCGTCAACGAAAGCCAATGAATGTGGCTGTGAATAATTTATGTTCACGCTTTTACGCCACCGAGGTTGATCGTAATCGCGCGCCAACTTCCATGTATGAGAAAAGAATTTCGCTCACTCACTTACTCACCGATGGCGCTTGCTTGGGGTCTCAGGAAAGTCCAACGATAGCAATCGTCAAAACATTCACAGTTTGTCCTCTTCTATCTCTCCCGTTGCAGGACCGCCGCGAAATGACAATTTATGATCTCAACCACGAAGCGAAGTGACCTGAGCAGCTGCCGTTCCATCCCTCCTCAGTGAGAAGAGACCCGCCATGGTAAGTCCGGCTGACCAAACTAATTCCTAGATTGTCAAAATGTGATGAGTCGTGACGACACCGCGAGCTGGCCGCCAGCAGAAATGAATTTCCGGTGACGGATCCATTTCTACACTCATCACAACTCACCGCGTGAGAGTTATGACTAAATCTAATCTCGACCGAATAAAAAACAAGCGGCAGAAATGTGTCCATTTTCCCACCGCTCGTGGGTCAGATTTCCCGCTCTAACGAAACGATACCGATAGCGCATCTCTTCGGAGAAATTTCACTTTTAGAAACCGTGTGGCAGAAAGATCCCGCCAGTCGTGATATGCGAAATGGTCGAAATTTCAGATCGTGCAGCAGACCACAGCATTGATTTGCCACATTATGACAGGGCTGGTGAAATGAGTGTGATATTAGACGCTAAACAGCTGAAAATTGAAAGTGACTTGAATGGTTTGACAAGTGATGAACCCGATACTCGATTATTGGAGATTCGGTTTGGTTCACAAGAGATGATTGCAGGTTTAAATATCGTCAGCCACCGTTTCTACAAGTTTCAGCATATGAGTATTTCAAAACAGCAAAATCCTGAAAGTGTAAGAATCAAAATGAGTACTTATGGAGATACACAATTTGAAATAGTGGTATGCACCCAAAGGATTTTTTATTGAATTTTCAGCGTTATCTTTTCCACATAAAGGTATAGCATTCCCTTTATGTGCATGCCATCTTTCATGTAAATTTATCCCAGATAACGCTTCAATCTAGACTGTTGTATGAATGATTGCAATTATTAAAAATTGCAAACAATTTCGTTGTTTACGCCTTCTTTGGCGTGGAATTAAACGAGGAGAAATTTTACGCGCCTGTGAAAATTCATATTTTTTTCTGTGTAATTTTCTGCAAAATCTAATGCAAATATTTGGATCACAATGTTAAGTATGCATCCACTCAAAATATAATAATAAGATATCGCCCAAATCAGGTATTTTATTTGCAAGATATCAGACAATTTCTGTATTTACGTTTACTCAGGCTTGAAATTGAAAGAGGACAAATTTTCTGCGTCTATTAGAATTCACATTTTTTTGCTCTTTACCTTACGGATGCGACAACGAATACGCTGTTCATAGAATCTTGTAATCTTATATGGAGCTGGAATACATACTGAAAAGGGTTTCCATACTTCAGCCATGATGCTTGCATAGCTTATTCGATAAAGACGTAGCTACAAAAGACAAAAGACATAGACAAAAGACATAAGACAAAATACAAAAGACAAAAGACAAAAGAAAAAAAAACAAAGACAAAATACAAAGACAAAATACAAAAGACAAAAGACAAAAGACAAAAGACAAAAGACAAAGACAAAGGCAAAGACAAAGACAAAAGACAAAAGACAAAAGACAAAAGACAAAGACAAAGACAAAAGACAAAAGACAAAGACAGAGACAAAGACAAAAGACAAAGACAAAAGACAAAAGACAAAAGACAAAGACAAAGACAAGAAGACAAAAGACAAAAGACAAAGACAAAAGACAAAAGACAAAGACAAAGACAAAGACAAAGACAAAAGACAAAAGAACAAAAGACAAAAGACAAAAGACAAAAGACAAAAGACAAAAGACAAAAGACAAAAGACAAAAGACAAAGACAAAAGACAAAAGACAAAGACAAAAAGACAAAAGACAAAAGACAGAAAAGACAAAAGACAAAACAGACAAAAGACAAAAGACAAAAGACAAAGACAAAAGACAAAAGACAAAGGACAAAAGACAAAAGACAAAAAGACAAAAGACAAAAAGACAAAAGGACAAAAGACAAAAGACAAAGACAAAAGACAAAAGACAAAAGACAAAAGACAAAAGACAAAAGACAAAGACAAAAGACAAAGACAAAAGACCAAAGACAAAAGACAAAAGACAAAAGACAAAAGACAAAAGACAAAAGACAAAGACCAAAAGACAAAAGACAAAGACAAAGACAAAAAGACAAAAGACAAAAGACAAAGACAAAGATAAAACAAAGACAAAAGACAAAAGACAAAAAGACAAAAGACAAAGACAAAAGACAAAGACAAAGACAAAAGACAAAAGACAAAGGACAAAAGACAAAAGACAAAAGACAAAAAAGACAAAAGACAAAAGACAAAAGACAAAAGACAAAGACAAAAGACAAAAGACAAAAGACAAAAGACAAAGACAAAAGACAAAGACAAAGACAAAAGACATAAAAGACAAAAGATAAAGACAAAAGACAAAAGACAAAAGACAAAGACAAAAGACAAAAGACAAAAGACAAAAGACAAAAGACAAAGACAAAGACAAAGACAAGACAAAGACAAAAGACAAAGACAGAAGACAAAAGACAAAAGACAAAGACAAAAGACAAAAGACAAAAGACAAAAGACAAAAGACAAAAGACAAAAGACAAAAGACAAAAGACAAAAGACAAACGACAAACGACAAACGACAAAAGACAAATGACGAATGACGAATGACAAAATACAAAAGACAAAAGACAATAGACAAAACACAAAGACAAAGACAAAAGACAAAAGACAAAAGACAAAAGACAAAAAGTAGGAGATTGATATTAATATGCCATGAAATCTTCGTAAATGAAATTTTATGGGTTATTACTCCTTCCCTAAACCATGAGCAAATCTTTCTTATCTCAATAGTTAAATATTAAGCATGGTTCATGTTGCTGTGGAATTGTCTGTCCAGTACTTGTCCGTCATGTTTGGAAAATTGATTCTATTTTTTCTACTGATGATTTGTTTTTTTTTATTGACCACAGAATTTTACACTTTAACACTTTAATACATTTCTTGCATTTCAGGATCAACCGAATAAAGATCATATATAAAAGATAGAGAAGCTTATGGAATTGTTTTTATTTACATCAATACATACACTATTATATTAAATTTTTAATGGGTATGGGAGGGACCATCAGAGCACCCAATTGAAGCACTCTGGATGGGAAGAGTGAGAATACCGATTCCCCATTGCTACCAGTATTGTATTGATGTTTCAAGAATTTTGTGTGAGATTCTCCAGAAGCTCAATTGAGAATCTGTAGATTTTTATCTGAATTCTCCAGCCTGACATATACCAGAGTCTTGTTTGAGATTTTAAAGAATTCGGTGTGAGATTCTCCAGGAATTCATCTGAAATTCTTCAATGTCTCGTCTGAAATTCTTCAGTATCTCTCCTAATATTCTCAAGAGTTCCATCCAAGATTCTCCAGAAACTCTATTGATGTTGTACAGAATAACTTGTGAAATCCTCAGAAACTCGACAGGAATCATACAGAATCCCGTCCTAGATTCTCCAAAATGTCTTCTAGAAAACCATTTGAGATTCTCCCGGAATGTTCCAAAATTTGTGTAGGATTTACTTGAAATTCTTCTGAGATTTTTCCGAGTCTTTGCTGAGATTTTACAGAATTTCAACTTAGATTCTTTGGAACCTGATCAGACATTTTTTTAAATCTTGGCTAGGATCCTCTAGGATCTCGTTTGAGAGTATTGGTTAAAATTCTAATCATCGAAAATATCGTCTAAGATTTCCGGAATCTTGTTAGAGATTAATAGAATCGCGTCTGAGGTACATTCAAATCTCGTCAGGAATTCACTAAAATCTCATCCGAGATTCGTCAGAATTTTGCTTCAGATTTTCCAGAAACTCCAGAATCTTGTTTGAGATTCTTACAACTTTCGGCCGCAACTCACCAATATCTTGTCTTAGTCTCTTCGGAATCTCAGACGAGATTTTCCTGAGCTTTTCAATTCGCCAGGAATTTTATAAATAATCACCACAATTTTGTATGAGATTCTTCACAAATTCAATTGAGTCTGTTAAAAATCTCGTCTTAACTCTTCAGCCTGACATATTCCAGAGTCTTGTCCAAGATTTAAGAGAATTTAGAGAATCTTGTCTGTGATTCACGATAATCTTAACTGAGATTCTTCAGAATCTCGTCTGATATTCTTTAGTGTGTCACCTAATATTCTCAAGAACTTCATCCGAGATTCTCCAGAAACTTAAATGCGATTCTTCAAAATCTGGTTTGAAATTAGATGAATTCATGTTTCAAGTTTTTCTTATGTTCTTATGTTAGGTATCTCTACCCAGATTCTTCAGAATATTCACATATATTCTTCAGAATATGCATGAGATTCTCCAAAAACTCGAATGATGTTCTATAATGTATTTTGTGAAATCCTCAGAAACTCGACAGGAATTCTGCAGAATCAGGTCCTAGATTCTCCAAAATGTATTTTAGAAAACTATTTAAGATTCTCCCGGAGTTTTTCATAATTTGAGTAGGATTTACCTGAAACTCTTCTTAGATTTTTCCGAGTCTTGACTGAGATTCCGTAGAATTTTAAATTATTGGATTCTTTGGAATCTTTCAAGAGATTCATAGAAATCTCGTATTAGATCCTCTAGAATCTCCGTTGAGAACATTTCCAAAAATTCTTAATCATCAAGAATATCGTCTAAAATTTTCCGGAATCTTGTCTGAGATTTAAAACATCGCGTCTGAGGTACACCACAACCTCGTCTGGAATTCACTAGAATCTCGTCTGAGATTCTTCAGGATTTTGCTTGAGATTTTCCGGAAACTTCAAAATCTTGTTGGAAATTCTTATAACTTTCAGCTGCAACTCCTGAGATTCTCCTGAGATTTTTTAATTCACCAGGAATTTGATAGATATTCTTCACAGTTTTGTGTGTGACTCTCAAGAATTTCAATTGAGTCTCTTAATATCCTTGTCTTAACTCTCCAGCCTGACATATTCCAGAGTCTTGTTCGAGATTTAAGAGAATTTAGAGAATTTTGTTTGGGATTCTTAAAAATCTCATCCGAAATTCTTCAGTGTGTCACCTAATATTATCTAGAATTTCATCCGAGATTCTCCAGAAAATTGAGTCAGAAAAATCTGGTTTGAACTTAGAAAGATTTTTGATTCAAATTGTTCTTATTTTCGTCTCCAGAATTACAACTGAGATTTTTGGGTATCTCAACTCAGGTTCTCTAGAATACTTATCATCATAGATTCTTTAGAATATGTGTGAGATTCTCCAAACACTTGATTGATATTCTACAGAAACTGTAGTGAAATAATGAGAAACTCAAGAATTGAGTTTGATTTCTGAATTGATTTCTGAAGAATTCTGCAGAATCACGTCCGAGATACTACTAAATGTCTTCTAGAAAATTGAGATTCTCCCGAAGTTTTCCATAA
Organism: Aedes japonicus; assembly: GCA_034211315.2. Taxonomy (NCBI): domain Eukaryota; kingdom Metazoa; phylum Arthropoda; class Insecta; order Diptera; family Culicidae; genus Aedes; species Aedes japonicus. The sequence goes on from JASCZW010003980.1 coordinate 294,226, forward strand.
TTTGTGTAGGATTTACCAGAAACGCTTCTGAGATTTTTCCGGGTCTTGGCTGAGATTCCGTAGAATTTTTAATTGTGGAATTCTTTGGAATCTTTTAAGAGATTCTTGGAAATCTCGTATTAGATCCTCTAGAATCTCGGTTGAGAGCATTTCCAAAAAATTTTAATCATCATGAATATCGTCTAAAATTTTCTGGAATCTTGTCTGAGATTAATAAAATCGCGTCTAAGGTACATCACAGTCTCACCTGGAATTCTTTAGAATCTCGTCTGAGATTCTTCAGAATGTTGCTTCAGATTTTCCAGAAACTCCAGAATCTTGTTTGCGATTCTTACTACTTTTGGGTGCAATTCACCAGTATCTCGTTGAGATTCTCCTGAGTTTTTCAATTCACCAGGAGTTTGATAGATATTCTCCACAGCTTTGGGTTAAATTCTCCAGAAATTCATTTGAGTCTATTCAGAATACCGTCTTTACTCTCCAGTTTGACATATTCCAGATTCTTGTCCAAGATTTGAGAGAATTTAGAGAATCTTGTCTGTGATTTTCGAGTATCTTGACTGGGATTCTTCAGAAGCTTGTCCGAAATTCTTCAGTATATCACCCAATATTCTCAAGAACTTCATCCGAGATTCTCCAGGAACTTGAGTGCTATTCTGCAGAATATGGTTTGAAACTAGAAAGATTCTTGTTGCAAGTTTTTCTTATTTTCGTCTCAGATTCTCCAGATTTAAAAGTTCCGACACAGATTCTCCAGAATATGCACGATATTATCCAAAAACTTGATTGATATTCTACAGAAAATCTCGTGAAATTATGAGAAACTCGACTGGAATTCTGCAGAATCGGGTCCTATATTCTCCGAAATGTCTTCTAGAAAATTATTTGAGATTCACCAAGAATTTTCCATAATTTGTGTGGGATTTACCAGAAACTCTTTTGAGATTTCTGAGATTTAAAAAATCGCGTCTGAGGTTCATCACAATGTCGTCTAGGATTTGCCGGAATCTCGTCTGAGATTCATCACAATCTCGTCAAGGATTTGCAAGAATCTTGTCTGAGATTCTACAGAATCTCACCTCTTCAGAATTTGACCTAATATTCTCCAGAAATTCGCCTTTTTTTTATTTTAGAATCTTGATTTATTATTTTCAGATATTTGTGATTTTTAAGATCCTCCAGAATTTTGTTTGAAATTCTTACAATTTTTGGCTGGTACTCGTCAGTACCTCGTCTTAGGTTCTATGGAATCTCAGACGAAATTCTCCTGAGTTTTTCAACTCGCCAGGAATTTGATGGATATTCTCCACAATTTTGTGTGAGATTTTCCAGAAATTCAATGAAGTCGTCCAGAAACTTATAAGAAACTCGTCTTAACTCACCAGCCTTACATATCTCAGAGTCTTGTTCGAAATTTTGTTGAGAATCTTGTGTATGATTCTCAAGAATCTTGACTGAGGTTTTTCAGATTTTCGTCTGAAATTCTTCAGAATCTCGAGGTTCTTTATAATCTCACCTAATATTCTCCAGAAATTTTTTAAAGATTCTCCAGGAACTTGAGTGCGATTCTTCAGATTTTTGTTTGAAATTCTAAAGATTCTTGTTTCAAATTCTTCAGTTACTCGATAAATATTTTTCAGATCTTTGTTTGAGATACACCAGAATCCTAATCAGAACTATTGTTCTAAATTTCGTCTGAGATCCTCCAGAAACCCAACTGAAATTTTTAAGTGTCCTTCCAAAGATTCTCCAGAATCCCATCGAAGATTCTTCAGAATTTTGCCTAAGATTCTCGAAAAAATCGATTGATATTCTTCAGAATATTTCAAAAGACTCGCAAAAATTCGACAGGAATTCTACAAAATAAAGTCTTCTTTATGCTCCAAAATTCTCCAGAAATTTATCTAAGACTCTTCCGAGATTTTTCAGAATTTGTGTAGGATTTACCTGCAACTCTTCTGAGATTCTTCACAGTCTCGTTTAAGATTGTTCAGAGTCCTGACTGAGATTCTCCACAATTTCAATTGAGATTTCATGGAATCTCATCAGATATTCTATGATTTTTTGTCTAAAGTCCTCGAGAATCTTGTTTTGAAAATGTTTTCCAAGACTTTGAGGCATTTTCTACGATTCTCAAGCATCTCAACTAGGGTTCTTCAGATTCTCGTTTATGTGCAGCCACCGGCTGAAAGTTTCTTGAATAAAGACAAACAAACAGCAACAGATTCTCATTTGAACTACTCCTCCATTTCTTCTGAAATTCTTTAGAAATTAAATTGATATTCTCCAGAATATTGTTGGAGATGCTTTACAAACTTGACTGCAATTTGGTAGAATCTGGTCTGAATTCTCGAGTCCAAAAGTCTCCAAAACCTCGTCTGAGATTCTGAAGAGAGTTGTCTGAGATTCTCCAGAATGTTGTTCTGAATTCTCAAGAATCGCATCTGAGGTTCTCCGGAATCTCACCTTACTATCTTCAGAATTTCACCTAAGATTCTCCAGAACTTCATCAGATTCTCGTTCAAAATACTTAAGATTTTTGTTTATCTTAGAGTCTTGATTTATAATTTTCAGATATTTGTTCGAGATCTACCTGAATCAGTGTAAAAAAGCTTATTCTAAATGTCGTTTAAGATTCTTCAGAATTTTGTTAGAGACCTTACAGAATCTCAATAGATTATCTCCAAAATATCATGTGAGATTCTTCAGGGACTTAACTGAAGTTCTGCAGAATCACGACTTAGAACCTTCATCTAACATTCTCTAGAAAATTATCTGAGATTTTACTAAAATTCTCCTAATTTTTTGTAGAATTTACCTGAATTTCGGCTGAGATTCTCCCATTTCTTGTTTGACATTCTTCGGGGCTCGTCTGAGATTCTGAAAATTCTTGTTAAAGATTCTTCAGGATCTCGACCCCATTTTTGGCCCTCCATTCAATGGCATGGTAAAGATAATCAGTGGTTATTAAAGCTTGATGAAGTCTTACAGAGAGGAGAGCCCATTGCTGTTGGACTTATGTCGTTTTCGGTTATTGCCAGTACGAAACTGCCCTAACAGCTGTCAAAACGTTTCTTTATTCAATCAGGTCGGATCTGGATCCGCTCTGGATTCGACTCAACATCGCTGAAGTTCGTTCTCAACTTTTTTCGAGGTCCAACCTGGATTCACCAATACACACAAACATGAACTGTCAAAATAAAATGTTTATGTTTGTTTATGTTTATGTTTTGCACTAATACCATTATACTGACTCGACTCTGGGTCCGTTTTCGTGCGGTAATTGCGAGTCAGAGTCAGACCTGACCCAGGTTAAAACCCGAATACCGTTCCATGCTACAATGGGTGGTACTAAAGGGTGTTTCGATCAAAATTTGGTCGACTTAAACTTGACGCATTTCGTTTCATCGTGCATTGAAAATTTTTGCACACCCCTCATTTTGAAGTTGTGTGCGTGAGGCATCATGCTTTTATTTTGATTTTGAGATTACTTCTTAAGTTTTCAAAATGTCGTCCAAGGAAGAGAAACAATGCATCAAAATTTATCACGTGCATGGCGAAAATCCATACTACTCTCACGCCAAGTTGGCGAAATTTTTGAATGTGGCTAAATCAACTATTACAACGTATTCAAAATGTTTGGTGAACGTTTGTCGACAGCCAGGAAAGCTGGATCGGGAGAAATCGAAACCCGGAGGCCACAGCGACGACAAAAAGAGTTGCCTGCTGTTTAGAGTGAATCCTCAACCTCTCCGTCCGAGATGTCGCGAAGTAGCTGGGAGTGGCGGCTTCAACCGTGGATAGAGGTAAAAAACGAGCTGGACTGTCGTCTCACAAGAAAGAGGGTGACGCCAAACCGTGACAATAAACAAAACACATCGACCAAAGCACGATCGTAAAAGTTGTACACGACGATGCTAACGAAGTTTGTTTGTGTGGTACAGGACGATAAAACTTACGTCAAGGCAGACTTTAAACAGCTTCCTGGACAGGAATTTTATGCGGCAACCGGACGGGGAAAGGTGGTAGATATTTTCAAACACATTAAACTGTCAAAGTTCGCGAAGAAATATCTGGTGTAGCAGGCCATCTGTACCTGTGGCTTTAAGAGCAACGTTTACATTGCAACCGGAACCGTCAACCAGGAAATTTATCTGACCGAGTGCCTACAAAAACGTCTACTGCCTTTCCTGAAGCGACACAATTGTTCCGTTCTATTTTAGCCGGATTTGGCATCTTTCCATTGCGGAAAAAATGCCATGGAGTGGTATGCTGCCAAAAACGCCAAGGACAAGAGCCCTCCCAACACACCAGAGCTCCACCCAATCGAACAATATTGGGCCATCGTCAAGCTGAACCTTAAGAAGACTCAAAAAACTGTTGTGAGCGAGAAACAGATCAAGGCAAACTGGCGTTCTGCGGCGAATAAAGTGGATTGTATTGCCAGTTCTATTGCCCAGCCGGTACGTAACTGCCAGGATCCTCTCAAGACAATATTCGATAAACCCAACAATTCATTAATCGCTAACTCGATCGTGCCATCGCGAGTACATCACTTAATTAACTCTGCGTTCCAGTTTTCATTCCTCACCCAAGGCATATTCATTCACCTTCTCCCTTCTTCATGAATACCCCCCTGGGGGGCAGAGGGAGGCCAATCGATTCTTTTTTTTTTCTTTTCGTAAGCTGCGTGCACTCACATTTTCAATCGATTTTATTACCTTGCCCCGGGCAGCGCCAACTACGATGATCGTCTTGTGGCATACCTTCTCCAATCTTGTGGATGCCTGTGGGCAGCTTTATTGGTCCTGCCACCCTCCTGCCACAGCCACCTACCACAAGGATTAGGAATAAGAAGGTGCGTTACGGCAACATGTGACTACTAACAACCATCATCGTTACCAATGTGTGTTTGTGTGTGTGTTTCTGCTGCTGCCCGTTAATCGATTTTCCATCCATAATTCATGTTTGCCGCGCATTGCTACACATTTTTTTTTTCCTGTCGAGCTCGAACTAGAATTGGATTGAATCGTTTGGTAGCAATCGAAATGCCATTTACCAGCGACTTTAATGAGCAATGAATGTATTTACGATGCGGCTGCGGTGACCATCGTCAACATCGTGCATCATCGTCATGCGGTCATTCTCTTTTGTGGCGGGGAGGGGGGGGGAGTATGGTATTTTAGATTAATTAAAAGGTAATCAAACAAAACGAGCATCACGACGGGGCGCTAAAACTGTGTGAATGATATCGAATCGTTGGGTATTTTTTGGTTGTCTTTACCCGAGCGAAATTTCGAATGATGAATGCTGTTATATCAGGGAAGAGACGAACTCAAAATAATGCCCATAAAGATTCGCGAGCTAATTGAAATGGTTTGTCATTTTTCGACCCACTCGACTCGTAAACAGGAATTCGGTGTAGGTTTTTTAAAAGAAAAATTGAAATTTTTGAACATGCGAAAAATGCAGTAATGGATTCAAGATTCATTCTGATATTCTCGGGATCAAGAAATGTTTCCCAAAATTCAGTCAAAATTAAGAAAGCTCCGCCTCCACTTAGTAAATTTGCGGAATAAATCGTCCCAAAGGACGTTAAGCCACGCAATCAGAAAGTCTGCCCAAATCTAAGAAAACGGCTCTTCCAGATTCATCGCACGAAGCACCGAACGTAAAACTTCCACCCGTTAATAGCATCGACCGCAAAATCAATATTATGACTGGCCGACCTCGGCTTATCTAAATAACCATCGCGTCAACGGCTCCACGACCGCGACCACTTTTTTTAACAGCCCCATTTACACGATTCCTCACAACTGACAGACGGGACTGCGCAAAAAAAGAAAAATCCGCAACAATTTTAATAAACAGTTTAAGCTGCCGGTTGATCGCCACACAGAAGAAAGCCGCGTCAAGCAAAACTTTTATTACGACAAATTCCTTTCATCTGCTTAATTTCAGCACTCTCTCACTTTATCACATTTAACGCGGCAGCACGCGGTGGCCCTCGGACGATAAGAGCCCCCCTCCAACAAACAACGACGGGCCGGAGACGTCAACGTGAAGGGGAAAATATCCTCCCGAAGTGGCCGCCGTTGTCGTCGTCGTCGTCGAGTGCGCGGATCCGTGCCGAAAACTCGTAAAGATAAAGATAATAATTCATAATTCACTCCTTTGGCGCATTGCAGGCGGCTTCACGCTTTTATTGTAGCATGCATCGCAACCCAAAACAAAGTATGCTCTGCCCTCTGCCAACGACGACGGTAACTCCAGGCGACGAATCGCGGCTCTGCCTGCTTCGTCGTGGCGCGATAACTCATCTTCTCGCACTCTCGAGAGCTACTCTTTCCAGGCGGGCGTGTGTGCTAGTGTGTCTGTGTGTGCACTCATGTCATAAAAAGTCATAATTCAGCTGCACTTTTAAAAACACATTTAATTAGCGTCATAAGAAGAAGGACGCAAGGATGCCCCGGTCGGACTCGTTTCGATTAATCTTTGCCGATCTGGCGAGTCGGCACAACGCCACGAGAAGACGAAAAAATTAAATAAAGATCAACACTGCGGCCAAGTGGCAGCAGCAGCAGCAGCAGGAGCATCCTTCAAACAGACCTCGAAATAATAATCATTTATTTTCATTTGCACGGGAGATGCTCGTCTTTTTTGCTGTGCGCGGTGGGCTTTTACGAAAATGGCTTTTCCCAGCAGCGAGGGGCCGGACAGTCGAGCGCAGGCAGCAGGGTGCAATTTCGGATGGCGCTCAACTGCACAGATGGAGCAAAAATTTATGTGGGCCTCCTCAGCCGATCTCGGCCCGCATGAAGACGGGAAGCTTCGCAGAATGTGCGATGAGAAGCAAATGCAGAACAGCGCGGCAGGAGCTGCAAGGAAAAAAATAACGCCGAACCTCATAGTGACTTAAATTGGGCGACTTGAATCATTTGTTTTCGGAGCCGGCAATTCTGCGGGGCGTTCTCGTGTGAAAAAGTGGGATTGGCAAGGGTAGGTTGGTTTTGATGAAGAAATATTGTCGAGGAAATTTGGCGAGATTGGAGCTCGCCGGTTGATGGGTTTGAAGGGAAAATCAGGTGGCGGAAATTCAAAAGCTTAGAAGTCATACTATTGAAGGATGAAAAGACGAGGATACATAAAATATAATTAGTTCTAGTAGTAATGAGGGTCGAAAAGTAAAATATCTACAGCGTCCGGTAATTGAACTGCTGATCCCTTGTCGCCTTGTTTACATTGTGTTTTGGTTGTCAGTGGATGTATGTGTTACTTTTGTAATTGAGTATCATCCAGAAAAATGGATCTCTAATAGAAACGTTGAGCTGTGGTTGCCTTGTTCCAATCTGGAAAACTGTAAAAGGACTTATTTCGTGAGTTGTCCGCTTTACTAAGCGCTGAAGTTTTGTACACCGTACAGTCAAAACATACATGGAGACCGGAAGTACCAAAAAACGGTGCGGTGGGGAAATCGAGCTACTGTAGTGACACCCGACATGGTGGAGATCTTCAAGAGGCGCCATAAAAGAAATTCTCGACGTAGTGCCACTAAATTGGCGGAGAATCTCAACATATCGGATCCAAATCTCCATTGGATCCTGAAAGATAAAATTCAGACCACGCCCTACAAAATCCAGAAGGTTCAAATTCTTTTGGTGTGGCAGAAACACGAACAGGTGAAAAGAACGAAGGCGCTGCTGAAGTGGGCCGCGGAATGAAGGTTGGGGAATATTGTGTTTACTAATGACTAAAATATTTACCTGCACTTAGTAATTCAGAAAAAGCACCAAAAATGAAAAAGTGCCACTAAATTATTAAGGCCTTTACCAACAAATAATGGTGATCAGCATTAAAAAATTAGAATGAGCAATAAAAGATGAGAAAAGATCTTCGGATAATCTAAATGTGACCGGTAAATCTATCAAATAAAGCAACAGCTATTAGTATATGTGCAATTAAATATGGCAGTATTCGCCAAATTATGTATTTGAGCACTAAACTATTCGCATATGTCATTCAATTTTATTGGATTTTCCCATAAAAACAGTAAAATGAGCAATGGATAAATAAATAACCATATAAATATCCATTGCTCATTTTACTGTTTTTATGGGAAAATCCAATAAAATTGAAAGACATATGCGAATAGTTTAGTGCTCAAATTACATAATTTGGCGGAAATACTGCCATATTTAATTGCACATATACTAATAGCTGTTGCTTTATTTGACAGATTTACCGGTCACAATTAGATTATCCGAAGATCTTTTCTCATCTTTTATTGCTCATTCCTAATTTTTTAATGCTGATCACACATTATTTGTTGGCACAGGCCTTAATAATTTAGTGGCACTTTTTTCATTTTTTATTGCTCAAATCTCTCTTTTAATTGATGATTAATTATGCTGCCGTTTACTAATCTCATCGAATCTAATACAAACACAGCTAGTTTCAGATCTGGATCCTGGAAATAATTCGTTAGATTAGCAGCATGACATGATACAAGCGTCAAAGCGGCCAGGTCTGCTGTGTTGTATTAACCGCAAAAGATGATTCTGTAAGAGTTGGATTAAAAAAAAACGAGTGAAGGGCATTTGAACGGTAGTATTCGATCAGGCACATAACCCTTTACCTAAAGCAGGTTAGCCAAGGGGTGAAACTAAATGGTCTGGACTCCCTAAAAGTACCCAAAAATTTGAAATTAAACCTGTGAGCTTTCAAGTAAAATACCTGTAACTAGGAAACTAAAAGAAAGATTAGTAATTTCCATTGAATTCCAACCACTTTTATTGCTTATCTTACCTGAAATTTCGACTACAGTGTGCAGACTTCTTCAGTGACATTTTTTAGTTCTCAGTAGGAAGTTCAGATAATAATTGCTGAGCACTTTCAAAGAAGTTTTCATAAGTTGTTTTGTAAACAAAACATACATGGAGACGAAAACGTTTGTTTCACCTAAAACGTGTGATTTTACCCAAATATGCTCAAAATTTATTAAATTTATTTAGTTCGAAATAATGTCGAAATTATAATTCGCCAAAACGGCAATGAGGACTCGGTCTCCAGACTGTTTTTGTCATGACTGAAAAAAATGTCATCTCTTAATAGGGGAGAACAGTACAAAATGCACTGGTGGGGTAGAATGACCCACTCAATAAATATGCTCAAATCTTTAAGACTATAGATTTAATGGATTTATATTTTATCAAATTTTAAATAAAACAGCATAACTCATAATTTGGTAGTAGGCTAAGGCACTATCTACACCAAATATGATCAAAATTGAAGAAATTGTCCAGACTGTTACTCGCATGTAAATAATAGTGTTATTCAAATAAGCTTTTAACAAGCGTTAATATCCATGGTTTATAAAAAATCCACTTCACATATATCGCACACAACAAAACATCAAGATAGTGGCAAAACTTCACTATAATTCCACGTATTTTCAGAATATTTAGACAAAAGCATGCGAAACTAAAACTGGGGCAGAAAAAATACTCAGTGGAGCGGTTAAATGTATGAAGCCAATGTTGGGTATACAAAACTTACTTCTGGTAAAATTCTACTCAAAAGTAAGTAGTTTGAACCCAATGGTAGATAAACACAAATAAACCCAACTTGCTACCCATATTTAACTGCTCCTTTGGGTACTTTTTTCTAAGCGTGTATAAAATGAGGAGTTGGCAACATATCACAACGTTTTCTATAGCCATTGGCTACTTGACAACCAAACAGAGCTAAGCGGACGCAACATATCGCCGCAACTTTACATATCTAATGAGTAACTTTTTATAGCTGTGTTTTTACTTTTTACAAGCGGTGCATGCTATCCCATTAATGTGGTGCATAATATACCAGTGCACTATGGTACGAATGGACAAATTTCGCGACAAAAATCGAAAACTCAAAAACCATTAACTTTTTTTTTTATGAAAATGTTTATATTTTTATATTAATCCATCTCCTTTTTTTAATAAAAAAAAATATCACAGACAAACAGACATAACAAATCGAACATTTGACACTACAAATCATTGTCACTAACACACCTGGCGTTTTGTTCAGCACACTGTGATGGATGATTAAGCTGAATAAATTGCGGTAGTGTGTTAACGTTAAACGTAAGAAAATCGAAATCTGTGGCGATATTACCAACTAAGAAACATTTGAAGTGGATGTTCAATGCGTAATCGATGAAAGAAACTGCAAGGGTTATGTATGTTTGTCTGTGTTAACACATTCACATTTGGTTACTTACATTAATTTACATCATTTTATGTACATTTTTCTAATTATATTTATGTTTTACATATGCAAAGTTTCATTAAATTAAAATATCTACAATTCTGTACAAGCGAAAAAAAACCCTCTAAATCATATGAATAAAATGTTGAAAATTTTATTATCAGTATAAAAGGACAAACCTAGTCACCACCCAAATCAAAAGATAGATCTTATTTTTTAAATTAAATTTCCAGAAGACATCATCTGTCTAAAGTTAATGGTTTTTGAGTTATCGATTTTTGTCGCGAAATTTGTTCATTCGTACCATAGTGCAGTGTTGTGGTGCGTTTTAACCCAATTTTAGGGTGCATATTGAGCAATAAAACGGGCGTTTCACCCTGAAGTCGTCTTGGCATCATATTGGAAAAGGTTTAAAATATCATGAAAAACCTTCGTTTAGAATTTAAATCACATTTGATCTACAACGAAAACATCGTAATGCACCATACTCAATAACTTATTCCTATATTTCCGCTTTAATTACCTAGAAATTCACGATATTGCTTAAACGGTGCATTTTGTACCATCCTTCCCTACCAGTGCACTATGGTACGAATTGACAAATTTCGCGACAAAAATCGATAACTCGAAAACCATTAACTTATTTTTTTGAAAATGTTTATATTTTAATATTAATCCATCTCCTTTATTTAATAAAAAAAAAAAATCACAGACAAACAGACATATCGAACATTTGACACTACAAATCATCGTCACTAACACACCTACGCGTTCTGTTCAGCACACTGTGATGGATGATTAAGCTGAATAGATGGCGGTAGTGTGTTAACGTTAAACGTAAGAAAATCGAGTATACGCGCTATCTGTGGCAATATTACCAACTAAGAAACATTTGAAGTGGATGTTCAATGCGCAATCGATGAAAGAAACTGCAAGTGTTATGTATGTTTGTCTGTGTTAACACATTCACATTTGTTTACATCATTTTATGTACATTTTTCTAATTATGTTTATGTATTTACATATGCAAAGTTTCATTAAATTAAAATATCTACAATTCTGTAGAAGCGAAAAAACCCCTCTAAATCATATGAATAAAAAGTTGAAAATTTTATTATCAGTATAAAAGGACCAACCTAGTCACCACCCAAATCAAAAGATAGATATTATTTTTTAAATTAAATCTCCAGAAGACATCATCTGTCTAAAGTTAATGGTTTTTGAGCTATCGATTTTTGTCGCGAAATTTGTTCATTCGTACCATAGTGTAGTGTTGTGGTGCGTCTTAACCCGATTTTAGGGTGCATATTGAGCAATAAAACGGGCGTTTTACCCTGAAGTCGTCTTGGCATCATATTGGAAAAGGTTTAAAATATCATGAAAAACCATCGTTTAGAATTAAAATCACGTTTGATCTACAACGAAAACATCGTTATGCACCATACTCAATAACTTATTCTTATATTTCATCTTCAATTACCTAGAAATTCACGATATTGCTTAAACGGTGCATTTTGTACCATCCTCCCCTACATTGAACGCACTTCCAAAAATGTCTACCGGCAGAACTGGTATTCTATACAAAACGGAAACGCAGAATAGAATAGAAAGCAGTTTGCCTTAGCTTTCTCCGCCTCACGCTTTTAACCGATGATCTAAACGATTTAGAGAAATTGACATCCGCACATTTTTTAACGGCTCATCCCTTCAGAAAGTTCCCAAGCCAGACTCAGAAGGAGATTCAATAATGAGGAAGATTCCCCGGCGCCGGCGATGTAGTGGGAAGCGTTACTGCTATTTGGCATCCTAGTGGGTCTGCATTCAGTCCCAGTCGAGGTCAGTGGGATTTTCTGAGGCGAAAAAACTCTGGTCACGTCTACCTTCGGAAGGGAAGTAAAGCCGTTGGCCCGGCTCATGTTTTGATGATTGGGATTTGTAGGGTTTAGTTGGTGGAGTTGTCTTCTTGTCGTCGGTGTTTGCCACCCGCTTGATAGTAGTCTTCCATGTTTCTACGGGAAATAAGGAGTGAGATTCTTTATTAACTCAAAACGACGGAACGCACAATCAATATAAGATGACAACCAACCCCAAACAAAATGGAAATGTCTACAATCAGTAACGATCATCCTGACAGAGACAAAGTAGTCAGAGTTGTAATTCACTAAACTGCCACTCGACTAGACCTGACAGGAACGTTTCTATCTTGTGAACGTTTGCTACCTCAACTTAGAATCACCTTTCACATTCATCCTTTCTATTCAGCTTAAGAGAGTTTGTTTCAGAACTTTGACGAATTCCAGCATTCCAGCAGGAATTCGTGAGATTTCAAAGAGTATCACATGCTGGACATAATATCGGTAATCCGTATAATCAAGTTGAAGAAAAACTTTACGCTTTATGAAGTTCTTTCTCATTGCTTTAAACCAGCATTCATAAAACCCTGGTCAAGATAGATTTAACTCCATAATATCCACCAAAACCTATAATATGTGTTGTGGGCTTACCCTGGAAAGGGTTTTTGTAAGGCATTTCTAGATTGATAAGCTACGGCATTCTTGACCATCTTGGAATCAACCAGGCCACTTCTGCCACCACTTTCTTCCTTCAGTTTGACAGTCAAACGCCTTCTGAATAACGGTTGATTGAGTATCCGGAAACTTTATTTGTTCTTTTGCATCGTTTTAAGTGCTCGATTTTAAAATTTGGCCGTAGTCAAAGATTGCGAAAAAAAATTTTAAACAGCCAATTCAAACGCAGGGATTATCCATACTCAGTTCCGTGGTCGCAGAAATCTTACCAGGAATGTTCAAAGTAATCGTTGTGTTGGAACTTTGGGTCGGCCACTGAGCTGAAAGCTGTTGAGACCGATCAAGGGAAAAATAAACTCTCGGATAGGGGATGTAGTAACTTGTCCAGGGGTGAGATTCGAATTCGTGACTTTGGCGTGAGAGGTATAGAAGTTAACCACAACGCCGGGGTCGCCGCTCAAATCTACAATCCTAAATGGTAGCCTACAGAACCTTCATAAAACCAAAACTGTTACTTGGGCTATAAGTTTACCATTCATTTCGAGTCTTCAAGTAGCCAAATAGGGCAATAAAGTGGCATTTAGAGACTAGAGCATGTACCCGGAAATTTTAGTGATTAACTAAAGAGAATGTGATGTAGAAGGAGGAACACATGTTTTTTTTTTTGGAAATTGAGCGAAATGGTGTTTGTACAGCGGTACTCGAACCAGAGACGTCATCTTTTACCTAACATCCCACTGCACCGCACATCCGTGCCTCGACCTACCCCGCAGTGGGATGTTAGGCAAAAGATGACGGCTTTAACAGCATCTGTAATGAAGGTCTAAATCAGCCCCAAGCATCTACGTGTTGATTCAGTTACGAAAATTCACTTCCCAATGAAGTAAATTATCATCACACTTTGTGAGTGGCCAAAATTTAACCTTTACCGTTGGTTTAAATCGATCACTCATGCTCATCCCAAGCAACACACTAGTTTTATAACGATTGAAAATACTTTTATATGACTAGCTTTGGTTGTATAGAAGTTTACTCAACATAAAATTATGAAGATGTGTTACTCAGGATGTTCATGTAGTATTGACCTGACTTCTTTACAAGTTTGTTCTCAAATTGGGTAATCTGTGCAGAGTCTCGAGTCACTGTACCACCAGTCTTTTTAAGCTTTCCCTTCCTAATTGCCCAACATGTTTCGATTGAGTTGAATTGGGGACTATTGGGTGGATTTAGATTCTTGTCGATGAAATTTTCACAATGCCCTCCTGGTTGTGGTTGCAATTCGACAAATCAGTCCAAAAATCAGGTCTTTTGTGTGCTTTTATTAAGGCGTTATATTTTGTACATCTTCGAGTTCATCATCTTGTTTGTGATTAAATCTTGGTTTTCGCTCCAGGGTTATAAATACCCTGCCAAATTATGACATGCTGAGCAAATTTTTCTCAGCGTGTCGTTAAAAGGTAAAATTTTTGACCAGGAAGCGGTCCGAAATCCATTTTCACGTAAATTTCATCGTCAATCAAGATTCACTTTGGTACTTCGTTGAAACCTCTAATCTAATCTAATCTAATCTAATACAAACACAGCCAGTACGAGAAAGCATCCTGGAAATAATTGAGTTAGATGACGCCCAATTTTTTTTTGTCTATATTGAGGCTTGCAGCATATCAAGGACATGATACAAGCATTAAAGCGGCCAGGCCTACTGCGTTGCATTAACTGCAAAGATGATTCTAAAAAATGAGTTGAATTCAAATGAATAGATTTGAACCACAACGCATTTTTTGAATCTACAGGGAGGAAGGATGCGTGGACATACTGTACCATACGCTCCGAGGTTAAAATAATAAAATAATATTCAAATAAATCCGAGTAATGATAAAAATGGTAATGATAGTAATAAAAATGTAAAATCAACATGGAATGTTATATAGAATAGTATATAAAATATAGTGAGGGGATTTTCTTTTGGAAAATGATAACAACAATTACACATGTCTCCAGATTGTTGTACCACTGCAATTGTAGAAGTATTTGCATATCTATTATGAACCAAAAAGTTTAGACAATATATGATAGCCACGAGAAAAAAAATATAAAATTACTTTTCAAAACTTGGAAACTCCATGGATTACCTGAAATTATAAATAAAAAATAGTTCATCCACTAGTTGATCACCAATGTAATCTAATCTAATAATGGCAACGCAGCCAGATCGAGAAAACATCTTGGAAAAAACTTACAATGGGTTCTCCTGGTTGACCATCACGTAGCTTCAGCGTAGATGTTACGTGCGCATTATCATTCCCGCTGAGGATGCGAGGTTGCACGTTCTCGTAATCGTCGACCGGTAAACCTCTCAGATATGGAAATGACTTCACCAACTCCGCATACCGTAATGACTGCCTGGGTAAGTCCAACTTGCTCACTGTGCGCACGTCGGACAAGGTGTGTCTCGTCGAGCTCGTACGTCCTGCGAACTCCAAACCGACACGTGCTGAATTAGCTCTCTGTCCTCTTCACATTCGACATCCACTGCAGGCACAATGGTTGACTTTCTCCAACGACATCTAGCTGTTTTACTACCTCTTCGTCGATCAGAGTTTTCTCCGACCCGTCGTCCAAGAAGGCATATACGGATATAGAACGGTTGTTCCCGTGTAGCGTTACAGGAATGATCCGAAACAGCGTTGTTTTCCCAGTTAAATGGTGATTTGTGGCGGCCTTGGAACTACTCGGCTTTGGTTCTGCAGATTCTTGCAAGAGGGCTATATGACGTCGACTTATTTTTGCTTTCAATATTGATGCTTGCAGCGTGTCAATGACTCAAAACAAGCGTCAAAGCGGCCAGGCCCACTTCGTAACATCAACCGCAAAAAAAGAATCTACAAAACGAGCTGGATTCAAACAAATAAACCTGAAAGGCAACGCATTCCTAGAATCTACAGGACAGGAAGAATGAGCGGACACATGGTATCATACGCTCCGAGCCATGTCAAGTAAAATATAATACTTTTGTGCATCCTGGAGCATAACAGAAATCTGCAAATACCTGTATTTTGAACAACATATAGCATATAATGGAAAGATCGCATTTGTTATGTAAAGTAAAAATGAAATGACTAGGAATATATTGTTTTGTCAATCTTATTTAAACTTCGACTTCGGTCATTCCACGCTCTACCGATTGGCTAAGGGAGAACCATATGTTATGTAACTTCAAATACGGAAAAAAATATGTTAATAAATCAATATTCAATGCTGAAAATAAAAGAAATATAAATTATTGCTGAAATGAGACTCTAATTCTTCTTATGGTGCTCCTTCCTCCTGTCACATGGTTTTTTAAGCAGTCATTATATCTACAGAGCACGCAGGTGTTATAAGCTTAATGGAAATGGGAAATATATAATATAATTTCAAGGTACACAATCCATTGGCGGGTGATCCATTATTCAATAGCGTTAATTGGATTAATACTTTTGCGTTATTTGTCAAGAAAATTATAATAGATATTATAATAATATAATATTATATATTGAGAAGATCATTGGTAGAACCTTCAATAGAAATCAAATGGAACATTAAGAGACAGAAAAAAAAGGGATTCGCCATTGCCGTTGTCAATTTAGACCGTACCGGGCACGAGTCGAGGCGTTTTTGTGTGTTGGGTTAATAAGTCACCTAGCCTAGCTGACTATTTAGTTCCAACTCAAACAAGGTACATCCTGGGCACGGTGCGAAGAGAACCTGAAAAAATGAGACTCCTGGCAGGTGTATCTTTGACATACGTTTAAGAAATCCGGATGCCGCAAAGAGTATTCCGACTAAGAGTCACTCCTCATCACCAATGTCACCAAAGAAATAAAAGCAAAAAGGAAACAAATTTATAAGAAAAGAGAAACGTTAATATTCACCAAACTTTTCGAATAAAGCAAAACAATTGAGAGGAAAGCCATGCTGCTGCTATGCTCATCAAAGCTTTTTGCAAAAATGATTCTATTTTGAAATATTCCACGGAGCGAGAATAAAAAACAATGGGTCTCTATGGCAACTATGGAATATTTTACATGGAGCAATGGGAAAGAACATTGAAATATAATATTAACTATTTAATGGACGTTTACTTATCTTGATGGCGCTTCTTCGTCCTCATTCAGAAATTGTACAGGAATCTGACCATACAAAGTCCACCAGCAACGCACTTTTGAGTTCAATTCCAGCAACGAAACTTCTCCAGTTTTGCTGAAAGCGTGCTCCTAGCCATATCGGTACCACATTTCATACGGAAACACTTTTACAAAATCGGACTTTCTATGAAATTATTACACCCTTTTTTTTTTTAATCCTAGATGAGCTAGCCTATCCGAACAGCAATCGCAAATTCACACCTATTTATAACGAACAATAAAAACGTGACAGCTCACGCAAAAACACAACCGTCCGCGGGCAGCGCTTACTGCGATTCTTCCTTTGGTACTTCGTTGAAACCTCATCATAAAACCGTCGAGCGCGAGTTTTCACTAGAGTTCGCTACAATGTCCTGTTTGGTAGCTTGCTTGTTCGTTAAGAATAAAATCCTGCATGCAGACAAATTCATCGATCGTCATTGCGACTATATTATCTAACAGTCCAGGGTTTGCTTTGATGCTTCTCAACACGTAGCAATTCGGTTGATAATCGAAAGATCTTCTACGGCGCTTCGTTTGAGCCACTCGGGCTACGCTGTTTTTCTCGTGACAACTTCTGAGCAGATCACTCACGGTAGTTTTGTCGATGTTTAGCATTTTTGCGATTGTTGCTCCTAAGTTTGTTGGATTTCCAACGTTACTGATTAATTTTGTACTCTCGTCTGTCTTCTGGAATGACTTCTGTGAAACGTTTGCCATCGGGAGAGGAGCATTTTAAAAACAAACCGCCGTCAAAAATTCTTGTAGCGGTCACTTATCGTGTCATTACAACAAATAGAACGCGTATGGATTCTAAGAGGGCACTTTCCACAACAACTAAAATTCATGCAAACTGTTTCACCTAAGTCGTACTCAACCAGTACTTATACCAACAGAACATAAGTCAGGTGGTATTTTGTCCTATTTAAATAAAATTCTTGTTTTCCACCTATTTTTCCTAATTAATCTCCAACTGTAATTGCACCACGCACTTGCCACGTGGGTGCGTGCAGAGTCTTCAATCATCTCACCTTTTAAAGAATTTCCCCGGACTTCACCTCTTCCCTTCCACCATTCCAGCTAACTTCAACTAAGCGCAGTCATCCGAACAATTTCCTGCGTCTCCTTTTCGGTGTGCAATGCCGACAACGACGGCAAGCACAAGCCCCTATCTCTACGGTGCAAAATTATCATAGCAAAAACCCTGAACACTTAGCTGTGCAGTCTCCCATAAGTCCGTACGCATCTCATCGATGTGGTACAGCACCCTTGAAATGCATCATCCCCCTGCCCCCCTCCCCCCTTTCCACACACTTGCAGCCATTGAAAATAGTTGTAATTGTGCAACGACAACGACAACGACGACGACAAGGAATGTCGGCCTCGCTTGAACTGGAAGTTCTATTTTCCTCCACCAGCTGTCCCCGATTGACTCGTCCCCGGTCGGAATTGAGTGGCTTGCCGCGTGCGATGCACCACATGATGCACGCTTGCAGCAGCGCAACCGGGCCCATTAGGCCAATGATGCTGGACGGACATATTCGGCTGTGCGTTCGTTTGATGCTGCTGCTGCTGCTTGCCCATGGCGGTCGGGAAAGGATTAAAACGTGCTCCGGAGGAATTTGTATGATAATGAGTTCGGTCGATTCTGCAGCTCTGCAGTTTTAATTGCATTGAGCTAATATTTCAATTATCGGAATACGAAATCAACGATTGTGAGGAAATTTTGCGACTCTTTTCGCTTGGCCACGATCAAATTTAATTACAGCGGCCGCTCGATTGCGCAATAAAACAACATTGACCGGGGGGACGGGCGTCGGGTGACAATTAAATCAAATCTTTGCAATCTTTACAGGGCAGTACCTCCCCTCGGGTGTGAGGGAATCGGGGGGACAGAAAGCCACCGTGTGTGCGAATTGTAATTTATAGCCGACAGTTTTGGGAGGTGTTCTTGTTTCGGCTGCCTTCTGGTTTTTTCCTCTGATACCTACAGGGTTGGGTGCAGGACAGCGCCTGCACGGGTTGAGGCCTTTGCTGCATTCTGGTGGCGCGTTATCGCGACAAACGAAATAATTAATTTTAATTAAGCGCAATGTTTTGCTGCAACAGGTCGATGTCAAACGAGGGCTGAATTTTTGGCTGCTTGGTCAGGGTTTTTTAATGGGTTTATTGACTGCTTGGCACTGTGCCAGTTGTTGAAATCTAATAACCTTGTTTATATAACGATCAAAAATGTACCCGAAGAAAATGGGAAGTAACAAAGACTATCGTTAATGTGATTGATATTACGGAATGATACCCAAATGAGCTCTAGTTTGCATACTGGGAAATTCTGTTGCTGTATGTATGTGTGTATGTATGTATGTATGTAAGTAGCCAACATCCTAGCGTGGGCCTTGCCCTGCATGCGGTTCTACTTAACAGAGAGACCATGCTTTGTTACCGTTTTAAATTCAACATACTGCTGAAAGGGTCGGGCAGGCCCGTAAGCAGAGACACTTACGCGAAACCTGCAGGAATAAGAGAATCTCCTTCCCACAATATGATCCGATAAAACGAAAAACAAAATACGCAATTCAATTAAGCTTTCCACTAGATGTTTTGTTTGAGAAAGGCGCGTCAAATTCATTACAACTATTGGAGTAGAATGTACCAATCATGAATGATAGACACATCCCCTCCTAGACTCCGGTTGGCTGTCCACTCCATTGTCCAAGTGCAACTTCAATGATGCCCTGATGCAGCCTCCCCTCCCAGTATTTAAATATTTTCTATAATGAAATATAATGAGGTGCATGTAATATAATATATATAATATTTAAAGGAAATAAGTACAAAAAGTGTATTTAGTTTAAAACGAGAAGAGGGGTAGCCTGTTCTGTATAATGTTTTCAAACTTGTATATCTTACAGGTCCAAATTTCCTTTCTTCTGGTTGTAGGGAGCAATAACATGTAACAGTTGATTTGATCGAGAAACGTTTTATTAAATCTTAATAAAATAATAGTGTAAGGAACAACAATATCGATATTTTTCTATAATATGGCACAATTCAAAGTGTTTGCATAGCTTTTTCTAGCTTTTGGATTTTTGTTCTTTCCATTTTCTACCGGGTGCTTACTAAAACGAATATTTTGTCTAGAGCCTCCATTGTATTCATTATTCGATATGTTATTGATGGCTTGTTCTTTTTGTAAACGATTGACCGTTGTTCGATAAATTCCTATGGAGGGATTCCATCCAGAATGTGCCGGAAATCCCAAAAATCATACCCGATCATCATTGATTTTGATGAAACTTGGCACATGAGTTCGGTACGTTGGAAAAAAAAAATTCCACTGGTGTTAAGATAATTTGGGTTCAAGAGTAACTTTTGAGATGGGCGTATGTGTTTTTTCCAACATTTTACTTGAAAAATCGTAGTTCAAAAACCATTACATTTAGAGAAAACTTTATATAAGGGAATTGTAGGAACTAAAAAGCCTTTCTTAAAAAATATACACAGAAAAAAATTTTTTTTTTCATCAAGAAAAATCAAAAATAATTACTAAAAATAAAATATCTAAAAAAACGTATTTTTAATATTTTTTTAATTTGTTGTATGGAAATTTTAAGAAAAAAGACACGTTTTGAAAAAAACTCTAGGATAGACACTCTTATAATAAAAAAGTTTTTCAAATAGCGAACTTTGGTGTATATTTCAAATTTTGGTTATTCATTCTTATAAATAAATTTTGATGTTACAATATGGTTTTGAAGATTATTACAAACAATAATGATGATAATGATAAACCACGTAAACGCAACCGTTTTCAAGATATTTCTGATTTTCTTTCAATAAAATTTCAAAACCTCAAAAAATACGCCCTTTTCATAAATTACTCGTGATATTAAAACAACAATAGCTAACGATTGTTTCTCTTGTGTTTTTAGCCTTTTTAAAACACATGTATGTGCCTCTTACTTACTCTTAACAGCTCGTCGATTGAAAAAGCTTCACTTAAAGTTATAAGACAAAAATAATGAATTATGGTTGGATTTATATTTATATATACCATTTATTAGTCTCGGTCATTGATAATATTACATAAACATTATATAAACTATTGATTGCTTTTATATATATATTATGAATCCTGCCTTCTTCGTCATTCGAAAACAGTTTTACAAAAACTTCGTTTTCTGAAATTGGAACGAATGAGTGGTACTTTTGTGTACCTGCAATCGTTTTAGTCTGTCGGTAAATTTCATTCCATTCTGCTACCCCCTGTTCATACTTCATGTGATACATAACAAAACGACATTTTTGTTAAACAATCATCACTTTTTGGTTCGCCCATTCGAATAACTCTAATGCACTTTTTATAGGGTGTTCATGTTGTACAGCAAGGCTTGCATATCTTGCCATTCGTTTTAATGTACCACCAATTGCATCGCAAGGTCCCTTACCGTGGGATGTTGCGAAAAAATGCCATTCAGCATCAATATTGTATTTCTTTTAAACTTACAAAGGCTTGCAAAGTTCTTCCTATTTTTATATTGGGATGCTGCCCCGTCAGACATAAACGTAGCTTTCTTTACTTTAATTTTTGTTTGCAAAAGCTTATTAGTTTTGAAATAAACACCTGCACCGCAATCGTATCATGTTTCAACACTTCTGAGATAACAATGAAACTGATATTTTTAAGTATTCCAGATTCCGTGTAATAAATGACAAAAGGGTGAATAGTGGCTTGCTCATTACTCCAATAACTACTTTGAACAGCATCTTGAAAAACAAATGAATAATTTTCAGAAAAATCACAAATTATTATTACTTCGCCGTCTTTAAGACAACTTTTATAATCTCTCAAGAAACTAGACTGCTGAGATTTGACAAAATCGTGGGATACTAATTGTTCCAACTTTTCACAAAAATAAGCAATAAATTCATCAATTGGTTTAACAAGTGTCTCTAAACTACATCTATCAGTTGAAATCCATTGCTCAAAAGATATTTCAACTAAACCACGTTTTTCTAATTTGTCTGTTAAACTACTCTCAAAATCTGAAAAGCCTGACATCGTTCGCATTCACGGAGGTAACATTTTTTAGTTCTAGTTGATGAGCAACATAATATTTCTTCAAAACACAATTTATAATCATTCTCGAATGAATATTTTCTAAGACCATGAAGCATCAAGTTAATGTTCTCATGAATGGTGCAAACACAAATGTTATGAGAACCTGTGCTGCCAAGTAATTTGCAATGCTTTGGTCTTAGTGCTGCAAAAGAGCTAAACCCAACAGCATTTTGATGCATCTCTTGAAATTTAATGAAAGCTTTCTTAATGAACAAACTAAAAGGCGCTTTTGAATATGAACCCTCTTACCTTCACTCCTCACTGAAACGTAGTCGTTCATACCAGGGGTTGCTCATGTAATCTCATCACTGTCGTAAAATTGCAAAATTTGGTTTTTATTTCCGGGTTCAGACCGTGTCCCAGCTTTTCATTAGGGCAGCTAAAACACCTTCGTGCTTTGCAAGGAATTTAGCTTGTGATACGATGTACTTGTTTGTTATTCCAAATTCTGCCATTACTCTTTGATTTGTCCAAGATTGTGGTAAAACCGAAAGTATCCTTACTTGATCGTCCCTCGAAGTTTCTGGATCAGCATACCGGTCCTTTAGCTGCGCGATTATTTCGTCATATTCGGCTGCTTTCACTTTCAATTGTTCCAGGTCATCCTCCTCCGCTTGATCCCCAAATATGTGGTCCGAATGCCGTTTGAAACATCTTTGAACTTTTTGCGGGCATAATTTACGTTCAGGAACTTTTTAGCCGATATTGGCGAAACGTTGATTCCAGCTACGCCCTTGTTAAATAGCTCAATATTATGGCGCCTTGAATAATCTTGCACACTGCTATCAGATGGCACTGACATTAATGATATAGCCGATAGCGTTTCCTCGAGACCATACAAGTCTACTTGCCGTGATGTAGATGGTTGTGGATCCATAATGTTAGTAATTGATGGTTTCTCACTAGGCTCCGAAATTGCAGCATGGGATTGTTCCGTTCTACTTAAATGCAAACGACAATTATCACAAATCATCAAAGAAGTGTCCAAATGTGTTTTGCCCATAAACTTGAGTTTTTGACATTTTGTTCGGTTAATTTACGAAGGTTTTTTGAGCACCGTTTAGTGGAAACGGCATACAACACTTCTTCATGTTAAACTCCATTTTCAGTTCACTCAGATAGATTTTACTGATGAATGCGACTATGTATGAGCATATATATTGGCTGTGGTACCTTTGAAATGCAGGTATAAAACATCTTCTGGTAGTTTACAGGCAGCGTACATTAGCTGTTTTTTTATGAGAAGATATACCTGACATACGTTATAGCTGCTATTTGTCTACCTACCTTAAACAATATGTGTTACTTTCATCGCTACATCACCGAACTGTTCGGAGTGTAGTTTTCACACACTACACCCGACCTCTAACATCGTTGGAGCTTGGCAAAATAGTCAGCAGTTCGATTAATATGCTTCTTCTATATGACCCTCCGCATAATTTCATCATCTGTCCATTTCACACTTGTCGCCCCTGCGACATCTATCTCGCTGTTACTTTCATCGCTTTAGCAAATTCGCTCCCTTCATTCTCTGAGCGGCCCGACCGATACAGCCATAAAACAATTATAAATATATTGATTGCAATATTAAAACAATAGTGCTATTTATCTTGTTCTTTTCAAATGAGTCTTCTTATCATCCTGATATCAAAAGAAAAGAGGACATTAGAGTAATGTGAACGTTATAATATGAAGATCTTTGAAAATTTATCATTTCTGGTGGAAATCTCGATTAACTTAAGAAAAGAGCGAATTTTCTGAGGTTTTTTCATTATATTGAAATAAAATCCGAAAAATCTCGAAAACGATTGCGTTCAGGTGATTTATCATTATGATCATCATTGTTTTCAATAATCTCCAAAATCATATTGTATAATTAATTTTCATTTATAATAATGAATAACCAAAATTTGAAATATGCACCAAAGTCCGCTCTTCGGAAAACTTTTTTATTATAAGAGTATCCATCCTAGAGTTTTTTTCAAAACGTGTCTTTTTTTCTCAAATTTCCACAAAACAAATTTGAAAAATATTAAAAATATGTTTTTTTATATTTGATTTTTAGTATTTATTTTCGATTTTTCTTTATGAAAAAAATTTTTTTCAGTGTAAATTTTTTTACAAAGCCTTTTTAGTTCTCTACAACTCCCCCCATATAAAGTTTTTCTCTAAATGTAATGGTTTTGAACTACGATTTTTCAAGTAAAATGTTGGAAAAAAACATACACCCATCTCAAAAGTTACTCTTGAATCCAAATAATCTTAACACCAGTGGATTTTTTTTCAACATACCGAAGACGTGTACCAAGTTTCATCAAAATCGAAGATAGTTGAGTTTGGTGACCGACCGATTTGGCGTGGAATCATTCAATTATCTATTTATATAAAAATGGATTTCTGTCTCTCTGTCTGTCTGTCTGTCTGACCCTAATAGACTTGAAAACTACTGAACCGATCGGCGTGAAATTCTGTATGTAGGGGTTTTTGGGGCCGGAGAAGGTTCTTATGATGGTTTGAGACCCCTCCTTTTACTGGAAAGGGGGGCTCCCATACAAATGAAACACTCATTTCTACATAACTCAAGAACTAATCAAGCAAAAGAAACCAAATTTATCATGTGTGAGTTTTTGAAGGCAAGAAAGGTTTCTATGGTAGCTTGAGATCCTTCCCCGTCTTAAAGGGGGGGGGGGGGCTCCTATACAAATAAAACACAATATTCTGCATAACTCGGGAACTTATCAAGCAAACGGAACGAAATTAAGTATTTGGTGGTTTTTGAAGACAAAAAATGTTTTGTTGAGACCTCTCCCCATTCTGAATAGGGGGAGGGGGGGGGGGTTCCGATACAAATGAAATATAATGTTCTGCATAACTCGAGAACTAATCAAGCAAAAGAAACCAAATTTATCATGTGTGAGTTTTTGAAGGCAAGAAAGGTTTCTATGGTAGCTTGAAATCGCTCCCCGTCCTAAAAGGGGGCTCCCATACAAATAAAACACAATATTCTGCATAACTCGGGAACTAATCAAGCAAACGGGACGAAATTTAGCATTTGGTGGTATGCGGTGGTTTTTGAAGACAAAAATTGGTTCTATGTTGATTGGGCCCCTCCCCTTTCTAAAAGGGGGGATCACATACAAATGAAACGCAAACCCTTGCATAGCTCGAGAACTAATCAGGGAAATGGAACCAAATTGGGCATGTGGAAGTTTTTGAAGGAGAGAAATGTTTCTATGGTAATTTGAGACTCTTCCGCCACATTACTCGGGAACTAATCAAGCAAATGGAACCAAATAAGAATGGACGAGTTTTTGGCATTAAATTTGTTTATGGTGGTTCAAAGCCCCTCCTCCCTCTAAAAAGGGGGGCTCTCATACAAATGAAACACAAATTTCAACCAAATATGAGAACTATACTTACTGCTTTGAAAATTTGTATGCAGGGGTTTTTGGGTCCGGGAAAGGATCTTATGATAGTTCGACAGCCCTCCCGCCTTTAGAAAGGGGGGCTTCCATGCAAATGAAAAACTATTTTCTGCATAACTCAAAAACTATTCAAACAAATGGAACCAAATATGGCATGTGGAGGTTTTTGTAGGCAAGAAATGTTTCTACGGTGGTTTGAGACCCCCTCCTCTTTGGAAGAAGGGGCTCTCATACAAATGAAACATGAATTTGAGCCAAACATGAGAAATATCCCAACAGGTATGACTATTTTTATGCAGGGATTTTTGGAGTCGGGGAAGGTTCTTATGATGGTTCGAAGCTCCTTCCCCGCCTGGAGGACTTCCATTAAAATGAAACACAAATTTCTGCAACGCTCGAGTTCTTGGAATTGGAGTTCTTCAAATGGAACCTACTTTGGGGGTTTTTGGGTAGGGTTTTTTTTTTCTTAGGTGGTTCGAGACGCCTTCCCCCTGGAGAGGGGGAAGGAGGGCTCTCAAACCAATGAAACAGACATTTGAAACAAACATGAGAAATGTTTCTACGCAGAAAGTAAACCGATAGAAACAACCGGTACAAGGGTTGAATTAATAACACAAACCTTTTTTTTGCATAAATAACACACACAAGCAAACGAAAACATTTGCTTCCACAATCATTCAGAACCATAAATTTTATTAATTTTTCATTCATTTTGTTGCATGCGTGGCAAGGCTCGCACCGGGTTCAGCTAGTAGGATATAAAAAGCTCTCTTCTAAAACACTATTTGCGCGTTTGGTACTACATTTGATAGTGTGTATTGTTCGTATGTTAGTTTCAGATTAATTGGCAGCAACAGTGTTTCTATGATTAGATGACTGTGGGGGACTATATTGTCGACGTTGGCCTCTAGTGGAAAACAACCAAAACGTTTTTCTACGTCGAATAGGAACATCACTAATATCACTATCTTGGCTATTCGTGGTGGAGTCTTTTCTACTAGTGTTTTTGACAGTAGTTGCTTGTGCGTGCTCAAACCATTGACATTTCAATAGTTGTTCAATGGTTGGTCATCGTGATGGCGAGTGTACTAGTATGCGTTCTGTGAATAGAAGAGGATGATTTTTAATATTTTTATTTGTTATTATTTTGATGATCTTTGAATATTGATTTTTGTGATTGAATATTATGCTCTTTCATTATTTTAACAAGACGATACATTTTATTCGAGAGTCATCATTATTCTACGTCATTTTCCTTAAACTGTGGAAACATAAGAGCAGTTCATCGGTACAAAATCACTGAGTAAAACCATACTTACGTATCACTCTGCAGCAAGGTAAACTTATGGATGTAGATATTTCAAAGTCTCCTCTTAGCACCGCTGTCCTTAAAAGTGGGACTGTTGAGGCTTTGAAAGGCATCTTTGCTTGAAGCATGAAATATAGTAATATTCCTAATGCCCAAATATCAACCTAGATGTATAAATATTTATTATATATTGACTGTGTGTTAATGAGTCTAAACTGAAAATATTTATTATATTGGTTGAGATGGATAGAACTAAAACACAATGACGATTACTTAATATAAACAACTAAGATTGAATTTCGTTATCCTGAGATAGTTTAATACCCATGCAGATCGAATGCGTTCTTGATTTTCATTTAATCAATAATTTATGGAATATCCAGTGGATTGAACATCATCTACCACACCTGCACTGCATTATCTTGCTCAGTAAATTTACATAGATATTATACCTAATGAATTTATTTATATATGCGTCGGTAAAAACAGTGAATATACTTGTAAAGAGCGACAATAAAACTTAATCGTAGTACTACAAATTTTTTTAATTGACTATTGCATAATTCCGCAGGTGAATCCCACTGTGGCGGACAAGATCGGGATTCAGTGAGTAAGTAACTCGGCAAAACACCCTCCCAGAAACTGTTTCCTTGATAACAAGCATGTGTTTGTTTGCCTAAGCATAGTCTCAAATATACGAAATAAAAAAATGCTAAGGACAAATTAATTCGAATGACTATCGACGAGAATTAATTGGATAATTCAATATAAAGCGTGTCCGGATTCAAACTTTCTATCACTAGATCAATAACTATTATGAGTTAAAAATAAATCTCAACAGATTTATTTCTCAATCTTTATTTTTCACGTGTAGATGTAATATTTGATGATTCAGGCAACCAGCATTGGCCACAGTTGGATGGTACACATCTTATGCTAAATCATGCTTTACTTACAGGATCACCTATCTAGTGATCATCACTAAACAATTCTGGTGCTGCATAAGGTGGAGATCCGCAGAAGGTATCGAGATGTTGCCATGGACCATTGATAAGTTGAGTACTGAATCCGAAATCAGCCAACTTAATTCTTTCCTCGCTTATCATAAGCACATTTTCGGCTTTAATGTCACGATGAACGTAGCCCAAGCTATGCTGAAAGATAAAATAGGATTAAGTGAAGTTTCTTCACGTATAGCAAGAAACTGATTACCAGGTATTTCACTGCCGTCAATAGCTGGTAAAATATTAATGCTGCATGGTATTCTTCTAATGGGCCTACTTCTGCAATTCTATTATACAACTCGCCACCTTGAACCCATTCACTAACAAGATGAATTTTTCCTAAAGTTTCTATGACTTCAAATAGCCCAAAATTGTTGTAATGTAAGCAATGACTCTAGCAAATGAATATTAATGGGTTCTAACCTCAAAATGAAAGGATGAAATACTGCTTCAAGTGTGGTAGCTTCTCGGGAACAGCAATAACATGTAGAAGTTAATGCTGGGTTAATCCTGTAATTTTAAAAAATGTGATGAAATAATTAAAACAGCATTAATAGGCATATGTTAATAATATGCAGCTTGCTGCAACTTTACAGCGCAATCAGTGGCAGATGAATGTTACTCTGGAATAAGAAGATCATTTTGAAATCAAATACAACATAAAACATTTGACTATACATTAAAAATTTAAAAAAATGTGTATATTCATGACATATGGATAAACATAATCAGCAAAATTGGAAAGCATTCAATAATTTTATTTATATCCAATGAACTACATTATACTGAAATTATATACCGTATAAGGAATACTTCTATTTTTCGTGGAAGGATAAAATTTCAGCATGCTACCTTAACGGGGTTGCGCTTCCTACATCGCGTTGGTGGAACTGCCTCCTTGACGCGAAACAGCGTTTCTTACTCAACCATTGGATGCCAGAACAGACACTGTTTGAGCCGCACCTCCTCAATCTAGCTGAAGTCAGAAGGACAAAAGTGCCCAGGCTGCACTTCCAGCTAAGTACGCACCCCTTAGCGGGCGGTATGTGTCATCTATAGACCCGTGGAAGCATGAGGTAGGAACTTGTGAGACCAGAGCTATGTTGCGGGGACGCACGCTCCTTTGCGACTCACCATTTTGAAGCCCTACTGGGAAATTCTGTTGCTGTCCAGTGGATAACATTGGTTGGGTTAGACTTTCAGTGATCTCCTCGAGCATAAAGTGTAAATTGAAGAGCAACATATTAAAAGGCTATTGATGCCGAAACCAGATTGAAACCGACTGAAATAGATTTTTTATCAAAATATATCTAGTAAACATTTAGTTGTTAGATGTGATAAGCTTAGAACTTGAACTAGACTCGAATGACAAGTCGCAAGACAGGACAGAATAGACAGGACCGTTATTATTTAAACGAGACGATAAAAGCGGATTAAATTTACCTTACTAGTTGGTCAGTTTCGGGCTAGATGCTGCACATCTACAGGACGATGTCCAATTGGTTACATTGAAGTAATACGATAACAAGTATTTAATTGTGATATAATACGACAAGTAGTAAACGAGTAAAAACAATATTTTAATGAGATCTAAGTTTCGGCAGATGGAAGAAAGGTGAAATTTCAATTTACGTTGAGTTTGACCATGTGTGTCTTACTTTTGAAAAAAAATATTTTTCAATTTTTTAATTTAATTTAATGTTTCACAAAAAAAAACAATTTTTGGGTTTAGCTTTTGTCTCTTTTAGTCTCTTAACAAGCAGCTACAATGAAGTTTTGCTTCTAATGTTCAACGTTTTGATGATATTTCTCATCTTTTAGAGGCTTTATTTTGTTGACCGGTAACTCTTAAATAGATTTTGAACAGTTGAAAAAACAGTACGTTTCTAGATGCCATGGGAAGTAACATTCTAGATGCCATGGGAAGGCTTCTTTGCAAGTCTATTCAAATTTAAAAAAAAGATACCACCTTGATTAACCACTAGAAATCAGATCTGTTGTATGAATGATGGCAAACTATGTTGCATGCTGTTTAAATAAAGGGTGATACGGTCAAAATTTGGTCAAGGGAAAACGCGTGTAAATCGGTGAAATCGTTTATTTAAAAAATCAAATTAAATTTCTTTTTCAAGTTCAATTAATATAAAATTCAGGAAAAATATTCAGTTAGGCTTCCGCTTTTCCAAATCCGAATTGCCGGGCCTTACGCTTGACCCCTGCCATCAGATTTTGTACAGCCACCTTGTCCACCTTCTTCGCCGCAGAAATCCAGTTTGCCTTGAACTGCTGCTCGTCCTTAGCAGTTTTTTTTAACTTCTTTAGGTTCCGCTTGACAATAGCCCAGTATTTCTCAATTGGGCGGAGCTCTGGCGTGTTGGGAGGGTTCTTGTCCTTGGGAACCACCTGCACGTTGTTGGCGGCGTACCACTCCATGGCCTTTTTACCGTAATGGCAAGATGCCAAATCCGGCCAAAACAGTACGGAACAACCGTGTTTCTTCAGGAAAGCGCAGCAGACGTTTATTCAAACACTTCTTCACGTAAATTTCTTGGTTGACGGTCCCGGAAGCTATGAAAATGCTGCTTTTCAAGCCACAGGTACAGATGGCTTGCCAAACCAGATATTTCTTTGCGAACTTTGACAGTTTCGTATGCTGTGAAAATATCTGCTACCTTTCCCTTCCTTTTGCCGTATAAAACTCCTGTTCCGGAAGCTGCTTGTAGTCGGCTTTGACGTAGGTTTCGTCGTCCGTTACCACGCAGTCAAACTTCGTCAGCATCGTCGTGTACAGCCTCCGGGATCGCGCTTTGGCCGTCGTATTTTGTTTATCATCGCGATTTGGAGTCACTACCTTCTTGTAAGTCGATAGTCCGGCTCGTTTTTTGGCTCGATGCACGGTTGTAGACGATACACTCAACTTATTTGCGGCATCTCGGAGAGATAGGTTAGGTTTCGCTTGAAACTACCGGCAACTTCTCTTTGTCGTCTCAGCGGCTTCCGGTTTTCCGATTTCCCCGATCCAGACTTCCTGGCTGTCGACAAACGTTCCCAAACACTTTAATTACATTTGTAACGGTTGATTTGGCAACTTTTAGCGATTTTTGCCAACTTTGCGTGCGAGTAGCTCGGATTTTCCGCGATGCGCGAGCAGAAATTTTGATACGCTGCTCTTCTTGCTTGGACGGCATTTTGACAACTCGAAGAGTGAATTCCAAAATCAAAATAGGGAGCAACATTCTACACACACACACCTTCAAAAACGAAGGGTGTTCATGTTTTTAAATGCAAAATGAAAGAAATACGTCAAGTTGATATTGACCAAATTTTGACCGTATCGCCCTTTATTGCGCACGACTGAACACGATGTGGTTTTTTCGTCACATATTTATAAAGTTCGCATCATTGAAACCGTTTTCAACGAAAAATTTGATACAAACTTGGTGTAGAAAACTCAAAATTGTACAAAACAGAGTTCACACAAGCTTAAAAATTCATAGGATGCCAATGACAGATGTGGCACTCTAAAAAAACTCTAATTGGGTAACTGAAAGCGTCACACGGGGGAGATTCCGGGAACTTTTGGACCAAGGTACTCGAAACGACTGATTTTCAGAGGGTTACTCAAACCTGCTTCCACCAGGTAATATTCAGAAGCTAGAGCAAAAATAGGAAACCAACGTTGCTTCAAATTAGTCTGCCTACTGCATTTCTGAAAGTGGGGGTAGCTCCAGCGCTGTAGAGAATATCTTCACCTTACAAATCAAAGTCATAAGTACAAATCTTACTTTCAAACAAGTTTAAAAAAAAACCAAACAGGTGTTAAAATTACTACGACTCGTGATTAATCAAACGAAATCTGAAAATCAAATTTAAAAAAATTAATGCAGAATTTACAGCTTTATTTCACTAGATTGACATAAAAACTAAGTACCATCCTCGTTTTCATTTTCATCAAGACAACGGATCTACTTGAGAACAACTTTGCTCTGAAAATGTATCTTTTAGTATAAATTCCGCATTCTGGACCATTGCACAGTGAGAACTGATGAAAACAAGGAAAAAATCTGTAATTTTTGTCGTTTTTAAGCACGGCTTGTAAACAAAGCCATTTCCGCTTGGAAATTGTCTGGGAAATCGAATGAAACTGGTTTCAATCACCGCACGGATATGGTTGTGGAGTTAAAGAGCATATTTTACCCCACTTCCTCTTATATTCTTGAATAATTTATAGATATCTTTGCACGGAGTCGCTCAAGATCAACAAACTAGTGCTAATCCCATGTGAAAATTCCTGAAAAATCGAATACAAGCTGTTTCAACTACCGCACAGCTCTGTGGACGAAGTTATGGCTGGTTTTACCCCACTTCCCCTAGTACTCTTGAATAGTTTATAGATATCTTTGCTCGGAGTAGCTCACGATCAACAAAATAGTGCTAATCCCGTTTGAAATTTTCCGAAGAATTCTGAAAATTGATGGAATTCAATAAGGTTATCTGAACGAATACCGAAATTTGTCTCAGATCTACAGTTCAATTGTATTACATTTAAAATTTGGTGTATTATTTTTCCACACTTCAATTATTTCATATATTTCAATATGGCGATTGCAAGAAATCACAGGTTTGCCAAAAAGCCAATTTGTCTTAGCAATGGCTACTATAAAACTATCTGGTCGCTTGGTAGCTTTCCTCAATGCCAATTAGCCCTTTAATGCATTTACTGGAGGCAAAATGGTTTTAAAATGCTTTTTCAACTAACCATAATAAGATAATATGAATGAGTCCTAACACGGCATTTTAAAACAGCATTTTATGAGTTTACAAAGTCAAAATAAAACCTTTGATAGGAGTAAAAGGAATTTCAGAAGTCAAGGTCTTAAGATCGTTGTAAAGAAACTGTGTAGGTTCTTATAAACCTGACTAAAATTTGAAACCTATTGGCATCTCATGCTGCCATAATAAAACCAAATTGACTTCTAGTGGCTTTCATAAAACTTTAGTAAAACTTAATAAAGCTGGATGGTTTTGGCAATGTTACTTAGGATGTATGCTGATAGACAATTTTCGGCGAAACGTCCATTCAGCCAAACGTCCATTCAGCCAAGCATCCATATGCCAAACGTCCGCATGACAAATGTCTTTATGCCAAATGGGGTATCATCATATCATTGGTTTAAAAATTCAGTTTTTTTTATTGCAAGAACTGAAAATTAAATTGAGCATAGCTTTTTCAACTCTCAGCTAGCAGCCAATGCTTGTCTAGTAGCTAACAATACAGATATTTTTTTTAGATACGTTAGGTTAAAAAGGTAGAGTTCTTGGTTAAAGGGAAAAGATTGTAATGCTAATTTTAGGCCTAACTATTTAAGAAAAATTCTCTTCGATTACCACTTTTTGCGCTTTTTTGCGCTACAACTTGTCAACAAATCGAGGCAACTTCGCATAATTTGGCTTTTTCTTCGAGGCAAAGTCGCAAAACATTAAAGTTCTAAAAATAAGGTCAAAAATTATGAGGAAGCATGAGCTTTGAATAACTAGACGCCTCTGATATTGTTTTCTCAAGTAAAATTCCAGTCTTATTGTGGTTTTAATGCACTATGCAAGTCTGAATTAAAGCTATGTCCATTGAGAATCCGGAATAATAAAATCATCTGTATCTCGGTAACGGATTGACGTATGCATAAGTTTAATATATCAAAACAAAGGTAATTTACTGTACTTTACCAAACATATCAAAACAAATCATTTCTCTTTGTTTCTAATTCGCATTTTCTTCGTAATTCCTCCAATCAAACGCTGCACACCTCCGGAGTCAACTTTCTTGACACATTTGTTCCACATTCATCTGAGTAACGTCCCGAGCTGTTTTTCCACTTTTCTAAAGCTTCCACTTCTTTATTGCCCAAAATCTCTCGATGGGCCGGAACTGCGGAACTCGATTGGCCAGGAAGCTGTCCGAAATCCATTTTGACGTAGATTTCATCGTCGATGAGCAGGCATCCTTGGTACTTCGTCAATACCTGCTGGTACAATTTCCGAGCTCGAGTTTTGGTGACGAAACTTTGCTTCAACGTTCTGTTTGGTTGCTTGCTGGCTCGATAAGAACGATATTCTGCTCGAAAAACGAATTCTTCGAACGGTACTGCGAGCAGCAGCGTATTTTTGTGCGATTTTATGATGTGATAGTCCAAGGTTTGCGCCGACGGTTCTCAACACCTTCTGATTCAGCTTGCGATCATATGTTCCACTAGGGCGCTTACATTAAGCCACTCGATCCACGCTCTTTCCCTCCCTGAAATGTTTGAGCACATCATGCACGGTTGATTTGGCGATTTTCAACGTTTTTGCGATTTTTATTGCGGACCACGTAGGATTATCAACGTGTGTGCGCAGAATTTTTTCTCTCCTTTCGACTTCCATCTGGAATAACTTTTAACTAACTGCACGAAACACCGTGAAATTTATACCACAGAATGTTGGCGCCTAGGTTGATAAACCGCTGTAAAAGAATTCTTGCAGCGGTCACTTTCCATGCAGATGCAACACAATAATTGATTCTGGATTCTAATTGGACAGAACTTTATATTGGCTCATACTCTACCAATAATTGTTTCTTCTGTGAAATGTCAAGAACGAAGTTGCCAATGTACAAATCTCATATGCTAGAAATTTTACTTCAAACTGGTTCCAATCCAATCCAATTAATTGTAAAAATTAAGTTCAGTTTTATTCACTTTCATTAAATTCCACCTTTGACCGACACCCATTCAAAATCGAAATCTCACCCGGGTCCAAAGCGCAGCAGAAGCAGCCAGCACGTAACTAGACATCCCCCTGCTAATCGTAGATTCCAACCGCTCCCAGCATGTGGTTGATTGATGCTGGCCACGCAGCCGAATAGACACGACCCCGGGCAAACCATCCGAAAAATTCCACGAAATCTAACCTTTGTAAAAATTTTGCGCGTGGAATCGTTTTCGGGTCAGGCACAAAAGGTTAATACATTCCGGGTATCAAAAAGTCATCCATCGATTGCCCTGCTACTCACTTTTATTTCTTCGCATAAATAGTGGGAGCAGATCCAATCAAAAGCTCCCATAGTGTAACGCAAACGGATCGAACCCAATCGAACAAAGCCTTGGGAGCTGCTGAAGAAGTCGGCTGGTTCCCTGCTGCCGGGGTTCAAGGCTGGCGTGATCCAATTCCTCGCGCTCGAGCTGCAACTTTGGGAGGCAATTAATCATCGCAGCCGAGTCGTGAATTCCGAGCTTGATTTTGGGCTGACCGCCCGTCCGTCCGTGTCCAAGAACGGAGCTAGATAATAGGGCCTAATTACTCGTGAGTGGTTTCACTTTCATCCACAGTGCCACGCGAAGTAAGCTCGTTAGCTTTGTACGGTATTCGTGGATTGTTCGGATGACACCAGCAGGGCTGCCGTTGTTGCTTGTACAGTCCGTCCGTCTGTCAACGATTCCGCATGCGACGCATGATTTATAGCATTCGGTGGCCGAGCGAAATGTTTTCTCCCAGCTACGGGCAACGAGTAAATCATCAATCAAACCTGGCGTCGTCGACGTTGTCCGCTTCGTTGTTGGGGCTTGTTTGGATGGAGACGGTTTTTTTTTCGGGTTGATGTGATTAGAAATTAATTAATGCCCACGAGACGCATGCAGACGCGAGCGGGCGCTTTCTCCAACCGTCTCATGACAGGGATTATATTCATCTGACACGCGCCGGACGGGGAGCTGGACAAATATTTACAAGTCGATGACAGCGAACGCGGAAACCCACGAAAAATTCCACATTATTGCCGTGCCATAAATTCAGGGCACGCCTGCAGCAGGTCGGAGTCCAACTTCGGTGCTTGAAAATTGCATAAATCGTGTACTCTATGAGCCAGGCGGACACTCCCTTCTTCCCTAATGATTCCACTCGTTCGATGTAATGTTCCACCTGCGAGGTGAAAAGTGCACATAAACAAATCGATAACAAATGTAAACAAAAGCCACTCACCTGCAACGGAAAACCCGTGTTCATTTTGCGCGAAAGGCAAACAAAACTTGCCATGTTGTTTATGGGTGCCGAGGTACCTACGCGTAGTTTGCAGGTATCGTTAGCGCAAGTAGGTACCCTACCAAGAGCGATAATTTATTGCATGCTAAGTAGCTTTTCTCACGCTGCAACGGTTCCTACAAATACGTACATGGGTTGGCGGGCAGCCGGGGCACAATGTTGCATTCAAATGGGCCGCCCGAGTTCCTTTCTTCGGCCACCAAGTTGCGGCTGCGCGACAATAGAGCTCTCGGTACACGGCTAAAACAAGTGGCAGTTTAGTCCAGCACGCATCACACGTACCTGGCTTTATTCGGTTTTAAATCGTCGTAAAACTTGTACGAGCGGTTGTGTTGTTTGCCCGGTGGACGCCGAGAAGGTGCTAAGCTTCTGGTGTTGACTGTTGGTGATGAGGCAGAACGGATCGATTGGGTCGGTTGGAGGAAGCGATTATCGTGGGTTTAGCTGATGGTATCACGAGGGTGGTGATGCAAATCATGCGAAAATTCGTTTTCCCATGGCTAGAATCACAATTTCCATTGAAAAACGATTAAAAAACGAAAGTGACATCAACGCTGGCGCAAGCGACGAACTATTCCAGTGACCCACCGGGGCGAGCCATCTAGATTAGAACAAGATTTCAACAAGCCGGTCGTCCTTCTGTGCCGTTCTTATCCCACAGAAGCCCGCAAGAAAAGAAGATCTTCAACTTTCGATTTCATTTCCATCTTGCTTCGCTCGTATGCAATTGCTGCAACCATCTCGAAGCAGCAGCAGCAGAAGAAGAAGATCATTAAGGAAAATTAACACACACACAAACTGCCTGCCAATGGCAAACTGGTCTAGACTCCAACGCTGTTGGCCACTGATTGCACCATGCACAGTATTTTTTTTTCCTTCAAACTCATGATCGCATTATTGGCAATTAGAAGGCAGAAATCTGGATTATATAAGCCATAAACATGTAGCGCATCTCCTCGGTCGATTGCCGGCGAGGACGAGCTCGAAGGAGTGCTATCAAGGAAAGCAACGAGAAGATCGCGAGGAAAGCGTTTCGAAAATATTTGCTCGTTATCGCGCGGTTCTGCACGCTGGGTGATAGTTGATCGAAGAGTCTGTTTTTATCACGAACCAGTTTGAGGTGCCCTCGTCGTCATTGCGATCGTTTGATGCAAGATGCCGTGATTTACCAGCGAGCATTGCTCAACGAGAACTGTTTTGTGTGCAGAAGGGACTTGTCGGCGTTAATGCAGGAAGAGATCTCTGATCATTAGGTTTCGGTTGAAGGGGGGGAAGAGGTTTTCCTGCCGTTGTCGCTGCCCGGAGTCATCGATGTCGATGGCAGAGCGATTGCGCGAGCTGCAGTTGTCTCTCCTGAGGGCACA
Organism: Aedes japonicus; assembly: GCA_034211315.2. Classification (NCBI taxonomy): domain Eukaryota; kingdom Metazoa; phylum Arthropoda; class Insecta; order Diptera; family Culicidae; genus Aedes; species Aedes japonicus. The sequence goes on from JASCZW010003980.1 coordinate 331,468, forward strand.
ATTTGTGATTGTGTGTACAGCTTCCAATGGTTATAAAATCATATCACGCGAGCATAAGTGCGGCACCGTTCGTGGCTTATCCGCTCGAAACTTGATCCAATGCTTTCGGCGATCGTTTCCTAATGACATGTGATGTATGTGGCTTTAGAAGCTACGATTTAATCACATCATAAATTCGACCATAAGCGAGAGCCTTCCCATTCACGATTCGTCACAACAAGGAAAAACGAAACCAATTTCCACACATTCGTGAGACCAAATCGTTCGCACCTCTCAATAACTCAAATACCTCCTAACGAACAGTTGTTTTGTCAATGACTTTGCACTTGTTGCAAACATGACAGCCCCTTTAATGGAAGCAGATCCGCCACCAAACCGCACATTATTCAATTTGCAAATCACCTCTCAATAGATCGCCGTTCGGTTCGGTTCGGCTGGCTGGCTGGCTTGCGGGCACGACTTCTCTCGCATCCAATATGTCAGCGGTCCCAGTGTGGAGTGATGGACTACAATGTTGCACTTCTCACATACGATTGCCATACGACGTCGTGCAGCGAATGACGGATGATGGCTGCAGCTGGAAATCAGCGTGAATCCGTATAATTATATATGCACCACTGCGATGCGATATGGAGAGAGAAGAGGACTTCGACACTTCTGTAAAATGGGAGGGGACGTGTTACGCGCAGCTACTTGATCAGAAGTCGCAGCAACATGTTTTCCCCCGTTGAATGCGGGGGACACCCCTTGGTTAGTGAAATATCTATAATCATCATCCGTCTCAGCATCATCATCATCATCATCTTCATGATTTCACTTAAATTGCTCCGGGCAGCCGTTCAAGTGGCAAGTGGCAAGTGCCACGACAGACGGTGCACTTTGTAATGAGGACTATAAATTCTATTTTATTTGTATAATTTGATTTAGAGATTGTGGCCAAACGAGTTGCAAACTCACAAATCAGTTTCCGTCGTCGGATAAGCTCGTTGAAGTTGACTGTTATTGGTTAGAGTTGCGGTAGCTTAAAATTCAGTTGATCTATCAAAATTGCTTTAGTTTTGCTGTAGAATGAACTGTGTGCTTCGTTTGAATTTCGATCGATCACTGAAATTCTTAGCAGTTAAGTTTTTCAAGGCTAGACTACAAGCTAATCGGGTTTTCAAAATGATCACTGTAGTTTCTGAACGCAAATTATGTGGCTCTGGACGCTAGGAAAACGACATGCCCGATGCCACCCAGACATGGGGAGAAAAACTGTTTAAACAAACCATCATCAATTTGGTACCTCTGAGGATTTATAATGTTTCGCCAAGTATCGCGCGACCAATCTTACGAAATAATAGCGAAGGGTTGACTTGCTGGTACACAGAAAAAAATAATTAATTTTAACAAACATATAAAATTTCCCTTCGTTTAATTCCAAGCCAAAGGAGGCGTAAACAACAAAATTGTTTGAAATCTTTCATACAAGAGGCTAGATTCAGGAGTTATTTGGCTTAAATTTACATGAAATAGGGTAACGGGATGTAATGTTAGCCTAGCTCCTTCATTCGGCCTATGTACCAAATACGTCATTAATTTAGCGATAATCAACAACATTATGTTGCTATTATGATGACCGAAGTAATCCGAAGCAATTGAGAAAATATTAATCAACTTATATTAGTTCACTTTCACGTAATTTTCGATTTTTTGAACTTTTGGGGCATCATGATTTCACTGGTTAAGCTGAACAGTTGATTCACACGATCTTCAAGTGATCTAAATTTGGCTTAATTGAATCAATAAAGCAAGTAATGCAGTCAGGATGTGCAGAAAATAGTTACACGTTACAAACTACCTCTTCTGATAGCTAAAACATCAATTATTTTACAAGAAAATCATAGACCCAATGTTAGGGACTTATTTTTTTGTATGTTCCCAACTATGGCCTGTTGTAGCAATTACATAGTAAAAAGGTTGTTATTGGTAAAATTTAAAGTGGAAATGCATGTGTTTGTGGTTGTTTATATTCAAGTGGCTCATCTAAACACAAACCGAAGGAACTAAGTAGTTGTTATATTTATTAATAATGTTTTCATAATTGAATTGGCTAGTACATCATATATGAACATCACTTATGTGTTTCAAAGCAGTTTTACTTTAGTTTGTCTTGTGAAATTTGGTGTTAAGTAGAGCGAATACAGCTGGCAATGCCTTAATTCATAGAATAAGAAGAAAAAACCGTACAAAGACTGCATTTTGTAATAAATCCATCGAATGGGACGAAGTTGCATCCATCAATAGACCCAATTTGGTGCCTGTAGACCGACATTAAATCCAAATCCCTTGAATGTTTCTGACTTTATAAAAAGAGTTGTGTAACTTTTCGTGATACATACTACCAAATGTATTATCAAACTTATCTTAGCAAGTGTAGAAATAGTTGAATCACGCCTTCAGCTTGAAAACTTTAAGAGTTATAATCAAAAATGTAATCGATGGTTGCATAATAGGCTGAGTCAAGGGACACATACCCTATCCCATTACTTTCTGCCAAATCTGTTCTGCGCTACAGATCATCAAAGACTTAATCTGAAGTTTCTAAAACTTCTTGCTAGCGGATTTGCTTGGATAGAACCATCTTGCAACATAGTCCAATAAAGCCTGTCCGCGTTAAATTTTGGACACCAATTTCACAATAATAAAGTTATATCTACACAGATAAAAAGAAACATTGAAATTTCAGCGTTTTCAAATGCACATAAAGGGAATGCTAGATTTTGCAGAAAAGTACAGGATATTTCATGTAAATTTAAGCCAGATAACGCCTGAATCTAGTCTATTGTATGAAAGATTGCAAACATTGTTGTATGCAAACATTGTTTACGCCTCCTTTGGTTTGGAATTAAACGAAGCGAAATTTTACGCGCTTGTTAAAATTAATTATTTTTTTCTGTGTACATTAGAAACAGTCGATTGAGATGTTAACGTTTCTTTCTGTAAAATTCTCGAACTTTCTGTGCTACACCCACCATCAGGTTCCATACGGTATCCTCAGATACGCCCACCGTCACGATTTTCTATCTTCTCTTGAAATCATCGGTACCATTTGCTTTCTTCGTAGTTTTGAAGAGTTTCCGCTTAACTAGAGCCCAGTACTTCTCTACTCGATGAATTTATGGACAGTTTGGTATATTGGCTGTTTTTGACAAGTATTTGACCTCTTGTACCTTATACCATTCCAGGACGGATTTCGCATAGTGACAAGAGGCCAAATCTGGCCAAAACAGAGCTGGAGAGTCTTGGTATCTAATAAACGGTAGCAACCGCTTTTGCAGACATTCTTTGTCGTACACATCCTTATAATGTTGGTAGAGACGAAACTATTAGATTTTCGACCACAACTACATATGGCCTGCCAAATCAAATACTTCTGCGGGAATTTGGACACCTTCTTTGTCTGGAAATGGTCGGCAAGAGCAGTTTTTTTTTTTTTGCATTGCATTAGCTGTTTAAAGTCTTCGAGTTCCATTATGACGTTTTGTCATCCATTATGATACAAGAAAATGTTTGCAAAAAATTGGTGAAAAGCTCCTCAGCACGACTTTTTGCAGTAAAATTTTGCTTGTCATCTCAGTTGGGCCCCTTTTTTTAATTTGTACGCCTTCAGTCCTTGCTTCTGCTTTACTTTTCGTACGTATGATTTTGACTTCCCAACTTTGCGAGCAACATTTCACACAGAAAGATTGGGATTTTTCTCCATAATAGCTATCATCTTCTTGCCCATTTGTCGGAAACTTACTTTTCAATTTGTTGCACTTCCAACCTTCCGATCCACAGTTCAGCACTGATCAAATGATTTGCTAACACAAAACACGGTACTTTTTGGTAGTTTTAGTTTCTTGACAAGATTGGTAATCGATAAATTTGGATTTTGCTGACGTTTGCGCACTTCCACTTGACGCCATTTTGCTGAATTTAACAAGAATGTTAACATGTTGTACCACGAAATAAAGTGAAACGTTTCAGCGATCCATGAAATAATTCAAAATATACACTGAAAGAAAAAGGTCCGATATTTCACGAGGACTGGCTTTAACTGACGTGTAATTTAATTTACTTTCAGTACAAGTGATATGGACCATGGAGTTGAAGATTACATTTATGAGACTTCCTCACGCTAGAAAAATCTTTTCGGACTCGATTGATGGTGGATAAGTACTAACTATATTTACAACTGCATAGATCTTAACCACTATAACATTGTAAATTTTGCACACCGTATGTTTCCAAGTGTCTCAATTATTCCATTTGATTCATTGTTTCTACTGCCACCCGAGAAGTAAATGCCCAAGGAACATTACTGGTTTTGTCATGGTTTTATAGCATTCTTGAAGTCTAATTCATGCTCTGCAGAACCCTTATAATACCAAAATGGTTACTTGGGTGATGATCCAAATAATAACCCTTGTTATGTAAGTTTTCTCCAATACTTATAAAGATTAATTTGTCTTATGTGTCTGATGCTGGCACAATTGTTATTTTGGCTCAAAAAAGCAAATGAAATAAGTTTAAACCTAAATCAGACACTGGGTAAGCGATGGTGAATCACTTTTCTTGTAACATGATCCCCCAGGTAACCAATAAGCATTAGTATATGCATTTCAGATGCTACAAGCACTATATTTGCACTATATCAGCATTAGTAAATGCTATTTAAATGTTTGTAGCCTGTAATAAGCATTTCGAATGCAAAACAGCATTAATGAAGCATTATCATAGCATTGGTGTAAGGCAGCCATATATTGGTCCAAAAGTGGCATTTATGTTGCATTTGAGGCGACTTAATTGCTTGCTAGGCTGCCTTAAAATTTTTTTGGAACTGCTTATTGGTCGTCTACTGTTTCATTGCTTCAATCGATGTGTATAGCTAAAGATTGTACTCAAAACAAATGTTCGCCAAAAATTCATTTCAAGTCGGATACTTTTGAAACTTTCAGGAAATAAATAAACACATATAAGTCTTGTTTTCGCAACAATCGTTTAGTTAACCTTCTCGCCTAAGATAAAGGTCCGCACCTTGAACTTAAAGCTACCCTTCAATCCTGTGCAACACTCGTATCATCTGTTGTTAAGGAATCCACAAACCTACTTTCCGCTTTGACAACGATTGACTCCTCAATACTCGTAGGATGATATATGTGTAGTAGGCTGATGCAAAATTTGAAATATTTGCTCCCCTAAGCTTAATTGACGCCAATTCGGGTCCTGATAGTCCCCAAAAAATTTTAACACATTTGGTTTTAATTTGGCTTTGCACACGCTATTCAAAGTTTGTATGGGAATTAGTATGAAGAATCTCAAACTTACATTTCCAGATCCCTTACATCTTGATATTATGTCCTTTAACCAAATCTTATATACATTCATATAGTGTAAGTTGTCAACTATCAAAATGCCGAAGATACCTGACATGTAAATTTTATACAAAAATAGTTATTCAATAAAACATAAAATACACACTTTAGGTATGATGTTTTATTCTTATTTTTGTTGTCTTATTATTTATATGTTTTTTATATTTTATATTTATATATTTTGTATATTTTAATTGATTTATATTATTATATATATTTTATATATCTTATATTTATATATTTTATGTACATTACATATTTTTACTTCTTATTATTATATTTGTTAAATAACTATTTTTGTATAAAATTTACATGTCAGGTATCTTCGGCATTTTGATAGTTGACAACTTACATTATATGAATCTTTATAATATTTGGTTTAAGGACATAATATCAAGATGTTAGGGATCTGGAAATGTAATTTGGAGATTCTTCATACTAATTCCCATACAAACTTTGAATAGCGTGTGCAAAGCCAAACTAAAACCAAATGTGTTAAAAATTTTTGGGGACTATCGGCTTCGTACTACTCCCTCGCCGGTTTTACGTACTTTCACGATACCAGATCCAGCAAATACAGAGTGTTACCTTCGTGGGACCAGAGGAAGGGCAACAGGCGCTTCTGGAGGCATTCTTCTTCATATATTTGGCCATTGGTGGTGCCATTCGTTATATATAGCTTGCTATACATCCAGGCGGGACTTGCCGAGGAAAACTCCATGACGGGGATCTGCTTGGAGTCCACTTTAATGTACGTCTCGTCGTCCATTACAATGCATTTCGGCTGCACCAACCACTCGTGGTGCAGCTTCCTCGCGGGGGATTTGCCATCGTAAGGACTGTATCAAAAATAAGTTATCCACATATTTTTCTTTCAAATCAGATATAAAAATTATGGTTTATTCAAACACATGAATATGCTTTTTTTAGGGGATTGAACTTGAAAAACAGTGAAAATCAAATGAAATTGATATGATTCGGTCACGACTTTACAAATTTTTGATCGAACACTTTTTATCAAGTTCCGGACAAGTGTTTCATCACATTTTTTTGGAAACCATACTTCAGTTTTTTTAAACTTCTGTATATTTCTAGCTGCTTTACCAGTCTTTTTGAAGACCCTCTTCACAATTTCCCAATAGCGTTCGATGGACCAAAGCTGAGAGCAACTTGGTGGATTGATGTCTTTCTCAGCTCAATTAGAGCAACCACTTTCCACTTATCCAGTTCAGGATTGGACGATCCGGGTTCTCTGCATATTCCTGGTAGTTCATCCAATGAACATCGTTCCCCAAACTTGGTTATGATGGATTTTTATCATCAATTGCTGCTTAGTAACACCTTTTTCACGTGTGTCGTGTGTCAAAAACCTTAACTTTCGCGTCTTTTTCAATGCGTGACATTTTGAAAACGAAGGAGTTAAACAGTGCAAACAAGTAAACAAACGAAAGATGACATTCAAGTTCACAGCATGCTATGATGAACACATTAATACGATCACAAAAACACGCGAACAATGCAAATGTACGTGGATAGCTTATTTTCGATACATTCCTTATTCTGTTCATCGGTTCGGATGGGCTTCTTTCTTATCTTGAAGACGTGAAATCCGGCCCGTTTCATTGTCTGGTGGACGAATCAGATGGAAGAATTGACGTTCAGAATCGAAGCGTTCGGATTACGCTTGAAGCAATCCCTCACCTTCCTTGCGTTCGCGGGGTTGATTGTCTTTGCTTTTCTTCCGCTGCCTGCTATCTGCTGGGTTATCTGGGTCTTCTTGAACAATTTTGCCACATGGGTCACGGTCGAGTGGTCGATTCCCACTGTTTTATGATTCACCTGTGAAACTGGCCTGGATTTTCCACGACCGTGTCCATATTTTTTTGTGTTGCTTGGAAGCCATCTCGATAACCACTTATCAGATTATGGCGGACTAGTTTTACTCAAAATTTCATCAATTTTCTCCCATACAATAAAAAGATATACACAAAAGAAAGTGTTGCATTTTTTTCAAGTACAATCTTTATAACTGGTCATCAGCATTCTTGATAAGACAGTAGATTTTTAAATCGTTTGAAGGAAATACGAGGCCCGTCCAGAGAGAAGTTCCTACTGTTGAAGTACAAGCGAAAGCTCAGTTGACCAAGATGGCTACCTTTCGGACTCCCGGATGTGGCGGCAAATTCATCTGATGTGCAGTTACCAAACTTCAGGGATAAGCGACGGTGATTGTGCAAGGAGGGCGATTCCTTTCTTCAAATTCGCAAGCTTTTCGAACGTGATGGCATGGTTGACCTTGTCGGAGGCAACAGAGAGGTTTGTGTGAAAAGCTTCAGTTTGTGTGCCTTAGCGATATGCAATCCGTAACGTGAACGCAAGAAAATTCGTAGTTTGTAGATCGGTTTTGGCATGAATCCGTATTGACTCGCAGACATGTACACAGATTGAAAATCACTCCCAGAACGATATTTTCGAAGGAGTTTGGAAATGAACTTCAAGGCTAAAATTCCACGGTGATTTTGGTGGGTTCAAGAAAAATACGCAGACCGATTCACCACAGCTCAAACTCTCATATTGAGGTTGAATTTTGAGGATTACGTGCTTGTGTGACGTAGGTGTGCAAATGTGTGTAGTGTGTTTTTTCTTTTATTTGAGAACGTTCAGTGCTTTACCTTGCTTTGTAATTTGAAGTTCTGAATTTTTCAGAAAACTATCGCGTTTTTAACTTTTTCTGAAATTCCCTCACCATTTTCTATCCCCATCAAATTGTGAAATCCAATTAAAGCCGAAACAAACCAAGAGTAGTCAGGTTTATCCCTTGCTTAGTTTTGGGTAACCTTTTTCTTTTGTTTAATATTAATATAAACGCAAGCTTGGCTCTACAAAGTTTATTTGATTGAGCGTAAATAAATTAAATTTAATTGTTAAAAAAATTGTGAAATATTACCAAGAATCTAACAAGAACTAACGTTTCGTTGAGACCAGGAAATACAATATCCAGTTGTAGAAAATTCAAAAAAAAATCGTGTGCTGGGGAAAATCAGAAGGACTGCAAAAAAAGATTATGGAACTTGAAGGTTTTAATCAGAAATATTTATTTTTAAATTATTTATTAAAATAAAATAATTTCAGCCAATATTATATTAGTCCTTTAAAAAAAAGTTGTCGAGATTTTCAAAGTTTTAGGAATTTTATACAATTGAATTTTTTGGGCTTTCAGTCTCATTTTTTTTAAATCTTTAGATTTTAAAAAGTTCGATTTTTCAAATTTAATCTAAGGGATTCTTTGATATTATGTTTCTAATAATTTGAACTTAAAAAACTCTTTTGAGTCTACATATATCATAAGAAATTGAGAATTATCAAAAAAAACCGAATTTTGAGAAAATTAGTCAACCGAGATCACCAGAAAACAAGAACATCCAGACTATCACAGCACTTGCAAAATGTTAAGATTTCCAGATTTTTAAGAGTTCGTGTGCTCGATTTATCAACGAATTTTTAAGACTTTAAACTTTCAATTGTAAGTTTTGTGATTCTTATATTTTATTTTTTTTTGTGTTGTGTATATATTAAAATATTAAAATAATAAGTTTTTTCAGATTTTTAAATTTAAATTTTTTCAGATAATTAGATTTTTTCATTTTGATTAGTAACATTTTTAGATTTCCAGACTTTAAGTATGCGCGATTTTAAAAAAATCTCACAAAAATCAATAATGAGAGCAAATAAAAAATCCCAAGTCCACAAAATCAGTAAATCGCAAAATCAGAAAATCAGAAAATCAGAAAAATCAGAAAATCAGAAATCAGAAAATCAGAAAAATCAGAAAATCAGAAAGATGAAATTCAGAAATCGAGAAATTCCAGAAAATCCGAAAAATCGTTCCGTAGATCATCAATGATTCACAATAGATCACAATGGTTAAAACGCATTGGGATCTTGTATGCATTTATTGTATTCATTGTTATTACTTCTGTAAAATTGAGAAATGCAGAAATGTGTTATTTCACTCATAGAAAAAGCTTATGCATCTTTGAAAATTGACTGGAGGTAATATCTTTCCAATTGTTAGGAAACAGCTAAAGTTGCATTGCAACCTTTTCCTACCTCTTGCTAAAAACTCACAAGGCATTTGAAAATTATATCTTCTCTTATCTTGACATTTCAAGCTTATTGGTTATCCCTACTAAATTTTCTGCCATATATACGCTTGCTCTCAACTTTGTGTTCTTAATGCACTACTGGTATTAGTTGCCAAAACTTCCGATTACAACCTCAATCTAAATTGATGCTAAATTTCAAATCAACGTGAAAACTTCGAAAGGTTTTACCAGGACAAGGAGTAACCAATTCTTTGCATATGTTGGTTTGTCCTGCTCTCGAATTGGTATGCTCTGTTTACATACAATGTCCGATGCCAAGGCCAATGCATGCAGAGCTGGTGTAGAGAGCCTACAAGATCTTCTCAAACGAACCGTTGAACGTAACCTCCCGGCCTGGCATTGCCTTGTCTTTGCTAACTAAGCTTGAAATCAAATCAAGTGTTGCAAATTTCATCTAATTACTTTACCAAATTTTCATAGATCAAAATGCTCAAGTCCTTCAGTAGCCATCAAGTTTAATCAATGGTTCATTTTCTACCAGGAAAATCGAACGGTGCACCTCATAACAGTCGAATTAAGACGCACAAAATCCGGAAAAGTAGCAAACGAATCCCTTCCGAACAAGGCAAACCACGACCAAATTGCACCTCGCCAACCGTTTCTGCCTTTGTTGACGTCCTTCACGTCGCGGATGAAGACATGCGCATCGCCTGCTTGGTTTTCATTCTACATGGATATGATTTCGTGACCACACGGGCCGTGCTCACGAAACCCCTTTTTTGGGACGAACGAACGAACTGAAACCCAGCTGAATTCGGTGGCAGCGAGTGGTTTCGTTCAATGAGTTCATAAATCAAGGGCAGTCCATGGCAGCCGGGTCCAGCAGCAACAGCCGGAGTGCAATGAATGATTCAATCAAGTAATGAACTTCAACACCGCTTCTAGCTATGGGTCGTTCAGTCTCCGGGCAAGTTCTTACACCGGGGCACCAAACTGGCAGCTTTTGACGAGAAACGAACTTGGTGATCATGTCGAAGCGATAACGAGCCGTTCTTGATTGACGCATGGCAGCTGCAAACGGCTTTCGGAGTGAGTCATGTGTTTTAAGCGGGGTTTTGTTTCTTTCCAGCCTGAATGTGACTTATGCTCGTGCCGAGTTGGATCTCTTAAGATTAAGTAAATAGACATTTGAATGAAGGCCACCGCTGTTGACCGGTTTCGGCGGGTGGGTCCGGGCTTGAGTGCAGTTCGTTACACTTTTGTCATTGTCATCGTGTTCGCCGTTATCCGATCGGGGGTGGTTGTTCGTCATTGGAAATACCGTTGTTGTATCGAATTCTTGCGATCTAGTTTTTTGGTTTCTTTTCGCGACCATTTTCAATAACAATTCAAATTCATCTGATTTCCTTTGACGCAATTGTTCTCCATACAATCTACCGCCTCCTCTCGGGGGAAAGAAAGCAGGAAGTATGACATTTTCAAATGCAATCAATCTTCCTCCCTCGCAGAGACAATGCACCACGGATCGAAATTTATATATCAATCAGCAGCATGGTCTTTTGTTCGGATCGGTTCCTCGGAATGGAAATCGTGAATCTGGCAGTGGACACACGTGCACCGATCGAGTAAGAATCGAAACGGAAGCACCAACAGTTGCTCGGGCGGTTCGATTTATACAACCTAATAGCTAATAAATTGCTCGTTTGTCTCCGGCGCGCGGGATCTCCTCATCGACCTGTTGGTGTTCCCTGTTCGAGGGGGGAGGTCTAGGAAAGCTGCCAGTCGGTATGCGACAGATTGAAAAATGATCTCATTGTTTTTGCATCGTTCCTTCCGCTGATGGCCAGCTTTTCACCGACGCGAATTAAATTTGAAGAAAGTAAACGAATTGCACTTTGCATCCGGTTTTGGGAAATCAATTTTAACGACGTGCACTAAAATAACAGTGAAGATTCCGCTCGCCACATGCTGTGCAGCTCTAACTGAGATCTGAAAGCGGGTTGTTACCGCGTGTCAGCAGGTCTGACAGAGTCATGGGCTTCGATTGTTGTGTTTGCAACAGGAATAGCAGCAGAAAAGCCCGATTTTCAGAAGTAGACAGATTATCCAACTACACTAATACCGGCTTTTGAATAAGTGATGCTAGATTTGGATCTTGCGAATATCTCAAAACTATCTATATTTCCCATATCTATCTAGCTATGTATTACCCAACAAACTGTTCTACAGTCAAGTTGTAAGCTCACCGAAGTGGATGCAGATTCGATGGAGGAGATTTCTATTTATAATTATACAGATTGGTCCAAAAAGACTTATAATTGCAAGAAACTTTGAGCACCTACACACTTATTTTATCCATATTTTATTGTTATTTTTAAACCAGCAGGGCTGCCAGTTTTCCCAGAGAACCTCAATCATTTTTTTTTCCAATTTCTGGACATCACTTATTTCAATAGCTGAGCACACAATAATGGAAAATCACGCAACAATTTTCGTGTATAAGATTATAAGATTTTTTTTTTAAATGTATTTAAGGTAGACAAAAACTGCAAGAGTTAGCCGGATGAACGGTAGTTTGTGTTCGCAGGCGTAATCATATAAAAATGCATTTCTTGTTCAGTCAATATTCTCTGGAATTTTAATCGGTGAAATTTTCGTAAATAATTCGATGTGTCGATTTTGTCCAGTGTACCCGCTACACAGAAAAAAATAATTAATATTAACAAGCGCGTAAAATTTCCGCTCGTTTAATTCTAAGCCGATGGAGGCGTAAGCAACGCAATTGATTGTAGTCCTTGATGCGCCATGCAACAATGTTTGCAATTTTCCATACAACAGGCTTGGTTCAGGTGTTACCTGGGTTAATATTACATAAAATATCCCATTATTTACTGCCAAATCTAGCTTTCCCTATATGTGCATTAGAAAAGCAGAAAATTCAATGTTTCTTTTCATCTGTGTTGTAAGAAACTTCGTTTATGGTTTTAGAAGGAGAGATTTTTTTTAACATCCTGCAGGCTTAGGCCGAAATGGTCAGAATTTTTTTTTTTAATTTCCATGTTAAGGTACATAAGAACATACAAGCAGTGTGTGAAAAAATTGACTGCCCGAAATGAGTGCGAAAAACAACAGCATTCAATTCTTTGGGTTTTGCTGGAACACACGAGGTACTAATAAAGAGAAAAAAGCAATGAACGAGATCGAACACAAGCATTCGGTCCCTCTCCAAAAGGTGACTCCGCGACCGTCTTCATCATCACACAGGATGCCACCGACACATTTTTCTATACAGATCTCCGGTTCAATCCAGTCAAAACATAAAAGAGGAGAGCATCACAAAACACACACAATCGCAAACATTCTGACTGAATGTGTTCTTGCCTATCACCGAATTTTTGGCTCTTCTGGAATCCAGTTTTGCACCGAATCGGTGAATGACGAGATGGATGTTGGATAAATTCACAAGATTCTGCTTATTGAATTTGAATTTTTCGCACCCTGCATACAAGTGACACTCCACCGTAAAAAAATGGTGGGAGTGTTTTTTTTCAGATTTAATTTTATTTTGTATTCTTGAGCAAATGTTCTTATAATTTAGAAAAAAACAAAGTTTCGATGATGCTCCGTTCCTGAGCTATAACTTTTTTTAACAAGTGATGTACGAAAAATCGAAAAATTTCAATTGGAATTCTTCGGGAAAACTGGCAAGTCGGATTTTTCGTTACTATCGTACATATTTTCATAAACTCTATGTATGGACCAAATTTCATTAAAGTCTGACACCCTGGGACCCAAACTTGTATGATATTCAAAAAAAAACCTCATGCGTGGGTGACATAGAATTGTCAAGAGGCTAATTATAAGCGGGGAGGGTTTGTTTTGATTCGCAATGTCTGAGATCACTCAAATTATTCTCGTCGTCTCTAACGTAGAGACCTCGGACCCAAAAGAGAGAATTCTTCTCCCATTTGAGCATCAAAACAGAGTGCACACAATATATCGCTATCACAAGCCATTAGTGGTACATGAGCGCTTTCCATACGTCATCTTTTTTGCTCGTTGAGTGTGGCGACGTCCGTGCCTCGACCTACCCTGCAGTGGGATGTTAGGCAAAGAATGACGTCCATGGTTCGAGTACCACTGGACACATGCCATTTTGCTCAATTTTTTAAACACCTGTTCAATTTTCTAACCGGCGTACACTGACGGAACTTTCAAAAACTTTCTCTTCATATCTTTAATTTTTAGTAAACACACCAATACTATTGCGCATCATGGCATGAGCGAACATTTCCTTCTACAACTTGATTCAATTTGACCAAAAAAGGCCCAACTGCCCTTGAGTTCAGACCTGATGTTGTTGATGATGATGATGATGATGGTCCCGCCACTTACCCCTACAAAGTTTGAGCTAGCACGATTTATCTATTAGATAATTTATTTAGAAGCAATTCAGCCAGTTATGCGAAAACGAACTGATTTCGTCTACGGATGTGAGCTTCTTCCGAAATCCGTTCGCTGCTTTACGGCGATGTAATTGTGGCAGATAAGCTATTGATGTCAACCACGAATGTTCGTGAGTATTCCCCAGCGATTGGAATCCTAGTACAATTCAAATCACGAGAATCCCGATTAGGACATTATCAAAAGACAGGCCAATATCCGATCTGCCACTACAGAGCCAATGCAGTTCAACACTAATGGAGCCAGCCAGCCTAGTTTTGGAATGACCAAGGATATAGACCCGGGAAACTCAGAAATATGCAAACCGAAAATCCCTGGACCGACCTTGTCAAATCTTTGACAGTTCAACCACAACAGAATTGCGTAGAATTCCTCGACAATCAGCCAGACAACCCACTACTATTTCATGGTATCTTCTCAAGCATAAGAGGCTACAATTTTTTTTCATGAATTCAAAAGAAGTCCTTTATACCTGTATAACGCGCGCAAGGCTCAAACAATTGTAGACTACTTTCTTTATTTTTTTCAACTATCACAACACGAACCAATTTCCATCCATCATCACCGTGACGAACAAAATAGTTTGTAGTGTTGATAAAAGTGAGAAAAATGTATGAAAAAAGAAAATATTCAACTCATTGTCATCCGTTTGTGAAAAACTTCGTCAAAATACAATCTTCATTTAAAATAAAACAAAAAGTAACATAACCGTACAAGAAATAGTCCATACAAAATAATCCGTTTTATATCAGTAAAACATCGTCATTTACAATCTTCATAAATGATTTAAAAATTTGCTTACTGTTTAGCAAACAGTTTTAACGTGTGAAATACATAGTCTTTAAATTCTGAAAGTGTTGGCGCACGTTTAATGTGTCTTGGCATAGAATTGAAAACATTTATTCCTTTAAAGTATAATACATTTTGTGAAGCACATGTCAAAAAATTCGGTGTTCTTATTTCATCCGCGTTTCTAGTGTTGTATCTATGAATATCACTTCCTCTTTCAATTCGATCACACAAATATCGAGGCAGCAAACCATTAACTACTTTAAAAATGAACACCATAGTCAAATATACAATTCTCTGCTTCACCGATAACCATTGCAACGCGTCTAACATTAAAAGTCGAGGAAGTGAATCTGTTACATCTCAAATCAAACGCATTATTTTATTCTGCAAACGCTGTAGCCTCAGTATTTGTGTTTGATTGGCCAAAAATAAAATGGAAGGGCAAAGTCCAAATGAGGAGAGATGATTGATTTGTATAGCTGTATTTTACTGCAAGTAGTTAAATCGTTTTTCAATCGGCATAGAATTCCATGCTTCTTGGCAATTTTCTTGATGACATTGTCAATGTGAGCGTTGAACTTTAGCTTGTCATCAATAATCACGCCAAGATATTTAATCTCCCGAACGCGATCAGCTGCCTCATCATCAATCGTAACTCGAGACATCCTCATTTACTCGATTCTGCGATATTACCATAAATTTAGTTTTGCTTATATTCAATTTCAATTGCTTACATTTCAACCATCTACTTAGAAAACGCAAATCTTCGTTCAAATGGGTAACGGCTTCATTTAAATCTTTAGCTGCAATGAATAACACAGTGTCATCTGCAAACAGATTAATGTCACAAAATCGTAAAACACGTCGCATGTCATTAATATACATAATAAACAAAAGGGCCCTAATACACTTCCTGGGGCACTCCAAGGTTATTCCCCACGGGACTAGAAACAGAATCATTAAAAACAGTCCGTTGAGTTCTGTCAGACAAATAGCTCTCAAACCATCTGTATGCAGTACTCGAAATTCCAAAGCGCTTTATTGTTTTCAACAACAAGGGCCTAGAAATTGTTTCAAAAGCGCGTTTCAGATCCAGAAAAACAGCAACAATCGTATCTCTACTCTCTAAGTTATTTTTCCATTTAGCTAATACTAAATTCAACGCAGTTCACAAGAATGGCCCTTCCCGGTAGCCGTGTTCCGGTATCAACAAAGAATTACTATTTAAATATTCCAGCAACTGGCCTTTCACAACAAGTTCTAAAATTTTCTCTAATGTGTGCAGCATGTTGATAGGACGAAACTCTTCGGCTTTAATCGTTCCAGCAACCTTTGAATCGGAACAACCAACGCTTCTTTCCACACTTCAGGCACGTGCCCAGTTTGTAATGATTCATTAATAAGGTCCAGTAAAGTGTGACCAATGACATGAAAGCAATCTTGAATAACTCTAGCATTAACATTATCTACTCCAACCGATTTTCCTAATGAAAGCAAATATTTCTAAGTTCATCTATTGTGATCGGGTGAAACCTTCAAATCTGCAATTACTATTAACTGGCTGCTTTATTTCATCAGGTTCATCAACCAATTCAATAGATTGATTGATCAATGAAACACTATTGACGAAATATGCATTAAACTTAGACGCAATTGCTTGTTCAGACTGTTCTATTGTGCCGTCAAAAGTTATGGATCGCGATTTGCAATTGCTAGGTTTTAATAAAGATTTCAAAATTTTCCATAACTCTTTGCTATTGTTTTGATGCTGATCAATTTTCCTCTGTATATATTCACAACGAGTTTTTTAATGCATTGTGAATATTTATTCCGCGCGATTGTGTACTTATTCCAATGATTCTCACTATTAGATATACAAAATTTTATGTACCATTTGTCCCTTTTACGTTTAAGACGCAGAAGATCTAAATTGTACCAGCTGTTCGAGTTCTTCAAAGAAACAAATTTTTGTTCAACTAGTTGATTTGTACACGATTTCAAAGTGTTTGTAAGAACAGCTGCAGACTCATCTAAATTATCGGTCGCAATTGGAAAATCCACGCTTCTTTCAACAAGGTTAGAAACAGCCTGTTTTGAATATTTCCTCCAGCACTTAAATTTCACAAAAGCTTCGCTATTATTTAAATTATTCTCAATTACGTTAATCCCTACTGTCTCATGATCGGTTATTTTCAAATCAGTGTCGACAACTGAACAAACAGAATCAAGATTAGAATAAACATGATCAATTAAAGTTCTACTGTGCCTGGAAATTCGCGTATATTCATCAACAGTTTGTCTTAAATTGAAAAAATTAGCTAAATGCTTCAAATGGTTTGAACTATTATTATCGCGCCAATTTATATTGAAATCACCAGCAATTATATTTAATTTACTAGAATCAAGAAATACCTCAAGCCAGTCCTCTATTCAATTTCAATGGTCAATTTCAATGAAACGCTGGTCACTGGAACTGGGTGAATGATACAAAACACCATAATTACCCATCATCATGCCACGTACAACTGTTATGCCCAAGAACCAGTTACCATCAACCATTTCGTTGTGGCGAAGATTGAATTGAACTGATTCTTTGACATAAATAGCAACACCGCCAGTATGTCTAGAATGTGATAAACAAGCAGCAACATTATATCCCGGAATGCAATACTGATCAAAGGCTTCAATTTCAACAATGTGAGTTTCTGCTAATAAAACCAAAAGTTGACCTTTTTTTTCAACAATCGGACGTAATGCTACGTAGTTTGTTGACAACCCCGCAATCTGACGTAATGCTACGTAGTTTGTTGACAACCCCGCAATATTAAAATACAAAAAATCAAATTGATTACCATTCTTCCTGGAACGTGGTTGCTATTTATTGAAACGCAAGCTGCTTTTCTTTTGATCAAAAATTCTCTTATATACCAAACATTGAGAGCTAAATGCGGCATGGTTGACGTCCAAGTTCATTTTACGTTCTCTATTCATTTTCAAACAATTAACGCATTTCAAAACAGTTGACGTGCACTCCGATGTCTTGTGTTTTTGGCTACACCTAGAGCACGTATCACAGTTTTTGCAATCCATGCTCTTGTGTCCGAATTCTCCACATTTGAAGCATCTCAGCACATTAATGTCAGGATACACAAAGCACCGATCAAAATCTACATTTACCTCCTTTGCCTGTATCATACTATTGTAAGTACCCAAATCGACTTCAATTACCGCACTAAACTTGCTGTATATGAACCGTGGATTTTCGTACATTCTTACTACTTTTACATCTTTTATTTCGATGCCTTCATTTTGACTTTTCAAATAGTCAATGAAAACATCGGGGGATAATTGACGGCTCATGCCCACTACTTTCAATCTTGGCACCGACGTGGGAACAACAGCACTATAATTTTCACCCAGATTGCTTTCAATACCATTTTTCACATTCGATACATTAGCACCGATGGCACATTCAACAATAATGGCACCATCTTTTCCATTCCTAAAATTGCTAATCTTGTGTGTTTTTGGATCTAAATTTGTTTTCAAAAAATTACGAGTTTCATCGCAAGCTTGTTTGGACTCTTTTGGTTTGATCACAATAACCGGACGAGCCTTACGATTGCTTAGTTTACTACTGTTCAATTTACTATTACTATTTTGTTTACTTTTTTATTGACATTTTCCTTACTGCGTTTGACGACATCCGCAAAAGTTGCGTTGTCTTGAAATACATCATCGTTATCACTTATTTGTATCCTACGTTTTTTGCCAATTTGCATCGAATCGGATTCAGAGTGAACCGTCGCAGACCGCGCGCGGACATCATTCATCAAAGCTAAATTTTTCTGCGCATTAATTTCAAAAAAAGAACTTGTCATTGCATTGAATTTCTCACATATTAACTTTTCAAGAGACCCACATACATTTTGTCTCAATTGTTCCATCCCGTTTTTCAACGCGTCGTCTATTTGGGCAGAAATTTGATCTCGCATGCCAGTGATCGAGTTCGAGAGTGTTTTCATCCCTTCCTCTATCCTCTTGGCGTCCGAGATCGCATCTTCCTGCCCGCCACAAAACGGGTCTGATAGACAAGCCATACATTTGAAACCAAGATTTGCGTTCTCGGTCACAAGTTTCGCCGTACCCTTTGTAAGTGGTGTGCACTTGTAATGAAATACACGCGCACACTTTCCTACACAGGTTAACGGGAGATCAGCCGCAACCATTCCCTCATTACATGACGAACAACAAGCCATTGTCAAGCAATACACATTATCCGCCGTCGACGCTACCAAACAGCCAAACAGCCAACGACCTTACCGAAAGTAAAAAACAAGGCAAAAAAAAATATCACAGAGATGGTCTCCCGGCGCGCCGGGTGAACGACCAAGCTAATTAAAAATTTATGAGGAACAAGCTGCTATAGCAACTGTCCTTTTACTTAGCCTGATTATGGAAACACTATGAATGCGCGTTAGAATATTTCTTTCGCGAATCACGACACTTTTCACACGTTAAATTATTATTTTTTATGCGCGAACCAAACACAAAACTGCTCTGTTCGCCATTACAACAATATCCTTGTTGTACATGATCGACAAGGAGGTTTAGAGTGTTTTGACCATACTTCTTAGCTGTAAAAGTAAAAGGAAAATCTTAACACCGTTGCAGACATATAAAAGTATTCTCAAAGTATCTAGGGCACTCCAAACTATTCTTGAATTCAGGTTTTGGTGTTCTGCACGCTCAACAAGGCCATTTACAAGAACTCCATCGTACTAATAAGTTCATAAAGCTCCATGGACATCATTTTACAATTATAGTCATATTACAAAATTTTCAAAATATCTACGGCACTGCAAACTATTCTTGAGTTTAGATCTTTATGTTTTGCATGATCAACAATGCGATTAACGAGGTCTCCATCGTACTTATGATTCGGTAGAGCTCCATGGGACATCCCCATTTTAGAATATCTACGGCACTTTCAGCGGAAGCTTCCTCACTGGACTGAAATTCACGAACTCCATGAGGACAAATCCATTTTTTCAACGTTTTCTTTTAATAGTTCACAGTTCAACACAGTTCAAAGTGCCATTTCCGAGATTCGACGCCAAAGAGCAGACTTTTGATCTGATTCTGCTCATTAACTTCAGACAAGACTGTTTGCCAATAATGTTTGATAATTTTCTCCAGTCTCTTTCAAAAGTGATGGAATCCACTGCCTTAACATGTTTCCGCAAGTATGCCTTTGTCAGAGCCAATAAAGTCTTGCCTGGGGACAGCTTATAGAATTCATCTCCTTGAGTACGAATTCGATTTTGTTGGCTTTGTACCAGGCTAGTGTCCTTCGCGTAATGCTCTGATGCCAAATCCGGCCAAAACAGTACTGGACACAATTGTGATTTTACCGAATTTTCAATATCGTTGACATCGTCAATAGTATGACTGGCACGGACCATGTAGAACTGGTCACCCGGAAGCGTCTTATAATTAAGTTTCACGTAGGATTCATCACCCATAATTATGCATGCCGGTTTTTCATACAGCAGTTTATCATAAAATTTACAGGCCAGTTTAAACGCCATCTGGAAGAAACAGTGGCGCATCAAAATTGTGCTTATACTTTCTGGGACACCCTATATTTACGGTTTCATGATGTTTCATGAAGCTTTACAACACATGTATACGGTTGAAACATCTTTAATATCCGAGATAATATTGTAGAATATATTGAGAAAACTTTCATATGTCTAAAAAGGTGCAATGATATTGCATGATGTTTTTCTCACCCATATGTACAGTGGAGACATCGTAAACCGCCTTGTTGCCGCCATGTAAAACATCGAAATCTGAACTCAAGGATAGTTTGGAGTACCTTAGTTATTATAAAAATATCAAAACATGTCTATTACAGTGTTATGATGTTCCATGGAGCATTTCTAACTAATAAATACGGTCGAGACATCGTTAAAGGCCGTTCACACCAAAATCCGGACAAACACATAGTATGTTAGAAAAAGAACAGCATGTTTTTGATTTAAATTATTTATTTTATTTTATAGATAAATGTGATACTCAACACAATTGCATTTAGATTTTCATAAGCTACTGCGCGCACTTAAGTATTTACTCCTTTCATGAATATTTGCACGGTGTCCTTGTCAATTTTCTGCGAAGCAGTAAGCCAAGTATGTTTGACACCTCTCCACCAAGCTTTTTAAGGTTTCCCTTGACCATAGACCAGTATGTTTGAATCGGACGGAGCTGTGGACAATTTGGTGGATTACAATCATTAGGAAAGTGAATAACGTTTTTTTGCTCTTTGTACCTTTAGCGTAATGGCAGCTGGCCAAATCTGGCCAGAACATGGATTGTGTCGCATGTTTTCGCAGGAGGAGTAAGAGCCGCTTTTTAAGGAATTCTTGCCGGTAAATATCAGCGTTTACGGTACTTGTGGTTACGAAAATCTGAGATTTTAGCCCACAAGAAAATATTGCTGGCCAGACCAGACATTTTTCAAGGAATTTGGTTATATAATTCCGTTTCAAACATTCAGGGGCATCTTTCCGGCTATTTTCAGTGTTAAATTCTATGCCCAAAAGATATTTGAATTTTTTGAAGCAGTATGTCTCGTCATCCATGACAAAAGAATGGAATTTTGTTAAAAGTTGTTCATTTTTGGAGCGTGTTTATACCGTTTTTGTTGCTTTGCGTTACGATCTGGGTATGTTTGAGCTTTGAATCATCTCAATCCAGCTGTAAACTTCACTTTTTGCACAAAACCGGTTGACATTTGCCCTTTTTTCGCAACTGGTCGCGAAGTTTGCCTGAAAAGCAGCAAAGACTCTTTTCTCCTTCCTTGTGTTGCTTTGCCCATGTTAACCACCAATTCCAGCTTTCCTTTTGACAGTAAGTTCCGATGAATCGAACAGCAGACAGTTGCGATGAATCGAACAGCAGAATTGGGATCTTCCAAATATTTGCACATAATAGATTTCCTGCGTGCTAGCTCAGACGGCGCGATCTTGAAAGCAGAATGCGCTTTTGTAAACAATGTGTGTGATTCACGTTTGTCTATGTATTGATTATGTACATAACAGGTTTCATTCCATTTCATAGCGATTTAACTACGAAAAAGATAAATACTTTGTCCGCGTTTTGGTGTGAACGGCCTTTAATCTCTTTATTGACCGTGTAGAATTTCAAGATCTGAGCTCAAGGATTGTTTGGAAGGTCTAAAACAAATTAGAAAATAAATTTTTTTCGCAAATTTTACCCTTTTAATAGTTTTTATTATCTGTTGGAGCATGTACACCATAAATTATGATGAAATACGGCGTAGCAAGCAACAATCCGTATTGAATCGATTCAATTACACTAGAAAAAGCTTATATCTTAACAAAAAAGACTATTTTGTCTATGGCTTACAAGTTTGTTCATTGTCGAATGCTCGATTTAGGTAAACAATTAAACAAAATAGGCCTATTCTTAAAATTTATCCTTTTTCTAGTGGAATTAGGAGAAATTTGCTAGCTAGGGACAGTATACAAAAGTGTTTTAGTTTCTTAGTTTGAATTTTTCCTACTTTTCCATTTGCAATTGCTTTACTAATCCGCACGTAAAAGTCTTGTTTTTAAAAATTTATAAAAAAAAAGTGAACTGTTAAGAAGATTATGTCTTGTAGGAACGCTTTCAGAAACACGTCAAATCAGCTTCAACGATTTTTGCAATCAACGGGTAAAAGAGTACCTTCCCAAGATAAAATATGAGTAGGGGAGGATGGTACAAAACGCATCGTTTAAGCAACATCGTGAATAACTAGGGAACGGAAGCTGATATTTACGAATTGGTTATTAGGTATGGTGCATTAAGATGTTTTCGTTGTAGATCAAATCTATCTATATATATATATATATATATATATATATATATATATATATATATATATATATATATATATATATATATATATATATATATATATATATATATATATATATATATATATATATATATATATATATATATATATATATATATATATATACACAAATTCCATGAAAAAAAGTTATACGATCTCTCAGAATTTTATAATATTCGGTAGGATTGTTCAACATCGAAAAATATTCGACCCGTATTTTTTTATTTCGTTATTAGACTGGACCTTTCTGCGTTAGACTGGTCCAAAAATCGTGATTTTTCAAAATCTTCAATTTTCAAAATTTATAACTCCTAAACCGTTTAACCGATTTTAGTCATTTTTGGCCATTGTATTGGTATTTTTTTGAATTTCCAAGCAAAAATACGAAACCTTTGAATATATCAATTTTGTATGAAAAAATACAAAACAAATAGTTTTTCTTGAATTTGACTGCGAAGGGCCTCAACGACTCCTTGATTTAGTATTTTTAAATGAAAGAGCATTCAATTTTACATAACATATCAAAAAATTGGAGATGTTCTGCGTGTCGTTTTGGAGATACAATTTTTTAAATAATAAATCATTACTCTTCATTTTATACATCACCCGCCTGTAGAAACGATGAAGATGCATGGTAGATTACCATGCGTCTCCATCCAATCAAACCTATGACTAATGAAATCTATGAGTTACTTACAAACTTAGTATAACATTCGAATCAGTCTTTAAGGCTTTCCGTTAACCACACAGACCAATTGCTATTTTTGACGATTACCTTTTCAAATAAATAAGGCTTTAAAATTTCAAATATTTTTGCTTAGTGTAAGTTCCAGAAAAAAACACTTTAAAGCCGCGCGACATGATGAACATGTTAAAAAATAAGAAAAACACTTTTATACATTTATTTTTATTTATTAAGTGTTTTTCTTATTTTTTAACATGTTCATCGATGTTGAACAATCCTACCGAATATTATAAAATTCTGAGAGATCGTATAACTTTTTTCATGGAATTGCTGTATATATATATATATATATATATATATATATATATATATATATATATATATATATATATATATATATAAATATATATATAAATATATAAATATATATATATAATATATATATATATATATATATATATATATATATAAATGGATTTCTGTCTGTCTGTCTGTCTGAACCTAACAGACTCGAAAACTACTGAACCGATCGGCGTGAAATTTTGTATGGAGGAGTTTTTGGGAGTGGGAAAAGTTCTTAAGGTAGTAAGAGACCCCTCCCTTCTCTGAAAAGGGGGGCTCCCATACAAATGAAACACGTATTTGGGCAGAACTCGAGAACTAATCAAGCAAAGCATACCAAATTTTGCATGAGAGAGTTTTTAAAAGCAGGAAATGTTTCTATGTTACAAATGAAACAGAAGTTTCTGCATAACTCAAGAACTAATCAACTAAATGGAACCAAATTTTACATGTAGAGCATTCCGGAAGCAAGAAATATTTCTATGCTGGTTCAAAAACCCTCCTCTCTCTAGAAAGGGGGTGGCTCTCATACAAATGAAACTGAAATTTCTGCATAACTCTAGAACTAATGAAGCAAAGGGAACCAAATTTGGCATGTGGGGATTTTGAAGGCAATTAATGTTTCTACGGTAGTTTGAAACCCCTCCTCTTTCTGGTAGGGGGAGGGTGCTCCCATACAAAAGAAACACAAGTTTTTGCATAATTCGAGAACTAATCAGGTAAATGGTACCAAATTTTACAAGTGGTGTTTTTAAAGGCAAGAAATGTTTCTATGGTAGTTTGACACCCCTCCGCCCTCCCACGGGGCTCCCACACCAATAAAACTCAAATTTCTGCATAACTCGAGAACTAATCAAGCATATGGAACCAAATTCGGCATGTGGAGATTTTTAGAGGAGAGAAATGTGTTTATGGTAGTTTGAGACTCCTCCACCATCTGAAAGCGGGGGGGGGGGGGGTCCATAAAAATGCAACACTTTTTTTTGCATAACTCGAGAATGAAACACAATGCATAATTCTAGAGCTAATCAAGCATATGAAACCAAGTTTAGCAGGTGGATATTTTTGAAGAAGAAAAATATTTCTATGGTGGTTTGAGACCCCTCCGCCTTCTGGAAGGGGAGACTCCCAAAAAAATGAAACACAATTTTTAGCTTAACTCGAGTGCCAATGAAGCAAATGAAACCAAATTTGGCATGTTGAGGTTTTTGGAGGCAAGAAATGTTTCTATGGCAGTTCTAGACCCTCCTCCTTTTGAGGGCGGGGGCTCCTATATCAATTAAACGCAAATATCTGCATAATTTCAGAAGTAATCAAGTTAATGAAACCATATTTGGCATCTGGTGGTTTTTGAAGGCAGGATTTCTATTTATATAAAAATGAATTTCTGTCTGTCCTACCCTTATAGATTCGGAAAGTTCTGAACCACCAGAGTGAAAATTTGTTTGCAGGGGTATTTCGGGCTTATGATTATTTGAGACCTCTTCTCTCTCAGGAAGGGGGGCTTTCATACAAATTAAACACAAATTTCTGCATAATTCTAGAACTACTCAAGTAAATGGAACCAATTTTGGCATGTAGGGGGTTTTAAAGGCAATGATTGTATGGATGTTTGAGAAACCACCCCCTCTGGAAGGGAGGGCTCCCATGCAAATGAAACAAAAATTTCTATCAAAGATGAGAATTATCCAGGTTACTAAAACACAAAACGTGTATTTCTCGGGTAAGAAGCATGTTATGATAAAAGTTAGAACCCCTGCTTAGTTAAGAAAAAAACTCATTCCGAAAAACAACCATAAACGTGCCAGTTCTATTGAATATTCCTCTATTTAGTTGCAGGCGTAGCAACGCTCGCACCGGGATCAGCTAGTGTGATATAAATTCAAAACGATGATTATTCATGTTTTTTTAAACCTTTTCCAATTTGATCTCAAAACGACACCGGGGCAAAACGCTCGTTTAATTGCTCAATATGCACCCCAAGATTGGGATAAGACGCACCACAACACTGGAATATGATAAACCACACTATTGGGATAGCTTGCACCGCTTGTAAAAAGTAAAAACACGGTTATAAAAAGTTACTCATTAGAGGTGTAAAGTTTAACCACGTCCTCAGAGCTCTGTTTGATAGTCAAGCAGCTATGCGTACAGAATAAAGACTTTGCGCAATACGATGTGATATGTTGCCAACTCCTCATTATAGACACGCTTATTGGGTTGAAATATCTCACTTTTGGGTAAAATTTTACCAGAAATAAGTTATTTATACCTGCTGTAAGTTCTGCCCCTGTTTTAGTTTTGTATGGTTTTGTCTAAATATTCTGAAAATACGTGGAATTATAGTGATGTTTTGATACTATCTTGAAGTTTTGTGGTTTGCAATATATATGAAGTGAATTTATTATAAACCATGGATATTTACACGTGGTAAAAGCTTATTTGGTTAACTCTATTATTTATATGTGCAGAACAACAGTCGGGACAATTTCTTAAATTTTGATCATATTTTGATGTATTTAGTGCCTTATTATAGTATAAAATTATCAGTTGTTTTATTTAAAAATTGATAAAGTATCTTTCCATTGAAGCTATAGCTTTGCAGATTTCAGCATATTCATTGAGTGGGCCATTCTACCCCAACAGTGCGTTTTGTACTGTTCTCCCCTACTTCTACGTCAAAATATATTGCAACACACACTGGAATATTGCATAACCCTCAAATGCTTCGACTGACCTAGAACAGTAGATATATATATTTATATTGGAACGTTTATTATCTGCAAAAACATTGACACAAGCCAAGTTGTTCAGAAGTTCACGAGCTTCCGGAAGGTGGAGAGTATGGTAATGAATTCAATCACTACACGGCGCTAGTGTACACGTAAAAGAGAACATTTTTATCGAATTCATATCGTGATCGCGACCAATTAGCAAGATCGAACCTTCAGCAAAGTTGTTCAGAAGGTCAAAAGCTTCCAGATAGTGGAGAGTTTGGCTTGGAATTCAGCCACTACGTGGCGTTAGTGTACATGTAATAGAGTAAACTTTTCATCGAGTTTATATCGTGATCCTAACCAACTAAAAAGTTCAAAGTTGTTTAGAAAGTCAAGGACTTCCAGAAAATGAAGAGTATGGTTCGAAATTGAGTCACTACGTGACGCTAGTGGGCATGTTACAGAATTGATTTTTTACCGAGTTTAAATCGCAATTCCGACCACCTAAAAAGTTCAAACCTTCAGGAAAGTTGTACAGAAAGTCGAAGACGTTCGGAGGGTGAAGATTAGCATTCGAAATTTTGTCAGTACGCGGTCCTAATGGATATGTGAAAGAGTGCATTTTCACCGGTTTTATCTCAACCACCTAGAAAGTTCTAACCTTCCCAAAAGTTCTTCAGATGGTCAAGGACTTTCAAAAATTTTGGAATTTTCTTATCACGTGGCGCTAGTAGGCTTGAAAAATAGAGCATTTTCGAACGTTTTTATATCTTTATACCGACCACCACCTAAATTCGAACCTTCAGTAAAATTGCCGTTATAACAAAATGCTTTAATGAGGTTATCAAAAATATATGCTTGATGACCTTGTAGCTTTCCATCCTTCTTGTTTGCCAAACAGTTCGAGTCTTTAAAATGTGTACCGTACCATTATCGGCCAGTCTAGTGCTTGTTTGACAATCAGCTGATGTTTTTCGAGCATCCTTGTTGGAGGGAATATTGACAACTACCTCCAACTATAAAATATCTGGCACAAATAAGGAACCGATTGGCAAAGGTTTTTACTGCCAAAGACAAAGTGTAAATTCAGCATTACTCATCCTAAAATTAGTTTCTGCGTCATTTTGTTGAAATATTGCACAGTAGAAGCCAAGAATGTTCGATTCTCAAAAGGTTGATTTACCAACCGACCCTGCCCATCAACCAGAGCGATTTTAAAATTCTTAATTCCACAAAACTCCATCCCCACCGAACACAGCCGAACGATTCTCCTCCCACATGTGCGGTTGCCAAAACCACTGCACGTTTCCCATTATCATTTTTCACTACGCCTTCGCAATTAATCTCAAATACAACCGGCGCACTGGTTACTTGCCCGTGTGATAAATATCGGATTATTTACGGGAAACAATCTGGCCAACGACCAACAAAAGCAATTTCATCTGCGCTGCTCGGCAAAACCGTGGCTGCACATTTACCCGCCCTTATCTGTTCGCCACACAACAATTTATTGATCGATTTAGCAAAATAATTAATAATGATTCATAACTAGTGTTTCTGCACACCCCACATACCTGGAGTGGACAATCGGTTGGACCTCACCTCACGACTCTCGACTACGAGGGAGTTGCGAGCTGGAGAACCGTTTTGTATGGGATTTTTGTTAATAAATAAAGCACGCCTTGCCGCGCGCGGTCGGTGGCTCGAGAACAAAACATTACTCCAATATTGCACCAGCCGAACAAATTGCTTCTGATAGATTGCACCGAGGTGGAGGGAAGGATTTGTTTTCGAACCTCGGTAAAACCCCCCCGTAAGTCCTGTCAGAAATGTCGTGTTTTATAAATTACACACACTCGCTCGCGTGCGCCTTGTTGTTTGCTGGGTGGGTGCGAGAGTGCAACTGGGCTTTTGCGGGTTCGTCGCTGTCTCGTTGAAATCATTTGCAAGAGAACTGCGCACTAATGCGATTAATGCCCCACTGGAATTGGCTAATTTTTCAAAGAAATGCACTGGAACGTTGTTATCTAGATCCTCGAGGAAAATTGAAATTGCTCTATTTGGTCGCGGGGTTGGAAGCCGCCGGTAATTAAGCAATGCAACATTGTGTCGGGCAGCTCACGACGGGTGATCTCGTACAATATGCATGCCTGCGCAGTGCGACTCAAGTTGCATTAATCAATGCATTCCTCGTCTTTCCACGCCGGTTCATTAGAAAAACACAACGCCTGCTACAATCAGTGTGGATAGTTTCCGACCGTTCTAAGCCTGGCTAGATCCGTGTGAGTATTTGTCAAATATGCCGGTTTCGAAAATAGAGCATGTCCACATTGGAGACGGACCGCCGAACTGCGGGAACCGATCGGGGCGGGGTATTGACACTGATGCCCCTAATGATTCGATCAAAAGCCGCGGCGGCTCCGCACTTCTTTGCCGCTTGTTTGTGTATTTATCCAACTAATCGCTGCGCGCGGCTGTCAGTTTATTTCGCTTTTCACCAAGCCGCATCGTCACCCCGCCCGGGACAACAATGAGGCAAATAATGATCATTATTCAATAAACATGTGTGAATCAACCGACGACGACGATGACGACGAGGCAAATAAACAACAACAAACAAACAAACAAACAAACGAACGAAACCGCTTCGGATCCGAATTTTTCGGTTGAAGGTGCCTACTTGTGAACAGATTTTTTTTGTTTCTTCCTTTCTGTCGAACCGGACGGAACAAGTGGCTCTCGATCAGTTTCGTTTTCGAGTATATTTTTTTGTTCGAGTCGTTTATTTACTGGAAAGTTGCCACGCGCCGACCAACGCCAACGCCAATAATGCAGCAGCGGCGGGCAGGTCGTCGTTCGAATCGAACCGGGAAGGGATGATATATGTGGATGGGACCGGAGACTGGCGATTGCCTGCCGAAACGTGATACGATGGCATCCCCCCGGGGGCCTCCCGTGTCGCAATTGAGGGGTTATTTATTTTTTGAAGAAGCGACAGCAGCAGCAGCAGGAGAAGGAGCAGTAAGTAGCCGACCGGGGAGAGTAATGGGCTTTGTGTTTATCGCGTGTGAGGAATGCATTTTTTGGAGTATCTTGAAAGTCAATGTGGTCAGTTGGAATTTGTGACTTAATTTGTATTTGAATTTTTTTTCATCTAAATCACTTGAAAAAGCCAGAAAGCAAAAATTCTTTGATTTTTGTTCAACATATCGATAGAAGAACAGAAAATGCCAGTTGAATGTGACTAATTTTGAATACGCCGCAGTTCGCAAATCCATTCTATTAAGCGGAAATTGGATTCAATAATATAAAGGGTGTCTAAAAGGAAATTGGTACGCACAAAAAGACCTGTAATTCGTGATTCAATTAGTTTAAAAAAGTTCGTCATTGGTTGCTTTAAAGTATTTTTATTAAAACTTGAAAGTTACAGCATAAGATGGTTACATTTCTCCAGTTCGAACGAAATCTCAAATCTTCCTCTTCATAGAGCCCATCAGTGACCGCACATTGGAAACGGACCCGGAGTTAGCGCATTTCTTTCATTTTTTCCGAATTTGCTAGATGTCCTTGACTGCTCCGTGGCTTCGTTGAGGTTGCTGCTTTGATATTGCCCAGTATTTTTCGATTGGTTGAAATTCCGGGCAATTCGGAGGATTCAGCTTGGGGACAAAGTCGATCTTGTTGGCATTACACCACTCTAGAACCACCTTCAAGTAGTGGCAGCTGGCCAAATGATGACTTTGCCCCTTCGCTTGTGGATGAACGGCAAAACACGCTTTTTCAGGCATTCTTCGATGTAAACTTGGGATGTCATCGTCAAGGATGTGACTTATCTTCCCGGCACATCCACACGTCTAGCCGCGATTCAAATTTTTTGAGGGAACCTTCTTAAAATCTAGTTTGACGTATGTTTCGTCATCGATCCAGGTGCCGCCCTTTGTTTCGTCAAAACACGGTTGTACAAGAAAGAGCCTTGCACGCTCTTTGGCCACAGAGTTCTGCCTCATGTGCCGGTTCGGATGTTTACTGGCTTTGAACGGCTTACATTCTTCCCTGGCATGGCATGTGGTTGCAGTGACGTGGCACATCCGGGTCTCCATTTTCATCGGTTCCCGAGAGATCCAATCGTTCGCCGAAAGTGGGTGAAGGCCTGCATTGGGAACGCACGTGAGGAAGACATTCTCTTGCTCAAGATTTCTCCCCACAGCAGAATTTGCAGCGCAAGTATCAATGAAATTCAATGAAACCTTATCAATTAACGTTTAGTTTGATGCAGGTTCATTTCCCGAACGACAAAAGAAATGTTTTTAATTACTTTATTTTCAATGGGATTACTGTGTGAACATATCTGGCAACACTGGAGCGACCCCCGTATCCTAGTAATCATAAATTTATAAGAGGTCATCTCTCTCTGAGCTGGCAGGTCCTGTCCTAGGTTTTTCTATATAGAAGTGTAAACAAACTACTGTAAAAGATTTTCGATTTCCAACACTAGAGGCGTGCTAACAGAGTGAAGGGTCGTACCAATTTGTTTTTAGTCAGCCGTTATGTTGTATAAATAATCACAAAATTATTTCTATTTCATTGATACAGTTCGCTGAACATATTTTATTGCATACATATGTTGCCAAAAATGCGGATTTATTTATCAAAAATTTACACAAAATATCAAATTATTTGTCACTGTTTTTTTGTTGTTATAGAAAGATAGTCTTATATGTGTTGTCAAACCTGACTACAGTTTTTAAGTTGATAACAAAATGTCAATTTTTGTTCTACTTCATCGATTCCTGAGCTGTTCCCAATACAATCAGATGCCTCTATGCTTTCGATGAGTTTTTTTTTATAGATGCTGGTATTTCTGCAAACGTATGCACAATCAAAACACTTAAAACCAATCCCTAGTAGCACACTTGTTGCCATTCGGTTGAGATAACATAAATATGACTTGCTAAGTCATAATCATGTTATTATAGCTAATTATGATCGTAGTGTACTACTGGGGACATTTTCGGCACCTTTGATGGACTATAAGGCCTGTACTCGAGAAAAATGCACCATTTTTATCCGTGTGTAACTTTTTTTTGTCCGTGGGTAAAAATTGATGAAAATTTGGGGGATTGGAGTAAATTGTTTACATGTGCAAAATTTCATAACAATCGGTTCTGTGGTTATTGAGATGTCATCGAAACAAGAAGAAAATCGCCGGAGAATTTTGCGCGCCGTCATGGAAAATCCGACTGCGACCATGAGATGGATCGGCCAATCACCATGACAATCACCAACGCCAGGAGGACAACTCCACCACCTGGACCCTACTACCTATCGCCTCATGATTATGAGCCGGGAGCAACGGCTTTACTTCCCTTCCGAGGGAAGACATGACCAGATTTTTTCGCTTCAGAAAACCCCACCGACGTCGACTGGGATTGAACTCAGACCCACTGGGGTGCAAAGTAGCAGTCACGCTTACCACTATACCACCGACGCCGGCTCCTTTCAACTTTAAAGACCTTAATATCGATCCTTTTAATATTTGCTCGATTGAATTTTACATAAACTACTTCAAATGGTCGTTGACTATGTACATGCAAATGTATTTTTCACGCGAGACCGGAAGAGATAATGATCGAGAGATGATTATTAACTTATCAATTACCCCAACCAATAACTTGATAATCCAATCAGGCAACCTATAGGCGTCAAATGACAAGATGAACCGTAAATAATCAAAAATATAAAAATTCAAACTTGAATATTAAAAAAAAAAAACTGTAGTTGCAGTTCATGTATTCAAGATGACAAAAGCACACGGAAAAAAATCCGTGCCCAGATCCGTGAACTGCAGTCATGAATTTGAGAACAAGCAAAAAGACACCGTGAACTTAATCACGTAATCGGGAACTAATTTACGTTTTCGGTTAAAACTCATGAACTCATGGTTTGTTCCATTCAACATGGCAATCAACATTAATATTTAGGGATGATCTGCTTCAAGACGTTCTGCATATCTTAACGCATCTAACTTGATTGGATTCAGGTTAAACCGGATTAGTGTCAGTGACAAGCTCAAAACACAATGGATTCTTAAACGGCAATTAAATTTGTTGACCGTAATAAGACAAGTGTTACTTTATTTACTAACAACTCAACAAAAAACCGAGTGTAAATTGCTTTTGAAGCCTCGATCACGGTTGCTCATTTGAAAAATTAATGTTAGAACTTTTATATTTAAACGACCGTGTAAATTCATATGAATATGTACACAGAAAAAAATAACTAATTTCAACAAGCGTGTTAAATATCCCTTCGTTTAAATCCAAGCTAAAGGCGGCGTAAACAACGAAATTGTTTACAACTTTTCATGCGCCATACAACAATATTTGAAATCTTTCATACAAGAGGCTAGATTCAGGCGTTATCTGGCTTAGTTTTACTTGAAATACCCCAGTATTTTCTAGCAAATCTAGCATTCCCTTTATGAGTATTAGATAACGCAGAAAATTCAATGTTTCTTTTAATCTGTGCACAAGAACGATGATCAGGAATTCCTAACATGGAGAACAGGCGCTGTTTTGAGTCGCTCCTGACATGGAGAACAGACGCTCAAAAAAACTGCATCCTTCCCTGTCAGCATATGACCAAAAACACTCCGGGGTTGGTTACCCGATCTTTTATATGATTACTCATTCCACAGTCAGCACCATGGGGAGGTAGGGATAGCAACTATTGGACAAGAGGCTACCCTAGCATAGGAAAATAACAAACTAATATCAATCCAAGAGGGTTTGAGCTGTTTAGTGGAATACCTGTAACTAGAAATTAGAAGAAAAATTAGTATTTTCCATTTAATTCCAACTACCTTTGCTTATCTTCAGTGTTTCGTACTAATAACTCGGCTTATCTGTCAAGATAAGCAAAGGTAGTTGGAATTGAATGGAAAATACAAATTTTTCTTCTAATTTCTAGCTAAACTAATATCATCTGAGTAACAAATTCTTTGGCCGTTGGTGAAAAAAGGAGCTTCTAGGCATATGCTTCAGTTCCTTGGTCGCCTTTTTGATCAAATCATCCGTCGTTTTGGTCACGAAATTATTTGAATATGCTCTCTTCTTTACATTGGCCCAGAACTTCTTGATTAGGTGGAGCTGGGCACGTTGAGAGGGTTGGCATGCATGGACACCATCTAATGCCCAACCGCTCCATTTTCTCAAGCTCCCGCTTCGTGTAGTGGGCTGACGCTAGATCCGACCAAAATAGCACATCGTCGTCCTTGTGGAACTTTTTAATGAAGGCGGCAACTTCTGGGAGGCATTTCGTACTGCACTGCCAGCACCGACACAAAAAAGGGACGTGACATATCCTTTTCAATGATTGTGAATCACAGCAAGAACTTCTTTTGGAACTTCGTGTGCGCTATATACTTCACATCACTGCTAATTTCTTTTGTCGGGGAAGTGAAGTAATCTTGCCTTTCCAGTCGTTGCCGTACAAAGTGAGGTGCGTCTCGTGGTTCATAACGATCACCACGTTTCGCTTTGCCGGGAAGATCTCTTTGACCAGACTCTTCAGCCGTTGATTCTTAGTTTCCGCTTGGTTCTCCGGCACGGCTGGCTTGGACTGACGCTTTGGTATGAGGTTATCTATTTTGACCAAATACTTCTGGACCGTTTGGCCGGCCCTTTTGGCCCAACGTACGGGAAGAAGTGGCCACCTTATCTTCTGTCTTCCGTTTGAGCTTCTGTTGAATCCTCCGGTTGCTTACAACGGTTAGACGGCCAGAACCAGGCGTCCGCTCGATGAACCAGAAGTGCCTCCCTTCTCCAGAAGTGCCAGAATCTTGTAGATGTTTCCGCGATCGTATCCGGCAGACACGATGGTTGAATTTTCTAGGCCCGGATGGAGCAGGTGGTACAAACAGACGATAGTTCTAAGTTGTATCATTGGTCTCACTCCTACACTGAACCCAAATATCATCCCAAGATCGTATGAAAAGAAATTCGATTAGGGCGCTCTAACGAAAATCATTCGGAAATCGGATGATTGTCTTATGGTTAGATCCGTATGACGATCATTCTTGTTTTGTATGACAAAATGCAAATATAATATGATGTTGGTTCCAAAACTGTGTAGATCATTAGTGATAATTGAATATTTTCAAACAAGTTCATGACATACATTATTTCACATTACACTTCCTCAACCGTTGAGCAAAGATTGCAGCGGAAGCAAACTATTTGAAGGAGTCCGGAAATATATTTCATGACTTCATAGGTAGCCAACGGGTCTCGATCGTTTATTCGTGATGGCACCAGTTCTCATTGCGATTGATAGGTTTTTACCGTATGATGTAAAATTGATTGGAAATGGATTGACATACTCATTTCAAATGCTTTGCGTTACGATTTTTCATAAAGCGTGCATTCGAATTTGAACAGGAGGTCTATTCATTTCGCGTATTATTAGTTGTTCAACATTGGAAGGATAATCATCTGATTTCCAGAAAACCGTCCTCCGCCTGCATCTATTATACGAAAATGCGATTTCGATGTTTCGATATCAACCGACAGAGGATTCATCCGACAAAAGGAGGATGTTTGGGTTCAGTGTTGCTGCCGAAAACAAACTGGTATAGTAGACCTGTCAAATTTTTACAGTATCTACACTCCCGCTTCATTTTACTCAATTTTTGAGTACAATTGTATGCTCTTTTTAACTCAATTTTCGTAAAAAGTGGATCTAATTCAAAAATAGAGTTGATCCACTTTTTAACGAAAATTGTGTAACATTTCCATCAGAGAAAAAGAGATAGCATACAATTGTACTCAAAAATTGAGTAAAGTGAAACGGCAGTGTATTGACTACTGAACCGGCCACCAGGTGGCAGGATAATCGCATGAAAAATCGCACTTTTCTTAATGCACGCTTTAGGATCTGCAGAGAATTGCCGGCTTTGCCAAATCTGCAGGATCTGCCGAGAACTGGACGAATACTCGATTTCAGCAATCCCGAATTGGACCAAAAAGTAATTGATTATATTCAGGAGAACAAATCAGACTCTTCTCGTGATTTGGTAAAAAAAATACAGGATCAGTTTTGAGATGGTGGAATGTATTGAAGACATACGGGAAACAGAAAGTACCAAAGCAATCTCTGGAGTAAAAGTGTCGTGTCAAAATGAGGGCCCGAAAGCTGTTCTACACTAGATACGGTTCGAAATGGAAAGATCGATGACTGGAAAAAAAACCTAGAGAGCAAGCGAGCATGGTGAGATGGAATTGCTACAAGAGTAGTAGTTCCAACTGCGTCTGTTTAAGCAGGACGAACCAGGAATGCTGCAAAAACGTTAGCAGGAACAATAGGAGACTTCCTCGAAAAGCGAAACAAACTGCGTGAGGGTTACGAAATTGCATATGCTTGGATTGTTCAACAGGATAGAAGATAATGAAGTCGTAGAAGAATGAACCGTTGATAGTTCTAATGAAAATGCTTTGAATGAAGTATTCTAACGGAAGGTAGAGAGATGACTTGACTGTGAAGAAATTCACCTTCCTTTTTTCGTTTCGATGAAATGAATCGTATCGTGTCCTGGATAACTGTAAACAAGCACCCGTTGACCCGGATCTACATGATGATCAGTTGGTACGACTGACACGTGAAGAGCAGAGGACGAAACAGTCGTATGAGAAATAGGCAGGGCAGGAACCAGTAGGGCTCTCCCGAACATAAATTGCTGCCCGACAATCTGTTTCCTTGCAGTTACAGGTGTTCAGAGGCAAAGCTGAACTCTGACCAATATGTATTAGTAGTTACGATATCACTACTCAAGCGTGCGAGTTCTCTCACCTGGATAGTTTAGAGTGACTGTAGGATAGTCTTTAATGTGATGAACTTAAATCGGAGGAGAGTCCGTAAGTTCTTCCTGATTTGTTTCCCGATGTTATTCGTAACCATCAGAACTATTTTGGGAAACCCGAGAAACTATTAAATACACTGAATGGAATCGTCTAGACAGGCCATCTTGACCAGTGGATCGGGTATGCTTTCAACTGTTCAACGTTGATACTCCGTTGTAAATCTTCACAGTTCACAAACAATCTCGTTCGGACGTTTTGGAGGTCAAAGAATTCTCCACTCTCGATCTCAATGATCGCAAGAACACTCCGGGAAAGCGAGGTAAATAAAAGTTCGTGTCAACGATTCTTCCTCCAGCAAAGGGCCAAAAGACCCCATTGCGAGGCGCAAGGAGCCGTGTTGGATGTCCAGAGGTGTAAGCTGTGTGCTGGACCTGAAAAACCACGGTAATCACAACCGCATAGACCGCCCGTTGTCTTAAGAATGCTACCGGTTATCTGCATGTTGGACGTTCTGGCTTTTTTTCGACAAAAGGTCCTCCATCCCCCATTCTACAGAAACAGAAGCTACAGTGAGATCAAATATTCCAAATATGCTGGCATGCCTTGTACGGTTAAGAGCTATGAAAACAAAAAATTTCAAGTAATGATCGGCATGGATAATACGTACATGTTTGCTCCACTCAAGTCCAGAGTTGGACAACCAGATGAGAACCTATCGTGGTTTGCTCGAAATTAGCCTAGACGGTTCACGAGACTGAGAAGTTCTAGCAAGGGAAATATTAAAAGCAACCATAGTACTAGTGTAATGGGATTTTTGTTTCGTGAAGATTTGGTAGTTTTCCCTGATAAATGTCATACAGATACAAAACGGATGAAAGTGTTGGAGCGGGAATTAAAAAGTGTAAAACAATGAGATACGGGGCAACTTGAATCACTTGATCGAGGAGTAGCAGACGAAATTTTAAGCACATAAAGTAACGGAAGGCGTATCTTAAAAACGATGATGGTCACTCCTATTGGTGGTTTCATAGACCAAAAAAAAAGATCGCTGTAATTAAGATATCCGTTACATAATTAATAATTTGTGCGAATTTACTACCCCACGCCAAACTTCGATCCCGTGACACCCAAACAACTCTTATTAGCATGAAAATTTGGCAGCAATAAAGACAACCTCAAGTACCCACATTACCCGAATAAAATCACACGCCCCCATTCCTCCTGCAACAGCTATCATTGGCTTGAGATCATCGGGTGATGTCAACCCGACCGCATTCACCCCCTTTATAGTGCATATGTGACAACTTTTCGGGCCATCTGCGATAGCAACAACAATAAAAAAAAAAAAAGAAGTATCGAAAACGGCAGCCACTTAGGTAGGTGGGTACCTACTCCTTGGATTGGTCTTGGCATCGTTAAGACCTTCTCCGATTAATTGAAAGTTTATGTTGGCGTGTCATCGTCCAGCCCATCATCGGAGCCGAGCAGTGCACAGCAGGCTGCAGCAGCGTTGCAATGACGTGAAATTGCCATGCGTCGCCTACTTGGACTCGGACGTCGCTGGGTCGGTCGCATATCATAGCGAACGCGTAGCTGAGGTGTCTTTTCCTATACATAAAATTTCAATCAAAAAATTCAACCGATCACATCTCCCGCGGACGCCCACATGGTAAAAAGTACGCGCGCTCACGTCGTTCATTAGCAGTGCGTGAGGCTTGCCGCCCCCGGGCATGGTCGTAACCCATGCCACTCATGCGGAATGCCATCTCCGCGTATTCTTTTATCGCACCCAATAAGATCTCCGAATCTGTCGAATCGAAGAAAGCCAATAAAAGCCAATTACGTAAAATGCAACGTTAATTTGATCGCCGAGGGTTGTCGGCGTCCTCCGCCCGAAAAAGGTATCCATTCCCCATAGAGGACTGTGGATATTGGTAGTTGCTGTCACACAATGCGCAACAACGGCGCGATTGCGGCCCAGAGATGAAGAGATTCCGAAGGTGAGTTCGTATCTAATTTTTAATAGGGAAATTATCTTTTCCAGTTATAGAGAGAGACTCGAGAAGAAGGTGTCCATGTAAAGAGCCATTCGTGGAGGCATTAGCACAGCTCTTCCTGTCCAATCGGTACCGTTCCCATCGTCTATCAGTGAACTTTATTGTTATTGGAGAGACATGACCGCTGCTACAACTGGCACATGGCTCCGGATTGTGACAGGTGCGGTGACGAAGGCCGAGGCGCAAGCGGTGGCGGTTGGTTGTCTCTATGGCAGTAACGGTTCATGGCCTGCTTCGAGCCGAAGGAAGAAGTGCTAATAGATTCACGCAGCAATCTCTTTAATGGACAGTATTCCCAATAATATGAAAAGGGAAATTTGATTTCCGTCTTTTATTGCTGTCATTTTCTACCGTTTGAATGGGAATTTGATGTCGATGTTTATTAGTTGTTGATGGTTGAATTATTGATATAGATGGGTTTTATGGGCGGTTGAATGTCGTTTTCGGTGTAAAAAATTGAGTCGTTTTGATAATTTGATGCTTTGAGTATCGGCGAGGCGGGCGGTGGCAATTATTTGTTGGGTTAATCGGTGAAGATTCCACTCAGGGAGGCATTTATGCTAGCAGCTACCGTTTTCGTCGTCGCTTGGACACCCTAATTGGGGAAATTTGCATAACTTATGGCACTGACGCAAATCGCGGGAGATGAGCCAGTCAGTTTGCGCGGAGTACGGAGAACTTGCCCTGAAATCCGCAAACCACTGCACAAAGCAAATCACATATAAACTGCAAATTACTAATGATTATGTCCAAACCAATCAAATTACAATCATCATCACTTGGAGCTTCCTGCCTGTGGTGAGATGGGAGACGTTATTTCGATTTCCTGTCTTTGGGTGTCGGGAGGTGGGGTATAGCAAATGGACAACGGTTCCCACGCCAGTTTAGGGGATAGGGCGCCACCAGCATCAGAGCTGTGAGCTGCGAGCTGAGTTTTGCATTTTTACGATCGACGCCAGAGGTGATGGAAATCGAATAAAACGAAATATTACTTCCCGCCAGCATGGGTTAGAAGAGTCACTGGAAAAGGTAGCTGGTGGGTAGGCTAATCGATGAAATCGCCAAGGGTCAACGTGAGAGCTGCCAGAAATGTGAGTTAATATGGTTTTATGATTACTATTTTGAAGAGGGTTTGTGCGTGAGGTACCGTTTGGTATATGTTGATATCTTATATGACAAAGTGTCGAAATGATTCTTACGCAGCATGATGTTTTGAAATTCGAATTTTGTGTATCATTTATTACATTATGATATTGAAGAGCGAGCTTCTTTTTTAAAGTAAGTTAACTTCCTCAGCTTCGTTTAGATTCTTGAATTAGTTCTTCTTTCTCAGCGTTTCAAGCTTATTGCTTTCGCAATAAACTTCTTGCTTGCTTAGTGATGTAAATGCACTTCCACAGTTATTAATTAAGAGTCTTCGATGCCAACTACCATTTTTGCATTAGTACGATTGTGTGGCAAGTACAATCGTACCCTATGCCCAGGGATTCGAGAAATTTTCCTTAACGAAAAATTCCTAGACCAGACCGGGACTCAAACCCAGCCACCTCCAGCATGGTGTTGCTTTGTAGCCGCGGCTTTACCAACTGAGCTAAGAGAGGACCCGGATTAGTTAATGTGACTGAATACCTTCATTGTTAGACTATAAAGCTTCGTTAACGTCTGCCTCAGCGTCGACTTTGAAATCCAATATTGACGGCCTGACGCAGCGTCGATATGAAGTTCTAATTGAGAAATGTTGGTAGAAAAGTTATTCGAAATGCATCACTCTAGTCATTTGATGGATGAACCCTATTGTAAACGCTGATGATAATGCAGCATTGTGGGTTCACCTGAAAGCAATTACGCCTAATTAATTTATGTTTGCCTGAGACTACGTCTTACGGCAAGGATAGGGTGTCAAATGAAAATCTGAAAATAGCGCCCGTAACAAATTAAACGCGTATAACTTAATTAATCCTAAATAGATTTTCAAGATGTTAACATCAATTCCTTAGTAAATTTTCCCACGTATTAGTTCAATTATCAAAATTTATTCTGTAACAATTGTGAACTATTGAACACTAGCTGACCTGGCAGACGTTGTCCTGCTCACACTTAAACTACTTATTGTAATGATGTAGAAGGAGATGTTCGCTCATCACCATGAGGCACCAAGAGTGAACAACAATGTTTTTGGCTAGAATGAAAGATGTGAAGAGAAAGTGTTGAAAGGTCCATCAGAGTGCGGCAGGTAGGAAAATTAACAGATGTTTTTGAAAATTGAGCGAAAGGGCATGTATCCAATGGTACTCGAACCATGGACGTCAATCTTTGCCTAACATCCCACTGCGGGGTAGGTTGTAGCGACGGAACAAGTCCGCCACTTCAACAGGCAAAAATTGACGCATGGATTTTTGGCAATTGCTTGCTGAAACAAAAACCTTAAACTGTTATAAAAAAAAGTATACATTTCAGGATCCAACTGTTCACCAATTCTGCTTTCATTGTGCTGCAGTGTGAAGCAAATTAGAACAATTAATTAAGTAAGCGTCGGACTAACATTCGTTCCTTATCCCCACCAGTTGTAAGCACGTGGCCAGGAAAGTCTTGTTTGTAAGAAGCACCTCACCCTTTATCTAAGAGGTAGGGACTGCTCACAAAGCAACCGACAAAACCCTATCTTCCTCTTAGCAACAGTTTAGATGCTCTGCTGTGAAACAAAAGAGAACAATTGAACACTACAATGACAGATGGCATTTTGAAAGTCAGTTGGCGCGGGTGTGCGATGCGAACGAAGCGAGCTGCATTTCGATACTTGCAACCAAACATGAAGTTCAAAACTTCCTTCGGAAAAACATAAAATTTACCTTCGTTTGTTCCAAACGATCTCAAACGATCCAAGGAATTCCAGATGATACAAAATATCTTAGAATTGAAGTTTGTCAAAGGAATTTGGAATGGTTTTCGGAGCTCGTGTTGTTTTTCTCGTTCCAATCCAATCGACTTCTGAACTTGTCCCTTATCAACAAAGCGAATCGTATCTTCCAGTCAGAAGCTTCGGAATCCTCGAGCATGTGCAATCCGCTGATGGTTCTTTTTGGAAATATTTGTGAGAATGATTACCTAGAACACCTGATGGATTTCAGAGTTTCTGATTCCGAGAAACGTCTTCGTAAGAAGTCGGAAATATTTATGGAGGTAGCAGCTGGAGATATGCTCAGATCTGGAACTATCAGTGAGGCTTTCCACTCGATCTGATGAATTTTCTATACCGAGTTGATTGAATAAATCACTAAGCAAACTGGATTTGAACGATACAGTGCTGACTACTGTATCGAGCGTTGACCCCAAGGAGCTGCACACTTTGAAGCCGTTCAACTCGATTATTTATCAACATCCGGACTTCTTTTAAAATGGTGGGGAACAGGCCATCAAAAATGAGTTTCGTGAGCTGAAGACAACAATCATCTGGAAGGACATCGAGGTAGAGGAATCGGATAACTTGGAAACTTAGTTGCTATAATTTTTACCTATTAGGTTATACAATGTACATAATATACATATT
The DNA here is from genome assembly GCA_034211315.2 of Aedes japonicus. NCBI lineage: Eukaryota > Metazoa > Arthropoda > Insecta > Diptera > Culicidae > Aedes > Aedes japonicus. The sequence continues at coordinate 373,361 of JASCZW010003980.1, forward strand.
TTAATTACGTCTAATATGTCCAATTATCAATTTTATCCATTCTTCTCCTCTTATGACTTTAAAGTATCTAATGCATTGCATACAAGAAGCTGCAACGGAATCTGTGGTAGGCTTTTTCACTCATTACTGACAGTATTTTTCAGTTCCGGTTTGCAAATGAACATTTTTCTAAATATTAGCTGGTTTGATTAATGGAGCGCTGTGTGTTCAATAGAATTTAACGACCTTTTCCAGGATACCTCAAATCAAGATTTTGCTGAATTGAAAACGGACTAAAACGTGTTCAGCGCGGAGCCACGGAATTCTACACGTTACCACTTTAATACATTTCTTACATTTCAGGATCAACCGAATGAAGATGATAAATAAGAGATACGAATGCTTGTAATGTATTTTTCATTTACATAAATATATACAGTATTGTACCTGATATATGCATCTGGGCACCTGATTGAAGCACTCTAGATGGGAAGAGTGGAAATGCCAACTCCCTATTTTTAACAGTTTGTGAATAGAGGGCAGGCCCATTGGGGCATCCTCATGTTAGATGGCTTGCTCTTTTGACCAATTCTTCAATCATGTTGTTCGAAGGAAATTATTCATATCCATGTGGAAATGTATAATTGATGTTGCCTATCGATCTATCCAACCCGATTTTGACCCTTCATACCATAGCATGATAAGGATAATCAGTGGTTATTAAAGCTAGATCAAGTCTAACAGCGAGGAGAGCCCATTGCTGTCGGACTCAGTTTCCGTGCTACAATGGATGGTACATATCATACAATGGGTGGTACATATCATACATCATACATACAGAGCTGGTTTCATCACTTAAAAAGACTTTGATCGGTTTTGACATTTCATGAATCGTGTGCAAATTGATATTGTAAAGTCGTTTAATTCTAACCACTTCATACGAGAACTGGCAAAAAAGTTGAAATTCCCAAAATCCACATTCCACAGTGTATTGCAAACATTTTCTGGGCGTTTAACTATAAAAAAAAAACTAGAAGTGACGAGAGAATAGACGAGAGGTCCTTGAAATTGACATAAAGGTTAAGATGAAGCTAGAAACGAACCTCTCGTATCAAACTGTATCTCGGAATCAAGTCAAAACTACGTTCCGGATTGATGTCGTACAATGTCAAATAAGCCCGTCGGCAATGATGAACTGAATTTGATGGGAAAGACACGTGCTCGAAAACTGTGTTGCGATTATTTAACAAAATATTCAACAACCCAAGCAGCACAAAACCATCAAAAATGGTTTCAGCAGCTCGATTGTGACTTAATTGAATCACAGAGCAGTCACCTTTACTGGGTTGATACAAGTGTACTACTAGGGAACTTCTATTACTGGCTTGGCCAGAAATTTAACCAATGAACATTTCCGGACAAAAAAACTGCCAACAAATTACTAAAAAATATCTTGTTTAGCAATTTGTTCATGTCGCCATCATCTTCCATTACCACCGACAGAATCAGCAAGGAAATTTAGTGTACGGAATATCTGCAAAAACTATCCCTGCTTTTCGGTAGAATCCACAACGAAAGCCCTTTGTTTTGGATTGGTTTGACAATGTTTCACTTTGCTGTGATGGAGTGGTATCAAGCCAATAAAGTTAATATCATACTTAAAAATGTGACAAAACTCCCAATAGTGCTGAGTTAAGCCCAATCGAAGAAATATAGGCCTCCTGTGAAGCAAGCGCGTTGCGGAAAGAAGCAAGCAATAAAAATGCCAAATAATTCAAACAAATCTAGATCAGCACTGCAAGCAAGGTCATTAGGGAGTCTGTACAATGATTGAAGTGTAGCGTAAAGTTCAAGATAGGTAAACCATACCCAAACGTTTGAAATAAATAGTTCTATTAGAAACAAAATGCTTCATGCGAGTGTGACTAAGGATTTTGGGTGTCTAAATTATTGCGTAAACAGACCTTACAGTGCCCTAACTCAGTAACTTATCTGAAGCAACTATGAATGTCTATGAAGTCTATGAATGTAAATACCAATTGTGATGAACAGGCTGACTCAATTTTCCATGTTGAAAGTCAAGCTCGATATATGGTGTACAGCACTTTTTTATTGTTTTAGAATATATCAAGTTATAAGTCGCAGTCAAAATGAGCATTGGATTCCGTGGAGATGATGAAATTTGTTAGTGATTAACGATCAACTAATAAATACTACAGATATAGGATCTTCCTGGGGAACGATTTACTCAGCATGTTCTATACTTTTAGTGGGATGGCTCTTTGTTAACTTTCAATATCTTCTTCATGATTATCAGGCTTCTGTACTCTAGCGGAACTATCCTTCTAATCTGTTCATATTTTTCTCTAGGTAATGAAATTTCACTCTTAAAGTCTCTTGATTATAAAGACATATTTTCTTCGAAACTTTGCACCTTATTTTTGTGAAAACATTTAAGAAATGAAAACTGATTTGTGATTATGTCAGAGCTAAAGGAAATTTATGTCAAGCAAGCTATTTTGCCCTGAAGAGCATCAAATTATTTTCAATAATGCTTTAACAAACCTTAAATCATAAAATCAAGTTACAAAATACAATCAATATAGAGGCTTTAAGTTAGTCTTGAGAAACTTATTTTAGTTCATTCGTATTTTTCCGGCTGTGACTAGGAATGCCGTGTACGCAACGCTGGCGCCTCGCTCGACAAATAGACTTGTTCAGACTCAAAGAAACAGAATTTAACAAAATTTGACACTTATCTAAAACACGCATAATGACACCCAGATAAGTCATAAAACAATTGTAATTTTTCCTTGCATTTTTGCCAACGTATAATCATGCCGACCAGGGAAAGAATTTGGCAGTGTTATTAGATAAGGAGTGTATCGAAAAGTAGTTATAAACTTCCAAATAATAAAATAGGCATGAAAACATGGTTAAAATTAACATACTATTTCAGTTTATTATAGCTTAACATGTTTACAAAAGATCCAAACGGAAAAACTAGTCATCATGTTCATTTCTGTAGAATGCCCGTACCTTTGATTTGACACCTGCCATCAAATTCTGCACAGTGACCTTTGTGCACTTCCTGGATGCCGCTGCCCAATTTTTCTTAAAATCGGTCATGTTTTGGGACACTGTACCATCCTTCTTAAATATACGCTTGACTATTGCCCAATAGCGTTCGATCGGTCGCAACTGGGGACAGTTTGGTGGGTTGATGTCTTTTTCTACGAACTTGATGTTATTCTCCGTCAGCCACTGTAGAGTGGATTTGGCGTAATGTGCCGATGCCAAATCTGGCCAGAAGAGAGGAGGGGACTGGTGCTTTCTATACAATGGTAGCAACCTGTTCTTCAAACATTCCTTTTGATAAATCTCAGCATTTATAGTTCCTTTTGTATAGAAAATTGAAGAACGCAAGCTACATGTGCAAATAGCTTGCCAAATGAGCACCTTCTGACCGAATTTCTCCATCGCAACAGTCGTATCTGCGGTTTGCACACGTTCCCCAACAGATTTAGTATAAAACTGCGGCCCCGGTAGCGTTCTTGAATCTTCTTTAACGTATGTTTCGTCATCCATCAAAATGCACTGGTCGACATTGTCCAAAATGCAGCTGTACAGCTTTCGAGCCCTGGTTTTGGCACGAGACTTTTGTTCCGGAGTTTGTTTGGGCACTTTCTGCTTTTTGTACGTCTTCAAGTCATTCCTGCGCTTGATTCGTTGAATCATTCCGATGCTGGTCCTGAACTTCTTGGCTAGATCGCGAGTAGAGGCAGATTTGTTCCGTTGAATATAATCCACAACTTTTGGTCCAAATCGGGGTTGCTGGAGCCGGGTTTCCGGCCACTTCTTGGTAAATCCTTGAGGGAGCACTCCTTACCAAACTTTTCGATGATGCGTTTTACACTTGCCGGGTGAACATTTACTCTTTTCGCAATCTGGTTGTAAGTAACACCCTTTTCGGTGCACCAAGTGTGCAGAATTTTTCTTTTTAGTCTCAAATTCAATTCGCGACATTTTGAATACAACTTTATCAACGGAAATGAATGAACCGAATAATCATTTTTGATATGTAAACAAAGCAAATGGCGCTTACACGCTAAAAATATATGCAGTAGTTTATGCGTAATAACGTATCGAATGTTTATAACTACTTTTCGATACACTCCTTACAAGGCAAAAAATGTAGTGTTGGGATACCTCCAGAAGCATGGATTGGATTACCAAGGATTGGATTGCTCCTGTTTCAAAACTCAAAACGAACTGTGTTGGCGGTCGGCGTTCAGAAAGGATACTGCTTCCACTAAATGAATGTAACATCAGCCGTCGTGCCTGGTGAGTTACGCGAGTCAATTTTCATGGTGATTCTAGTCGGAGTTAAAGCAAAGCATGGTTATGCAGAGATGGCATTTCGCACTAATGTTACGCCGGCGCGTGAGATGTGCACATGTACAGAGGATACAACCATAATTCACCGCAGATAAAGAAAAGTGCCCCTTTATCCGAAAAATTAGCAGTCAATTTATTAGACACTGAAGAAGTCTGAAAATGTAGACGAAATACGCGTATCTGTAAGCGAAGGTAGTTGGAATTAAGTGGAAAACACTAATTTTTCTTCTCATTTCAATTTACAGGTGTTCCACTAAACAGTTCAAACTCTCTAGAGTTCATTTTTTTGGGTTTACCGCAGTTTTTGATAGTATTCCAGAAACTTTAGTATAAAATCTGTCAAATTTATGCATTTTTATCGCATCCGGACGGTGTAACTAGTATTTAAACCAGTAATGAGCAACGTATTCCTGAACAATAAACTTGAACGATTGTTTTTAATTTTAGGGGCAGCTCAAATCAAAACTAGAATAAGGTTGCTGTGCATAAGATTAAATAGGAGAGAGGGAGATGGAGGTCTGGAGGTCCCCTCCCCTCCTAGTTAAGATCTGCCCCCTCCCCCACTCCTCACACACACATTTTTTTAAATATGTTGTATAAGAGTATTCTTTTATCAATCAGGGTTTTTGGTGAAGAATTCTCGAGTACTTTTTCAAACAGACGTATCTGATTTTGTAAACAAAGAGGGGAAGTAAGATTCAAACGTAAATTTCTCAAAACTCTTAGCACCCCCATGGAATGTAGCATCATTATCATGTTTGGGATATGTCATTCCTCGTGTTGGTGGCCCTAGTTTGCATAAAAGTGCTAAGGGGTTCAAGGATTTAACGTTTGAATTTTACTTCCCCTCTTTGTTTACAAAATCAGATACGTCTGTTTGAAAAAGTACTCGAGAATTATTTGTTTACCAAACCTCCCCTCTCCCTCCACACAAACTTATCTGACATCCCCCCCCCCCCCCTCCTTTTCCTGGAAATATTTGTTCCGTACTAATAAATCATTCAAACTAGTCGAAAGGATTATTTTTTAATAGATTTCCATTATTTTTACTGGACACATATCAACATCTTTAACTAAGTTGATGCTTTGTCTCTATTTTTTATACTGCAGGGATGAATATACTACAAAATAAAACATAATTTTCATTCATAAATTGCCAAAATACAATTAATTTATTAACTTTCTCTTTAAACTAAATCAAATTCACTAGCAATTCTACTCATTTTCTACATTTTCATCAAGAGCAAAATCATCATACAGTTGTTCAACATGATCCATTAATTCGTCTAGTGCATTGCCTTCAGTGTTTAAACTTTCAGAGCTATCAAGACCTCCTTTGAAAAGGAAATAATTTCTCATCACCATGAGGTTCTAGGAGTAGACAGCACTTTTTTTCTAGAACAAAGTTGTGAAGAGAAAGTATTGATAGTTCCGTTAGCGCACGGCAGGCTGTGAAAACTGGATAGAAGTAGTTTTTGAAATTGCGCGGAGGGCATTATGAGCTAGTATTTCGAAACAAGCACACAATCTTTTGCCAAGCATCCCAATGTGGAGTAGGTCAAGGCAGGAAGATGGTGGAGATAGTAGTTTTTTTGGAAAATAAATATACCTGAGTATAGTTGGTAGAAATTGTAAAATGGCTCATGAACAGAGAATTTCCTATAGAATATATAAACAAGGCTATCGTGAAAACATTGAAAACTTTTCAGTCCAGTTGGGTAGGTACAGTTTCTATATGGAATGATAATTTTCGGTCTGTTTTTACCCATTTTTACCCAAAATAATAATTAAGTATGTAAAATTTTTAAAGACTAACTTTGACATTCAACAGTTCCACTTTTCAAGCAGTGTTTAATTTGAACGATTTCTTTGGTTTATGCTCGCATAATCGTTAATCGTGATTAACAAAAAAAATCAACTTTGTGCCAAAATGACGCTAATCCGCAGCTATCCGCGGCTGGATTCTCGATCCGCAGATAGGATAGACTCCAAACTAAACTGTTGTGGTGGTCTCTTAAGACTGCTCGGCCCTGCTCTTTAGATATAGTCCAACTTTGACAAAAAAAAACATTTTTTCAATAATTGCCCATTTTTTACTAATATTAATTATCCGTGTTACCTCAACAACATATTTATTTGAAGTTTAGACAATCACCTTTTCAACAGTGTATTGAATTCCAAAATCGGATTATTATAGGCTGAGAAAATTCCATTTGTTTGAAATGCATTTTTTCTACAATTGTCATAATTTTCCCAAGTCTGATATCTGTGGCGTAATGAGTTTTCTTCACAGAAGGCTGACATTTTGGGAATCTAGGTTTAAACTATCTAACTATCAAATGGTATACAAGACACGTCATTCAAAGCAAGTCAATTTTTCGATATTTGGCCACCACTTTCCCCATAGTGCAGTGAGCTCACTCGCGTCAGGGAATTTATCTGCGCTTCTGTGAATTTGAGTGAGCTCTAGAGCGATTGAGTGTTATGTGAATAAAAACCATTTTTTTTTCACTCACATGCGCTACCCCCATGCAAACACGGTGGTGAATTTAAACAAGAGAGAAGAGCTCTCCTTAAAGTCGGAAGAGTTTGTGGAAAAATTAAAATCTCTCTTTACCACACTGAGGATATGGATATGACTGTGATTAAGTGCGTCAACTACGGAAATCCGTTTACAGCCACCAGCAAAGGAATGAGAAATTCAATAACTTTATCTTGAGGTTCGGATTCAGACGGTCGTAATATGATTAATGCCTCTATGTTAGGATCGCCAAAGAAGACGGTGAATCCGTAATCTTCTGATAGTCTGAGCGAAAGTGAGTGAAATTCAAGCATTAAAGCTGCAGCTGTCCATGAGTTTAATATGACTGACTGTGGTGAAGTGAAACATTTTCTCGGAGTGAATATCCAACACGATTAGCAACGTGGTAGATTGCTATTATCGTAGAAGATGCTCAGGAGCTTCGGAACGGCTGAATGTAGTTCATCACGAAGCTCTATCGAAAGAGGTTTGAAACTGAAGAAACCCCCAGATGAAGCTATCCAGGAACCATATCTAAAGTTGGTAGGAAGTTTTACGTACTTTATGATGACAACGAGTCCGGAAATCTGTTTGTCTGGTGGGTAACTCTGTTCGGTAGATTTCAACAACAGCCTTGCCAACAGTACTGGGTGGCATTAAAACGAGTTGTTTTAATGAGTTTCAAAGGAACTCAACATACGAAAATTGAGTTCAAACGTAAGGATCACGTGATAACTAGAACTGAATTTGCAGACTGGGCTGGAGATCAAAAAATCGCAACTCGGTTAGCGGTTTTGTTTTTCAAGTGTACGAAAATACTCTACCCAGGTCCAGTAATAAGGAAACGAGGCATATTGATATTCGATGTTATTTCGTGCGGGATCATGTTTCTGAAAGTGAACTGAGTGAACAACCGATTGGAACAAAGAATCAGTAACTTGACAAATGTACGCAGGCACTGGATGGTAATCTATATACAGCTCTCCAGAAGGGTTGTAACCTATGAACAGCGATCGTTAGCAACCTGTTGTTTTTCTATAAAAACCCAGCAAGGAGTGCAGTCAAAATTGTTCCATTGCTCGCAATAAACGTTATTTGTTCGTGTTCGTTAGTACTGCTTTTCTTTTCGTGAGTTACGGTTTCCACTGAATTTTTTTGTTATTTATTGATTTATTTATATTCATCAACAGGTTATGTATAAACCCCAATGATGTAACCTAAATCTCCACTAGAATAGTATATTAATGGTCATGACATAAAACAAAACAAAAACCAAATAAGCCACTTGGTTACACTATTGATGCAAATCAGGCAGGTCTTTAAAAAATGACTAAACATACGACGAAGCATCTGGTGAGTCACGTCAAAATCGAACTAGGCGGAAACTCTATTAGAGAGACTTATGTCGTTTTTGGTTTTAAACCTTGGTCAAGTCTGACTCTGACTCGCAATTACCGAACAAAAACGGATCCAGAGTCGGGACAGTATGATAGTATTAGCACAAAACATAAATATTTCATTTTGACAATTCATGTTTGTGTGTATTGGTGAGCCCAGGCTGGACCTCGAAAGAAGTTAAGAGCGAACCTCACCGATGTTGGATCGAATCCAGAGCGGATCCAGATCCGACCCGATTGAATAAAATAACGTTTTGATAGCTGTTAGGGCGGACCTAGGGCGAGCTCAGTTCCGCACTGGCAATAACCGAAAACGACATTAGTAAACCGCCAATTGCGACAAACATGCTGTAATTGGTTCGCTGTGGAGGTAATCGCAGCATCGTACTATTTCTCAGGGCTCAGTGTTGCACGTTGATGTTGATTCTGGAGCTTTTTCCGAGATTAGGACAGTCGATGCGGCCTTGCAAGATGTCTGCAATTAACAACGCCCTGGCTGTATCTTTGCGGACTAACAGGGACTACAGGTTAATCTGATGGCAACGGCTTTCGTAGCTTGGCAAACGATAGGGATCCGTCCACGGTAGTTTGCGCTACGTCTTAAAAAAAAATCTAAAAAACCTTCGTTGAACAGCCTCTACTCTAATGACACCGTTGTTGTAATGGGGAATCCACACAACCTAGCAATATAGAACGACACAAGGAGCAGTTTGAGGCAGTAGATGTCCGTGAAGTCTTTAGCAATCCGGAAGATGACTAGCAACCCAGAAGCATGAGGTTTTGCCGACAGCGTACGAGATATATTTAAAGGTGTTGAGAAGTATTCAAAATCCTATAAAACAAACAATCTAACGTAATTACCGTCAACAATGTGGCCATGGATATCGCTTAACGATTACCGTTAGTTCTTCATCTTTTGATGTAAACCCAAGAAAAACATATAAAAATGAGATGTAGGAAATGCACCCATTTTTTTTAAATTACTGTTCTGAAAGGTCTTCTTCTTTATGCCTTCTTTCTGCCTTAGGGCTGGTTCACAAACAGCGAAAGGAACCTCCACCCTAAAATCGACGTGACCAGCGATTTTTTCGCCACAGAAAAATCTCACCGACCTAGGCTGGAACTTAGACTAACTAGGATACCAAGTAGCAGTCAAGTTTACCACTATACCAATGGCGCCGGTCTAAGCTGAAACTACATGTGTTCACTATTAAAGTACTAACTTTTTTTTATCACAATAGAATCCATCCAGTCAAGAATTTCCAAACCCCTCAACTGCAAAGAATCGCAACGAAAAGTCGCACCGAAAATCTACATACAATCGTGACTCACCAATGCGGCCCGTTCCGATCAGTAGAGGCAAACCGAGAGCACGAAATTATGCAGTGCAGAAAGTGCACTCCACGCAATCGCCCGCTTTTCTCCGCAATCGTTAGTTACTAGTACCGTTTCCGTTGTGTCATGCATTGCTAAGATGACGGCCGCGTTTTGTTTAGCACCCGATTGAGATGTTCCGCAGTTGGTTGGTCGCCTCTGTCGCCATCACACATGCAAACCACCTAGTGCAGGTGGCAAATTTGCATCGTAATTGTCCGTTTGAATGGTGTTTTGTTTGCAGCGGCGGTGGTTGCCTTTCCCTGCGAAATGCAAATATTGATTTGTCTCGTTGTTTTGCTGCTCTTTGCTGCTGCAGGAAGATTTCCGGTTGTTGCGATTCGACACACCGTGAATCGACCGTAATTTTATTGCTCACATTCTGTTTTGTTTTTTTGCCTAGCGCCCATTGATCTGGAAACAGAATGGAGGCAAGATTTGGCCCACAAATAAACATAAATCTACGATCTAGAATCGACGTAAAGGCGTGATCGCTCGGGGCATGATTTGCCACGGCAACGCTATTCGCAGGCGACGGCTATATCCCGCGGTCATACCGAGCCACGTGACCAGCCGAAAACGGCTCTAGTGTCATGTTATCCGGTTTTAATCATAAAACAAACATCGCGCGCCCAGATGGACGGCCAGCGCTCACCAAACCCCACCCGACGACGTTTGGACAGTTATGGAAATTTTTTGCACCAAAGGAGTGGAAAGTACGATAATGATGATAGCGGGCGCATTCGTCTTTCGCAATCACGCCACTAGATGGCGCAGCGATAATGATAATAATCATTGCTTCTTTGGCGTCCCTCATTGTGGGTTTTCTTCATCGTTTCGGTGCGACCAAACCAACTATAACTAACCAGGCCAGCCAGGGAGGCAACCGATTGATGGATTAGCCCACTTTTTTGCGCTTTCATTCCGTTGTCCAACGGCAGCCTGCCTGGTCGCACAGCTTGAACCCACCAAGCCGTCGTAGGACAATAATCAATAGACGACGACGACGACGACGCGTCGTCATAGTCCGGGGGTGCATTCAGCCTTGCGACGGCCATCGTTCGTCAACAAAAAAATTTGGTGCGGGGCATGACGAACCTCTCGGCGGTGGTAGTCGTTGTACTCCGCCCTAACCCGAAATCTGGCTGCAATAGAAATAAATCTATCAATCAAGCCGGCACAGCGCAGAGCTCACGGTTTGTTTTTGAGACACTTTTTTCCCGCCTCATTCAGGAGGGCTTAATATGGTTGATTTTGAGCTGACCACGCCACAATGCCGGAGGAGAGAGAAATTCGGACCTCGCTCGGGCAGAGTGCGTTTGACTGGACTGTTTTAGGTGCCCAATCGGGGCAAGCCGTGACACTCCAATTATGCACGCGTGTGTCTTTGATTTGGCGTAGCATGCGTTGAAATGTGACTTTGGATTACAGCTTCGAGCTGATTAGTTGAGGTTCGGGGTTTTTTTTTTGTTGTCACTCGGAGTAGTTTTCCGAAGGCGTGGGTTGGAGGATTTTTGTTTTTGTGTCTAGCTAATGCGACCGAGTTGACTCAGATGATGAGTTTCACAATGCGTACGGTTTCGATAGCAAACTTCTTAAACCATTAACTTATTTACTTAAAACTCTCAAAAATACAACAAAACTCTCACGATCGGCTTTACGATCGCAAATCCATTCTCATTAGCATTCGTTTTCATTTTGGTTAATGTTTCACCCCCTTTCCCGTCTTTCTTCCAGATGTGCACCCCCTGAAGACCCCCATCAGCTACGGACGGAGGAAAATGCATCACAGCCATCAATTTCTGCCACTTCTGCCAGCCGCCGCCGCCGTCGTCATCATTTTCGCCAGCATCATCACCAAAGCAACCGCCAACCGCCGGCCAACTGCGACGACTCGGCAACGACGTCATTAATTTCGCTAAACAGCGAACCTTCGCGGCCTACTGCGCGGCCCCGAAACCCGACGCGTATCAATTTAAAAAACATTTAAATTTTCGTAATCTCAATCGGTCCTCGCTGCTTGGTTTTGTTATTTTTCGTTCGTGGCAAGTGGCAAGAACCGTTTAGTCGTTATCTGGTGCAGCGTTTCGCAACGCAAAGTGCAATCGGACATATTTATGTTGGAAATCATCACGAATGGCATAATGACTTCATCGGGCATGGACATAAGTGAATCGTTTCGGCCTGAAGATCTGGGAAAGACAGATTTTTTCGACTTTGTAGGCGGTGCAGCCGCCGCGGAAATGACCGTCAACGGAACGACCGTAGGAGGCGGCAGGGCGTCGACGGCGACGGCAACGACAACGACCGCAACGTTAACGGGCAGCACGGCGACAGGAGGACAGCCCAGTATCCCTTCGGCTGCCGATCGACCGCCTGGTGGCCCGGGAACAGGCGGAGGTGGTTCCAAAAACGGTGGTCCGGAAACCATTAATGGAAGTCAGTCGGCGGGCAGTCAGACGAGCTCCGGGAGTGGCTCCAACAACAACAACAACAATGGCCCCGGCAGTAATCAACCGTTGCAAGGATTCGATCAGGTGAGTGCTACCATCTTCTTTTTTTTTGTTTTCGGGAAGGCATTCATCATCCTCATCATCACACAAAAGTCGGCGATGGGAGAGTGCACTCAACTCGTGCTTTGAGTGGCTCTTTTTGAATTGGATGTCTACTTGGATATTTTTTTTTTTTTCGTTTTTTGTTCTTCAATTCACGCACTCACACTCACTTCAGCTCACCTTGATCAAAGCTCTTCGGCGTCGTTGTCGGTTATGTTGAATGCACTTCTCGTACCCCCTCCTGGCCAACCGGCGCGCGGCATAACGACCGCAAGCGACGAAAAGTGGCCGGTAATTGTAAAATTGCTGTTTCAATCGGTATTAATTGGGTCAATAATACTTCAAATTATTAGTTTTTTTTTATATTTTGTATGCTTCGTCGATGTGGAGCACGAGCTCAGGGTGTTTGACATTGAACTAGAAGACGGGCGTGGTTCGGATTGTGATTGCTAATTGAAACGATTAGATGGGCTCGTGTCTACCGAATTCAAGGCAAGTTTACATGCGGCATACGAGGGGGGTGGGAAATTTTGTGACTGCTGGAGCAAACATCTGTTATTGAGTTAAATTCTATTTGGAATACTTAAAAAATGCTATGAAATTTACAATGTTAGTTCTTTAGATTGAGAAAGAAAAAACACAGCCTTAAATTTTTCAAAGTCTCTAATAAATTCAGAAACATTTTTTCCAATCAGATCATAGCAATCTGAGAAAAGTGTTATTCAGTTGGTAATTTTAAAAATTGATGCGTTGGCATCAACCTACGCTTTAATTTAATGTTCTAAACATACTACCAGGTTCATTTTTAAAAGCCGTTACGAGAAAGTAACAAATAATGAAATGATTTGTTTACATTTCTACTGTAGAACCAGTGTTGAACAAAGTTTCAAACAAGATGCATTGGACGAAAATGTAATCCAGCAATTTACTTAATTGAAATATAGTGGAGAAATTCAACGAACAAACTAGTTCACAGATAATTTTAAACGTCCAGTGGATCGAAGCTCAAATGAGGCAGGAAGAAATAAAGCAAGGACCCAGATACGCCTGGCAAATAGTATCTAATGTTATGGTTAGCTAGGCAGACCAGGCTGAAACCCGAACCAGATAAAGGGCCTGTCAACCCGCATCTTGAGCTATACGACCACCCAAGCTGATGGAAACACAGTGTAACATGTTGATAAAAACGCCTACCAAATCACGTCCATTGTCATTTCCACCAGGCAGCCGAGCTGCAGAGGGAATCCAAAACGGCGGTGGCCGAAAACAAGTGAAAATAGGAACTTCTAACGCCACTGGCTTCCGTCAATCCAAAATACCTCTGCTTAGATAAAAATTCTAACTAATCGATTAAAAATTGTTTAATGATCGGAAAACACTCACACGCTGTCCATGATGTGCCATTTTAGCTTATTTTCAATAGAGAATATCAATGTAAGAATTATTCTTCGAGCTGCCACTAAATTTAAATTCAAGGAATCAGGATTCCTTGAAAAAAATGATTCCCCATGATTTTTCTTCAAACGGAATGTAAAGTTCGCATCTCACCATATTTGCTATAAAAATACCAATATTCCCGTAGAAAAAAAGACAGTGATTGTCAAAATTTTGAAAACAAAAATTCAATTTTGTTCCTTATCGAACTACTTTAGGCCCGTACTTTTTATTTATTTCATTAATAGGGCTAGTGTCAGGTTACTCCGGAAAATTCGAATACAAAATTGCAATGAAGTAATATATTCTCTTGCTCCTCACTGCACCTCAATGCACCTTTTTTGTATAAGTCAAACAAAGGCTCTTATATTATTGATTTGAGAAAATGAGTTTCTCACGAATGATAAACGAACATTTTCGTTTAACCTGCCTAACTAAGAAAAACACAATGCATTCAGGGTAAAAATTGACACGCTTTTAACACGCTTTTGACACGCTCCCCAAACTTTATTTTTATCCGATTTTAGATTACTTGATCTCAAATAAAAGGTATGGATTCTTAAAATCCGGATACTTCCGGCCCAAAGAGGACACCCAAGAAGCACACTACGGTCATAATTAGTTGCAGTAACTTGATTTTGACTTAGCAAGTCATATGTATGTTAACTCAACCAAATGGCAACAAGTGTGCTACTAGGGCCATTTTTTAATCCCAAGTATTTGTACCGTTCACCGGCTCAAAATTCATGGTCTTGAATACTGATATCCAAAAACATCTTGCCATAAACTGACCACTGAATTTGGCCATATCCGGAACCGATTCCGGTAGGGTTCAAAGATTCATCATCAGAATCCGAAGAATTTTCGATTGCATTATCTGACTCAACTACTTCGTCATCGGAAGATCCAAAATCAAAATTATCATTCGATGAAATTCAACTAACAGAAGATAAAAAAAAACCTGTCCATTTTATAATTAAAGTGATATGTTCTTTATAAAGTTTTTTTTTACAAAGTAACCTCTAATTTTTGCAATATTTAGTTTAACAACCACATAAAAAAGTAGAAATGTTCGAGTTTCATGGTTTACAAACTTGAACCTAAAATGTTTCATTTTTGAAAACCCGATCACGACTTGAATTCGACTTATTAATTCCAGAAACCAACCCTGAGCCGGTTTTGTACAATGAGAATCGTTCATTTTTTTTTTGGAAAATGTCCTTGTGTGTGTGTGTGTGTGTGTGTGTGTGTGTGTGTGTGTGTGTGTGTGTGTGTGTGTGTGTGTGTGTGTGTGTGTGTGTGTGTGTGTGTGTGTGTGTGTGTGTGTGCAATCTAACACTCATTGGCCGGCAATGGTATTATGGAAGAAATCTGTTTACAACAATCCCTCAAGTGACAATTGGAAGCAGCTTAAAGTTAGAAAATTGATAGCTCTACTGCAAATCCAGCAACCCCTTTCAGAATGTCACGCCCCTACCGAGGTTACTTTCACATACAATAAGCCCCGCATGTAAACATTACCGATATCATTTGGATAAGGACACTGCAACACACTTCAAGATTTAAAAATATTAAATATAATCAGATAGATCTCACCCATGGCCGCCTTCTTATTGACACTTATGCATCCGCAAAAACAAAACAAAATCGACGTTGATAAGTATTTAATTTCATGCATTCGCGACACAATAAGTGCAAAAATTAACGTTGCTAAATCACCCTGTAGATTTGTAACCTGCATAACAAAACTCTGTACACCACGTAGTGAATGCATCTGAAATTATATGTCAGCCTTTCATGCGCGCATGCGCGTTGTTTTCGTTTGTTGCTTTAATGCAGCAAATAGCAGTTCTCTACATTGCACTGGTTTTTTTTTCACTACACACTTTGCCAAAATCAAAATCCCCGCTATGCGGCAACTCAGAACTACTCAGAACTGTCGCTGTCAGAATAAGAAGTAACAATAGAAACGAAGTTGTGTTCGTGCTTCCTCTGTTCGTGCCTGTTCAAAGCAGGTTCGAATCATTTCATGTGTTCGTGTGCAGCTCGGCCGTGTGGTTAGCGGCGGCAGTTTCCGCTTGAAACAGATTCATTTCTTGTAAATAGAAGATGCCTATTTGGTTTACTGGATGTTATGTGCTGGTTTTAACAATATATAAGTTCAAGATAAAAAAAAATGTAGTATTACCTTTGTGGTATTAGTGTAAACAGTAAATATAAAATCATGAACTTTGAGCTATCAAACGGTAAAAAACAATTGGATTAAAAATTCCAAAATTGTCTTCTCTGGACTCTGGGTCCTACCGGGATTGGGTCGAGAGAATTCGGATGTGGCCATATGTCCTTGTTGGATTATGGTATAATAGCTTTGGATATCAGTTTTCATTACCCATGAATTTTGAGCCGTCCAACGGTACAAATACATGGGGCTTGTACCCATGGAAGGCGACAAGCCGGAACCGGTTCCAGAGTATCCGAATTTGGACAAATCCTCTAGTTGGTCGATGGCGTATGGTTTTGAAGATCAGTATTTGAAATCGTGAATTTTGAGCCATCGAACTGTACTAATGCACAACAAAACCGCAACGAAACCAAAGTTGTAACGTTGTTATGAGCCCTATTGTTTTTCCTGTTTTGTTATTGATTTTCTTACTTCCACTAGTTTGCTCTTTTAGTGCAAGTAAAGCTACAGGAGTAAAGCTTGATTTCAATTACTTGAATGCTGTCAGTTATCCTGAATAATCACCTGTAGATATTCCCATCTAGATTTTGAAACAATCGTTAAAATTAATGACGCCAATATTAGTTTAAATTTTTCTTCACTGAACTGTACGATTGGAGTCAAGGAAAATTATCCAAATTAGATCCGACAGGACAACTGAAAATATTTACATATTTATGTTCACAAATGAGAACTTTTGTTCTTTCAGCCAAAGCCAAAGCCAGAAAGCCTTTGTATGGAGTGGAAAATTACGCAGTTGTTTAAGGCTCATACAAAGCTACATACGCGCCCTTTGAATCAATTTGAGTGGAGTGCTTTCCTGAATTTAGTTGTTAAATCATCATTAGTCATAGTGAAATAAAATTAAAACAGAAGAAGATATAGTTGTTGCTAATCTGAACTCGGGTGTCAGTTAGTTATACTAAGTTATTCTCTAAAAATTTATGTGATTACTTTAGAATTTGGATTTAGCGAGTGCAAGATCATTTTATCCAATTAATAACTTATTGTAAATTTTATGAACTATAATTCAGGAAAGGATAGTTAGTAAACGTAAGAGCAATTCAAGTAAGATTTCCACGTTAATAAGCTTTCTGACCCAGCCAACGCGGACGGCTTGTACCGGATAGTACCAACTATTAACGGCTAGTTATCCCCAGTAACAATTCAAATGCAAATTAGTTTTATTCATGTTTTATGGTAGTATTATCTAAGCATTATGTAGATCATCTGGTTTTACCTTCTCTAATTTAAGGTGGCTTTAATTGAGTATCAGTTCTTAAGAGTGAATAAAGCACACTTTAAGAAACCTCCATAGAACTACACCATTTATAAGTGTAATTCACCTTATAGGTAATTTTATAAGATACTTGATCCACTTCTCAAGACATCGTTTCACAACTTTCATAAAACCTGATAAAAGTTTTATGGAAAAGTTTTATAACATTCTTTTTTAGGATGACAAACTGTCACAATGGACGCCTATAGGTGGAAGAAATTAAAAACTAGTGGATCATTCGGAAAAACAATAAAAACCTATCCAATACATTGAATACTCCTTCATCTTAACTACCAACGACAAATGTTTTTTTGGCCATCGCACCATTCCATTGGATTCCCAGTAACTGGGTACAACACTGAGGCAGATTTCTCCGGTTTCGATAGTCTGCACTATTTTGACAGGCATGTTACTCATATTTTTCAAGAACAGAACAAATAATGATGAACTTATCGCGCCCTTCAAATAGTTTGTTGGTCTTGTTCAAGAAATATTAGTTTTATTTGCGCTTTATGGTAGTTTCAGATAAAGCCATTGATAAAATGGCGAGCGTGACTATTCTGGATTCCCTCGAAATGGTATCCATTTAAATATCTATGCAACCAAAATCTCGTTTTGGCAATCCTACGAACAATTTCTGCTTTTCTAAATACATTATGGTCAATTTTACAATTAACTTCACATGTATATCGGTATTTTTTTTTTCTTAAATAGCCGCCACTTAACTATAAACAAAAAAAAAGTCCCCATCCAGCAGAACGAATCCAAAAATGGAATCTTCAAAACATACTTGTGATAGACTGGGAGTGTTGTTAAAGACGACAATCATAGAACTATCAAAACTTGTGGTAGTTTAATCATAGTTTTAAGCATGCCTTGAGTGTAAGTACAAGAATGTAAATACATACATATATGTACCCATAAAACTATCAAGTCCTAAGCAAACCTTGGAAAATAGTCTTGAGAACCTCCAGTAGTATGGGCCTTTTTGAATTTATGAGGGTTTTATGGCTGTTTTATCGATGTTATGTAGAATATCTAGTTTTATGCGTGGTTTTATCAAATGAGTCTTGAAAACTTCTTCAAGTGTACCTTAAAATTGAATTTGTTACTTGGGACGGCTAGAATCGTCAAGTATCGGCGATTCTGGACGGACCGTTGATAAGGACAAACTCCATCTATCGCTGGCGGTTGGTGATACAGCTTTTAGACCATTAGGTCTGATTTCGGTCACGGCACCTTGGTTGCGCAATATCAACTATTGTGCAGGATGGCTTTCTTGATCAACTTTGCGGTATGAGCACCGTGAGCACCGTGAGAATAATCAACTCAACACTCTACTACTTCTGGGGATGCCTTTACCCCAAATTTGCCAACCAAATTCGTGCTAAGGCTGGCGAATGCAAAAAACATCCAACGAGGGAGCGAATACACCGAAAAAAAATACAATAAGGTCAGATCTGTCTGAAAATTTGCATTATTCTACATTATTCTACAATTTGGATTTTTTTTTTTGCACGTGTGGGTCCTGAAGTGTTATTTTTGAAAACTTTTGAGCAACCTATCCTAAGAGGATTGTTTCATACCGGGTAAATTAAGACAGAGTTAACGGTCCTTTTTATTTAAGAATGTGCCGCTTAAGTCGTTAGCTGAGCGTAACAAAGAGAACGTTATAAAGTTCAATGTTAGGATCACTTTTAAAAAATCGGATAAATATTTACCTAACAAACGAAGAGGTATAAACTCAATGTCATTAGATAGTTTCCCTTAATCTTATGATAGAACTTTTTAATAGTACGGCTCTCAGAAATAAGTAGACAAATTGTCATGAAGCTTTGCAAAGAACTTGTCCAAAATTTATAGATGAACATTCCCTAAATTTATAAAAAAACTTAATTGAAAAAAATCTGTACGAAGTTAACAGTATTTCAACAAACTACTCAAACACCTTTAAAAGACTTTTCATTTCATCACGAAAAGTTCAAATTCACGTAACAGCTTTCTTATAGTTCATAAAAGAACCTCAGAACATTGTGAAGGTCCTTTTACAATACCATTTGTTCATTAATTTTTGTCACTGCGTGTCTGCGAGCTCTCCCAAACTGCTCAAAATTGCTACGTTTACGTAGAAAAATTACCAAAAAATTTTAGCAGATCGTCTCTGAAGTTGATCGTAGGCTAGATCTCAATCCAAATAAAGCACCTACCAAACCGCATCTGATTGAAACTCAAATGCAACTCGATAAGAACGCCCACCAAATCACGTCCATTGTCAATTCAATTTAATCAATAGAATCACCATTTTTTTACTGCTTATTTTTTAGCAATGAGGTTAAATAAAAACTTTTCAATTCTTGATAAAACACATCTGAAATGACATAAAGCATTGTTTGTATGAAAAATATTGAACAAGTTTTTTTCACTTTTCTAGGGTAACAAAAACAAAGTTCACTGTTGGATAAACTTTTCAATAAGCGGACAAATCTTTCCCCAACAATCGAAAAAGCATAAACTTAATATCATAAAACAAGGTCAACTTCAAGAAGCTGGAAGGGAGGGTTAAGGTGAAATGAGAGGGAATCCTTTCTCGATATGAACTAAAGGTTAGGATAATTATCACTTTTTTGAGACTAAAAATAAAACAAACAACGCTTAAATTGGTAATCAAGTCAAACAAACAATTCTTGAAAGTTTCACGCCTGAAGACCTGATAGTAACTTCGAAGTGATAGGGACTTAATCCCATATCACGTCGGAAGAGGTCATCGTATTACAATAACAGTTTCATGTTTCATAAGTTAAACAATATTTAGGGTGTGCGTAGAGAACAAAAAAAGTGAAATATGCTATAAATCAAAGTTTGAGATTTCATCATCCCACGAATCCAAACAAGGAACGAATCACCGCAGCCACCGTGCATCCCGTTCGTAATCACCACCTGCAGCAATTAATGTTCAACTGAATGGACCCGCGCCGCCCGCGAGTAATCCACTTACAATATTTACAAATTTGTTTATCGCAAACAAATTCCAATCATTTCATTACACCTCTGCGGGGTTTTAATCTGTTGACATAAACGACGACACTAATAACCGTCAACGGACGTCTGGGCACAAGGCAGCAGGCGAACCACCATCCAGTAGGCCCAGCGTAATGCTCGAATAATTATGATACCATGACTACCCAGCAACACGGGCTGATCCTACCTGTCCAGTTGGTAGATGCAAAAGTACTGGAACGATTACTTCATTGCGCTCCATCGATTATGATGATGACGACGATGTCGATGAACATGCCGAGCTGATAATGGTGATTAGCGGGTATAAAATCAAGCAAAGTAGCCTAGATTCCATTTAACTCGATTAGCACCCGATTGCATCCAGTGCGTGCGCGGCCATCGTGTTTAACGAATGGGTCATTTCAACGAATCCTAACATTCTTCCCACCCTCCGGCGCAGAATCGTGATTTTAACATATTTCAAGCACGCCTGAAGGAAACGATTCGTATCGAAGGGCCACTCAATTCAAACAATCGTCCGTCGGCAGTAATGATAGAAACTCGCCTAATTAATTGCCATACTGCACGCAACCTCCACCGTACGACTTGTAATCGCATTTTAATCGGGGATCCCTTCAAGCACCATCCAATTAGACGGCACAGGAACATTATTCCCTGGCCCAAGTCAATTAATTAGGTCGTCGAAAGTTTGACAGCCGGTGGCGAAGCGATCGCAGTAGGTTCCGAGACTTGAGGATAAAAATTGAGCAATAAGAGCCTGCCTGCTACTTTGAAATGGTTGCTTTCGCTTTTGTGAGGCGCGTTAATTGATGGAGGAAGAGAACGAATGGATGGATGGATGGAACTGGTTTGTGTCATCCCGCACGCTGTGAATGGTGGGTTGTTTGATTTACGCGGAAGATGCCACAGTTGTAAATCATCGTCATTCATGCGGGTCCGCAGGCTGCCAGGACGTGGACGGTTCAGTGAGATAATAAACTTTCATTAGATGCTTCGACGAGGCAGAAGCGCCTGCCTGGCTCCTGCTTCGCATTGCAGCATCAGCCGCTCCGAGCACGTAGCATTAAATATAATCTTCATTTATAATCTATAATCGTATCCAACGAGCCTCGGCAGAGGCCGATCTCAAAGTTCCAGTTACCATTTCATCTTCGCTAACGACACTTGTAGGACATACGTACGTGCTCCATCGCATACGCAGTTATTAGCAAACATAGAGCCGCCATTTCCAACCTCTTCTGAGACAGCCGAGCAGCACAGTTTTATTTCTCTTTCATTAGGAAAATATATTGCCCCCATCGCAGTTGGTTAGTCGGTCGGTTGTCCGAGCAGTCGTTGCTGGAAGCACTTTTGCTCCCTACTATACCAGACCAGGACCAGTTCAGGCTCTATATCTTCTTATCGACAGCACCCAAGCGCATTTGCTGCTGCCATCAGCAGCAGCATCCTCATCATCATCATCCTCATCTTCCTTGGCGAGATGTGTTTGAGGTCGATTCGGTCGCTGAAGTTAAAATTTATTACCCACAACGCAGACGACGACGACGACGGTCCTACGCTTTTTTTTCTAATCATAACTATCATAACATACATATTTATTCATCTGCTTAGTCCGCAGTGGCAGCGAGCAACACTGGAAGCTCCGGAGCGAATTGCCGGTTTGTGTTTATCGAAACTGGCGCGAAAAACGATCAGTACTTACAGATAAGGTTGAGTCTTTCGGCGGTCGGGTTTCGATCCGAAAGGCTCAGATTTCGTCATCGAAGTAGGCTTTACTTCGAAGTTTTGGTTAATCATCGAATTAAGATGGCAGATGGCCCTAGAACTAGACGGTGCTATGGCTCGCATTGAATCCCTTGGCGATATCATGATCCGACAGCCCTGGGTTTGCCCTAGTCGTTTTAAAAATGAAATTGGAAGGAGGAATGAGTCCTTTTTACATAGGTTCATAGGTTATCAATTCACGATTTTTGAGACCAAAATCACAAACAAACAAAGCTCATATTGTTAACAAACGTATGCTCCAGTGGAGGAAATGGTTCTTGAAAATTGCTCGCCCGAAGTCCTTGTAGTATTTAAGGTTTGTGCTCAGAAAACTTCGAATGATAGGCATCCCTAGTAGCACATTTGTTGCCATTCAGTTGAGATAACATAAATATGACTTGCTAAGTCATAATCAAGTTACTACAACTAACTATGATCGTATTGTGCTACTTGGGATTTGATCCCGTAAATCCTTTACAACTTCAAATGCAACGTTTGATCCTTAGTACCACAACGACACTTGCTATCATCCTGCCGATCCATATGTCACAGACAAAAATGTTTGAGAACGCTGTACAGGGTCAAAATTTTATTTTCGGTTCGCGGCTATCGTCATGTATAACTTCTTTGAAACAAAATTACCCATGAAGAACTGTTCATCACTGAATGAAAAAAAAACTTTCGAAGCCAACTGCTATTCCATGTTCGACTACTATTAGCGCTGTAGTCAAGTAACTAGTGCGTGCAGATATTAAATGACTCAAGCCTTTTAAAAACCTATTCCAGTAAGATAAGTTGTAAAGCTGTTACAACAACCGATCTGAGCCACAGTTTCGAATCAGTTTTCTGAAATATTATTCTTCTGGTCATTATGACAACCTAAACAAAAAGAACATTCTAATACATGGAATTGATGTATTGGCAATACGCTCTACTACTGAGTAACACAAAACAGTCATAATTGGTTGCAGTAACTTGGTTGTGACTTAATTGTGTCACATTAAAGTTGTTTTAACAGAATTGCAACAAGTGTGCTACTACGGCAATTGAATTTCAGCACTTTGAGACCGTGAGCGAAATTTAGAGCATATGAATGAGCCGAAATGCTTTTTTCAACTGACCATAAAAGATAATTTGAATGAGTCCTGAAACGGCATTTCAAAACATCATTTTACGAGTTCATAAAATCAAAGTAAAACCTTCGATTGGAGTAAAAGGAACTTTAGAAGACAAGGTTTTAAGATCGTTGTAAGAAAGCTGTGCAGGTTCTCATAAACCTGACTAAAATTTGAAACCTATTAATACCTCTTACTGTCATAATAAAACCAGATTGATTTCTAGTGGCTTTCATAAAACTTTAACAAAACTTAATAAAGCTTGATGGTTTTGGCAATATTACTCGGGATGGGGTCCTTCCTTTGCTCAGTCGGTAAAGGCGCGGCTACAAAGCAATATCATGCTGGAGGTGACTGCGTTAGATTCCCGGTCTGGTCTAGGAATTTTTCGTTAAGGAAAATTTCTCGATTCCCTGGGCATAGGTTATGTCTGTACTTGCCACACAACCATACTAATGCAAAAATGGTACCTGGCATCGAAAACTCTCAATTAATAATTGTGGAAGTGCATTTAGAACACTAAGTTGAGAGCAAGCAATAAGCGAATTGCGAAAGCAATAAGCTCGAAATGCAAGAAGAAGAAGGAGACGAAGAAGAAAAAGAAGTGGTTAAATGTTAGTTTTACATGAAATCTTCGTTTACGGCCCTCAGAGATGAATTACGACTCGTCTGAAAATAACAAAATTCTAAGCATGTGACTCAAGTAGTCCAGCAGTAAGTCATCAGCGATGGCAGATATTTATCCGGTTCGTCTGGTTTAGTTTTTTTACGGGGTTTTCGGCCGAACTCTGGTTCATAACACCAGGAATACGACCGGGACCCTGCATATCGAACCTATCAACACGTGGACCGGGACCAGCGGCCTTACTTCCTTTCTTAAGGAAGAAGTGATCAGAAATTTTTTGGCTCAGAAAATCGCTACGGCGTCGACTGGAATTGATACCAGACCCATACCCAAGTAGTACATTTGTTGCAAATCGGTAGAAACAACTTCATTATGACTCAATTAGGTCACAATCAAGTAGCTGCAACTAGTTTTGACAGTTAGGTGTTGCTTGGGTATTTTTCTTATGTAGTTTTCGATTTTAAACCTGGGTCAGATCTGACTCTGACTCGCAATTACCGAACGAAAGTGGATCCAGAGTCGAGTTAGTATGATATTATTAGTGCAAAACGTTGACATAAACAAACATAAACATTTCATTTTCACAGTTCATGTTTCTGTGTATTGGTGAATCCAGGTTGCACCTCGGAAAAAGTTAAGAGCGAACCTCATTGATGTCGGGTCGGATCCAAAGCGGATCCAGATCCGACCCGATTGAATAAAAAAACGTTTTGAAAACTGTTAGGGCGGACCTAGGGCGAACTCAGTTCCTCACAGGCAATAACCCAAAACGACATTAGTAATCGTTATATGGGTCGGCAGGAGGCAGAAAATGCTGCCATGAGCCACAACTACAGGATAGAGAACAACGTTGACATATTTCTACAACTTTTGAAACTGTTCTGGATAGTTTTCAGAACATCCAAAGGGAATTCATAGAACATCTCCACGAAACTCCGCAAAGGTCCGCAAAGTTTCAGTTATTTCTTCCAGAAGCTTATCAAACGTTTGCATAGAATTCTGTGTACTAAGTTTCGGAGTTTTTCTGTTAGTTTTCTAAATATCTTGAGGAAGTTCCTTTGCGAGAAATTTTAAAGAATGGTTTTGGAATTAATCAAGCAAAACAAAACATATTCAGAAAACTTTTGAAACTATCCATAAAACTGTCGGACTTCCTCCGGAAGACTTTTAACTTTATCCGAGAACTTCCCCAAAAAGATATGTCCAAAAATATCTGTCCACTTCTCCGAGATGTTCTCGGAACTCCTTCTTGAAACTCACAGAGCTTATCAAGAAAGTTCTTTGAATTGTAAGATGCACAGGAAGGAAACGAAACTGCCATGGAATTCACGAAATTTCTCTAGATATATCCCGAGCAAATATTTACACCAAATTTATAACAAGTTCTAATATCAGCTTATCAGTGTTTGATCACTAAATTTGTTATCATTTAGGCTGACTAAACAACCAAAACAACAAAACAGATAACAAATTATTGTTCATTGGATATCCCAGTATTAACTAGTTTTATTATCATCGAGTTCATTTTGATAACAAATTTTGTGATATGAAAAAGTTTCTTAAGATAATTTCAAATTATGTTATCAACATGATATCAAACTCATACACTTATAGCTGAAGTAAAGCTCCTGGTGAAATGCTCAATTGTATATCCATCACATGCTGGTAATATTCAGCATTCGTCAGCATGCTGTTAGAATTCAGTAACGTTCATCCAAAATCGTATTTAAAAATTGAAAACAAATGATAACAAAATTTGTCAATATTGATAACTAAATTTGTTATACGATAACAGGTGAGTTCAAAATGATATCTGAGATGACAAAACTTGTTACTTATTTGATATCAGTTCGTTATTTTACTTTGCTAGGGTAATTGCCCATGAGGTCGTAGAACTATTCCTGGAAGAATAGAGTACTTCTCCAGAAAATTTATGTCCTCTGGAACTCAGAGCCAGTATTCAAGTGAGGTATTCTTCGGTATCACAATAGCTCAAATCTAGTTTCAGTGTTCAATGTCCCCAACACGAAAATAAACGGCATGCATCTCAAGGCGATTCTCGGAGGTTTTCGAGAGGGATTGATGAATTTCTAGAAACTTCTAGAAAAATATCTATTCTAAATAGTCAGAACAGCTCCAAAAATTTGCAAGGAATTTCTCCGAATGTTCTAAAAACTTATCCAGGAAGATCCAGTACTCATTAAATTTTAGGATCTTCAGAATGTTTTAAAAACTTCTCCATGAACTTTCGGACATTAGGGCTGTTCATAAACCACGTAGACTATTCTAGGGTACCCTAGTAGCACACTTGTGGCCATTCTGTTGAGATAACATAAATATGACTTGCTAAGTCATAATCAAGTTACTACAACTAATTATGACCGTAGTAAGCTACTTGGGTAGGGGGGGGGTTGACTAAAGTCTACGCTCTCTACAAAAATTTAAAAGTGGTATGGAGAACAGTCTACAAGGGCGGAAAAGGGGTCTAAGATTTTCAAAACTGAGTCTACGTGGTTTATGAACAGCCCTATTTGTCAAAAACTTTTGACATATTTCCGAAAAGCTTTTGAAACTTCTCGAAGAAGATTTCCTCCGAAATGTCTAGACCCTTCTCTGAACTACTTTTTGGAACTCATGGAACCTTTCAAGGAAGTTCTTTGAATTATAGAAGACGCAGGAAGAATTAGAAACTTCTCCATGAATTTTAATGGATAATTTCAAAGAAGTGCATAGATGTATTCCTGGAGGGTTTAAGTATTTCTTCAAGGAAATTTTCGGGGCATCTCTGCAATTTCTTAGAATTAGTATTTGGGGTACGGTGTTCTTCGGTACCAGAATAGATCAAATCTTGTCAAACATTGAATGTCCCCAACTCGGAAAAAGAGTTATCTTCTCTAGAAGCATCCCTTGGGTTTTCAAGAGGGCTTGATGAGCTTCTAGGAACTATTCCAGAAAATATCTTTCGGAAATGTTCCATGTAATTGTTGGACTTTTTCATGATGTTCTCGAAGCATCTCCCGAGATGCTCCTGCACCTCTACTAAAAAGTACTTTAAACTTTAGGAGCTTCAGAAAATTTTCGAAAATTTCTCCATTAAACTTTCGGAGTTTCTTCGAAAGCTGGAAAGCTCTGGGAAGCTGTTGGAATTGTTGAACTCTCTCAGGATGTTTTCAAAGCATCCTAATCTCATGTAGAACATTTTTGGCAGGTTTGGAATCTTCTCCATTACATCCACGAATTTTTTCAAGAATCTCATAGAACTATACCTGGAAGGATTTCGAACGTGTTTAGGAAATTTTCGGAGCCTCTCTAGGAACTTCTTAGTATTTATACAGTGCGGTATTCGAGGACGCTTTTTTGAAATTATCAAGGGGGCTTGTTGAGTTCGTCTTGCAAGCTCTTAAAACTTCTCGGAAAATTTATAGATTTTTTTCCTGGAAGAATTTTTCGGTATTTTTCGGAACTTTTCTAGGAAATTATTATAGCTACCGGAGTTTCACCGGTTGCTCTCAAAACTTCTGTGGGAAACTATTTCACCTTAACTAGGAAGTCCTTTAAACGGTAGGAGCTCTAAATATGTTTTCAATCTTCTCCATAAAACTCTCGGGCGATCTTCAAAGGTTCCTAACCTTTATACTGAAATCTCTTGGAACTACCAAAATAATGGTTTCTCTGAAAACTTTTAGGCACTTCTCGGAACTCATTCCCGAAACACATAGAACTTTTCAAGGAAGTTCTTTGAATTACAGGATATGAAACTTCACCGAATTTCTCAGGATGATTCCGATAACCATCATGCAACAATTCCTGGAGGATTTGAGTAAATGCAGTAAATGTTCAGAGCTTTTCTATGAAGTTCTAAGAAGAACTCCATGAAGTTCGATATTGTTTTCTTAGATGTTCTTGTTGCTTTTATGGTGTTCTGTTGAATTCATCTTGGAAACTTGTCCACAAAGTTCTAGGAACTTTTCTCGAAAATATTTGAAGATTTTCTATGGAATTGCCAGACTTTTTCCGGGAAATAGTTTTCCACGAAACTGCCAGACTTTCTCCCGATGTTTATGACTGTTTTCCGGAAAAGCTCTCACTAAGAAGTTTTTTCGGCCAAAAAGGGCATCAGAAAGGTTTCCAAACTTCTCCAGAGAGATTTTTTTTTGGGCTACCAGAGAGTTTTCAAAACTACTGAATTAGAACATCTCCAGAAAATTTCAAGAAGTGCCTAGAGCGTTTCCTAAAATTTGCGTAGCTTAAAAAAATCGAAGCTTTTCTTGGAACTTCTTCGAAGAACTCCATAGAGTACGATATTAATTTCTAGGAATGTTTTAGTATTCAGTTCATCTTTAAAACTTCTTCGCGATGTTCTAAGAACATTTTCAGGATGTATTTCTCAGAAGTTCTCAAACACGTTTCAATAAATTGTTAGCTTTTTTTGCTCTATGAAGCTCTTGCACTTGTTTGAAGAAGTTTTTATTTGAACGGAAGGAGTAACAGAAGGGGCTTCCAAGTTTCTCAAGGAAGTTCTTCGGGCTTTGCGAGAATCATAACTACAGAGTTTGAACTTTTCCAGAAAACTCTGAAATATGCAAAGAACTACTTCAACATTATGTTCTAGAAAGTTCTTTGGTGTTTTCATGGGAGTTTGTTGAGATCATTTTGAAACCTTCTTCATGAAATTCAAGGAATTTTTCTCGTAAAAATATTTGGAAAAAGCCAGTGAATTGTCAGACTTACTCCCGGAATAGGTTTTCTATTAAACTGTCAGTATTTCTTCCGGATGCTCATGATAATCCTTCGGGAAGCTTTTGTACCTTCACTAAGAGGTTTCGCGAACTGTAGGTGCATCAGAAAAGTTTCCAAACTTCGCCAGATATTTGTTTGGGGTCACTTGTAAGTTTTCAAAACTACTGAATTGGAACATCTCCAGGAAATTTCTAGAAGTGTCGTTCTTGAACGTTTCTTGAAATTTGCGTAGCTTCAAAACAAACTCGAAGCTTTCATAGGAACATCTTCTGAGTACTCCATGGAGTACAATGTTGTTTTCTAGGAATGTTCTAGCGTTCAGTTCAGGAAGTATTTCTCGGGAATATCCGATTTTTTTTAATCATTTCCTCCAAAAAGCTTTTGTACTTCTATGAAGAAGCTTTTGTTTAAACTTTAGGAGCATCAGAAGGGACTTCCAAATTTCTCAAAAAAGTGTTTTGGGCTTTGCCACAATTAGAGCTACATAGTTTGAACTTCTCCAGAAAACTCCGAGATGTTTAAAAAAATTCTACGATGTTATCTTCCATAAAGTTCTATGGTTTTTTTCATGGGAATTTGTTGAGCTCATTTCAGAAACTTCTCCCTGAAATTCAAGGAAAACTTCTTGACAAATAATATTAAGATAAATCGAGTAAATTGTCAGACTTTCTCCCGGAATGGGTTTTCTATTAAACTGTCAGACTTTCTCAGGATGTTAGTGATAGTCCTCCAGGAAGCTCCTGTATCTTTACTAAGAGGTTTATAGAACTGTAAAACTGAATTTGAAAGGTTTTCAATCGTCTCCAGAGAGTGTTTTTGAGATTTACGAGGAAATTTGTAAAAATACAGTATTTGAACTTTTTCAGAAAATTCCGAGATGTGCCTAATTCCCTGAGAGAGTTGTGCAAGAATAGCTCCCTGAAAGGTGTGAGCCCTTCTGTAAGAAATTTTTTGAAGCTTTCGTCGAAGAATATCTGAACAGTACTTCATGGAGTTCGATATTGTGTTTAACTCAAATTGTAATCTTCTCCACGATGTTTCATGAACTTTCCCAGGAAGTATTTCTCGGAAACATTAAAAAGAAATTCCATTGCATTGCTTAAATTTTTCCGGAAGTTCTTAAAACGTCTCCAAGAAGTTTTTGTACCTTTAGTCAAGTGTTTTTGAGCTGTAGGGGCATCAGAGAGGTTTCGAAATTTCTCCACAGAGTTTTCGGTCTTCTCAATGAAATTTGCAAAGTTTCTCCAGGAAATTCGTTATACTTCTCAAATTTTTCTTCTTGTTGGGAAACGTAGGTTCATATACTGATGCAAATTCGAAAAGTATCGCTCCATTATGCTTAAATGACTTTAAATGATTTTCTTATACGACTTTAAAATATGAACACCGTTGCTCAATACAAATTTTCGAAACATTAACGAACAAAAGCTATAAAACATTCAAACAACTAGTTTCTTAGAATGAAGCTCAATCAGCTGTTCTGCAAGAAACATGGAAGTTTCTTGCCAATGTAACACACGGTAAGAAAAATGTACCCACAATGAGGTTCATTTCACTCGTCTCGGCAGTTCAGTGCCGGTACTCAAAAGCTAATAAAACTGGTGGAACAGGTTTGCGTTTACCCGTGGATCTTTTCAAGGCAGTTCTTTGAGTTGTAGGGGACAAAACATGTATCCTAGAAAATCACAGAAAACCAGAACGTTTTCCGAAAAAATCAAGGAACTATTTCGGGAAGGGTTTAGTACTTGAAAATTTTGGAGATCCTCCAGGAATTTCTTGGAACTCTTCCAAGGAGTGTGGTATAGGAGCGTCATTGAGTTTAACAAGCAGAAAATTAACCCCCTTGAGCTCACATTGGAAGCTCTTAAAACTTCTCCAAGGAGTTCCAGGAACTTTTCCAGAAAGTATTTTGCGGAAGTTTTCGGAGCTGTTCCCTGAATATATCGGTTTTTTTTTTCGGATTCTCTCGAACTTCCCCGAAACGTTCATGTAACTCTATGAGGATTCTTCGAACGGTAGGAGCTTCAAAAAGGTTTTGAAAGTTTTACAGAGAATTTTCGGACTGTACTTTATATTACAAGTATGTTTGAGGAGATTCTCGGCCCGTTGTCCGGTTTTTTTTTTAAATTTCGTGAAATTTCTCCAGGATTTTATTTTTTATTTTTCCAGCTACTCTTTTCGCTTCCCAATGTGAGTGCAAAAAGCGTTTGAGTCTGTTATCAATTAAACAGAAAAGTGTTAAACTTTTCACACATTCTAAAATAAGGTGTTGTATTGTGGAATTATTGTAAATATACGTATTTCCGTATATTTTAATACACGGTAAATAAATTTTTAAAATTCAAAAAAAAATCCAGTCCAACAAATATTTTTTAATATCAATTTGAAAAGAGAACTCATATGCCAGAATGAACATGCAATCTTTTTGACGTCCCATCACTGACGTGGATCGGGAATCCTCCAACCGAGTACAATTTTAAATGTCGTGATAGTAGGCAACCAATTGACTGGAAATGTTGTGTCTATTTTTGTACATAAAGTATTACCAAATGCGAGTTAATTCTAATAACTGTCTATTGATAGAGGTTACAAAGATTATCACATAACTTCATTCACATAGCAACACATCTGACATTCTGATTGCATTACAATGTTTCCTCGTTCATGCAAGAAAAATACACCTTCATCCCAATCAACCAGGGTTCAGCCTCCCAAACTCATCTTCCTGATCCAGTGGCAGAAAAAAAAACAAATCAATCCGCTGGTATGAAGCACACGAAGGCTAATTATGCCATTAGAAAGAAGCATCCTTTCACTTGCGCTATTGCACCAACTATCGTCAAGGCGTGAGCTCGTTCCACCCTCAACACTGTCCAGCTACAACCCTCCCCACTCGGACTCGCTTTCATTCACAGGTCTTCTTCTTCTTCTTCTTTTTCCACCGAGCGGAATACAACAAACACGAATTTACAAATTGTGGTATTTAGCCGAGCACATCTAACAAATAAGCAAACGGCCCCAGCTGCAAGCACTCACTCATCCATGGGCGCGCGTGAAGGAAGCGAATAAAAACGCTCCGGCACTTTAAATGCGAATTAAATAACAATAATTTCTTTATTAAAAACGGTCGTAAACCGCCAACTACTGCTGCTTCTGTAGCTGCTGAACTGCTATTTCTGCGCTTCTTATGTCCGACACAACGACGCTTAGGCTAATTTTAGATACCGCGCACCGACCGAAAGTCACGACGAGTTACAAACAACCGTTTTGCGATGCTCCTCTTTGGCCAGATGGTGTGATGGCTAATAAATTCTCTCGGTTCAGCTCCAAAATGTAAAAATCCGGCTCTTCTCATGCTCATAACTATTCAACAGTAGCAGCATAAGCTAGCTTAATCAACACCCACCAAGCTGAAGGGGTACTTTTCCGGTTCGTCACTTGGTTGAGCGTACAGCTCTTTTCATATTCACGCTGACACTGAGCTTGAAAGCTTCACCATTTTTCCGAATCTAAATTGTCATTCTTCTTCCATCTCCGCTTCTTTCAGTTCTGGGGACCAGACAAGGACACCAACCGACTGGATCAATCTATGTTCGACGATATGAACCGCTACTGCTGGATCCAGCAACAGAACAATGGCCAACCCCCGCTTGGGTCCGTCAGCAATTCCGTCACGGATACAGATGGACAGGTTCGTCGCTCTCCTGCCGAAATCTCAAACTTAAATCACTAACAGCTACGATCGCATCTTTCCAGATCTACACCCTGACGGTGCTGAATGGCGCCCCGGAGCCTTGGAAGGATCCCACCCCCTCGGAGCCACCCCCTCCAGCGTCCAACCTCGATCTCGAAACCATCCTCGGTGGATTTCCGGGATACGTCAAGACCGAATGCTTCTCCTATGATGACAGTGGCTTCGGCACCGATCATCACTCTAAGGAAGATCCTCAACAGCAGTTGCTAACCCAACAGCAACAGCAGCAGCAGCAACAACAACAACAGCAGCAGCACCTTCACCAGCAAGTACAACAAATACCCGTCTCTTCGACCAACATCGTCCTGTCCAACAGCCTAATGGACCCGAACAGTGTGATAGCCTATCAGAACAACAACAACGATTGGCAAATGTCCGATCACAATGTGATAGAACACGAAACGCCCGAGTCCCTGCTGCGAAGTGCCCTGCAAGGCAAAGGTTACACCAAGGGATCTCCCGTCCAGCTGCAGAATGGCATCACAGTGATACCGGCTGGTCATATCAAAGAGGAGGACCTCAGGCGAGTCCTCTACACCGGTGATGCCGAAACGCTAGCCTACGCTGACTCGACTCTCGCGAATCCCCTCTTCGATGGTTCCAACCTCCACTCACCGACCTCGAACCACCCGCAGCAGCATCAACCCCATCCTGCCAGCGGTGCCGTCGGCGATCTCGGTTCAGGCGTCGTCGTTGACGACATGTTCCTCACGTTGGAATCGGCCTTCACCGAGGACTACGAGAAACTGAAACGGATCGCCACTGAGGTCCAACAGTTCTGCACCGACAACAACAACTACACCGAAATCATCGTTGAAACCGCTGCCATCAATCACCACCATCAGAATCCTAGCCTTATCAGTAGCAATAACGGTAACAACAACCTAGTGATATCGAGCGCCAACAGCGCCAATCATCATGCAATATCGACGACCACCTCGTCCGACGTGGTGACGACCACCTCCACGGCCAAGGCGAAAGCCCCTCGGTCCTCCAAGAAGTACAAGCGATCTCTCAATAGCAACAGTGCAAACTCCACCACTACCAACAATAACAATAGCTTAGTCGCCAACAACAACAATAACAACACTAGCATGAGCAACCTCAACACCTCTTCGGCGTCGATGCTCAGCTCCACCAATCACAGTAACAACAACAACCCAAGCCCGACGCACTGCAACGGCCAACGAAAGGAACGCTCGCTACACTACTGTTCGATCTGCTCCAAAGGCTTCAAGGACAAGTACTCGGTCAACGTGCACATCCGGACGCACACTGGCGAGAAGCCATTCGCCTGTTCCCTGTGCGGTAAGAGCTTCCGCCAAAAGGCTCACCTGGCCAAGCATTACCAAACGCACATGGCCCAGAAGAACCCCTCCGGCAATGTCAAGTCCAGCAAGACTAACCGAGCTGCGGCAGAACAGGCAGCTGCGGCCGCCGCTGCTGCTGCAGCAGCTGCCCAGCAGCAAGCTAGTCCTCCTCAGCTTTCACCTTCACCGGTGCCGCAGTCTTCGCTCCTCCCGCCACCATCGGTTGTCCAACAGGTGCAGTCGGTTCCGCAACCGATCCTTCTCAACACTGCCACCATTGTCGCTAGCCGGTAATCCTATGCCGAAACCGGTTCCGAGCTCTCCAAACACTGCCCTGCCCCCAACCCATACCAGGGATACTACCGCTCATCCTCAATTAAGGACCCTCTAAGCCACTAAAGTAGACTCAGTTAATCATGCGCATCAACAGGAATACAGGATTCTAATGAGAAAGAGAGAAGTGTTGCCAGTGGTCGACTTTCAAATGAGTTTGGTAGAAAGGAACAATTCAGAGAATTCTTAAAACCTCGCAAGGATGTTGTCGAGACTTTTCAAGGCGATTCTTGGAACATTCTTGAAACTTTTTCAGAAAATTCCAGAAAACTGTCCTCATTGTAATATTGGAACTTGCCAGTGAAGTGATGAAGCCCCTTTGAAACTTTTTTTTATTTTCCTTCACAATTCCATCAAAAATGTCTTCATATTTCTTTCAACCTTTGACTCAGTTCATCATGAGCAACGATAAATCGGATCGATCTCACTGTGAAATTTATTGTCATACTTCACAGAAAAAAAGAAACCCCTACAGGAATTAACTATTTATGAAAGAATTCGAAAATTCTCTAGAGATTTGAAATATCTTTCGCTTTGTTGAAACATCTCACAATGAAACTTCTCCTTGTAATTCTTGTAACTTCTCCAGAAAGCTTTCGTTACATTTGAAGGATGTTCTTGCAACTGCTCAATCTTCTTCCAAAATATTTTGAAATTTCTCTCAGAAGCTTATCGTGTATGTCTCGCAAGTTATTTGAGCTGTTTCCTAAAGTTCAGCTGTACTTTTTTGTGAGTTTTAAAACCTCAACTATACTCTACTTCTTCCGAGAGCTCTAAAAGGTTACCCGAGAAGTTTAGAATTTTCACTTGAAGCACTTGAAACTTAAAAAAAAACTTCAAACTTTTAAACAAACTCTTGGAGCGTGCAGTTGTTGAAACATCCAGGGAACTTCTCCAGAAAACTTTTGTTACTTTTGAAGGATTTTTTTGGGACTGCTTAATGAAACTCAGATCATCTTTGAATTTTTTTTTAATTTTCTCCCAGAAGAAGCTCGTGAAACTTCTTCCGGTAGTTCATCTTGCAAGTCATCTGAAATATTTTCTGAACAAGTTTAGACGATTTCTCCATGATTCAAATAACGTCTACTCTACTTCTAAACTTAAATTTTACATTCCAAAAATAGTCCAACGGAATTAAGAAGTTTTCCCGGGAGTTCTTCAATTATTCCTTAGAGGTTGCTGGAACTTTTACATGAAACTCTTTAAACTTCTTCGAACGAAATTTGGAACATTAAAAAAATGTGTTTTTCCAATTTCTTCGTTATTTTTTGGGAACTTTTACCACAGCACACCACTTAAAACTTCTACTAAACTTAATTAATAATGGAACTTTTACTTGAAATTCTTAAAACTTTTCAAACAAAAAATCGAGAGTTTTCATAAATAATTTTGGAATTTTTTCACGAATCTCACATTTTCTTCAAAAAAGTTTGGAAGTTTCCCACAACCTCTTAAAAACATTTTGAAGGATTTTTTTTGTGCTATTTTCCGTAAGTTGCAAGTTCTGGAAATTTTAGTTTTTTTTGTAGAATTATTTCAGGAAAATGTTGGAACTTCTCTATTAAAATTTTTTAACTTCCTCTTCCAAACATGCGGATTTCATAAACTGTTGTTAACACTCATTTGGAAAAGTTTTGAAGCTCTTAAAGAAAATTTTCCCGATTTCTTTTGGAAACGTCTCCAATAAACTCTCAGGAGAATCTCATTAAATAAATCCAGAATTTTCTTTGAATCGTAAGAACTTAAGGAAAGTTCAGAAAACTCTTCCAAAGTCTTTCGAGCTTCTCCAGAATGATTTCAAAACTCTACTCCAGAAATTTTACGGTATTCCTTGAGATGTTCTCGGTATTTCTCCAAGGTACTGAAATCTTCTCTGGGAAGTAGTCATTGGACTGCTTTAAGTGGTTTATTGAGCTCATTTATGAAACTCTTAAAAGTTCCCTAAGATGTTCTTGATAATTATTCTGAAATCATTCCTCGAAAATATTCCAAAATATCTCAAGGAACCGTTAAACTTCCATCGGGTCATCATGAAACATTTTTAGAAGCACTTGAATCTGTTCTAGGATTTTCCTCAACTACATGACCATCAAAATAGTCTTCAAGTTGTTCCCAAAACTTATCCACTTTTTGAAGATTTTTTCATTTTTCTCCTGAAAATCACGGATTAATTCCTGATTAAAAAAAAATCCAAAAAATGTTTACAGACATGAAAATCAATTTCTTGGAGCTACTACAGTGAGCTTCTCATGGAAACTTTGAAATTTTTATGATCAGGAAGCTTTTGATCCACTTGAGGAAGTTTTTTGGACCTCTTCAGGAAGTTTGGTTGATTCAAGGAGATTCCTACAAAGTTTCGAAGTTTACCCGCGAAAATTAAAGTAACGGTCTTATGAAAATCTGGAAAATTCTCCAAAAAAATCGTAGCTTAGCAAATTCTTTCTCACACTAACTCCAAAAAAAATTGTGAAATTACTCCCATAGCTTTTCTGGAAAGAATTTGCTAGAAGGAAACGTCTCCAGGAAGACTTTAGGACTTCACCAGTATGTTTTTTGGAACATTCAAAATATAATCAAACCTCTCATGGAAGTTTTTCGAAAGGAAAACCCGAATTTTTTCCCGAATTCCTTCATAACATCTCCAGGAAATACTTTAGATCATCTTCTGGAATGTTTTCGGAAATACTCCCAATTTAGAAGTTTTGTGATCTTCTCCAACAAGTTCCGGAAATTTTTCTTGCTTCTCCATTACGTAATCAGAACGTATTTGAAAAGAAAATTCATCGAAACTCTCAACAAAGCTCTCACATGCTTTACAAGAAGTTCTTTGTTCCCCATAAAAATGTTCAACTTCATATATTCTCATGGATGAGAAACTCTCTTTCGGGATGAAAAATTCTGAGAACATTTCGAAAAAGAATGTTTTTGAAGATTCTCAGGAGAGTTTTTAGAGACTCTGAAGGAAATTCCTTAAGATTCTCAGGGAAGTTCTTTGAAAATATATCAACTTGTAGTAGAATACGGTAAGTTTTTGAACTCCAGGAAGGTTTTGAAACTTCTACATGTACTTATTGCAGATTTTTTATTATTTCTCCTGAAAATCACTGAAAATTCATGAACTTCACAAAAAAAAAACTAAAATGTTCTTGCAGACATGAAAATCAAATTCTTGGAACTAATACAGTGAGCTACTGAGGGAAATTTTGGATTTTTTTTTTTTTGATCAGGAAGCTTATGATCCGCTTGAGGAAACTTTTTGAACCTCTTCAGGAAGCTTGTTCGATTCAAGGAGGTTCCTCCGTGAGTTTTCGAAGTTTACCCGCGAAAATTAAAGAAACGGTCATATGAATATCTGGAAAATTCTCCAAAAAAAATTGTGAAATTACTCCCATAGCCTTTCTGGAAAGAATTTTTTAGAAGGAAACGTCTTCAGGAAGACCTTGGGACAACTCAAAATGTTATTGAAACTTTCAAAATATCCTCAAACTTCTTATGGAAGTTCTTGAAAAGGGAAATATCTCGGGTTTTTCCCCGAATTCCTTCAGAACATCTCCAAGAAGTATTTTGGATCATCTACTAGAATGTTTTCGGAAATACTCCCGGCATAGAAGTTTTGTAATCTTCTGCAGCAAGATCCGGATTTTTTTTCTTGTTTCTCCAGAACGTATTTGAAGAGGAAATTTCCGGAAACTCTTGAAAATCTCGCACGTGTTTTTCAGGAAGTTCTTTGTACCCTTAAAAATGTTTAAACAACTTCATAGTTTCTTTTGAATGAGAAACTCTCTTTCGGGATGAAAAAAAAAATTGAGAACATTTCCAGGATGAATGTTTTTGAAGATTCTCAGGAGAGTTCTCAGAGGTTCTGAAGGAAGTTCTTTGAGAATCTCTAAACATTTAGTAGAACATGGTAAGTTTTTGAAGATTCTAAAAACGTTCTTGGACTCCAGGAAGTTTTTGAAACTTCTACATGTACTTATTGAAGATTTTTTGCTATTTCTCCTGAAAAGCACTGAAAATTCCCGAACTTCACAAAAAAATCTAAAAAGTTTTTACAGACAGTTCTTGGAACTAATAGAGTGAGCTGCTGAGGTAAATTTTGGATTTTTTCTATCAGGACCTTGATTTGCTTGAGGAAAACAAGTGAACCTCTTCAGGAAGTTTGGTTGATTTTAGGAAGTTGCTCCGAGAGTTTCCGAAGTTTACTCTTAAAATTACAGGAACGTTTTTATGAAAATTTGGAAAACT
The DNA here is from genome assembly GCA_034211315.2 of Aedes japonicus. Lineage (NCBI taxonomy): Eukaryota > Metazoa > Arthropoda > Insecta > Diptera > Culicidae > Aedes > Aedes japonicus. The sequence goes on from JASCZW010003980.1 coordinate 411,423, forward strand.
CTCCAAAAAAATCGGAACAATAAAATTCTTTCTCCCACAAGCTTAAAAATTTTTTGTGAAATTTCTGTCATGAAACTTTCAGGAAATTTGGTATTTTCTACAGAAAGAAGTCTTCAGAAAAAAAAATTAGGACTTCATCAGAATGTTATTGGAATTTTCAAAATATCATTAAACTTCTCATGGATGTTCTTGAAAAGGGAAACATCCCTCATTTTTTCCCCAATTTCTTTAGAACATCTCCAGGAAGTATTTTGGATCATCTACTCGATTGTTTTCGGAAATACTCCCGGCTTAGAAGTTTTGTGATCTTCTCCAACAAGCTCCGGAAATTTCTCCTGCTTCTCCAGGATGTAATCATAATATTATTGAAGAGAAAATTTATCGAAACTCTCCGAAAAATTTCCAAGTTCTCTGTTCTCTTATTAATATTTTAGCAACTTCATGAGTAACTTTTCTGGATGAAAAATTCTCAAAACATTTTCAGGAACGTTTTTGAAGATTCTCTTGGGAGTTCTTAGAGATTCTCAGGGAAGTTCTTATAGATTCTCAGAGCAGTTCTTTGAACATCTCTTAACATTTTGTAGAACACGGTAAGTTTTTGAAGATTCTAGGAACGTTCGTGTACTCCAGGAAGTTTTTGAAACGTCTGCATGTAGTGAATGTTAGTTATCCAAATATTTCTGGAAACTTTTCCGGGGAACTACTTACAACTTTTCCATCAGAATCTTTAACTGTTTCCAAGAAGATCTATATTTGAAACATTGGAAACTCAGAACTTTCAAACGGATTCATGGAACTTACACACTTGCATTTTTTACAGAAATCTTCAAAGTTTTACCTTATGCTCAGCAACTGAACGTTCGGTAATCCAATTTAACGGATTTCGGTAAAATTTTACCGTTGCCTTTAAAAAGTTTACTGGATTTCGGTGATATTTTACCAAAATCCCTTAAATCGGATTACCGAACGTTCAACTGTTGAGAATTCAGTAAAGTCTTACAGATATCTGAAAAAAACATGAGTGTGTACAGTGGTTGAAACTTCTCCTTGTAACTCTTGGAATTTCTCCAGAAAGCTTTCGTTACATTTGAGGGATGTTCTTAAAACTGCTCAATGAAACTCAGATCTTTTTTAAAACGCTTTTGAAATTTCCCCCAGAACATCTTCCAGAAACTCATCAAGTTTATCTAGCAAGTCTTCGAACTGCTTTCTGAAGTTTTCCTATGCTTTTTCATGATTCTTAAATCTCCTACTCTATTTCTAGATTTCTATTCTAAACTCAAGGAAGTTCCTCCGGAAGTTTTCGAAGCATACCCGAATAGTATTGAAACTTATTATAAAACTCCTGAAACTTCCTAAAAAAATATTTAACTTTAAGAAAAATCTTGGAACTGCCAGTTGTTTCCAAAAGAAGCAATTACCCCTTGTAAATCAGGGAACTTCTTCAGAAAGTATTCAGTAATTTTGAAGGATGTTACTGGAACTGCTCAATGCTCGAGATCTTTTTCTAGAAGCTTTTGAAATTTCTCTCCGAACCTCATCGTGTTGGTCCGGCAAGTTCTTTGAGCTGTTTCCTGAGTTCAACTGGGTTCTTCGTGACTCTGAAAACCTCAACTCTACTCTATTTCATCCAAGAATTCTCAAAGGTTACCCGAGAAGTAATTAGAACTTTCACTTGTAACACTCTAAACTTCTCAAAAAAAAAATTTGGAACTTTCTAACAAATTCTTGGAGCTTGCCGTTGTTGAAAGTTCTCCTTGTAATACTTGGAACTTCTCCAGAAAGCTTTCGTCACCTTTGAAGGATGTTCTTGAAACTGTTCAGTGTAACTAAGATGAAACTGCTTTAAAAAGCTTTTGAAATTTCCCCCAGAATAGGCTCGTAAAACATCTTCCTAAAGCTCGTCAAGTTTATCGAGCAAGACCTTCGAACAGTTTTCTGTTTTTTTTTTTAACTGTCCCTTTCAAAATGAAAATTTCCCAAAATGTCATCGGCCTCTCTCACCTTAAAACTTCTCGTCAGCCTTCATTTATCGAACCACACAACCTTTCTCATCACCTTAGAATCACTACAACCAACAGTTAAAAATTATTCAATCAAAACATAATCGCACCAATTTCATTCCTATTGGAACAGCAGCATCAACCAGAACAGAAACAGGAAAAAAACAACGCAAAAAAATGACGTTCCTATTTTATTGTATTTAGCAAAAGCCCTAAACACAAGGCATGCTAAGATAGATTGACATGAACGAGTGCATGTGGGCAAAGAATATTGAAACAAAGCCAGAGATCGCGATGACCCCATTTTCCATAGGTCGCTCCGATTCGTCAAGCCTAGGAATAGATAAGTGTACTATATAAATTGTAAACAAGAAACAAGAAACAATCGAAATTAATAACACATACGTTGGAAACGTTTTGTATTTTGTGAAACACAAAATAAAAGAGGAGAAATCTATACTGTGATGTTTCTTCCAGCGCGCTCACCTCGGCCGATCGGAAGAGAAACGCTTTCCATTTTCGTCGTCCAACGATCCTATTGTTGATGTTGTTATTGTTGTCGTTTGTAAAAGAAAAAAAAAAGTATTCCCACTCAACGCAAAAGACAAAGTTTAAATTATTACTATTATTATTATTATTATTATCATTAATTGTTTGGCACCTAACGCGCTCAAAACCGCTCACTCACAAACGAAACACAACTACAATACGAAAAAAAACTATTTAGAAAGAAAGAAAGAAAAAAAAACAAGAAACGACTTACGTTAAGTTTGAGGTTAAGAGTAACAGCTTCTGTCCAATTCTTGCCATTTTGTTTTCATAAGTAGACAACGAAGAGTAGTTAAAAAAAACAAGTAAATAGTACTCCTAGCGTAAGTGAAACACTGCTGCATCTGCTACATACTACTCCTATTGTTTAGTAATGTTATATTCTCCTAAAATGGTGTATTTTTCTACCCCTTCTAGGTTAAGATTGTAAATAGAAATCATGTTCTGCTTCTGCGATAAACAATAATGACAAACAAAGCAACCGCGCTCAAATGAAAAAAAAAAACACAGAATCGACAGAGAGGCACTTTTTGTCTATTACTAGAATTTACATAGATCTTACGACCTAGCAGAATAATGTTACTTATTGTGAGAAAATTTTATCGTTTTGTTTACCTTTTTCGTTTTCGTTACTTTATTTTCCGTTTAGAAAATTGAACGACCTGTGTTTTGTGTGACACAAACGCGTTACCGAATCGAAGTACCGAAGCGCGGCTCGATGTTAGCAGCTGAAGATGGTTTCCCTGAGATTACCCTATTGAGATTATTTTGACAGCAGTTGAGGAACGCGTTGAGCAGGAAAACGAAAATATTTACCGAATTCGTATTTAACGTAGGAAGAAAAAAAAAAAGAGAGCCGTCGCGAAGCAATATTAGAGAACAAATCAAACACGCTAAAACAAATGTGATTCCCCCCGCTTTGTTCGTTGATCTACTTCGTCCTTTGTCTTCTTTTTGTTTACTGTGAATGGAAACAGATGAGATTTGTTGATTTTTTTTTTCTATTTTATATATTTTTTTGGTTATCGCAAGACGAAGAAATCTATTTAGAATACTTTTTCCTTGTTTGTTTTAGACAGAGAAAGAAGCAAGCAAACGTATTTCATCTGTTTAGTTGAAATTTATTTAAAAACAGCACAGAAATTCGTTACATTGTAAGGTGATATTATCTAGACAAATATATAGTTATATTTTTATCTGCAAAATAGTTTATATTTTTAAAACCAATCTGAACTGTGTTTGTGTTCTCCTTTATGTATTTTTTTTTTCTTTGATAATGTTAACTTGTTTAGAGATATTTTATGAACCCCATTTGATTGATGTAGTAATATGACTAAATAGACGATGTTTTCTTTCAATGCCCGCAAGTAAATGTATAGTTAAATGTTGCCGTAGGTTTAACCCATATCTCCTGTAATCGAATCCATACGTTTCTAGTTGGTAGTGTCAATTGTCGCAACACCTACACACACACAAAAAAAATCAGAGATCATCAATAAATGTTTGACAAATTCGAACAATTCCAATTCTGCTGTTTCATCTCCGTGCCACCAGCATATCACATCCTAAGTATAAGTTCCAGTTCTTTGGGCTATTGCCATTTCCATCCTGATAATTACCTGGACTCTCTAATCGTCAGTGATTTTCAATCTCAACAAATACTGCTGTCAACTTTATGATTCACGAGGGCAAACAACGATTCACAGAACCACGTTTATTGATCAGTTTGTTGAAAATTTCACTCCCCAAAAGATTAGAAGATCAAATTATTGAGAAGTTATACTTGCACTGAACCCACTGTGCGAAGCAACTCCCACTATTGTTGTTGGTGCATGGGCGCATGCAGTGGTGCGCGTACACGGTAATCTCAATTTACACTTTCAGGTCATACGAATAAAGTGAGTAAAAGCTTTAACTTTACTCAATTGCGTTCACAGATGCACATAAAGGGAATGCTAGCTTTGGCAGAAAATAATGGGACATTTTATGTAAATTTAGGCCAGATAACGCCTGAATCAAGCCTGTTGTATGAAAGATTGCGAACATTGTTGTATGGCTCATCAAAGACTACAACCAATTGCGTTGTTTACGCCTCCTTTGGCTTGGAATTAAAAGAGGGAAAATTTTACGCGCTTGTTAAACTTAATTATTTTTTTTTTTTTCGTACGTCAAACCATTTACTTGAGCATTTACTCTCGATATGACAAAAGCAAGATTTTGAGAATTTACTTTCCGAACATCCAAATCCATATGAATCCATATGAAATGCTCACAAAATTTTGAGTCACCTGTGCTCAGTTGAATTCGAACTAACAGAGTTGTGTTGCGTGGAAGTTGACGTAAACAGTGTTTATCAAAGTTTTGATCGTTCAGTGAAAGTTTATAAAACCCGACGAGAAGGAAACGATGATAATTTCAAGCAACTCTACCGTTTTTTTTAGAGAAAAAGTGAACTTTTTAACACAAACATTTTTGGAAGATGATTCTGAAACCCGAAGAGAAACATTATCAAATATTCAAAGAATGAAATGGTTTTGGTGATCCCGGATTCCAATTAACAAATACATATTTTTGTAGAACGATTTATTTGCATTGTTTGCACCACAACAATCACAAAACTGTTTAAATTCACATCACAACAGAATAGCCAGTTGGAAAATTTTTCCAAGAACTTATTAAGTTCATAGCGATTGTACTAACACAATGCGTTCCATCAACTGGAAAAACTTTCTTTTCAATTCGCTCAGAACTATTTTTCGGTTTCCAGTCTACTTTCGGTCCGACTTTACTTTGACCCTTTGTCTCATGTTGTTAATTTTCTTCGTCACTTGCAAAGCGGACTTGTCGGTTCCTGCCTTGCTGAAGGCGTTTTAGCTTTTCCCAACAGAGCTTTTCCAAAAGGTGCCAGAAAATCCCCAAACTTCACATCATCCTCACCACTATCCGCACCTGAAAAGAATGAAAATAGCGTATAGTTAGCATATTTGTAATGTTGGTAAATAGAATATACTTACTTTGATTCTGTTTATCCTCCAGATACTCCTCGTTGAAGGAATCGCCAGACATCTGCCCGTATTGATTTTTCAGACATTTTTTTTTTGTTTACCAAAAATGCGTTTTTCTACCTAAGAAAAACAAAAAAAAAATTTTGGCAGCGCAAATGGTCGACATTTGAACTGTGTAAAGTGCACCTTTATTCATGCGAGTTTGAGCAAATGCTCAAACAGTTTTCTTTACTCAAACTGGTTTGCTTGTGAGTAATAACTCGTTTTTATTCATATTGCCGTTTTTTTATTATTATGACTATAAGGTATGCTTTTTCGAAAGAAGCTGGGACTACGCCAGAAAGGAATATATTATTTTTACTCCCTTTTGCGTAAACTGAATAAACGTCAAAATTTGCATACTTTTTACTTCTTTTAAAATGTAGAATATGCGTACTTTTTACTACTTTTGAGAAGTATATACGCATACTTTTTACTCTTTTTGAGAACATAAAAGATGTGTAATTTTTACGCATTTCGAAAAATCTATATTGCTCGAATATGGCTGAAAACGACTCAATTCCGAAATTCAAATTCGGAGGTGAAAAAGACAACAATAAATCACACAGCCATGTTTATTAATTGAAAAAAAAATTACAAATGCCTATCTAGAGGCTTTGCGCAGAAATAAATTCACGCATTTTGTAACAGACTTGATTTACAGACGTTCTGGAACTATTTATTTTAACCTTATAGCAGCGGCTGGATCATAGACTGACTCTAAGACCAGTAGGTCCCGAACAAATGCGATTTTTTTTCTTGGCTCAGTCAGTACTAGAACATCGGTCCCAAGCTCGGTCCCATGCTTAATAATGCGCCCTTAATAATGAACTCACACGAACACACTCTCAAATATTCTGTCAAAATAACACAGCAAATCAAAACAAAGGCGCAAATATGTATAGCAAGGTGCTGGCTTCAAGGTGTACTTCGGACCAAGGGGTTCTACAACAGTTAACCAATTTCAAATCGCTAGTTGCATATTGATTGTTGCGGCATAGTCAAGAAGAAAATGAATACCATTTTTTGCTGAGGAAGTACTAGCACATCGGCTCCAAGCTCGGTCCCAAGCTAAATGGTTTGTCCCTAATAACTGCATCCGGCCACAAGGAATGGAAGACCTGTTTTGTATGGTACACGGAGAAAAAAATAAAGTCATATCAATAATATTCCGGTCCCGATCAAGCATATTTGTGCATTGACTTTTATATAATACTTTTTAGAGATTGTTTCACGCATAATACAATAGATCGAAGAATAATGGAAGCTTCAATTAAACAGAATTGATGATCTAATTAGAGCATGAAATAGGGTTGAATCAACCATATTATGCTAACATCAACAATATTCATTGTTGATGATTTGACAGCTCTCTGATTCTCATGATAAATTCAATAATGTTTATGTTTAATTTGACCTTATTTGAGGGTTGAACTAATGGTATCGGATGGTTGGTTTAAGCATACACAGAGATTCGTTCAAATGATGTTATGGTTGGTTCCAAAAATCAAAAAAATCGTTAAATTTACGATAAAAGTTCCTATAATGGTAGTATTTTAGTGCAATATGTTCTAATTGGAACATTTTGCACTAAAATACCACCATTATAGGAACGTTTACTCAATTAGCACATATTCTTTGGATATTACGAAATTGAACAACATATAACAATGTTTGAAAATTAGAAATATCATTCTTATCAACATGCGACCCTAGGAGTGGACAGCAAATCAATCCTCGAATGCACTTGGTTCGGTCTGCTAGTCGCGGTGCAGGAAGAAGCGCTTCGACTTCTTCACGCTCGATTAATTGTAGCGCATCTATGTCGTACCCGTTAGCTGAAATCAAAATTCATTAAAACTACTTTAAAGAATAGTTACAATTTGCTTACATACCTACAAACTCTTCGATGCCCGCCGCGGATAATCCAAACGATTTCAATAATTCTACCACTTCTTCGTCAACATTAAATTCTTCAACCAGGTCGTCGACCAAGTTCGCCGCCATGATATTTTTTTCCTTCGCTTTGTCGTTGAGTGCGGATGGCAGCCACAAGGCTCAGTAGAGCTGCTATATGCCCTATTTAACCTTCCAGTATGAGTGATTCAACGATAAACACGGATTCAAATAATGACATGCATGCTTGATTTAAGCATTTAATGGTTGATGTTCAATAACGTTGATTCAAATGAAATATATGCTTGATGTAAACATCAAATCATTTTCAAACAACCATTTAAATTAACTATGTCAAGAATATCTTTGAAGCTTGGGATAACTATAGCAAAAGTTATATCAATCATGCATCATTTCTGTCCGTGTACAGTGTTAAACATTTGTAATTACTGACAAAAGCAAATATTTAACTTACCTGTCAATTTCACGAATGCGTCTGTGTCCAACGTATAAGATAATTCCTCCATATTCCATACTGCAACAGCCCGAACTTATACACAGCGCTTACAAAAACATGCTGTTTTGAAAATGTCGTCAGCATCAAGTCACGGGCAGAGTTAATTTTCTTTTCTCAGCTGGGCCTACTTTTTACGCATTTTTACGTCACCGATGACATACTTGATAAGGCAAAAAAAGTACTCTTCATCAGTGTATAAAAACTAGTCCATTTTTGACGTATCAACTATAATATTGGAAATGTGCAAAATAAAGTCATAAAATGAGTTTTCCAGATTTACCGTGTAAACAAACATGAATAAAGGTCGGTATCGTGTTCGAAACAAATTTCTTTTTCCATCCCAAACCAATGTTAAATTCCGTTTACTGAAACAGGAAAAGGCCAGTATCGACCTTAAAAGTAGAGAAGTTACGGAATTTTGTTCAATATTACCAAGCGGAATTTTGACAATTGATCTGCATGTTAAGAAATCTCAACTTCACGCGGAATATTTTTCCGAAAGTAAAAGTGACAGCTCCCATTAGTTTGCGTGGAAACCTTACAAAGTCCAATTTTATTTTTCATTCTTTTCAGGTGGATACTGCTGAAGAAATTTCTTTTCGATTCTTTACTTTTCCGTTTCAGTACACGGAATTTAACATGGGTTTGGGATATCTCTTTTCTTTCTTTCAAACACGATACCGACCTAAAGTAAAGAATTGAAAAGAAGTTTCCGCAGCAGTATCCATCTGAAAAGAACTAAAAACAAAATTGGAACTTTCGGAAAAATATTCCGCTCGATTATTCCGTAAGTGAAGTTGACATTTCGTTCCAAGCAGATCAATTGTCAAAATTCCGCTTGACAATATTGAACAAAATTCCGTAACCTCTTTAATTTTTAGGTCGACACTGGCCTTAAACTTAGTCAAAAAGTTTTGAAAACTACATCTATGGAGCAGTAGAAAAACCAACATTAAATGTATACACCATATCAATATTCCATCTTTCATAAGAACGTACTCAAAATTCCATTTCAATCTGTCAGTTCATTCTTTGGTTACAAGCCATTTGAAATTGACATGTCAGTGATTTTTTTTAGTTATAGAAAAATCCGCATATCATGTAGCATGAGCAGGAGCATGATTGACCGCCCGAGGTTGCTACTATTACACAAAGAACCAAAAGATGATACTTGGGACTAGTAAGAACTGGTGATCCCAAACTAAGGCAATACCGGCGCTGGCCTCGCCCGAATGCAGATCAAGTATGGGAATGGGTAGAAATATGTTGCCGTGGTACTCGCTTTGAAAGAAGCCACTTCCACGAGAAATCACTGGGATGTTGGATAAAATGGTTGGGATTGTAGCGCGATTCGTTTTGGTAAACGGCGCGATCCCTTTTGGTAACTATGTTCCCAAATTATTGTATGTACAGAGATGCACATTAAAGCTATTCAAATTTGGGCAGAATTCAAAAATATGTTAAATCATCGAGTTTGAGAACCGATTTAAACCAACAGTAAGGATGCTGTTGGGGCGACTCACAAGTGTGGTTGGTTAATGTAAAAAGACCTTATGCTATATTTTGTTTTTGGATGACGAAGATTTTTTTTTTGTATAATTTGTCGTATATGATCTTTTTAAAAAAAACGTAAATAACCTTAATAACCTTAAAATACATAACGTGACTTAGGTACGCTTAAACTTGCAACGTTATGCATCGTTTCGTAACTGAAAATAGCATAAAAAATAATGTGAACGGATGTTATAACATAAAATAATAATGACAATTATAGTTGTTCTGTCTGCATGTCTGCTGATTCTGCTGCAATTATAGACTGACTAGCATCATCATAGCCACGAGGGAAGAAAACAATTCTAAATTACTATACAATACTTGGGAAAACCATGGAGGATCTGAAATTATATACCGTATAAAGAATACTTCCACTCTTTCTGGTATGATAGGATTTCAGTATGCTACCTTACCGGGGTCGCGCTGTATACATTGCCTTGTTGCGGCTGCCACCTTATGTATAGTTGTCACGAAACAGCCTTTCTTACTCAACCGCTGGATGCCAGGACAGACTGTTTGAGCTGCACCTCCTTGGTGGACAGACGCTCGGCACGCACCTCCTCAATCTAGCTGAAGTCAAAAGGACAACAGTGCCCAGGCTGCACTACCAGCTAAGTACGCAACCCTTAGCTGACGGTCTTTTTCATCTCTTGACCCGTGGAAGCATGAAGTAGGAACTTGTGAGGACCAGAACTATGTTGCGTGACCACAGGCTCCATCTCAGTTGTCTACTCACCATTTTGCAGCCCGCGGCTAGAAATATCGAAGCGCGGGATAAAAACAAACATCAAAATTCGCGTGAACATCGCCTACACAGACTTGCTAGAAAAATAGAACAAAGCCGTGGGGATATTTGGTTGGATCGGATCTCGAATATGAGTGACACGTTGTGAAATGGAGAAACGAAAGATCTTTCGCGATGAGAAATCAAACGTTGCCTCATGGCAGGCCCACAACTAATACGTTGCGGAAGCGTATGCGTGAGTTTGACAGTTTTCCCATAGGTTTTCTGTCATATTTACGTCAACAGAACGCAAACCTATCTATTGTGCACTTTGATTGTTGTTGTTTTTTGTATTCTCTCAATGCGCGCCCAAGGCAATGTGGACGGAAACGGCAAGTTTGACAGTTGTCGCAAATGACGTCGATATGTCCAATTAGAATCAACTCGGATCTAATCAGTTTTCTATCCGACTTGCAGGTATAGTCAGATTGGGCTCTTCCGCTGCCGTTATCACTGCGTTTAGCCTTAATAACGATCTATGAGGAGCTGCTCATAAACAACGTAGACTTTTCTGGGGGGAAAGGGGTTTGACCAAAGTTTACGCTCCATACAAAATTTCAAAACAATGTATGGATAAAAGTTATCGAGGGAGGGGTCTGTGATTTCCAAAAATGATTCTACGTGGTTAACAGGCCCTGATGAGATTTCTCAGAAGCAGATAATTTCCCATCAACATGAGAGGCACTAGGAGTGGACAGTAATTTATTGCTAGAACCAGTGCCTTGAATTATCATAAAATATCCATGAGAAGTGAAAATGATTTTATCCCAGTGTAATGATGATGTTTACTTTCCCGATTTTCATGGTTACCGCTGTCACTACTATGCCAACTGAATTTTGTTTGCTGCAATGAATGAAGTCGGTTCTATGTGGGGGTCAAAAATCTGCTGTCACTGTTGTTTTGATTATCAATCGGTAAGCATGAATTTCATTTGATGAAATCTGAAATTCATCTCTTGTGACGATTTTTTATAATTAAATGATTTTGAATCCTAATCCAAACATGGAACAACCAGGGCCGTCCTCATCGTCCCAGAGGAATAGATGCTAGCAATGTTGTGCAAGAATACCCTGGACTGGGCTGCCCTTGCATTTTTCCGATATCGACGGGTAATTGATATTCATTGTGGTTGATTGAATTTCATTTCTGACATTTCGAAATTCGTTTTGAAAATGAACTTGTTTACATAAATGAATATCAAAGCATTTTGAAAATTGAACGTTCATTCTTCTGGTTACGTTTGTTGTCATGAGTTATCATTTGATTTTCGCATGGAACTTATAGGTATTCAATGTTATGTTGCCTGACAATCCACGCTTTTGAATCTAATGAGCATGACTTTTACCAAGACTGGCTAGAACGATGAAATGAAAATAACACATTGATAGTTCCATTAGAGTATGGCAGGCCAACCATTTGAAGGAGTGCCCAAGGTACAAAAGACAATCCGATAAAGTGCGGCGCTAAAGGAAGGCTTATTCAGGAATGATCAAGCCTACAACAGCCACCAAGACGGAGCCAAATTTTCGATTTTGTCAAATAATGAATCGATTTGACAACATCTAATAAAGGTGATGCTACGGTGGTAAACGCACCGGGATCCTCAAAAAAGAAATATTTATTACACTTTCAGAAGATTGCAAAATTTCAGACTAATACGGGAGAGCACATCAACTTCTGGAGGCAGTAAGAACTTTCTGCCATTACCAAGTACAATAATAACAATAAAAACGCTAATCCTCAACCTTTGCAAGGTCGATCGAAGATTGATAGCTTTTTTGAACATTGTGGCATTTATTTTAGACATGTTCAATATACAAGACCCTCTTATAACATAATTTCTACCTAGCTTCCGTTCTTGGCTTTAAACCTTGAAAGATTTACTGAAACAGTCAACCCTCTAAGCTCCTCCTTACATAGATAATATCTTTCGATGGATAATTTATCGAATCAGATCGGAGATATGATTATTTTTTTTTTTTTTTTTTTTATCAGTTCGTTTATTTGTTAGGCTCAGGCGTGTGTAACACTTTACGGAGCCGATTTTCAATATTGTTGTACAAAACATTTTACTTTTTGTTATTAGTAAAAGAGGGATGCCAGTTACTCGTGGCTAGCTCGAGGTTAATGGGTCACATAATCGTTTGGAAATGGCTAGGTAGGTAACTTATTTACGCCATTATTTGCTGCTTTTGGTTGCGACATCTACCAAATCCTCGATCCCTGTAGTCCCTTTCAGGAACTAAGCCGCAGATGGGTGACCACAGTATGCCGGGCAGGTACAAGTAGCACGGAAACAAAATGATAGTATAACTGGGACACAATGGTAGGGATTTTACTAGAGTGGAAGGACGGAGGGTGATGACGTTACACTCTTAGATCAGACAAACAAAGGAATTCGTTAATCGCTTGCATGTAGGGAAGATCACGCATTCCCAAAACATCTCTTATCTCGCGGAAGGGTTGTCTACCTCGGGCCACTAGGGTATCCAATAGTCGTGCTCTGGAGGCATCATTATCCGGGCAATGCCAAACTGCGTGAGCGATGTCATCATAACCGGTTCCGCACCTACATAAATTGCTATCGACGAGGTTAATTCTGTAGAGATGTGCGTCTAGCGAGTAGTGGTTGGACATAAATCTTGACATCACACGAATGAAACCGCGACTTACATCCAGACCTTTGAACCACGATCTCGACGAAACATTTGGAATAATGGAATGTAACCACCGCCCAAGAGAATTACTTGTCCAATCCTTTTGCCAACTTTGAAGAGAACTCTGACGTACTAATGGGAAAAATTCTACATGTGAAATTCTTCTTTCAAAAATCTCGCCTTCTTGTGCGCCCACCTTTGCTAGAGAGTCCGCCATCTCATTGCCTGGAATTGAGCAATGTGAGGGGACCCAAACAAAGGTAATCTTAAATGATCTTTCGACCAACACACACATCTGCTCCCTTATTTGTGCAAGGAAGTAAGACGAGTGCCTCACTGTTTTCATCGACTGCAGGGCCTCAATAGAACTGAGACTATCTGAGAAGATGAAATAATGGTCTATGGGCATACCGGAAATTATCCCCAATGCGAAATTGATTGCTGCCAGCTCAGCAACATATACGGAACAAGGTTCCTGAAGTTTCCGGAAGGCAGAGGAGTATTCATTGTGAACACCGAAACCAGTGGATCCATCAATGCGCGACCCATCAGTGAAAAATCTACTATTGCAATTGACATGTTGGTACTTCTGAACAAAAATATGGGGGAATTAAAATAGGCCGAAGTTGATCTGGAACTCCTTGAATGGCCTGTTTCATGGAGAGATCATAATCAATGGAGGAACTGTGATAAGGGAAGCGTACACTAGGAGAACTATAGCATGGAAGACTAATAATGGATGACATATAGTTAATATAGATTCGCAAAAATCTAGACTGGGAACTCAATTCGAGCATTTCTTCGAAGTTCTCAATCACAAGGTTGTTACTGATACCACACTTGATCAGTATTCTAGATGAGAGCTCCCAGAAGCGGTTCTGTAAGGGTTTTACTCCTGCCAGAACCTCCAGGCTCATATTATGCGTTGAATGCATACAGCCAAGGGCAATACGTAAACAACGATATTGAACGCGTTCCAATTTAATGAGGTGGCTGTTTCTTGCCGAGAGGAAGCAAAAAGAGCCATATTCGAGAACTGAAAGAATAGTTGTTTTGTAGAGTTTAATAAGGTCTTCCGGGTGAGCACCCCACAATGTTCCGGAAATTGATCTTAGGAAATTGATCCTTGGTTGACATTTCTGTTTTAAATACGCAATGTGAGTACTCCAAGTGCATTTTGAATCAAACATGACTCCAAGGTATTTGAAGGTCAAAGATTGGGTAATGTCTCTATCCAACAGCTTGAGACGCAGTTGGGCTGGGAACCGCTTTCTAGTAAACACTACCAATTCGGTTTTTGCGGTGAAAACTCGATCCCCAAATTTCTGGCCCAGATGGACAGATTATTTAGGGAATTTTGCAATGGTCTTTGCAAGACTTCCGCACGCGGACCTCTTAAGGAGATCACAGCATCGTCTGCAAGTTGTCTTAGCGTGCATCTATTTTCCAAGCAGTTATCAATATCTTTAACATAAAAATTATAAAGTAAGGGACTTAAACATGAGCCTTGGGGTAAGCCCATGTAGCTAATTCTGGAAGTTGTCAGTTGACCTAGATTGAAGGTCATTTGTTTTTCTGACAGTAAATTATACAAAAAATTATTTAAAATTCCTGGTAAACCATTACTGTGCAGGCTATCTGCCAGTATATCTATGGAAACTGAATCAAATGCGCCCTTAATATCCAGAAACACTGATGCCAATTGCTCCTTGTGTGCAAAGGCCAGTTGTATATCAGATGAAAGCAACGCTAAACAATCGTTTGTTCCTTTGCTCTTTCGGAAACCAAATTGCGTATTTGATAGCAGGTTGTTTGATTCAACCCAACGGTCAAGTCATGATAGGATCATTTTTTCTAACAATTTCCTTAAGCATGATAGCATAGAGATCGGACGGTAAGAATTGTAATCAGACGCTGGTTTCCCAGGCTTTTGAATAGCTATTACTTTAACCTGTCTCCATTCAGGTGGAACTATGTTTAATTTCGTGAGAGTGTTATACAGGTTAGGTAATCGTCTTTTAGCGATATCGGGGTGATGTTTCAGAAGGTTGAATTTAATCATATTGCTTCCTGGAGCAGAGTTATTGGATGAAAGAAGTGTCATTGAAAATTCCAACTTTGTGAATGGTTTGTCCAAAAACCCTGTTACTTCAGGTAGTATCCCGTAAGTTCGGTTTTGTTGGAACAGAGTCTGGACAAACCTTTTTAGCGAAGTCGAATATCCACTGCATGGAGTATTCTTCACTCTCATTGGAGGATGAGCGGTTTCGCATGTAACGAGCCTTTCTCCAAAGCGTTGTCATCGAGGTTTCTCTAGATAGTCCCTCAACAAACGAACGCCAATAATTGCGTTTCTTTGCTTTGAGTAAGTTTTTAAGCTTTTTTTCAAGCTTTAGGGACAAATCAAAAATCTCACATGTTTCATGTCCACGATAATCTTTAAACGCATCGGATTTCTCAAGATACAACTTAGTGCATTCATCATCCCAACCAGGAGTGGCGGGTCTTCTTTTGAAGGATGCACTTGGAACACGTCGTTTCTGAGATTCTAATGCACTTTTGTACATCAGTTCGGAAAGGAAACGATACTCTTCTAATGGTGGAAGAGGATCGGTAGAATCAATACCAAGGGTTACCGCCGATCTAAAATGTTGCCAATCAATATGCTTCGTGAGGTCATAGGCAACATGGATTGACTGGTCTGTTTTTTGAAAACTATTTGTGATTGAGATAATAATTGGTAAGTGATCACTACCATGGGGATCATTGATTACCTTCCACAGACAATCTAATGATAGTGAATGAGAGCACAAAGATATGTCAAGTCGACTGTCCCTGGCAGGAGGTTTTGCTATTCGTGTCGCTTCCCCAGTGTTCAAGATGGTCAAGTTGAAATCGTCGCATAAATCATAAAAAATACCCGCTCTATTGTCATCGTATTGTTCGCCCCAAGCAGTACCGTGGGAGTTCAGGTCGCCCAGAATCAGAACTGGAGATGGAAGTAAATTAACTGAACTCCAAAGTTGACGGCGGTTTATTGATGTCCTCGGAGGGACATAGACAGAAGCTATGCAAAGATCTTTATTCTTTACATTTATTTGGCAAGCGACGATTTCAATGCCTGAGATTATTGGGAGTGAGATTTTATAGAAGGGGTTGCACTTTTTGATCCCCAAAAGTACGCCACCATATGAATCATCTCGGTCCAGGCAAATAATGTTAAAATCGTGGAAGTTTAAGTCGTCTTCAGACGAAAGCCATGTTTCACAGAGAGCAAATATATCACAATCAGAATTGTGAATCAAATACTTGAACGAGTCTAATTTAGGTATTAGACTACGACAGTTCCACTGTAATACGGTGATCATATCTTGAACCTCACTCGACGAATTATTCATCGAAAGATATGAATTCACCAATGAGGTGACAGCATCGTACAGATCAATATGAGCATTTGAAGTAGTATCCAACTAAGGAACTTAAGCAAGTCAATAATCCCTCGCTTGGACGGGATATTCTTGATTCGAGAAGACGTAGTACTTGTTTTAAGTGTTATTCAACCTCTTACGGTTACTGATATTAGATGGGCGGTATACCTACAGCTAGGAACGGATGCATCACTCTTACCGGTTTGTTCGGTTTTAATAGACCCGCTACCTCAGTTTTTGCAAGCTTTTGATTTGTTTCCGGCGCACACCCGGGAATTAACGGGCTTCCTTTTACCGGGGGCGTGTACCTCCGGAAATCCACTCTCATCGGCTTCGTCAGAGTCCAATTCATCGGAAGACAAAATTATAAAGGGATTTTCATTTTTGGGGGCTGATGCAGACGATGCAGACGCTCCGTTTTGCGACTTTAACATTTCTGCATACGTCTGCTTGGAGCGTTCTTGAATGAAACGCCTCACATTACCAGTGCGCTTCTTGTACTCAGGGCAATTCTGCAAATCATGGAGAGGCTCTTTGCCACAGTAAGCACACTTTGTTGCTTCCTGTTGGCAAGCATCCTCTAAATGCCTTAGGCCGCATTTGCCACAACGGGGCTTGTTGTCGCAAAAATTAGCCGTATGACCCAACTGTTTGCACTTGGTACAATTAAATACCCTTGGTACAAAAAGGCGCACTGGAAAGAAAACATTGTCAATTTCAACAAATTTTGGGAGAACTGATCCGGCGAAGGTCACTTGTAGCGAGTCCGACGGTAAATACGTCTTTCTTCCATCTACCATTGATGCTGCATGCAATTTTTTACATTCCAAAATTTCAATGGTAGACGAAACAGAATTAGGAAGTCGCCCCATACCTTCCATAACGTCTTCACACGTCAGGGTCGCTGCAGAAACCACACCATCTATCTCCACATCTCGAGATGGGATGTAGACGTAATACTCGGCATTGTAACCTACGTCACTAGCAATATCATTTGCATTTTTATACGTAGGTGCAGTAACACGCAGTTTGTTTCGGTTGACCTGATGAAATTCGGTCCCCGGATAACGACGCGTCAAATTTCGTTTAATGCCCAAAAAGTCTAGGGCTTTCGCTTTCTGCCGAAAGTAGACAACCCAAGGAGAGGCAGAAGACGGCTGATAACAGCGCGTCCTAAAAATATCTTTGGGAGGCAAGTTGCCCCCCTTAGAAACATCCATGCAAAAATAAATTTAATCAAAAAAATCAAAAAAAAATTAAAAAAAAAAAAAAAATTAATAACAAAAACAAATAAGGTAAATCAAATGTATTTTTTTTTTTGAACCACCCTATGCAAACGATTCTACTATATGGAAGAAAATACACACTCCACTAACAGACGAGAGGGAACAAAAACAAATGTGCTACTTGCCCGCTGCTGTTGTGTAGGCTATTGTCGTCTATGAGGCTCCGTCTGCTGTTGCTCTTAAACAAAGCACCGGTTGGTGACCGCCTGTGAGTGGGGCGATGACCGTCACTGCTGCGATTATGCTGGTGGTGATGATGGGTACCGGTTGGTAACTTTACAGAACATCCGTCGGACTCGGCCGGGAATGTCTGCTTCCCTTAACGAACGCTCGGCTGGGTGTCGGCGGTTGATAATTATCCACTCTGTTTCCAATAAAATACCGCGTGGTTTGATGCGGGATGGATAGAAGAAAAATAACGTGGTGCGGAGTGCAAAAACAAACTCGACCGAAGCACTTCAGCGTTCGATGCGGAATGAGAGATATGATTATTGTACTACAGTGGAACTGCCGTAGTCTGGTGCCTAAACTAGAATCATTCAAATTATCAGTTCGCAATTCCGATTGTGATATATGTGCTCATTTTGAAACATGGCATTCTTTCCTTGCGCTGAACTGGTTTAACGTGCCGCAAGGACTCAGTAGGGGTTCTCTGTCAAGACCCAAAGCAAAGAGTCTGTTACATTATGGTTATATCACATAAATTAGCTTTTTTGCTGTAGCTATCTTCACATTTTCCAGCATTTCAGCATGGAGAATCTGGTTAGCGAAGCCTGGGCAGTGTTGTCAACATGGTAATAGAAAATGTGGCAGCGACTGAAGATCGTGTTCCAGAAGGGTATAATTTTCCATTCTCATAGAGTTAATAATTTCAGCACGGTTTGGAACATTTTTGCATTTCAGAGTCGGAAGCAGCATGACAATTTTGTAATGCTCAATTTGTTCTCCGACATTTTAGCATAACATTTTCATTGAAATTTTATTTCTGAACTTCAACAAGTATTCCATGACAGACTGGCATGTGATTATAAACAGTATAAAATTGTATTTAAATATATGTGATTAAACTGCTTTCTTAAAACTATAGAATAGTTTGTTATATCTCTAAAAAATAAAACAAACTAACTATCTTTTCATTAAAATGTTATCTTCGTTGCAAGGCCTGATCTTCTTTGCTTTTCAGCTCTTTCAGGACTATTTAGATATTAATACAACAACTGTTCGCTAACTGGATGCTTTTTAACTGGGTGGTCGCTAACTGGGCTATAACCCAATGAAAAATCAAATAAACTTCAAGAATCAGCGTTTGACATTTTGTTGTAAAAATTTGTAAAAGGGCATGTAAAAGGTTCATGGAGGAGTGAAAATTTTGTTAAATTGTACGAAAATGAATGGTAAGGTAAAATATTTTGCACAATAGGGTGCACATTATGCTGCATTGCAATAGCAATAACGAAGCATAAAAACATTTTGTAATTATTGTATTGCACAAATAAATATGCCAACCGAAATCAGATCGAAAGCTCACCGAAATTTATTAACATCTGTAATGTCAGTCCAGTTACCGAGCAGCATTCGCTAACTGGGCTGTGCACTTAGCCCAGTTAGCGGACGGCTGCTATACATATACAATTTTCAATTTGCAGTAACTATCCAGTGTCTGTCAGTTATATTTTGTAAATACATATATTATATTCTATTACGTACATTACATACATACATACAATAACAAAGTTTAAGATGGGAATACAGGGTGCCAGACGAAGTGTAGGCTGGATGAGGAATTCGTGTTTATCTGGCCCACGTCATGGCTGACAATTATACCTTGCTTGATGGAAATCATCAGATCGAGATCAGTAAAGGGTCTTCCGACAGTCTACAGTGAGTTTGCTAACTCTATTTTTAACAAACCACCAGACGGAAATCCCAATGTGTATTGCTTACTGTTCATTTCCTGTAATAAGAGTGTTTCATTGGAAGGAGACTCTCTATCCTCTCCGTGGGTTTCGTGTAAGTGCTTCTGCTTACGAATCCACACCCCCGTTTTCAGTCGTTCATACAACGGAGTAGTGAGAATTACAGGTATGTACATTTTGATCCTGTCATGTCAAGTCCTGCACTGGTGGTGGCGTCCTATAACACCACATCACAACTCTACATAATTAACCTCCTGGAGAGCAATCTTTCAACCAGAAAGAGTGCCAGGAAAGTACCTAAAATTGAGTATTTTTGAACTTAAAATTTAGTACTGTTGTTGAACTGGAGAGATGGGTGAATTTGAGTCTGCACATTAGGAAAAGATTACTCAATGGAGAAGTACTTTATTGACAACTCATTTTTGAGTAAAAATGGAAGTCGTTTGCATACTTTTAAAGATTGGACTCGGAAAAAATAAGACATACAAAAATGATCACCAAAAATTCATTTTAAATCGGATGCTTCTCAAATTTTCAGGAATTAAATAACAATACATTAGCTATGTTTTAGCATAATTTATTTATTGAATTTCCTCCCCAAGCTGAATGCTCGTACATTTCTCTTAACACTGCTTATGAGATCATGGGCGAGGCTTTGTCCATCTTCCTTACACAATTTCTCCCAGTTTTTCTTCAAAGCTTCATCGGTTTTGAATGTTTTTCCGCTTTTCTTAAACTTCTAATTATCTTCATTATCGCCCAAAACTTTTCGATCGGACGAAGTTCTGGTGTATTTGGCGGGTTAGCCTCCTTCGAGACCACAGGAACGCCCTTCGCTTCGTACCAATGCATTACAGGCTTGGCGTAATGGCACGAAGCGAGATCCGGCCAGAACAGCGTGGGACCATGGTGAGAGCGGAGGTTGGGCAGCAAGCGCTTCTGCAAGCATTCCTCTCGATAAATCTGCCCGTTTATGGTGCCGGTTGTAACGAACGGCTTTCTGTACCATCCGCACTCGCAGATCGCCTGCCACAACAGGTACTTCTTCGCGAATTTGTCCTTCTTTTTCTTCCGGAACTTTTCCGGAACGTATCGACAAAAAACTCGAGGCCGGGGATTTGTTTGGTGTCCACCTTGATATATGTCTCGTCGTCCATGACGAGACAGCCTGGCTTGACCAGCCACTCACGGTACAGCTTCCGCGCACGCAATTTGGCCGCCGTGTTTTGCTTGTCAGTCCGGTTTGGCGCCTTCCTGACCTTAAAAACACGTAGCCCAGCCCGCTTCATGGTCTGCTGGACGAACCACTTCGACGAATTGACCTTTTTGGCTACGTCTCGGGTGGAAAGGTTTGGCTTATTCTTAAAGTACTGCATTATCTTCCGCGCCTTCTCTGGGTATTCCGTTTTCGGTTTTCGGCCGCTTTCAGCGCGCCGCTCGATGGTCTTCGTCTCCTGGAACATCTTCACAACGTGGGACACGGTGGAATGGTGGATTCCAAGCCTTTTGCCGAACCATCTGTGCTGACCAGGATTATCAATCATCCCGCCCAAGATTTGCTGGCGTAGCTCTTCTCGTTTCGAATGCATCTTGACAACTACTGGACAGATCGCTATAACATTTTGCACACATAAACATAACACTCTAGTATTACCCAAAATTTCATTAATTTTTACCCACGTGATAAAAAGTTACTCCCAAAACAAAGTGCCGCATTTTTTCAGAGTCCAATCTTTATTATTTGTCGTATTTCATATTAAAATACCGAAAAACGATAAATATGTAACGGTACTAAACGAGCCGTTATTGTCAAAAATCGCGGAAATTAATAAATAAACAAAATCAATAAAATTATCAAGAAAATTTATGTTTTTATTCTATCATTTAGAGAAGGCATAACATTTATAACTAACCGTGCGGAAAATTGCTCATTTTTTGGTTTTGACAAGTTTCATTGCATTAGGTTAAATTTACCTACCCTAAACTTTGGATAGAGTTACTCAAATTTGGCTTCCCACACGGAACTCCCGAGTTGGGTGAAATGAACTTAATTCTGGGTACTTTGTTTCTTCCGTGTAAAATTCAAACAATGAAGCCATCAATCTTAAAAAAAAAATTAAATCAATACATCTTCAACATCAAACTTGAAAGCGCCTGCTTTGTATACTTCCATTGTACCACCATTCAAAAGATATCGAAACGCTAGCGCCTAAATGTATGTATATTAACGTACACGGATAAAGAAACTACGGCCAAATTTGACTCGAAGTTTCGAAATGGAAAAATTAAACATAAATCATAATAAACTAATAACCTTTCGTAAATTTTGTTATTGAAGTCGGAACTACGGAAAACTCCGCATATGGTGGTAGTTTGCTTATCCATGACATTAAGAAATCGGTTTTATTGTAAGGTAACAATAAAAATTCCATTCAAACCATTTTGGTCATAAAAATGAAAGTTATTTTTGGATGAGAAATACAAATTATATTATGGTTGTATCAATGTAATCTTGTTTTCTAGAAAATAAAGCTTTCTTTGTTCAGACAGCAGAAAATGTGGTTACGTGTTTCGGTTTTCCTGAATTAGAAAGGATTTTACCGTATACGAGAAGGAGAAAAATACGACAAATCTCGGGAGCAAATCTAGGAACTTTTTTCAATCGGGCGAATCAAACAATGAGAGATTCTCTCCTGTTTCGATCTCATTCATTTATTACAGCGCCATTATAAAACTATCGAAGGATTTTTTGATACAGATCGAAACACAACAGTGCTGGATAGCACACTCTGCAAATAATTGAATGAAAACCTAAAGGTGATTGGAATATGAATGAAAGAGAAAGTAAGGTGAGAGATTTTCTCAATGTTAGATTCGCCCTTATGGAAAAAAAACTCCCTTGTAATACGCTGTTCAATCTTTCTGCGATTTTTTTTTTTAAATTCCGAAAATGAATGCTGCGGTGTTTTTGTTTATCAATATTATTGATATTATAAAAGTAAACATTTATTTGCAAATTTAGCTCCTTTCAAACATCTTCAAGGCTTTTTTTTCAGTTAGATCGCCAAACATGAGCACATTCAGTTCATGCAAATAAACTCGGTCGACGAATATAAATAGAAAATTACGGCAAAGTAGTAATTGTATAGTGAAATTATATCTTGAGAATTGTTACATTACAAAGCGAACATCTTCACTCCTCACTGCATCGAACGAAGCCAATACAATCACAATCAATCTTCCCAGGGTGACAGGGCACCGTTTGAGGTAAAAAAAACCAACAAAGCTCGACTACTCCCTTCGCAGATTGTCCAAACGAGCCTGCAGATCGGCATCGGCATCCGACACTGGAGAACCAGCCCCTGAACCACCAGCTGCTCCTCCAGCACCCACCGCAGCAGCCTGAGGGGCTTTTACACCACCGGCCACGGCCAGCGAACCGGAAGCCTAAAATCAATTCAAACAGTCATTAACACAATCCACCCAATAACAGAAGACCAATACGCAACCTGTGGTAATCCGGATAGCTGATCGTTCAACTGCAGACCCAACTCATCCAGAACCTGTGAAACAATGGCATCAGTTTCCTCCTCATCCCCTTCGTCTTCCATTGCGTCGTCCATCGCGTCGTTGATCATTTCCTCCTTCATGTCCATAATCTCCGACTGCTTCTCGAATTCGTGCAGGATCTTTTGAATCTGTGGCATGTTGAGCTGTCGGTTCATGTTGCTCATCGCCTTCGTAACGCCTTTCATCGCCTCTCCCATGGCGTTTTGCGATTTGAGCGTCTGAATCTTCAGCGAAACTGCTTGAATGTTCGCCTTCATTAGCATAAATTTCCGGACGTACCGTCGCGTCCGAACCAGATCCTTGGCCATAATTTTAACCGCATCCATCTGATTTTCTTTCGCCAGTTTTTTAATATCGGCGATGATCTTCTTTTCCTGCTGTTCCATTTTCATTTTCTCCCGATCCAAGTCCCGCATCGCTTTGTTCAGAGCCCGCTGATTCTTGCGCATCATCTCGTCCGGAGACATTTTCTTACCGAATAGCCACTCCATGTTTACTGGATGTTTTGCGAGCTAAAAAGTGGTGGAATGAAGGTTCAACTTCGGTGGTTTCAGAAAATTGGATTCTAATTTGTTTTTCGAATCTGACTCATCCGATAAAAAAAAACACCAATAACAAAAGAGAAACAACATTAACTTGACAGCTGGAAAAAGAATGACTTTCCAAGAATGTAGAGTACATTTTGCGAGAGTTCGGCGGAAGGTGTCTCTCGTGCTACAAGTGCGCCATCAAGTGGTGAGTTTTCAAAATACACTCAACCAAATAATCTTAAGAATTTCTTAAAACTCAACTTATGAACGATGCTTTGGAATTTCATAAGGCTGACTTATAAATAGATTTTCATTCACAAGACGTTGTTCTTGTACGCCTTTATGCATTCAGGATTACAAGACTTAGTGTTGATATATACTAGTGGGCAAGTAACGGGACCCATAACCTTAACCCTCTAGGTTCGAATCCAAGTTGGCTCCATGTATTTATTTTTTCAACATCATTATATTTCATAAGACACATTTATGAAATGCACACTGAATTCTAATAGCAAATAATCAAAATGCAATCTTTTGAATATCGAAAGTTTATTTCGCTGAGTGTAGATTTCAGGAAAAGTTCGTGACACGCAATACCCGGTTATAGGTCGGTATCGTGTTCGAAATAAATTTCTTTTTCTATACCAAACCCATGTTAAAGTAAAAAATCCAAAAGAAATTTCTGCAGCAGTATCCGAGGGACGAATCACTCGTGCATTTTCGATTCAGCTTCACGTATTGAGAAGTGCATTTAGGCATTTTTCGAACATTTTCCAACGCATTAATGCACTTTAGTACGTATTAATTGCACATATTTGAGCGCATTTGATTTATTTGTGCATTTTTTAGTGCATTGAATGCACGGGTGTACTTTTCAACGCATTTTTTTTTCCAAATGCATACACATTTTCGATTCAGTTAAATATGTAGTGATTTGCGCCGCGGCAGTATCCACCTGAAAAGAACGAAAAATAAAATTGGAATTTGTAAGGTTTCCTCGCAAACTAATGGGAGTAGTTACTTTTACTTTCGGAAAAATTTTCCTCTCGATTATTTCGTAAGTGAAGGTGACATTTCGTATCATGCAGATCAATTATCAAAATTCCGCTTGGTAATACTGAACAAAAACAAACAAACAAAACTCTACTTTTTAGGTCGATACTGGCCTTTTACGGAATAATCGAACGGAACATTTTTCCGAAACTAAAAATAACAGCTCCCATTAGTTTGTGTGGGAACCTTACAAATTCCAATTT
Source organism: Aedes japonicus (assembly GCA_034211315.2). NCBI lineage: Eukaryota > Metazoa > Arthropoda > Insecta > Diptera > Culicidae > Aedes > Aedes japonicus. The sequence goes on from JASCZW010003980.1 coordinate 436,414, forward strand.
TATTTTTCGTTCTTTTCAGGTGGATACTGCTGCAGAAATTTCTTTTCGATTCTTTACTTTTCCTTTTCAGTAAACGGAATTTAACATGGGTTTGGAATAGAACAATAAATTTCTTTCGAATGCCATACCGACTGACACGATTTGAAAATTAAACGTTTGACAGATGTTTAAAGAATTAAACGTTTGACAGATAAATAAGGAAGGATAATGCATGCAATAATGAGCTATAAAAAACCACTAAGTATTTTAGTAATGAACGGGTGTATTAGTATGCGTAAAGTAATATTTTGTATACTCAATATACTGCGAAAATTTCCTGTACTGCGTCTTGAACCAAGGTATCATCTTGCATGGTTCGACCGCTGCCTTTGCTGCCTGTGGCTATAAGTGGCTCCAGAATTGTTTTTAACCTTCATCTCCGTACCTACGAACGAATTTGAAGGCGTAAAACTGACTAATGGAGATGTCGTTGTTTCTGTAACCAAACATGAATATGTGTGTTAAGTTTAGAAGTATAGTAGTTACAATGCAATTTAACTTTACGTCTATAATTTCCACTTTTCTATTTTTTTCCACTTATTCTCGTCCATACAGGTTTTTGTTGACTCCAAATTACTTTTCAATGCTTTTGTAAACAAGTTCTTAGCATTATTTGATAGCCTTATATTAGCACTAAATGCAGATATAAAGCATGTATGTTGTGAACATGGTAAAAACTTTAATGCGTTATAACAGCCTTATTGCGCATATAAGGCTGGTGATAATGCTAAGTTTTTGTTGGAGCTTGTATGCATTTGTGCTGCTAATATGAAGCTTACATGCCTAAAATATGCTAATATAGATCTTTAAAGCAACATTTATGCTGATATAGTGCTATTATCGAGCTAAAGCTTAATGCTTATGGTTGCTTGGGTTGTTAAGCTGTTTATGCATTTATTAAATCTAGACAAAATCGTCATAAGGACGAAAGTGACAATTGTAAACAATGACTTAAAACGTAAATTTCCTGGAAATGGCAGGTTCCTAACATCTATATCCACTACCGATGGGAAGGTGATAACTTCTTGTATTTGTGTCTGGTGCTATTTTGTTTGTGGGAGCAAGCAGATCCCAGAAAAATACGCTAGAAGTCATTGTTTACAAATGTTACTTTCAACCTTTTGACTATTTTGTCTAGAAATACAAAACTGTTGTTCAAATCTGAGGGTGCGACACATCTAAATCCAGATTCAAAATTATCGATAAATTCCACGCAAGCGAATCAATCTTAGAAAAATCTCGTTCCTCTTTTTGGATTGTACACGCTCAAATAACCTCTCTTTCATTTGTATCACTATCCCTTTTTTTCTCACGGAAAATTTAGCCAATCTTCGTAAAAATTGGAACAACTCATAAATTAAGTTGTTCCAATTTTTATGAAAATTGAGTAATTTTTCCGTGAGAAAAAAAGAGACAGTAATACAAATGAAAGAGAGGCTGATATGAGCGTATAAGCGTGCGCACATCGCAAAACACAAAATTTCCTGCATCTGAGATAGAATCACAACACTCGGTTCAAGTCTTGCTCCTCCAAAATATATAGAATCAATTGCAGCAAAACCTCCTTTATCAAGCATAATAAAATACTTGTTTATACAGCCACCTACACACTTAATTATTTTTACCGGGCTCGGTTAACAATTTACCGATTTCTCAACAGCTGAGCTCTCGGTGGTCACCTCGGTAATCAATTTAAACTACTGATTCCTCGGTACTGTATAACCTTTAGCGATATGTCAAAAATTACCGAACTGATCTTCAAAATTAACTGAACAATCCTTAACAAAAACCGAACATGTCGCCACACCAATATGTTGAATTACCGAGAACCTTTGTATTATTTTAACAGTTTTTTTTGTAATTTATTACCGAAAAATTCGTAAAATTAGTGATGAATATCTGCAAAATATCGAACGACATGTTAATTTATGGCCTCATTTTTTGCGGTGATAATAAAAAATAAGCTCATAGGCTGGACACTTGTTCTGAGTTCAATTTTTATTCGTTCCAATAAACTTCATATCAGATTCGGATGATTCTCCTCAATCATAACAGTTTCGAAATTTAGGTCGCCATTGAGACTCTCTTCACTCAGATCAAGTTTTTTAAGCGTAAAGTTGCTGAAGGATGCTTTTCCATTATGTGCCGTTTTAAGGACGACCAATGGGTATATCTGAGAACACACCTGGGAAAAATACAGTCAAAGAATGGAGCATCGGGCAATAAATCTCTCTTTCGGATATGCCATCCAATGTGATGGCTCAATCCATCCGAATAACCCGGGACAGGACGATGACTGAAGCAGCAAACGATCGCGTCAACCATTTTCTGCAGTTTCAAATATATAAATAAAAATAAATCATAAGTTAACTTCGAACATGCGCGTGTTTAAATTTACCTCCATTTCGAAATCAGCACAATTTTTTGCTAGGGGGAAAACACGCGTTCAGTTATAAACGTCCACTTGATAACTGAAATTTATAAAAATTAAGTCATATAGAACGTTGAATAAGTCATCCGCAAACTAAGAGTTTGGAATAATATTGACGATAGCTCGGTAAAACCTATTTTTTTGCTGAATGTTCGCTACACAGAATAACTGAGTGTTTAAAAAGTACCGAGTTTTTTCTGAAACCGAGGTAATTCGGTTATATGTATTACCGACATCTGTATTTTATTATGCTTTACAGAAAAATCAGTAATAATATTTACAGAAATCAGTAAATATTGTACAAAAAAAACCGTTCTCTCAGTATAAATTCATTTTTACAGAATAAAATCAGCAAAAAACATTACCGAGCTGAAATTATGGATTTAAGTGTGTAAGCTCGGTTTTTCATCGATTTTTTGCTTATTTTACTACCTTTTGAATATGCACCTCATAGCGTCAGTACTATTTATGAACAAAGAAAGCTAAAAACTCAAGCAGTTAGTGTCTTCTGAACCTTATTTTTAAGGTTTCTGTATGCTTTTACATGCTATAGCAAAGTATTTCAATTTATTAATACTTGCTCATCGTCGTAGAGGTGATTAGAACAATATATAATTAACTGGTTTCTCTAATATGGAGAGTTCCAGGTGAAACCCAAGGATCATCGCCTTGCCTTTTTGAACACTGAAGGTCTCGTTTGTGGGACTGGGTATTTATTTATTTATTAATTTTATTCATTGATAGTCTTAATGAATCTATATTCTAGTTCTAAACACGTCAACACTTATATTAAAATCAAAGTCAGGATACCGATGGTTAAACACGTTCATCATTGATCGAATTGGCTCGTTCAGATCATACTCGTAGTAGCGTCGAGGCAAGCGAAAAAATCACTAAAACGAACCTTCACGTCCAGCATAGCCAGTAGATTCGAAGCGTCAAATTCTCCAGCCAACATTTTGAAGACGAATACAGTAGTAGTTTTTCGACGGTGTTCCAAAGAATTTAAGCCCAGCAGCAGGCATCTAGCTTCGTACGGTGGCAGATTCAGTGTGTCATTCCAGGGAAGGAAGCGTAAAGCGAATCTAATGAACTTCCGTTGTACAGCTTCAATTCGGTCGGCTTATGGCAATTCGGTTATATGGTAAGGGTCTCACACGACAGATGACGTTTCCAAGATGGGTCGAACAAATGAAACATACAGCGATTTAAGCGTATACGGATCACGGAACTCTCTTGTAATTTTGGATACGAAACCTAGTTGACGACGCGCTTTCTTGATGATTTCCTTGTAGTGTTCCTTGAATGTAAGCTCCTTGTCCAAAATGACTCCGAAATCCCGTACAGAATCCACCCGTGCAAGTGTTTCATCGCCGATAACATAGTTGCAAATGAGAAGTCGTTTTTTTTTCGTTGAAAACTAATTACCGTACATTTAGGGACACTTAGTGTCATACTATTTGCACGACACCAGGCACTAAGCCGATCAAGAAGATTTTGCAATTCGATAGAGTCCGAAAAATTTTATTTTCATATCATCGGCATATAGCATGCAGCAATTTTCGCCAAGGTGCAAGGCGACATCATTGAATAAAAGCAAGAATAGCAATGGACCCAAGTTGCTTCCCTGTGGGACGCCAGAGCCGTTAGTGAACCAGTCAGAGACAGCAGAGCCAATTTTAACTGCCAGTTTTCTACCACACAGGTAATACCTAAGCCATGCAACGAGCTGAGTGGAAACTCCAAGTTTTTCAAGTTTCGCTAATAGAATCGCGTGACTAACTCGATCAAATGCTGCGGTGTAAACGGCATTGTTCCATCTCAAACAGCACACGACGTGCTTACTGTGGTTGAATAGCACCAAACACGCGTTCCCCCGGGAGCGTGTATTGTTTACACCCATTGGAGAGCGGCTAGCATGCAAACAGCCTGATGCTTTTATCATAGCTCAAGTGGGCAGCGTGGAAAAGCACTGTCGGCGCGCCGTGTCGATGCACCATTGTAGCGATGCGGTGCGCACGGCACTATTGATCCGTACTGCGTGCCCCCTATAAAAGGGACACATTGATGTTTATAGTTTAGTGGTGTTTAAGTTGTGTTTACGTATTTACTATCCTGTACCCACCGAGCTGGCACGCTGCCTCTCGGTGGTGATAAATTACCATCAGTCTAGTTTTTTCTACGTTCGTATCGTCGTTTCTCAAGTATAGTAAAATCACAACGTACACGCAAAAAAATACGTAGTTATACCAATTCAATCTACGAATCAATTCAACTAAAATTTTGGTTTAAATATGGACCAATAAAACTGACGAACTAATTCAACAAAACCTTTGAGTTGAAATAAAACTTCATGCTTTATAGATATGAACTTCGTGTTTTGTTGCTCAAATCAAAATGTTTTCTTAAACCAACTAAACGCATTTGTTGAAATAATAAACATTGATGAACTAATACAACAAAACCATTTAATTGAAATAAAACTTCATGCTTTATAGAATTAAACTGAGGGTTTTGTTGTTTAAAACAAAATATTTTCTTTAACTAACTAAGCGCATTTGTTGAATTAATAAACATTGATGAATCAACACAACAAAACCATTCAATTGAAATAATGCTTCATGGTTTATTGAACTGAAAGTCGTGTTTATTTGTTCAAATTATTTATTTATTCTCACATTTTGGCAAGAAATCGTACCCACTATGGACCCATGAAGTCACTCCGGTCAAGTAAAAATCGCCGCGGCACGAAGTTAACAAAACAAGACGCTGATTGGACATGTGGTTCTCTACGGCCATGATATAAGGACTATGCTCGCGGCAGACCGCAGTCCGATTTTTCTCATGATCTGCTCCTTAAACGTTACGTCGGATTTGTGCGCTGTCTTATCGCCTGTGTTGTGCACTGTAGAGTTTGATTGTTGGATCAACTGCAGTTATCTGCAACAACAATACCTCGTTGAAAATCTTGATATCTATCAACATATTATAATATATTATGTTTTAACTTACATTAGAAAAACTACCGGAGGCAAAGGAAAACGCAGCTACTTGTCAGCATTGTGAAACTTTTGTACAATAACAATATGTATTTGATAATAATTTGATTGGATTGATTTGAATGAAATTTTGAATTGAATAAGAACTTTTTCATTAATTGAAACAAATAGAAACCTTGTATTGAAGAGCAACAAATCATTTTGTTGATTCAAAACAGAGTGATTTCTTAGCGTGAAAAAATATTTTCTTTAAACAAGAAAATAAACATTTGCGTTAAACGATAAATGTGGTTGTTATAAATCAAATATTATTTAAATTAATATCACACAGCAGTGATTACTTTAAAAAAAGTTTGGTTTGATTTGCATGGAATTTTGAATTGATTTGGAACTTTTTTATGAATTACAACAAACAGGAAGCTTGCATTTAATACTAACAAAATATTTGGTTGAATCAAAGCAGAGTTCCTTTTTTGGAGCAATTAATCAATCATTTGAGTTGAAAAATAAATTTAATTATTCTGAATCACACAGCGGTGATTACTTTAAATAATTTTGTCGGTTTAATTTGAATGAAATTTTGAATTGATATGGAACTTTTTTATGAATTGAAGCAAATAGAAACATTGGTTTGAATACCAACAAAATATTTTGTTGAATCAAAGCAGAGTGATTTCTTTGCGTGTAGGGCCTGGTCAAGCCCTGGACGAAACAGGTATCAATCTGCATCCCAAGTCCAACGTTTAGAATACATAACGATGAAAATTCCACGAGATTAGTTGGTACGCTTCGTCCAGGAAAGAATCCATGCTGCTTAGGGCTGATGTATTGTTTCACATGAGAACACAGGTAGTTAGATACAACTATTTCCAAGTAATTTAGAACACGCGCATATGGACGTAATCCCCCGGCAGTGCCTTACATTATTCTTCGCATCTTTTTTATGAACCGGGAACATAAAATGAAGCGTTCCAGTAAGTTGGAAAGATCATTGCTGCAATGACAAGTTGAAGATGTTCAGTAGAGGGACAATCAGACTCGCAGAGCATTTCTTCAGAACACAGGCAAGAGCTCCATCCGGTCCAGGTTGGTACGACGTTTTCCATTTAGACAGTGGCTTGGTCAAATTTTCTTTAGATACAGTGAAGGTAACAGCATCTATGACATCCCGCGGTTCATACCTCAGCGCATCTGAAGTATTGCAGTCATCTCGCGGGTCCTCGAAGACTGATTGAAAAAATTCAGCCAGCAAGGAGGATTTTTCTTCCTCTGTACTTTATAATGAACTCACACGAACACACTCTCAAATATTCTGTCAAAATAACACAGCAAATCAAAACAAAGGCGCAAATATGTACAGCAAGGTGCTGGCTTCAAGGTGTACTTCGGACCAAAGGGTTCTACAACAGTCAACCAATTTCAAATCGCTAGTTGCATATTGATTGTTGCTGTGTATTCGCCGAGCGATGGTCCAAGTGCATTAAAGAATGCAATCCGGTATCTTTACGTTTGGAGTAAACAAAGTTCCAAAATCGTTTAGGTTTTCACTTCATATCACGAAAATTTACCTACCCAATCATCGACCTCAGCGCAGAGACAGACAGCAAACCAATCGATTTCCATCAATCGTTGGCTTCCCTAATAAACATGTACCATTCAGGAACGATATTATAGATGGTATGACCATACCACTTATAGTTGGGATGATACCCCGAATTGGTGGTTAGGCACTTCTTATGGTTGTTGTTTATGCGGGTTATGACATCATAGTTAGCATTTTCGAAGTCAAAGGCAGTAAGATCATACTTGTTTCAATATCGTTTTGAGCTATCAAAATATGGAGGATGAGGCGGATCAACGGGAATTAATGGTTCGACAGCTTCTTCGAGCTCAAATTGTCTCCCAAACGAATAATTCAACAACGAAGTATCAGTCACAACCGAGATCTCAACACTTTATACCTACTGTGAACTGACTTCATGAAGAAGATAGTGGGATGCTAAGTTCGGTGTATGATTTCGGAAAGCTTCCTGCTTTTCTGTATCATTCAGTATTTCACATTCGTATTCAGCGTCTCCGTCAATTTCTTGGAAGTGGTATGCTAGTGAATCAATCGCGTGTTGTTGTTCATCAGATATTCCTATGCTTAAATTCATTTTACCAATCCGTTTTCTGGAATGTTCATCTGCATCTGGAACCAAACACAGTATACCATCACTTCGATCTTAGGATGCTCGCGTCATCTGCTCAACTGAGCCACCCAGTACTTTGTGTTGAAAACACTAATCTCCGGTTCTGTTTTACTAGTCGACTACTTCAGTGCATTCAACTTGCTCGTTCAACATCAATGCTGGAGCTTGGGATCTGATGCTAGTTTAAGTATTGAAATTGCGAGTAGTATTGAAAGTAGGCCAAACTATTGTGGCCTCCTTCGCCACTTTAGGCTCTTTTAGTTTATTGAGTTGTTCACAGGCTGGGCACGTTATATACACTCAGTAGCAAAAAAGAGCCGAGCAAAAAACGCCATGTTCAAGTTACTGTAACTTTGTCAATTTTCAATATTTATAGCTGAAACTTTCACAACACTATCGAAATTTTATGTTGATCAGATTTATTAATTTAAAGTTTTCATTACATATATGGAAAAAGCCATTTTTGGACATACCAATTTCAAAAATCCGTATTTCTGTGAAAAAATTAGATAACATATTTTGAATTTCACAATAGCCAAGAAATACATAGAAAACTATGTGGACAAAATATGAACTGTTTTCATCAAGTGGTTTTGACTACAGCTGGCGTCAAAGTTGACGCACCAACATGAGTATTTCCCTTTTTCACCCGATATTGACCATGCTGAAATATCGGTGCAAAAAAAAGCCGAAGTGAGCTCTTCTTATTAACATACATGATTTGTTATGCCTGAAATATCCCAAATAACTAGTCTAATAGTGCGTTCACACTACTGCCTATATTACGTGATATAGAGTATCTTGATATCAGCAACTATACATCTAGTTTTCACTGAAAATAATGTACATGTCATTTGATATCAAGATACTCTATATCACGTAATACACGCTGTAGTGTGAACGTACTATAACCCACAAAGAACTTCAAAATATGGCAAACAGTATCAATTGTTTTAAAAAAAAACTACGTATACAGTGTTATACAGTATTATTATAGGTAGAATTACAGCAAAGTGGCACGGCAATACTGAAAATTGTACAAAATGCGCTTTTGTTGCTATGCCACTATCATCACGCAAACAATACGTTGTTGTACCAATACAAAATAGGAATCAATTCAACTCAAATTTTGGTTTAAATATGGACCAATAAAACTGATGAACTAATTCAACAAAAACTTTGAGTTGAAATAAAACTTCAAGTTTTATAGAATTGAACATCGTGTTTTATTGCTCAAAACAAAATGTTTTGTTAGACCAACTAAACGCATTTCTCGAGTAATTCATGATTAGGGCCTAAAAGCCATTTGTAAACAATGACTTTAAACGTTGATCGCTCACGAACCACGTGAATACTACTATATACAGCTACTCCATGTCGTAGAACTAACATTCTTCCACCAGATGCTGCTTTTATTTCAGGAGAATGATTCAAGATTCAAGTGAAATCAACATTTAAAGTCATTGTTTACAAATGGCTTTTAGGCCCTTAACATGAATTACTCGAGATTTGTTGAAATAATAAACAATGAAGAACTAATTCAAGAAAACCATTGAATTGAAATAAAACTTCATGTCTTATAGAACTGAGAGTCGTGTTTTATTGTTTTTAATCAATTAATATATCAATTACCATATTCCCCCAGTCAAACGGAGTGTTGGAATGCATGAATTGGACTTTGCAGGAGCTGGCATCGTGCATGTGGTTGGATGCAGGACTCGGGAAGAACTATTGGGTAGAGTCAGTCATAATGGCAGCTTATTTTCTAAATCGTCTTCCATCGGAGGTTATGCTGTTTTTCCAGTTATCTGCAAAGAGAATAGCTCGTTGATAATTTGTAAAACAATTTATAATGTTTTAACTTACATTAGAAAAACCAAGGCAGAGGCAGCAATATGGCTGCTATGAAATGTGCGCTCATACAAATATTTTATTAAAACAATAAATTAAGCATTTTAGTTTAAAACGAAGTTTAAATTAAGTGTGATTGTTGTAAATCAAATATTATTTAAACAATTATCGCACAGTGGTGATAAATTTAAATAATTTGATTGGTTTGATTTGAATTGAATTTTGAATTTATTTGGAACTTTTTTATGCATTGAAACAAATAGAATCCTTGTATTGATTAGCAGCAAAATATTTTGTTGATTCGAAACAGAGTGATTTTTAGGGTGAAAAAATATTTTGTTTAAACAATAAATTAATCATTTTAGTTTAAAAATAATTGCTATTATTTTAAATCAAATATTATTTAAATTAATATCACACAGCAGTGATAACTTTTAAAAAAATATATTGGTTTGATTTGAATGGAATATTGCTTTGATTTGGAACTTTTTTATGCATTGAAACAAACAGAAAGCTTGTATTGAATACCAACAAAATATTTTGTTGATTCAAAGCAGAGTGATTTCTTAGGGTGACAAAATACTTTGTTCAAGCTATTAACTAATCATTTGTTTTGAAATCTAAATGTGATTGTTCTGAAACACTCCCCATGTAACCACAAGCATTATATTATTGCACTTATTCAACCCAAAACCAACATCGGTAATACGGGATCGCATCAATTCAACAGTTGAGAAGTAATAAAGCGTTAGATAAGCTTAAGAATGTAGTGATGCATTACCAACGCAATAATGCTACTTTAGCAATGCCTTATGGCATTACAAAAGATATAGCTTTAGTTCGATCTTAGTGGGGCTTTTTTCAGCTTTAATCGAACTTCAATGATGCACTAGACGTAACGCATATGCCTTATATATGCATGCTATTATAGCCTGTGTGTTTGTGGTTACTTGGGTTGGGTCAGCGGTGATTACTTTAAATAATTTTGTTGGTTTAATTTGAATGAAATTTTGAATTGATTTGAAACTTTTTTATGAATTGAACCAAATAGAAACTTTGGTTTAAATACCAACAAAATATTTTGTTGATTCAAAGCAGAGTGATTTCTTTGCGTGATTGTGGATGGCTCTTAATTTGTTCCCTGATATTTTTCCCAGTTTTTTCATTAGTGTTTAAAAGCTATTGAAACTCATCACAAGAGGCGCTGCCAACGTTGTCATTGCCGTTTTCCAGTCTCGACCGCTGAGGCCAGATTGTTTACATTCCAGCGCCGTTTTTTGACATCACTCACTAGCATCGCTTTCAGTTTATTTTAGCAAAAGTTATTTACGTGAATTTTCACGGAACTATCCTGCATAAACGATTCATCAGTAATCCAAAATGTCTCTCGCAATGAAGAGACCCCTTCCGGAACCGACGCAAACAATCCAAGTAAGTGCCACAAAAAACTTCCCCCCATTCTCAACCTACATTGCATTTTCGTCCCACAGGAACCATCACCGATTGTCGCGCAGTTGCTCGGCTCGTCTACCAGTAGCACAGCATCTGCTCGTATTTACAAACGCATCCGCCTAACAGCCCGGAAGATCAGCGGAACGATCACTTCGATTCTTGCGTACGTGAATCTCCTGGATGATACGATCAATAGCAACGATGCCCTGCAAGTGCTTATCAAGATTTCCGAAGCGTTACAGTTCGATGAGAGTGAATTCACGGAAGCGATTCGCAAGCTGGTGGAGCATTTCCGGAGGGAGCCGGAATCGGCAGTGCGGGTGAAGATTCTATCGCTGTTCGGTGATTTGGCAACTGAAACGGGAATCGATTGTCCGCAGTTGGTGGATGAGGTCATTGGATTGCTGAAGGGAGAAACCTCGGCAAAGGTGTTTTCACAGGGCTTGCAGGCGTTGGAGAGGATCGGGAAAGCTTGCAGCCCGACCGTGGCGAACATAAACAAGATGGTGTTCTTCGCCAAGAGTAAACTGTTCTCACCGAGCCATAACGTTCAGAGGCATGCGATTCTGTTGTTGGGAGAATTTGTGCTGGTTTCCGACGCCGAGAAGGAAAGCTTGGAGTTGATTGGGATGTATACGGATTCGCCAGACGCAAGAGTTCGAGCGCAGGCTTTCCGGTCGATGTTGACCCTGGGTGTAAGAGGAGTCGTTCTGCCACCATCACTGTATGCGAGGGCTTGTCGTGCTTTGACGGATGATTACGAATGTGTCCGACGGGAAGCGTTGCAAATGGTGTATGAGTTGGGAGTGAGGCATCCAGAGCAGGGTATAAAGATCCCGGAGTCGGACCAGGAGATTCGATTGATCGACGATGCATTTGGGAAGGTTTGCAACGCTATTTGCGATTTATCGATGAATATTCGGACTCAGGCGGCCGATCTGCTGGGCGGGATGACAATGGTCAGCGATGAGTTCCTACATCAGACGTTGGACAAAAAGTTGATGAGCAACATGCGAAAGAAGAAAAGCTTGCACGAGAGGAATGCCGAGCACTTTACCAGTGGTGAGTGGTCCAGCGGCAAGAAGTGGGCGGATGACGCACCTAAGGAACTAGTGAATGCGGATTCTGTATCGCTTATGGCTTCTGGAGCTTGTGGGGCCTTGGTGCAAGGATTGGAGGACGAATTTTTGGAGGTGAGGACGGCTTCGGTTAACTCTATGTGTAAGTTAGCCTTGAAGAATCCTCCGTTTGCAGTGACTTCACTGGACTTTCTGGTGGATATGTTTAATGACGAAATCGAAGAGGTTCGATTGAGAGCAATCTACAGTTTGACGGCTATTTCAAAGCATATTATATTACGAGAGGATCAACTGGAAACAATGTTGAGTTCTTTGGAGGATTACTCGGTTGAAGTTCGGGAAGGGCTTCACCTTATGTTGGGAGCTTGCAAGGTGTCCACCAAAGCGTGCATGTCTTTGGTGGTTCAAAAAGTACTGGATGTGCTGCTAAAATATCCCGAAGATCGACTGTCCACTTTTGGGTGTATGCAACGTGTTGGCCAAAAACATCCGGAAATTTGTATGTCACTCACTCCGCAGCTACTGCAAGATCATCCTTTCTTCGACAGTGCCGAGCGAGATGTCGAAGATCCGTCATATATCTGCATCCTGATAATGCTTTTCAATGCAGCCCAACATCTCCCCCCGATGCTTAGCCTCTTTCCCGAAACGATAGTTAAGCACTATGCCTACCTTCGCGACACGATGCCGAATTTCGTTCCCCACCTCAATCTCGGAGGGCAATCAACCGAACTGGCCTTAACCGGCTCAACTGGCTCCAGACAATTTTTGGAAACACTTCTCAACAACATACAACTGGCCTATTCTGCTCCACAAGCGCGCCAAGCATTGCTCAAGACAGCCCAGGAAAATCTTGACCAACTGGCAGAAATCGATCCTGCCTTCTCCGGAACAGCTAACTTTACAGCCGTCTTTCTTGGAACCCAGCTTTTGATGGAGCAGCTGCAGGTCGCGACTACCGGTCAACCCACGAAGGCACCGCTCAAAGACTGTCTCGGTCAATTGATTCGCAAATGTCTTAAATTGCAGAACCTCTTCTCCAGTCTTACCCTGGAAGATGAACTGCTGGTGAAGCAGATGTGCCTCCGAGCCAGTGCTCTCAATTTAGTCCTGGTAGTGAAAGATCGCTCCCAAAGTGCTCTCGCTCCCTGTCAGCTTCTTCTCCACATTGCAGCCGACGCAAGCAGCTTCCTGCAGGAGAATAGTTCCCTGACGGCAGATTCCTTCACCAGTGCTATTCTAACGAAATTGGCCTCTATTGGTGATCCCCGACCGGGACGCGTATTCAGAGAGATATTGCCTGTTGTACAAGCTGCCGCTCCTGTTGTTATTCCAAGAATCAACACTAACGTAAGTGTATCATTGGAATATGGTTTTCGAATTGCTAATCAAGCCCTATGTTCAAATTTTTCACAGATCAAAATGTGCAAAGCTCGCATCCTGGAACCTTCGGAAACTTCTTTCAACTCGGACAACGTCATCAAAGTGACAGCCGGCTTGATTGCTGCCGTGCCACTGGTAGCTGAATTGGAAAACCTCCAGGAAACCCAGCGACAAGATCTCCGACTTAAGATCAAGTATCCCGACCAGAATGTGCACGTCATCGTGCCGAGGAAAAAGGACCTCAAGAAAATAATGACCGAACAGGGCGAGAGTCAGTCGCATTGGCGCCTGCGGACAACGGTGCTGCTGTCGCATGGCGTATGGACCGAGGCATCTCCGGTGGACATTAGCATTTGCTTGTCGGTACGGCCCGGTAGTGAGTTGGAACTGTGCAAACCGGTTAAGGTGCACTTTGCCCCGAAACCGGTCAAGAGGGGTATTTAAGGTGAAGGGTTTTAAGGGAAGTCGTACAAATAAAAATATATGTATTAAATTAAAATTCAATGTAGAAGATATTTTGCTTTAAGTGTAAATCACATCTTTAGAACGCCCCTTAATATTATTATTATTATTTAAAAATTTGGGGATAATCACGCTTAATCGATTGTCTTTCATATTTCTCTCGTTGATAACACGAGTTCAAATCACTTCGCCAAAGAAGGCACTATGATAAACCGTTATCAGTGCGCTCCTGAGCTTCGTCAAACTTGGGGTTTTGATTATTAGCAAAATGTGGAGTCAGAAAAAGACCTGTGCAATGTAGAAAACGGCCATTTGCTGGTCAGAAGCAACAAACGAAGACAAAGGCTGGCATATAATTTCAGATGCATGCACCAAGTGGTGTGCAGACTTTTGGTATGCAGGTTGCATATCTAACGGGCGTTTTAGCTACGTAAATTTAACAGTGTCATGAAGGAGGTGGCCATGGGTGAGATCAATCTCATTATAACTATATAATAATAATCCTTTTGTCAAATAATACTAAATACGTGCATGGATGGAAATTTAAAATCTCTGAATCTGAAAGTGTGTTGCAGTGCCCTTATCCAATTGATATCGGTGATGTTTACATTTGGGGCTTATTGTATGTGAAGGTATCATCGGAATGGGCGTGACTTTCCACACACTTAGAAAATAACACCGAACTCGGTTCAATTTACTACCGATCCACATCGGTTACCAACAAGAAACCTTATAAATCGTTTATAGATACTGTTTTCGGATGTATTTTTTGAGTCAAACCCGAATTTCGGTTACTATATGATATATTTGACAGACAGAAAAGAAAGATGAACCGAACAGTACGGTAAAGCAGGGATATTCAAGAGTTTGATACAAAAACCAAACCGAGAAAACTCTGTAAACTGAACCGAACATTCGCTGAATATTATCAAACGTCAAACACTTCTCTTCGAGTGAATTCCACGATGGCTATGTCTACCGAAAAACTCGGTTATTTTAGCTGACTCGATTGGGCTGAACAATCGTCAGCCATTTTATTTCGAGTGTGTACTGTCCGTACTGTGTTTTTTGGTCTGGTGAAAATGGAAAACATTACCGAGAACAAACAACAACAAATCGTGTGTAAATAGCTGGCATCCTGAACTAAAGACTGTATTCGATGAAATTTGGACACACAAAATAGGTCACCCAAAATTTTCCATGATCCCGATTCTTTTCAAACTTTCTGGAAATAAAGTACTACTAAATGGTTACGTTGAAGCAGCAAAAGGATTGAACGTCTTCTCCCAACCCAAATGTCCGCACCTTTGCCTTGACCCCTTTCATCAAATTTTGGGCAATGATAGGACCGACTTGCTTACTTACTTTTAACCACACTTTCTTTAGTTCAAGTTCATTTTCTATCAGTTTTGGAGTTTTAACGAGCTTTGCCTTCATGGCTGCCCAAAATTTTTCAATTGGGCGAAGTTCCGGAGTGTTTGGAGGGTTGACGTTTTTTGGTACAAAAATTACATTATTATCTTTGTACCAGTCTAAGACGGGCCGGGCATAGTGGCAAGATGCCAAATCCGGCCAAAACAGTGTCGGGCCATCGTGAGATCTCAAGAAGGGCAGAAGTCGTTGATGAAGGGCTGACTCATTTTGCCACATCCGCAGATCGCTTGCCAGACATGGAATTTTTAGGCGAATTTCGACAGTTTCTTCTTCCGTACACTCTCCGGAACGGCCAATTTAGAGGTGGCGACGTAGTGTTCCTGTCCTGGCATTTGTTTGGTGTCGGCTTTAATGTAGGTCTCATCGTCCATCACAATGCAGAACGGTTTTGTGAGCCACTCCCTGTACAGTTTTCTTGCACGAGTTTTGGCCACCGAGTTCTGTTTATCGCTCCGGTTCCGTGCCTTCTGGACCTTGTACACATGTAATCCAGAACGTTTCATTGTTTTCTGCACAAAACAAACTGAAACTTTCGCCTTTTTCGCAACATCCCTGATCGTAATGTTGGGATAACGCTTAAATTGGTTCAATACCATCCTGGCCTTCTCCGGATTTGATGTGCCACGTTTTTTGCCACTACCATTTTTCCGCTTGGTTGTCTTACGGTTCTTGATCGGTTTGATCACATGAGAAACGGTTGAATATGCGATTCCGAGCTGTTTGCCGATCCATCGATGAGAAGCGTTTGGGTTTTCGAAGTGAGTGCCCAAAATTTGTTGGCGCACTATTTCTTCATTCGAAGCCATCACTGAAATCACTCGACCGATTTTCACGAAACTCCTTGCATAATAGACATAACACAATGAAATACGACCAGTTAAAATTTCAATAATTTTTACCCACACGCTAAAAAGTTACGAACAATTGCGTGTGTCCAAATTTCATCGAATACAGTCTTTATAGTGTGCAATGAACTTTACTGCCTCTCTCTCTCTCTCTCTCTCTCTCTCTCGCTCTTTTTCTCTTTCTCTCTCTCTCGTACTTTGAAGCTATTTCCAGTGCAGAATTCTAGTAAATGCAAAGGGAGTTGCGGCGGAAGTCGGTCATGACCACGGCAATAGTGCCACAAGGTTCCATTCTCGGCCACACACTCTGGAACGTGACGTTCGATGGAGTACTAACGCTGAAGCTGCCAAAAGGTGTTGAGATTGTCGGATTTGAGGATGATGTAATCCTCACAAATTCCTTGGCAAATTCGGTATTGAGATATGGAGTCCCAGTCTGGGCTGCAACATTGAAAACGCAGCGGAATAGAAGAAAGCTGATCAGAACGCCCCGGCTCATGGCCATGCGCGTCGCGAGCGCCTACAGAATTATTTCGACGGAAGCAGTATGCGTTATTGCCAGGATGACTCCAATTTGTATCACCCTGGCCGAGGATATCGAATGCGAGGAGGACGGTCAGAGTTGACTCTTTGACTAAGTGGCAGCAAGAGTGGGACAACGCGAATAGTGGAAGGTGGACCCGTCGGCTCATTCCTAACGTGTCGGCGTGGATGAACAGGCGGCATGGAGAGGTGAACTTTCACCTGACGCAGTTTCTGTCAAGTTACGGCTGTTTTCAGAAATATCTGCATGCTGGTCATGCTACGTTACCCTTCTGCCCGGACTGCGAGCAGGGAGATACCTGATGTGAGCGTGGGATGAAGGCATGTGGAACACTGTAGATTAGAATAGTCACAAGCATTTCTAACCGAGCTGCAGCAAAAGTGGAGAAGCGATCAGCGAACGATAGAAGCAGAGTAATGTCAGACGTAAGGAAAGAGGACAATGTGCTTGACGTCGGGTCTTCGGGGCGCCAATGAACCGGAAGTCATTGCCCAACCGGAATTGTCGGACCGACTTCGGCACTCGATTTGTCATGCAATTTGAGCATGAGCATGATTGACCGCCCACGGATGCAATTCCGTTATTGCCAGATCAGCTGTATTTGCACAAAGAACCAACAGATGATGTTTGGGACTAACATACATATTCAATGTGTAGAAACTAGTGACCCATTTTGAAGCAATACCGGTGCCGGCCGTGCCCGAATGCTGGTCAAGTAGGGAATGGGAAGGAACGCGTTGACAGGATACTCGCTTTGAAGGAAGCCGAGAAATCCTGGTTTTGGTTAACGATACCCTGAAAGTATGTAGCACTATCCGCCAAAAGCAATGGACCGCTCCAATGAGACTAATAGTACGTTCACACTACAGCTTATATTACGTGATAAAGAGTATCTTGATATCAAATGACATGTACATTATTTCCAGTGAAAACTAGATGTATAGTTGCTGATATCAAGATACTCTATGGAAGAATCCAGGTAACGGAAAAGTGAGGTTAAACGTGGTAGATGACGCTCTTTCAAAATGGTTTTTCAAACTGACCAATTCCATACAGTTTGAAACATATTATCAAGAAAGTTATTATCAATTTCATTTTTAGATATTACGATGTTTAACCTCACTTTAGCTTTACCTGGATTTCTCAATATCATTACAGTAGCTTCAACAGAACGTTACACTTTGTGACAGTTTTGTCAACCTGCTCCCTGAAAATAAGCTTGCTGTCTATGGTAACGCCAAGATAGATAGCTGATTTGGCCCATTCCTCCGTTGCGTTGTTTAAGTTTATTTTACAATCCTCTGGCGGAACAAGTCTGGGAGAATCTGAGTGTGGGAAGAGGATGACCTGAGTCTCACCGCATTGATACAGATCTTCCATTCGGAGAAATATTCAGACAGAACATTCAGGCTTCGCTGCAGTTTGGCTGTGAGCGCTCTTGTTACCCTACCATTGTGGACGACTGCGGTATCATCGGCGAATAACGACAGAGATCCATTTTCAGGGAGCGGGGGTATGTCCGAGGTGAATAGGTTGAACAGAAGTGGACCTAGTATACTTCCCTGCGGAACACCGGCGGAAATCTCCTGTGCATCGGAAACTGCACCTTGCAGCGAAACACGGAATGTTCTGTCCGTCAGATATTTTTTGATTATCTTCACCAGAAAGATGGGAAGATTGTACTGATGCAGCTTGTACACCAAGCCATCATGCCACATGTTATCAAAAGCCTTCTCGATGTCGAGAAGTGCCATGGCAGATGATTTCGAAACAGACTTGTTCCGTCTGAGGATGTTAATGACTCGGTTAAGTTGGTGAATTGTCGACCGACCACGTCGGAAGCCAAATTGTTCGTCGAGCAAGATGTTCAGCTCGTCGGCAGATGAAAGAAGCCGACGGTAGTTCGCTTTCTCAAACAGCTTCGATAATCCTGAGAGAAGGCTGGTGGACCTATACTGCCGTTCTACGCATAACTGTCCCATGTTGCAAACGATGAAATGGAGAAAACAGCGATTTAAGTTTTGAATTATTATTGTTTATAGCTGATTATCTTCGTGGCAAATAACCAAATTTATACTTGGCATTTGTAGATGCTGGTGATTTTCGATGGAATATGTGATTTTATTAAAATTAAGATTATTTTTGTATGTAAAATATTCAGTGGGACTGACATGCGTAGAATCTTACCATGCAGCAGAAAATTCTAGGCATATCAGTCCCACTGCGTCATGCATAATTTTCACGTTACTACTAGCGAATTCTTTTTTTTTACCTAGGATGGGTCTAGTTCCAACCTGTGATACAATCTTCAAATGAAAACTTACACACTGACGTTCAATACACAACAAGCCAACCCGATTCAGGTAGGAATTGAATCAAAAAACGAAAATGGTGTACGATGATCGTGTTTTTTGGCATTTGTAAACAAAATTTCGGCACGGTTTGTTTATTACTAAGGTGTACATGGATCGTTGGTGATTCAGTTTAAATTTTCAAGGAGATCGTGATATTATTTGGAATCAGATATGAATGGGCTAGCTTTCTTGCAAGCATCCTATGTAAGTGACGACACCGATGATGAAACAGAAGGTTATGTTTTTCGCGGATTTGATCTGGCCGATACCTCTGGAATGCAATTTAAAGGAAACGAAGAACAATTTAAGCCTTTTTATAACCAGTGTAATTCGACAATTTCATTTCCTGGAAATTTAACGGAGTCAATTGAAGAAAAATTTTGTGTTAATTTTATGAATCGCAAAAAAACTAAAAAAGAAATTTTGCGGGAACTTAATGCTAAGAGGCGCATGTTAGCACACGAAGCTATACTACAAAACTGCAATTGCCGGAAAAAGTGCATCAACCTTTTGTCTCGAGGTGACAGAGTAAGCATCAACGAATCGTTTTGGAACAACAGTGAAGAAAATCGAACTAAATTTATGCAAAAGTACGCACATCCCGCTATTGCTACTAATCGACGTCGTCGTCGTACTCCCGCAAACGAATTGCGTAAGAAACAATCGTATAAATGCACTCTTCCTTCGGCAAGTCAAGACCCGATTGCAGTTTGTCGAAAGTTTTTTTTAAACACACTAGGGTATGACGAACACTGCGGGTATGTAAATTAAACTTTATTTTGTTGATTGACAATTGTTAAGTTATCGTTGAGTAAACATTTTGTTTCATTTACAGTAATATTATCTACCGGTGTATCAATAGAGCAAAAAGGAAGGACATTACCGTTCAAAACGAGGAAAGTATGCCAGGAGTTCAGATGTGCGTGAGTCTATTAAAAATCATATACTAACTTACGGGCCAACCATCTCACATTATCGTCGGGAACATGCCCCTAATCGAAGATATTTGCCATCAGATCTATCGCAAAAAGCTATGCACTGTCATTATAACATTACACATGCCAAACAAGTTAGCTATCCGTTCTACTCACGAAAACTCAACGATATGAACATATCATTCGTTAAGTTGGGTCACGAACAGTGCGAAGTTTGTGTTAGCATGGAGCAGCACAAAAATGCGAACAAAAGTTCCGGATGTACTGATAAATGTACCATATGTTGCAACTACAATCAGCATCTCGAATATGCAACGCAGGCACGGATTGAATACCGTAAGAATGGAGATTCAGTTACTGCAAGTCACTTGGTAATGGCAGCTGATCTTCAAAAGGTAGTTACTAATATCAACATTTTCCTTAACTCACATGTTAAATGTTATGTATTTTGCAGGTAATTCAATTGCCTCGTTTGGAAGGGCTCAAAACAATAGTGTTTTCCCAGCGAATTTTGGCTTTTAACCAAACATTCGCACCGGTCGGAGCATATGCAAAAAAGTTTCCAGTTGCTGCTTGCCTTTGGCCAGAATCAGTTAGCGGTCGTTCTAGTTTTGAAATTGCTAGTTGCTTCCATAAGATCATCCTAAAATATAGGCATATCAGGAGGATAACTTTTTGGCTCGATAACTGTTCAGCACAGAATAAGAACTGGAACTTTTTCTTGCATCTAGTTCTTCTTATTAACAAGATGGATGGTAATACGATGGAAATTGAACTGAAGTATTTCGAATCTGGGCATACATTTATGGCAGCTGATAGCTTTCATGCCGCTGTGGAAGGTTCAATGCGTCATAACCTTGTTGTAGACTATGAAGACTTCAAACACGCCGTAGGGAAAGCGAAAAAACAGGTCGATGTTGTGGATATGGAGGTTAAAGATTTTTTCAAGACGGAATTTACTGTAACTCAATATACGCTGAATCAAATTCGCCCTCGACCATATATTGAGCACATTCGTATGATACAGATATCTAAAGGGCGATACGAAATTGGTTTCTCTGATTCCGTGGATGGCACTCAGCTGAACTACTGCAACCTGTTATCTAACAAGCAAAAAAACTGATAGATGGAGATAACTTTGTATTGAACGATTACTTAAAGTGGCAGAGAGCTCCTCGAGGGATCCAGGAACAACGTAAGAAATCGTTGTTGTCCGCGATAATTCCTGTTGTTGATGAAATCAAGATGCCTTTCTTCACAAATTTGCCGACGATGAAAGAAAGTGTTCCATAGAAGCTTTGCATCATTTTTTATGTTCTACCATGATTCTGATTATATTTTATCTCTGTGCATACTTTTACAGAACTAAAAATAAAATGATAATAAGATGATTTTTGACTCTGTAAAAATACTTCCCAAATTTTTAAAATATATGACAAAATAATTCAGCCCTAAGCATCAATAAGAATCTAAGTGTTAAACGTAAATGGTGACTTCTTGTGCAAATTTCTCGTATTCCAATTAATTTCATTGTATGTTCAATGCAAATGGTGGATTATATGAAACAATTCAATGTTAACGTTTGTAATTAAAGGTCTTTGTATACATTTGCATCTAAGCCCCTTATGCATGCTAAGTGTCGATTTGTTCCTTCAAAGAATGTGGTAAACTTAAATCATTAATTTTTTGATGGACAAGTGGGACTGTAATGCGTAGAATTTCAACATGGGACAATCCAACTTGGTATTTTATTGTTAATAACTCAGAACAAGCAATATATTTTTCTTTTTGTATACGATAATTTATTCAAAAAACTAAACATATACAGGCAAAACTGAAATCTGACCAAAAGTAACATGGGACAGTTATGCGTAGAACGGCAGTATAGCTCTTGGAACATGAAGGAACTTTCCCAAGTTTCTGGATGGGGATGACTTTGGCTGACTTCCAACACGTGGGGAAGTAGCCAAGTCGGAGGCAATGATTGAAAGCCATCGCCAGATGGTTATAGATCTGGGGGCTCAGTTGCTTGAGCTCCAAGTTCAAGATGCTATCGAAACCTGGGGCCTTCATGTTCCTTGAGCATTTGATATAAGTCAACAATTCGTCAGCTGAGATCTCCAACTCCTCTGTGAAGTCGTTGGGGCTTAGAAGGATGTTAGTAATAAGCGCGCTAAGGGCAGCTTCATGTGGACTGACGATGTTTTGTCCGAGATTATGGGAGCTGACGAAGTGTTGACTTATCTCAGCAGCCTTCTCTGCAGGAGTTATCAATCGATCCTTAGAGCCATTGCTGTCTAATGGGGTCAACGGTGGAATGGGCCTTGGCATAGTTTTTAAAATTTTGGTCAACTTCCAGAACGGCTTTGCACAATCTGGGAGAGAGCGGATCTTGTCAACAAAATTGTTATTCTTAAGGTCCACCATTCTGGCCTTAATAATTTTTGTCACTCGATTACAGTGACGTTTGAGCGTTGGGAAACCAGTTCGCTGGTATTGCCTTCGAATGGCGTTGCGCAATTGAATTAGTTCTTTAGTGGGTCTATCAATGGGTACAGAGTCACTCACTTGATCAATCACCGGTACATGTTGCTCCCGGGCCTGGGATATCGCTTGCTCAATGCTCTGCAGCTGCCGTTTGATGTCATCAACCGAATTAAGGTGCATGTCGAAATCGATGTTGTCGTCAACTTGTTGTCGGAACCTCTCCCATCTGGCGCGATGGTAGTTCCGTCTGGTGATACGATGCCGGTTGACCGAGGAGCCAACCTCAGCCACCGAGCTGAGCTCCTGGTATGCGATCGGCTGGGCGATGTTGTTCCCCATGTTGGTGAGGAAGATGTCGATTGTCGAATGGACTCCGGATCGGTTCAACCGGGTGGAAGTATCCGGGCCCAGGACGGTGTAATGTCCCTCTTCCAGGTCTTCCTGTAGAATAATTCCGTTCCGATTCCGCCGGGTGTTCCCCCAGGTTTCGTGTTTCGCATTCATGTCGCCGGCGATGATGAACTGCCCCTGCCTCCGAGTTAGCTTACGGATGTCGTTTCGTAGGGCCATTGTTGTTCCGTTGGTGGTACTGGCTTGCTTGGGACAATAGGCCGCGATGATGGTGATAGGGCCGACAGCAGTTTCGACCTCGACTTCGATGGCTTCGATGGACTGCAGCTGGAAGCACGGAAGTAGATGACAGTTGATGTTGTAGCGCAGGGCGATCGCAACTCCTCCTCCAGTAGAGCCGCTACGATCAAGTCGCACAATCCGATATCCAGGGATGAAAATATTCAGTTCCGGCTTGAGATGTGTCTCGGTGACGATGGCGATGTCGATGGCCTTCCTGTTAAGGAAGTCACCGAGCTCAATGGTTTTGTTCCGGATGGAACAAGCATTCCAGTTGAAGATGCTGATGGTGCGTTTACGGTCCATGTTTGAACAGAAACTTCATCGTCACGGACGTGGCGGCTTTGAGCTGTTCCTCCTTGTAGCGGCAGGAACGTAGGTGGCGATAGAGCTCTTGCACGAACTCCACCATTTGCTCCGAGTTGTAGAGCTGTCCATCGACGGGTAGGAAACGGAACCTAAAGTTCAGTATTATAAGCAAATTGATTGAATTTTAGTAAATTCAATGTTTAGTAAATTTTCGGCCTCGATCGATTCGGCCTTTTGTGGTAGGGTAGAACATTTTCGGCCTTATGTGCTTCGGCCTTTTGTGAGTCGGCCTTTTGTACTGGTCCCAGCACAGGGTCGATGTGTTTCCTTCCTGGAGACGATATCGCCATTTTTTCTTAAATCTTTATGCAATTTGAGAAGTACGAAGAAGTGTTTCGAGTAAGTAGGACCCCGCCAGTTCGGACGTCATCCCCAACCGGAACTGTCGTCTACAACATGAATACGAAGACTATGCTCCCCTGCGATATCCGTTGGTAGTAGGGAGGGCACCAGTGCGTACGTCTCCCACATCGGAACTGGTGGACTACCTCCGGTGCCGAGGAGAGTCAGGGACAGACGAAGAGAAGCGAAGAAAATGCGCCGATAAGAAAGCAATGGCAGAAAGGAGTGATACCGAAGAAGCAAAGTAAAGCGGAGCGAAAGTAGGAGCAAGAATGACAGCAGCGTAGCGCCAAATGGATATGCCACCCGCTCCAAGAAGGAATGTCAACAGATAGTGTCGGTGGAATGTCTGGAGTCTCGAGATGGAATTAAGTCGGTAGGGGACATGAAGGCATAGAGCCCAAAAATCACAGTTCTGTTTTTCTCTCTGGTCCGAGTCTGACACTCTGGTCCCCGGTTAACGGAATTGGATAGATAGCCTACAATCGAACTGAAAGCAGGGCTAGTTCATAAAATAGATTAACCAACACGTTAATAAAACACACACACACACACACACACACACACACACACACACACACACACACACACACACACACACACACATACACGTATTTCTGAGGTGAGAGTGATTATTTGCTCTCGAAGATCGGATGTGTTTCTTGTGTCGGGTCGGGGAACCCCTAATCTTATTTGGGCATTTGAGCAAAACTTTCCGCTTGTTCCGTCGCTGATTGTAAGAATAGCTTTCACATTCTCTGTAGGAACAGCATCTTGAGCAAATCACCTTAACATTCACTCCGGCGGACGGCGGACATTTCTGTCATCTTCGCGAGTAAATATGTTGGCCGCATCACGAACGGGTAAGGGAAAACTGCACTTCTGCCTGCGCAAACCACATTGCAAAGTGAAAATGGCGCAGCGAAAACAATCACGTCTCGCTGTGCAACATCCCCGTTACTCTACTCTTTCTACTTGTCTACAAAAAATGACGCGAGCTCCTACCGATTAATACAGATTGTTAACTCAACTAAGCAAACTACGCACCCACAAGGCTTTCTCATTATGTTCTATCGTTCATCATGCCAAGTTGAAATTTATTATGCAATGTAAATTATGTTGATATAAGATTTGCTTTATTTACTTTAAAAAAAAACTAATTTTTCCTTCCACAATATTCTTTAGGCTGCATAAATGTTCGAACAAAATGGAGAGACGCGAAAAACCGCTTTAGAATTTCATATTTAGTTATACGTATATAAATAATCTTCCTAGAGAAAAATAAACTTTCAAGGTTTCATTCGATTGGCATGTGTTGTCAACGTGTTACGCATTTCCACTAGCTACCTCTCTCCTCCAACGATTGCATTATTCGTCCACACCGCACTGCTTTCGGTCGGTTAGAAATCTCTTTTCCATGATGATTGTAGTGAAGTTTATCACTTACTTCTATATCGTTATCGCTACACGCTGATTAAATCAGCTGGAACGCGGTCTGTGGTACAACATTTGGCTTCCTTTCAGGAGGCCCCTTTCCTTCAACGTTCATCATCAATTTCAGTTATCCTCAATCTATCAATAAAAACGACAGTTTCGCTAAAAAACAAGCGGCTTGCATTCAATACTCACGCGCACGCGTTACTCTCATTTGTAATAGTATTTTAAAAATAAACTGATTGACTCGATTGCTACTGATTGGCTTTTCGTATCCCTAATTGTTCGGCTAGAGCTGTTTGTTTAACTGTTTCTCTGTACATCTATAAATGTGATGAGGTGTTTCCCGTGGGGCTAACCGCTCATTACCCAGCGGAAGTTGATGCACTACCGTTGCCGTTACCGTTATTGTTATTGCTAGTGTGATGATTGCTACTATTGCCTGTTCCGGCGGACAGCTTGAGGTCTTGCATCTGGGTTGCACTTTGAAGCACTTCCAACCACCTGTGGGTGAAATCAAACATGAATTTCTGAGGAATTCTTCGCATATTTCGAACGACTTACCGCTGATATGTGTGTTCGCTTTCCGCACGGAAGAAGTACGTATGGTTCTTGAAGGACAGCTTAAACACGTACTCCTTCTGTACGGCATCCTGGATGCCTGGTGGGCCAACGGTATATCCCAGCAGAGGTAAACTGGCCAGAGCTGCACCGTCTGAGTAGCTTTTGTAGAAGTACAGACAGAATGATGTCAGGACTACCCAGAGCTTCTGCCAGCCGGAGCTGTTCTTGAACTTGCGCAGCAGATAGCCGGAGATTTGATTCTGTAAGGAAGAAGCGGTATCAAACAACTGTACGTTCTAAATATAGAAAAAAAAAACAACATTCACCTGTCCGGCTCGTAAGTGGTCCTCTAGGCAAATCGTTACGCCTCTATGCCAGCACACGTGTAGCGCTGTGTTGTTCCTAGATGACGGTGGTTTCGCCGGAGGATTAATAAGCGAATTGTTCAATCCGCAGGTTTCCAGGTTCTCCTCGGAGGATGCTGTTGAGATGGAATATTGAATTACTAATCGGACACCAAATTAAAAACCGGGCTCACTTACTACAATACTTCACCGAAACCATCGGTAGTTGTGTGTTTGGCTTTTGTCTGACGGCAGCTGCAGCTTTGGTTAGTTCCTGCAACCACAGTGTCTTCTCGGCCGTCGTCCCGGCCGAGACCGTAATGGCCCGCTGTCCTCCAAATATCACAAACGCATTGTGTTCGGCATTCTCGGTGAGCAATGCCCTCACCGGGACGTGTCCTAGCACCTTGAACGTTTGCGTCACGGGCGACTTGAATGCGTACAGTAGAATATCGGAAAAGAGGAAGAACATCCGCTGCTGTAGGCCACGCTTGGAATGTTTCAGCAAACAGCCCTGGCGAATGAGTTTTCTGTCGGTTTGCACCAGTGTATCGAAGCCAACGAGGTCACGTTGGACTTCGCACAGTAGAGAATAGTTTTCGGACGAGGCCAGCTCGTGGCGGACCACCTCAGTGGTGCGGGTTAGCATCATCAGCGTTCCGTGACAATCGGTATAATCGAAGTGATCGCTGCCATAGTGCTCCAGGAGCAATTCCAACAGCAGTTGGTAGTGCAGAAGCCGGTGCAAGGGCTTCAACACAAAGTAGCATATCGGGAGGTAGCAAACCTTTTGCAGCTCAAAGTCCCGGTACGTTTGCTGGAAACGTTCGTCGTTCTCGTAGAGATCGTTCAATCGCTGCAAGATTTCCCGATGGCTTTCAACGTACTCGTCGTAGATCTGGGAAAGGTAAGGGAAAGTGATGAATTTTAACAAATTTTAACAGCTTTTAGATAAACTAACCGGTAGTACGACCATGCTCTTAAGCATAACATCTCCAATCCGATGCGTATCGTGACCCCCACGACCTTCCCAAAGCAATATCCGATGTTCAAGATCCCTCAGGAAGACGCTGTGATGTTCGAGCATTGAATCGAAGTACTGAAACAGCGGCTGTAAATTCTCCACGTCCTCCGGTGTCAGTTCCTCGCGGAACCACTGAAACAAAAACACAGCTTATTCCCAAACCATATTCCAAATCATAAAACGCTGAAAATTCTCACCGTATTGAGCACATCCAAATCCTTCTTGTAGGTCCGTTCGGTCATCAGCAATTCCTTCGCCAGGAAGTATGCTCTATCCGTTGGCCATTTCTTCTTCTTGATTTCCTCGTCGATCGATCGCAACGTACCGGATCCCCCGTTGAATCCATTGTTACCGATCACAGCCGCATGCGTCGGAGCCGTCGGTTGATTCTGATAGTGATGCACATTATTATTATTGTTATTGATGACATTTTCATCCACCGTGTGCAACCCATTCCCATTGCCATTGCTGCCATTGTTGTTGTTGTTGTTGTTGTTATTATTGAAGATATTCCGTGCCCTCGCTTCGGCACTGCCCAAATCGTACGTTCCGGCTTCGCTTGTTCGCGAAAGGGAATTGTTGTTGGAGCGATCCGAAGCGGTACCTCCGCCGCCGCCGGGAATCAAATCGTACCGATTCGGCGATTGGACAATCTCGCTGCGACGGTCCAGCGATACGTTTCCATTGATACCGTGATATTCTTCGGCTGGAAGCGCGTGTGGGAATGTGTTTTTTCATGTGGTTCGGTGGGTAGGGGTTCATGCACGTGGAGTGGAAGTGATGAGTTGTGAAACCAAATTAACAGAACCGGAATATAAAACGAAAGGAAAATAAAAAGGGAAATTATAGAAATGGCTACTAAGTCGATCGAAATGTATAATGTACTGCTTATAGTAATACATGCATATTTGAAATAAAACAGGTTTAAAAGTAAGTAAAATCATTTGTAAGCTCAAAAATGTTTGAATTTGAAATTAATCTATGTTCGATGTCGATATTCAAATGTAAAAAAGGTTTGTATGCAAATACACACATAAATAAAGAATTACAATGAAAAACTATAATATTGATATTTCTAGTGGATATTTTAGAGCGTTCTTCAAGGTAGTGACCTTGATGCCGTCGCTAATATTGTACGACAATATTGAAGAATCCAAGTGAAGCTAAAGTGAGGTTAAACATCGTAGTATCTAAAACTGAATTGTTAATAACTTTCTGGATATTTTTCATACTGTATGAAATTAGTCTGTATCGTCATTGTCGTTGATTTTCGTATACTTTTATCACCAATTACTTTGCTTAGACAGCTCCAAAACCCATTTTTAACGAGCGCCATCTATGACGTTTAACCTTACTTTTGTGTTACCTGAATTGTGTTTTGTGTTAATTGAAAGTGTCGATTGTCTGCTTATAATTGTTCACTTTCTTGCTTATTTTGACGGATAATACCTTGTCGGACAGTTCTAGGAAAGCTGTGAATGAGCAGGACACGTTTTTCTCCTGTTTATTACAGCTTTCAGCTTCCGAACAGCTAACTATTCTGCGCTTTCTGGAATTCAAGGACAAGGCGAATATTCTTGGCCAGACTTTTTGGACAGACGTAAACACCCGATTCCCACTCTTGCTAATATTGTCAGACAATATATGCGTCACATTAGCATAAATGTGAATATTTATCAACAAACAATAATTGACAATTATCGACAATCAATTCCCAGGTAACCAATAAGCATTAGCATATGCAGTAAATTAACCGTAAATCTGCATTTCAGATGCTACAAGCTTTATACTAGGATTATATAAGCATCTTGAATGCTATCTGTTGTAAAGTTGAATTTCAAATGCTATTTAAATGCTTGTAGCCTGTAATAAGCATTTCGAATGCCAAATAGCATTAATAAAGCATTATCATAGCATTGCAGTAAAGCAGCCGTATATTGGGCCAAATACTGCATTTATGTAGCATTTAAGGCAACTTAATTGCTTGATAGGCTGCCGTAAAGACGCTTTGGAACTGCTTATTGGTTACCTGGGTTATGTTGGGATAACTATTCACATTCATGTTAAAATGACGCTAATATTATTGGCTAATGCTGTGTCGGACTATATTAGCGAACATGTGAATCCGGCATAAACGGGCACTGATATACCTGAAATTAAGTTCATATTTGAAGTTGGGAATAGGAAAATCATGACAAATTCGATTGAAGTGGGTTGAGGCGGAAGCTCGGAAGCAGCACGTATTCCTTTGCCGAGGCAAAAAAAAACGTCGGTTTACTAGAAGCCTGTCAAGAGTTGTTTTGGTCAAACAAGGTAATTAAGGACGTTGATGAGAAATCTGCCAGCTAATCATCACACGCGAAGAAAACTAAATCTGAAAAAGATGTTGCGAACCGCAGAAGGAATTCGTGGAATCCAACAGATTAGATTGGATAACAAGTACACATTTTTACTTGTATTTTTTTTTTTTGGGCCCGGTTGTTTTTGGCCTGTTCTAACTTAAAGGACAGTATCGACCTAAAATGTCAAGAGGATACGGAATTTAGTTCAATATTACCAAGCGGAATTTTGAGAATTGATCTGCATGGAACGAAATGTCACCTGCACTTACGGAATAGTCGAGCGGGACATTTTTCATCAAGTAAAAGTGACAGCTCCCATTAGTTTGCGTGGGATCCTTTTCAAATTCCAATTTTATTTTTCGTTTTTTTTTCAGGTGGATACTGCTGCAGAAATTTCTTTTCGATTCCTTACTTTTCCGTTTCAGTTAACGGAATTTAACATGGGTTTGGGATAGAAAAAGTAATTTCTTTCGAACACGATACCGACCTTTAGTTTCGCACTACACTGAACCCAAACATCATCCCAAAATAGTCTGAAAACTAAATCGATTGCGCCCTTAAATGAAAAGCATTCGGAAATCGGATGATCGTCATATGGTTAAATTCGTATGACGATCATCCACGTTTCGTATGATAATCAACCAATTTCAATATGATGTGTGTTCCAACGCCGTGTATATCATTAGCGATATTATAATGGTTTTGAATGCAATTAAACAGCATTAAATATTTACACATACAGGTATATCTCGATAGTACGTACATCTACTTTCTCACTTCAAACCATAATTGCATAAAATAAAAAGATTGATCTGCAATCTTATACAACCAAAAGAAATAGCAGAAGGTTGCTCTTTCTTTTTGTTGTATTAGATTTTAGATATAACCAGTAGTTTTTATGCCACTGCGATTTGAATGCGAGGTATACTGTATTATTCCCGCTACCATAGATCATTGCACGATGGCGTCATCAATGCTGTTTTGACAGTTCAGGGAGCTTGTTAACGTGGACTTAGAATATTTTCGGTAAGATAGGTTTGAAATTTTGTGCTCTAAATTTATTACAATTGAAGTAAAATCGTTGGAAAATAGACACCGGTGCTTATTTTTACATCAATTCCTGAATCTAATTGTACAGAATCCGGAAAAAAGCCAACGAAAAATTTCGTTCGAGCGGATCAAATTCTAACACTTTGTAAACAAGCTCCCTGAACTGTCAAGAAAGTGAGGTTAATACATTCCGTGCAATGATCTATTCATTATGAATTACTGCGGGAGCTCAAGAAGTGGAAGAGACAGGAGACATGTTTCCATCTCTCCATTAAAAACGGTCAGGTTTCCAGCCTATATTCATGCTGGAATTATGTAAAATGAAATGATTTTCATCTTCATTTAAAATGATTTGCGTTAAAGGGCTTTTCCAATGCAATACGCATTCCACTATGGGATGAAGATTTTTCATATAGCATGCATTCGAATTTGAACGGGAGGTTAATTTGCTTCGCGTATAGTTAGTTGGTCAACATTCGAAGGAAAATCATCTGGTTTCTAGAAAATCGTCACCCGCTTGCATCTATCATTCGAAAATGCGATTTTAATGTCTCGATATGAATCGACGGAAGATTCATTCGATAAAAGGAGCATGTTTGGGTTCAGTGTAGATTCCAATTCCAAGACATAACACACAATTTGACAGATCGAATACAATTGTATTGGTGAACTCGGGTTGAAACTGTGAAAAAGTTCAGTCCGAACCAGGGACCATGGGTCGATCAAAGCATCTCACGTTGAGGAAAAGGTAAAAATCAACATATACCCTCTTATAGATATATCGGTCGGAAAATCATTCGACACACTCTGCTGTCGGAAACTTCTTGAAAAGTGGTGATAAAAGTGGCCACATAGCGAAACGTGGAAGGAAAAGTAAGCTTACAGCCTAGGATTCCCGGAGATTGTTTTAGAATCGCAATGAACCAGAAAAGAACAGCATCGCAAATCCGCGCGGAGATGGTGCTTCTGGTTACCACACGTCGTGTTCAACAAATTCTGTCGACTAGCACATAGAAAACAATCCGTGCCCGGATCCGTGAACTGCAGTCACGAATCCGGGAACAAGCAAAAATACACCGTGAGCTTAATCACGTATTTACGAACTGAATAGCGTTTAACGGGAATCATCCTGAAAACGTGAACTAGTTCACGGCCCGTTTTCATTTTCGACAACGCTTTCAACTTGAAAGAACTTTGAATGGCGTAAAAGACGGGGAAAGCCCAAGCTCACAGAGCGGCATAAGCTGAATCGTTTGCAGAAATGTACATTTCCTGGACCGATGGCTAGTAGTACTACTGGCATGACTTGCGCAAGAACCCGGATGTGCAAATGAACAGGAACTTTGGCGGTGGAACACTAATGGTTTTGGGCGCCTTTTCCTTCCTAAGAAAGCTCCGAAGATTACGTGGAGATGCTCAAGATAAGCTTGATTCGACACGGCGAGTCACTGATGGGTGCCGACTTTGTTTGTCAGAAAGATTATGCGACCATTCACAACTCAAAATTGACCAGGGCGTGGTTTTCGGAAAAACACTGTTCTGCGGATCTCAAATCAATCGAGAACCTCTAGTCTATTTTTGCTCGTCGCGTATACGAAAATGGCAAGCAATTTGTTTCAACGTAAACATGCTGTAACAACGAGTTCGAGAAGATGAATTTATTTATTTAATTGAACCAATCAACAGGCCTCAATAAGTCCCAAATGGTGTAATGTTAATTTTAAATTTAAAATACTAGTCATTTCTTAAAACTTAAAACTGTAATCCCCGATTAACTGTGCCGGAGTAATTCCGACTAAAACTGCGCGGAAGTGTCTGACGTGGTACATTGAAATCAAATACTGAGGCAGCCCTGTTGAAGACGATTTGAAGTCCGTTGATGGCTCAATTCATTCGTGGTGATTTGTGCGAAGAAAAGGTAGACTCAGGAACGGTTTATTCCTTAATGCACGCGGTCGTACATTCAGGTTGATTTGCTCGAGTATGGTTGGGCACTCTGGTTGGGAGGCTCCAGATGACTCAGTAGGCATCGATCCTCGTAGCTAGGTAAACGGAAAGGATCTCTCCATGGTAATGACCGGAGCGCAAAACGCAGGAATCGGCGTAGGAGGGAATTAAACTCTTTGTCAACCATTGTTATAGCTTGGATTCCGAACTGCAGAGCAATATTTAAGGACTGATCGGACAAACTAGAAGTATAATGACTTCAGGCAATAAATATCGGTGAAATATTTGGTGATTCTAAAAGACAAAACCTAACGTTCTAGATGCTTTATCGACCACATAAGAAATATGCTGCTAGCATGTGAGTCGCGAATCCAAAATTACGCCTAAATCCTTCACGTGGCTCACCCATTCAATATCTGTCCCTGGCAGATTATAGTTGAAGACGATCGGGTCCTTTTTTCGAGAAAAGAAGATAACTGAGCATTTTTTTGGGTTCACTTCCATTCGGTTAACGATGCACCAGTCAGCGAAGGCATGAAGCCGACGCTGAAGAGTGTGACAATCGGCAATGGAACAGGATACGAAGGTAGAGTTTGAGATCATCAGCATATGATACTCGAGGTCCCAAGAGGACAAGATTAACAACGTTGAAGTAGACCAAGAAGATTAACGGTAGAAGATGACCCTGAGGTATTCCTGAAGTGGCTGGATAACGGCAGTCACCTATAGCAACCATGAGTTGGTGACCTTTAAGATTGAAACCATTTTCATAGAATGCCATTGATGTCGAGTCAGCCTAGCCTAGCAATAGTATGGTTCAGCTTGTCGAAGGCAGCTGACAAATCAGTATAAATGACATCATTCATCGGTCATTCATGCTATCAGTTACATACGACGTGAGACAGAGCAAATTGGTGGCAGTGGAACGACCTGCCAGGAAGCCATGTTGATGATCGCTCAAAAAATGCTTGCAGTGAGAAAGTAGCGGATTAAAATTGACAAGTAATTCCGCTATAGTTGTTAACGTCTCACGTGCTACCTTTCTTATGCACAGGAATCATGTGAGCAGATTTCCAGCATGAAGGAAAAGTACTACTACGAACTGACAATTGGCAAACATGGCCGAGCGGTGTCAATAAGGAGTCGATGTTCTTCTTGAGAAAGATGGATGGGATTCCATCGGCTCCTGGACAACAGGAAGATTTTAGTTTGGAAGCTGCTCTTGAAATAGTCGTATCGTTGAATTCGATATCGCCCAAAGTGTCGCCATGCATAGGGACGTTGCTGGCTGCGAGGTAAACGTGTTATTTGATTAGGCTCTCATCGGTGAAACGCTTGGAGAACTTTTGAGAGAAGAGTCGGCAGATCTCCCGTGTCGATGTAGCAACTTTACCATCAAACACCATGGACGATGGAAGACCGGAATTTTTTCGCTGCTCGTTCACATAGTTCCAAAACGATTTAGGGTTTAGTTTTGTCCTGCGCATTTTAGCTGAACCTTTCGGTACTACGTGAATTTTCTCAGTGGAGCTCTCTCGGTAGATTTCATTCTACGGAGTTCCTTTAGTCTGCCATGGATGATGAGTTTTTTTTTCTGGTGGTGGTGGATGACTTTCGGTACGTGTCTGTCGATTTTGTCCAGAAATCTCGACTAATTGAAGTTATCCGAAACATCGGTTTGTATACACATGACTAAGTACTCCTTCAAGTTGAATTTTGAGAAAATAAAATGTTTTTTGGTTTACATAATAGGTGGTGTTATTTTTATTTCACCCCATTTTTTCGTTTTTTAGTACTGAAATGTAAATAGGTCCAGAAGATTGAATAAGTTTACACTGTCTTGATTGGTATCTCATCTGGCAAAAAAAAAAATCAATTAAAAGATCGGTAATAACACATTCATACATATAAAAACAAGTAAAGGGCGATACGGTCAAAATTTGGTCAATATCAACTTGACGTATTTCTTTCAATTTTGCATTTAAAAAACCTGAACACCCCTCATTTTGAAGGTGTGTGTGTGTGTAGAATGTTGCTCCTATTTTGATTTTGGAATTCACTCTTCAGTTGTCAAAATGCCGTCCAAGCAAGAAGAGCAGCGTATCAAAATTTTGCTCGCGCATCGCGAAAATCCGAGCTACTCGCACGCAAAGTTGGCAAAATCGCTAAAAGTTGCCAAATCAACCGTTACAAATGTAATTAAAGTGTTTGGGGAACGTTTGTCGACAGCCAGGAAGTCTGGATCGGGGGGAAATCGAAAACCGGAAGCCGCTGAGACGACAAAGAGAGTTGCCGGTAGTTTCAAGCGAAACCCTAACCCTAAGAGTGTTTGAATAAACGTCTGCTGCCTTTCCTGAAGAAACACGGTTGTTCCGTACTGTTTTGGCCGGATTTGGCATCTTGCCATTACGGTAAAAAGGCCATGGAGTGGTACGCCGCCAACAACGTGCAGGTGGTTCCCAAGAACAAGAACCCTCCCAACACGCCAGAGCTCCGCCCAATTGAGAAATACTGGGCTATTGTCAAGCGGAACCTAAAGAAGACCAAAAAAACTGCTAAGGACGAGCAGCAGTTCAAGGCAAACTGGCTTTCTGCGGCGAAGAAGGTGGACAAGGTGGCTGTACAAAATCTGATGGCAGGAGTCAAGCGTAAGGCCCGGCAATTCGGATTTGGAAAAGCGGAAGCCTAATTGAATATTTTTCCTGAATTTTATACTAATTGAACTTGAAAAAGAAATTTAATTTGATTTTTTAAATAAACGATTTCACCGATTTACACGCGTTTTCCCTTGACCAAATTTTGACCGTATCACCCTTTATGTTGCTGCTATTTTTATTTCGCCGAGTGTATTCTCATCGTGACCTCCCTGCTTGCATGGTCACCTTTGACGTAAGAAATGCTTTCAATAGCGCTAGTTGAGAGGCTATCGTCCGTCAACACGCTGCAATCTTTCCGGGTTCCTGGATTTTTGGGAATTTCTTCTAGAATCTGGTACTGGTTTACTACTCAAAAGCGGGTCAGGAACGTGTTCAAGTCACCGCAGGAGTTCCACAACGTTTGATACTGGACCCCGAGTTTTTGAACACAATATATGCAGAAGTGCGACTTGTGTTGGTTCAAAACGGGGTAAAGATTGTCGGTTTCGCGGACGACGTCAACCTCGAAGTCCATGGTGAAATCATAGAAGATGTGGAGTTAACGGCCAGACACTCCGTTGGCATAGTGAAGGAATTGATTGGCTTCAGAAAACTGGAGTTAGACCATCGCAAAACGGTGGTTACTGTGATCAAAAATAGAAAATCGGAGCATAGGTGACAATTAGTGCAGGTAACCGCACAAGCACTCTAAAGCGGTTCGTGAAGTACTTGGAGGTTATGATCGATGACAAGCTGTCCGCCACGTCGATTACGCCAGGACTCTCCATGGCTGCATCGGCATTATCCCGCATGACGTCGAATAGCTCGAGGGTGTAAGGGAGCAAACGAAAGCTCCTGGTGTCACCCTGACCATACACAGGTATGGTGGGCCACCGCTTTAATTACTAAAAGCTACTTAGGTAAGCTCCAAAGTACGCACAGGCCTATGTGACTGAGAGTGGTCAGCGCTTTCCGGAAGACCACTAGAGTCGCATATATGGTAGAGACAGGGGGAATGGAACAGCTGATTGAACCCAAGGTCGGTGAACCCATCAACTAATTCCGGAATTATCCGGATGGGTTGATCGGTAACAAGGTGAGGTAAATTTCTACTTGACGCAGATCCTGTCAGGCCATGGCTGCTCTAGATAGTACTTGCAGAAGTACGCAACATGTGTTTTTAGTATGTCCTACTTTTGACGGCGCTAGAAAAGGGATGATGAACCTCGGACAACCTTGTCCAGAGAATGTGTCTAGACCGGGACATCTGGGACGCTTTAAGTACAGCGGCTTCTCAGATCATCCTAGGGCTCCAAAATAAACGGCGTAACGACCAGCGGCAAGTCAGAGGGATCAGCTAACTACTACAGTGTGTCTCACAATAGGTGTCACCTTTTTTCAATCTTGATATATTTCAATTGGGTAATTTTAACAGCGGAATTGATTATTTGAGTGTTTGAGTGTATTCTTTTGACAATTTATCACTGAAGATAAATAAGCGATTGCGGGAGCAAGTTTTAAAATTACATTTGCAAAAACTGAAGCCGTAAGTAGTTCGGAGTGAGTAAGCGTTTTGTTTTTCGTACCTTGAAACGGTTCAAGAAAACTGGAAATGTCCATATTAGATACAAAGGAGGTGCCAGAAGAACTGCCAGAACGAAGAAAAAAATTAAATGTGTGAGGGAGCGAATAAGATGTAATCCGGCCGTATCTGGCAGTGAATTGAGCAAACTATTTCAAATGTCCCCTTCATTGAACAGGCTCCTCAGACAAGATCTGGAAATCAAGCCGTACAAGAAACAACGGGATTCACGAGATGGCGGAGCGTCAAAAGCAAACTAGGGTCCAAAGAAGCAGAAACTTTTTGGATCGGCACGGTGACTGCGAGATTTCGGATTTTCGGATGAAAACCTCTTCTTCCTACAGTCATAATCAACAAAATCAACATAATCAACAAAATGATCGTGTGTATGGCAAATGTCTTGCCAATATTCCAAGAGATAAACTAGCTGTAGAACGCTATCAGAATGTATCGAAAATCATTGTATGGGACGCCGTTTCACGAAAAGTAAAACTTCCTCTTCTTTCCATAGAACCTAACGTAAAAATCAACACTGAATAGAGTAGGGAACGGCTTAAGCACCCCAAGACCCTATTCCAAGCACGGGGTAAACGTTAACCTACAACGCTCATTTTTTGCAGTATGGTCAATATGCAACTAGCGATTTGAAATTGGTTCACTGTTGTAGAACCGCTTGGTCCGAATTACACCTTGAAGCCAGCACCTTGTTATACATATTTGCGCCTTTGTTTTGATTTGCTGTGTTATTTTGACAGAATATTTGAGAGTGTGTTCGTGTGAGTTCATTATTAGGGGCGCATTATTAAGCTTGGGACCGATGTTCTAGTACTGACTGAGCCAAGAAAAAAATCGTATTAGTATGGGACTTACTGGTCTTAGAATTAGTCTATGGTATAGTGCTTCACTACATGGAGCACCATACTGCAAAAAATGAGCGTTGTAGGTTAACGTTTACCCTGTGCTTTGAATAGGGCCTTGTGGTGCTTAAGCCGTTCTATACCCTATTACATCGAGCAGGTTTTGAAGATCTGCTTCATCATACTTCAACGCTGTATGGAAATACACCATATTGTTTAAAACAGGACTCAGCTCCAGCACAAAAGGCAAACAAGACACAAGCGTGATGCGCGGAAAATTTGCCCGATTTCATCACAAGCAAATAAAGGCCTGCATCTTCACTGGATCTCAACCCACTTGACTTCTTTGTTTGGGGTTATATGCTTCAGCATATAGGACATACGACAGCGCTTATTTTAGATCGATTCAAGAAACATTTGGTTATTAATTGGGACCAACTTCCTCAGAAAATCGTGCGTGCCAGCTGCGATGGGTTTACAAATCGTTTGCGCAAAGTTATCAAGGAAAAGGGCGAGAGAGTCGAATTGAATAAATATGGTTTATTTCTATAACATGTATCTTTCAAATGAAAAATAAATGCTATTATTTGATTGATTTGTCTTGCTGTAATCCAATTTTGTATTAGTGACACCTATTGTGAGACACCCTGTAATGTCCTAAATAGTTAGACACAGCGGGTGCTCAAAGCGCAATATATTTGCAATATTTTGTTGAAAATAGAGGCTTTAGAAACCATTTTGAAAGGCTTGCGTTAAAATAGTGAACATGTCTACCAATTAAATCGATGCATATAATTCATCCGAGAATAAATAAATGTAGAACATAAACATAACAACAAGTGCGTTTTTTTGTAGTGAACATAATTTTTAACAGATTTTTTCGTCAACCAGTGGATCAATTTATTCGTACAAATCTGTCTTCAGCCAACAATGCACCTGATGAAATATACTTTTCATATACAGTACCTAGTTAAACATCGGTAAAGAAACGATCGATAACAATAGTAACATCAGTGGCATGAAGATGGCGCTTTATAAAGTTATGTGATCAATTATTCCGGTAAGACAAGGCAGACGTTTATTAGTTAAACTGTTGTTTTGGTTGCATTTTAACACTATAGAGACCATTTTCAATCATCTCAGATTAGGAGATAGATTCCAATAAACAATTCTTGTTGATTAAAAGTTGAACTGTTATACAACAGGAAATGTTTGTTGCCCCTTCCTATAACTGTCAAATTTTCTATCACGATTAATCCATTTTTGTTGTCAGTTGCATATTGACTTTTGGAATATATGATCAACCTCGTTCGGTTTGATCGCATAAACTGATCCAATGTTTGTGCGGCTTACAACCTACAATGTAAACTAAAACAAAATCACAAATTTAAACAAAACAAAACCGGTCATCAACCGAAGCGGAGCCAATGAAAACCCAAGCGTTTAAATTTTTCCGAAATACTTTAAAGTTTCCAAACTTGCTATTTATTACCAATATATTGTTATTTTTTTTTTGTTTATGTTCGTGTCACGTACGTAAATCGCTCATGGATGTGGTTGTTGTCGTTACTATTATTTGGCATGCTGAGTTACATTTTCGGCTTTGTTCTTGCTCTTCTTCGAACAGTTTCGGGATAAGAATACCCTTTCAATAGCTGGTTTTGGAATTGTTTTTCTTGGTTGTAAGACTGTTTAGACCTACCGCTACTTAATGGTAATTGGTTTCTGTTTGTTTGTTTGTTTGTTTGTTTGGCTTTGACTTGGGTTTAAAAGGGAATAGAAAGAGATGAATTGATGATATAATTGTTCGTTAGTGTTATTTCTGCTACTATTTTGTTTTCGTTCATATTTCTTTCTCGAGCGTTGAGCTTTCGCAGCACTTTTCTACCACTCTTATCAATCGGTTTATTTTTCGCTGACTCTACACAGTAAAAACTTATTGGCTTTAATTGTCACTTTTTTTTTCGCTCGGTCAATAAATTTTAATCTTTTGATTTTATCAAACAACATGACTATAATAAACTATATTATTAAGTATCTTGATTTTAAATTGATGGTTTTAATTTTTATTACTTATCGATATCACTCGATTAAATCATCTCAAAAGACAAAAATTTGTTATAAAACATTTTATATCGATCTGGTATTTGCTTGTTTTTATTTTTTATAAACGTTCTTCATTTGAGAATAGATAATATAGTGCTCTATTATAATGTTATTTCAGATATAATTGCTGTCAATAAATTCGAACTTATTGAATTGTAGGAAAACATTCTGGGCTGACCAAAACTGGTTCCATCAGGTAAAAGGTACAATGGAAGAAATGGTTAGACCATCACACAA
This sequence comes from Aedes japonicus, assembly GCA_034211315.2. Taxonomy (NCBI): domain Eukaryota; kingdom Metazoa; phylum Arthropoda; class Insecta; order Diptera; family Culicidae; genus Aedes; species Aedes japonicus. The sequence continues at coordinate 476,365 of JASCZW010003980.1, forward strand.
TGTCCATGGAAACATAATTATTTCTAACGGTTAAGTTTGCTATGTTTTGGTTTGGCTCGAGAATATTTTGACACACGGCTATCACTTGTGTTGGTTTTTTTTTCTATGTTTGAAGCAGCAAATTATGTCCCTTTATTCTCTTTTCAATTTATTAGATATAACTTTGTTGGAACAATCATTTAACAAACATTTCGATAAGTTTTAACTCTTTTCGTGACACACAAGCAGTTGAATATTTAAACGATGTACCTTTTTTCACTTAACAACCATCACAATTATAGACATTTTGGGACGCTTCTTCTTCTTCTTCTGTCTTCGGCCTGTATCGTTTGCCTGCTACCGACTTTTATTTGAATGCTCATTTCGATACCGTTCTCTTGCGGTCCTATTTGGTTCTAATGTGTGAATCTTTCCTATGTATAGTTTCTAAAATTCTGACCCTAAATGCATTTCTTGATTTTCTTTGAAATATGTTGTGAGTGAGAGTATAACAATTGTTTAGCATGCTTTATTGGAATACTTTATCTACGACTAATTCCTAGAATACCCGCGCTCTCGCGGTAAGTGTAGATAATGCACAGCTTACTTGGATCGAACGAAAAGGTAACGTATCAATTGTCAAAATCAACAACTAACCGGACTGCTAAGATCGCTCGAAAGTGATTCAAACAAACGAAATTTCTTAAAATAACGCCTATCACATTCAACGAATTTCGAATAAACGGGAAATGTCTAATAATATACAAAACTTACTCTAGGCGGTGGTATTTGTGAGCTCTTCATTTGTTAGCGTAGATGCTCAAATTGCCAATTGCCATTTTGGGATTGATTGGAGGTCAACCGATCAAAGGAACACACAAAAAAAAAGAACGATTCCCGGATCCTTTTGGCATCAACTTTCCGTACAAAATTCATAAACAACCCAAAAAGGCGCGAAAATGAGATACATGGTACTTCATTCAGATTCACTTATCCTACTTGTATTTTAATAATTTATTCGTTATTATAAATGCATCTTACTTGAGACTATTTATTTTTTATGTATATTTGTTAAACTTTGATTAGACTGAAATAACAGCTAGAGTATATATATATTTTCCATATCAGCCATTCGCATAAATTTAAAATCTTCAACCCATTATCTAACGACATATAGCTTTTCAATATTTACTGTTTAAAATAGTCACATTTCAAACGACCCTCGCTACGAGATGACGACACTCGATAACAGTTAGTATAAAATCCCACCGATAGATGTCACTCCGTTGCTCCCCATTCCCCCTATTAGGCTCTTTCTTTACAGTCCCTCGTATTGTTTGACATCTGCTTCGTTCGTTTCTGCATTTTCCTCGTATCATTCTTATTTGGCATCGTTTTAAGGTTAGCTCAGTCTTCGCTTGCACCCGCTTTAGATGGCATTATCTTCCATCTCGTTGTCTTCGTCTTCCTCTTCGAGCTCTGCGGTGAACATGGGCGGCGGAAGGGCCTTCAGATCGAACCCAGATGCTTCGGCGCTTTTCTCCGAGTCCGCATAGCCGCTCGGAACGGCACCAGCATGTTCCCTTTCAACATACCGTCGCCGGTCATGTTCCATACGCCGAGCGTACGAACCAGCCGACGACGATTCGTTTTCATAGTCGGATAAGAAGTCCGGATACGGTATCTCGACATTTTTGTGGTACCGGGAACCACCAATCAAGATGTGTTGATACCCGGCCGCAAAGCTGTCCTCGCTCGAGTAGCACACGTCATCGGACAGACCGGCCTTGGTTTCCGAACAACTGCCACTTTCCGGTGTATACTGGACTCCTGTGTACTCCGTGTCCACTTCATCTCGCTTAACTTGTCGTTTACGTTGCCTTAGCGGTTTCACCGGCGGCGAAGGAGTGTCCGACTTGTACAGGTTTGGATTTGTGATATGACCCAATCGATCGTACCGTGGAAAACCCATCTCGTCGACATTTTCGGTCATATCCAAACCCTCGAACTTATTCGAGTAGGACGCACTTGGATAAACTCCAGAGCCGTTCTTGAAATCTCGCTCATTCTCTACTCGGTAAGTCTCGTCCTCGTAATCTTCTGGCAACTGTTCGAGTTCTTCCTCGAAGTCTGGGTAGCGATGATATTGCTGTTCCATAACATCCGAACTGCCTGATTCCATTTCAGGGAAATAACCCTCGGAGCATTCGGAACTCTCCTGGTGCTCCAAGGGTCGATTATCCAGTCGGCTTTTCTTCAACGGAACCGTTCGCTTTTTTCGATAGCCCCGAGATCGAAGCTTGGGATCCTGCTGCCGTAAATCCAGCGAGCTATCCGTGTCGTTACCGCTGGGAGGACTCCTAGGAGCCATATTACGGGGAAGTGAAGTCCTACGAGGAGGTTTCTGAACCGGCGGTTGTGTCATCGGTTGAATAGGAGGTGATTCCGAGCTTAAGCTGCTTGAATAGTATGGCGAACAGCGAACTAACTTCTCTGGTCGAGGAAACATGGGCGAAGAGTTATCTGTAGCTTCACTGCTGTGTGTTGTCGTAGTCGACGAACTGCCCATGTTTTCTTCGACAATCTTGTTCAGGTCTGAAGAGACCAGATGTTCGTGGAACGATTGACTGTGGCGCATCTTCGAGGATTTATATTCGCGGATTTGTGACTTTGACAGGGTCTTGTCGTCATAGCTGTGATGCTTGGCAAGTGGCTTTTCGACCATTGGAACCGGAGTCCCAGCCGGTAGGGAATCTCCACGAGGTGGCTTCAGTGGAGGAGTTGCAAACTCCTGGCTCTGGTATCTTTCGGTATGCTTCTCTTGTTGGCTGTAGAGCCTTTCGCTGAACGGTTCGGATTCGGAGAAATCTTGACTGACATAGCGTTGAGACATCATTTCCAGGGTTCTTCGTTTACTAGAAGATGGTTCTGGTTCGGGATCGGTAGTCGGGACATCTTCGCAAAGTTTCGTCGATTGTGGCAGCGGTTGTTGCTGAATTGGAACCACTTGAGGAATTACTCGTTTTGGAGATTTTTCAATCATATCTACTATCTTGGGTGGGATTTTCAAAGGCCGCTCGATAGTTTTTGGAATTAAATCCGGCGGAGGAGGTTTTGGGTCAACGGTCTCCTCTACAGAAACGATCGCTTTTGGTTTCGGCTTAGCATGCACCGCCGGCAAGTTCTTCTTATCCTCCAAAGCGGGCCTTTTGACTATCTTCGGTGGCTTAAGTGGAACATACTCAAACGTAGTCCTGGTCATTGGTCTATCACCCCTAGATTCCAAATGTTTCAAGGCATCTGCCTGTGCGATCAACGTATTGCTGCTACTAGTCGACCATTCTGTAATGGTCTGTGCCATCTCGGTTAGTGTAAGCGTAGTATCATCGCTCTTCGTTCCTGACGAAAACTTGTCCGTATCCGTAGAATTACTGAACGGTTCATACTTTGGCCCATCGGAGATATTCTCCAACGAAAATCGCTTATTATTGCTACTCGACAGGCTGGCACTTTTCTCATCTAAGCTCTCCGTAGATTTGTGGATCGAGCTAACACTACTCTTCGTGTGATTTGACTTTTCACTTTTGATGTTCCCGGAATGGTTTGATACCGCCGACAGACTGTCCGATCCGGATAGATTCGCGTACTGCCTTACCGTGTTGGTACCGGTTGACCACTCGGAGATGCTAAGACCAATTGAAGTATCCTCCGAATGTGAACTGTGAGTGCAACGTTTCTGCTGCAAACCCATCTTGACCGTTCCGTCGAGATCAGTCCCAAAGGAGCTGGTTTCCTCTTCGGAGTGACTACTATGGCTGCATTTTTTGCAGGATTCGTTGCTCAAACGTCGAGGCTCAAGGTTTCGACGTACCGTTTCTTCCATATAGGTTCCGCAGGAAGTCGACAGTAAATCGTCGATCGAAGTGTCCGAATTGTTGGAGCTTCGCGAGAACTTCTGCTGACCCGTGTAGTCCGATGCAGGCTTACTGTCATCGGGAGATATTTCAATCTTAACTGTTCCCGGGCCAAAAACTTCATCGTTGAAGAAGAAGTCATCGTCACCAAGTGGACTCAGGTTCTGTGGTGATTTCGTTGGTTGCGACATAATGACTTTATCAGGGCTAGTCTCTTTTGCCATCCCCTGATTAGAGAAGGATTTTTGACTTGAACAGGCATCGAACGTTGTACGTAGACAACTTGCCGGTCCCAGGGCACCACTCAAGCAAGTGTTGGTTTCGTAACCTTCGTATGGCGCAGGTTCGTTCGTTGCAGACATTAGGTAGGCCGTGTTTTCATAGGGAACCACCATCGACAACGAAGGAGATCCCGTTACACTGTTTTTGGCTGCTGAAAGATTTCCGAGGCTGTAATCCCGTTTAGGAGGTTCTGGAGCTTCATCAGGAACTTCCGCATAGTCCGGATCAGAATCATCATCTCCTGTTGGTTCGGTATAAGATTCAACCATCACCTGGGTAGGATGTTGTACTTCACAAACACGGAACGTTTGGATATTCTCAACAATTGGAGTATCTAGCATACTCGATGGTGGAGTAGGCCAGTTTTCCGATTCCTGAGATTGTCCAGTTGCGGCTGAACTTGCCCATTGATGCCTTGGATAGGGCTTATCCGGATAAGGTGGAATAAAACTGGGATCATATTTTTCAATCGGAGTACTATCGTACGGTATCTCCGGTAAAGGCCAGTCTTCTGAATCCTGACTTCCACCGGTAGACATCAGTTGTAAGTTGGGCTTCTCTTCCTCCTTGGTAGTACTGTCCGACACTTGCGATACGGTGAAACGGCCACTTTTCACAACGTTATTTTGGTATATCTCCGACAAGCGCTCGGCTGCAGCCGAATCGCATGGAATGTCTGGCATTTCAGCAGATGTCCGACGATCGGCGTCTGAAATGTACGCTGGATTAGAGTTAGAATGCAGATCTGAGCTGAGACTAGCCTGATGTTCACTGGAAATAGCCGACTCATCATGTACACTCAAGTCTTCAAGGCTGGATTTCTCCGCTTCGTTATCTTCGGCGCTAGATTTTTCCGAATTTGTACTTCTTTCGGAGATTCTCGACAAAGTTCGGCCAATAGTAAATCCAGTTCCATACGCCAGGATGTCTACGGGATTCATTGCAATACCCAGCGTGGAAGTCATTTCCGGATAACCGAAAGTAGCAGGGAAATCATTCAGTTCGTCTTGAAAGTCCGAATCGCTTTCCTTCTGCTCATCAGGTGAGGATTCTTTCTGATCCGGAGGAGCAACCTGCTGGAGTTCGATGGTTTCCGTGTTGATATCGAAGCTTTCGTAGCTTTCCTGATCGGGTGGCAGCCAGTTCTCTTCTACGCTGGAACTTCCGGAACTTTCAATCGGGAACGGTTTCCAGGTTGAAATAGCTTCCTTTTGACCTAGATCACCTTTTCGTTGAGCAGCTCCAAGCGAACCTGAGCTGCTTTCAGTTTCAAATGATCCCAACGATCCTTTTGATTCCAGGCTGGATTTAGACTCTAGAGAACTTCGGTCTCCATTGGCGGAAAGAAGCTTTAGGGTGCCAGTTTTTAGTTCAGCCGTTGTCTGCTGTTGTTGTTTTTCGTTTGGTTGAGCAGTTCGGCAGACTTTTTTGTGGATTAGAGTCGTTCGGACTGGTTTGACAACCTGCGGTTTTTGGGTAGTACCATTGTCAGAGCTGGATTCGCTTTCTTCTCTTTGAAGAATTCTTGCGATGCGATCTTCTACGGTATCGACGTCCAATTCCGATCCGGAGCCAAGATCAACGGGACATTGTTTTTCCAACGTTGGAGAGAACTTTTTCGTAGGAGTTTTGACGTCTTCCGCCTCTTCTATTCTTAGCATAGCTTCCCGCAATTCGTGGCATTTGATATGATCCATCGAATCCATATCCTGAGATATTCCCAGTGGCCTTGCAATTGAACAACTCAAGCTTGATTCCTCATCTAGGGACCCTTTTCCACGGGGAGTGCTGGAATCCTGTCGAACAGGACTGTTTTCATTTTCCCGACTGGACCCCGTATCTGAACTACGAGATCGCTCGATGGAAAGTCGTAGGAAATCTCCTCTACGCTCAGATGCCTGTTTGCCTTCCGTTTCATCGTGAATGGGTTTGGGTTCTTCCCACGTCGGCGTTTTTTCCTTCTTCTTCTTTTCAGGAATTTGTGGCAAAGGCCGGTCGAATGGTTTTTCAGAACTACTCTTCTTCGTCTGTATGATGGTAACATCTGATGTGGAAACTTCTGATTCGGGCATGGTGATATCCTTGATATCGTCGAACGTTGCCTGACTTTCAATTCTTCGTCCTCCTTCTGTTTCTTCCATTTCCAGTTGGCCAATTCCATCAGTTCCTGTGTATTCTTCGCTGCCAATGGTTACCCAAGATGTTGTTTCATCACTTCGACTTCTCTCCAGGTTGAGTTTTCCCATGATCTCTTTCCTATTTGGGCGATGTTCTTGCTCTTGTTCGACTTCTAGTTCTTCCTCGATGGATGGTTCTTCATACTCGATCGTTGGCACCCGGCATGGTAAATAGGAATCCTTCAAATCTCCTTTTATTTCACTTACCTCTGTCAATGATTCTTCGCTACCCGCTTTGGACGGCTTCTGATCTTCGTTATCCGCCAGGGTGCTGGTCGAGTCGAATGTTCGTTCTTCCGATCGTCGTTTCATTAGATCTAGCGTTCTTCGTTCGGAAATGATGTCTTGCATGTCAATTTCTCCAGTAAATTCATCCGGCTGTGATTGAGAACGGCGTTCTATTGCTGGAGCCTTATCCTTTCCATTGCCTAAATTATTATCCAGACTCTTTCCTTTATCGAATCGCGAACGGTCGTCTACGGATTTGCTATCGCTATCCGTGGATTTTCTTCCCCGCGTGTATTCCGAGTCCGATTCAATCTTCGAACGATGCACGTCTACGGTAATTATTTCTTGATTCTTCGAAAGAGTTTGACCTTCCGAATCGGGGGAAGTAGTATCCGCATAGTTGTCGATATAGTTCTGATCGAGACTTCGCGTTTTGTACTCAATATCCAAGTACTGCGGTTCCGATTTCTTCTCCAAGCTCTTGGACTTGCCTTCGATCTTCTTGTGCACTACCGAACCTTCGATTATCTGCTTCATCTCCTGGCTCTTGGACAACTTTGCCGGCGATTTCAAAACAATACTGCTGCTATCATCAGCAGCGGAGCGATCCGAATGGTCGTCGAAGGATTTGCCACGATCATCAAAGCTACGACTGGCCTTATCCAGTTTTTCAACGCTTTTCTGATCCTCGAAGCTGCGACTTATCTTCGCCAGAGAACAGTCCAGTTTCCTAGGAGCCTTGGCAATGAACACCAGGTCCTCGGGTTTTGATTTCACTTCCGCATCGATGATGATTTTATCACCTTCAGTTTTAACCGAGATTTTGTCCTCTGGGGCTGGAAATTGAGGCAACTGATCCTTCACCGGACTCAACAGATTGATCGTCTGTTTCATTGCCGATTCATACAACTTTTGCTGTCTTTCTTTGCGCCTAGCTCGTTCCAACTCACTTTCCTCGACTGACTTCTTCTCTTTGCTACCCAGTCGCTTCAACTCCATCTTCTCCAGGGACTTTGATTTCTCTTTGCTACTTGACTTCTTACCTAGAGCCTCCTGGCTCTTGGTTCGTAAAATATCGTTTGAAGAAATCTTCTTCATTTCATCCGAAGCACGCCGCTTCGGTTGTGGAATCTTTTCCGATCCTTTAGGACTTGTTGATTTGCACTTTTGCTTGACTGCCGATTGTCCTCCAGTAGGTGTCTGAGTACCGCTATCGGTTTTCTGGCGACCTTTACCAGTACTTTCGACGCTGCTCGCACGACTGATCGCAGGTGACGTCTTGAGCGAGCTGTTTCCTGAACTAAAAGGTTCGAACTTGTACCTGGGGATCTCCAGTATCAGCTGATCTCCACTCTTGAGTTTGGTTTTCGTTTTCCGTTTCTCCTTGATTTTCACTCCTTGGAGTTCAATCTTTTCGATGTACTTTAATCTATCCAACAGGACCAGTTCATCAGCATCGAGCTGAACCATCTTTACCTCTTCATCGATGGTGGATGTCTGTCGGGAAGCTTTGCTGTCTGTAACTACAATAGCATCGGCACACGAGTGCACCGATTCATCTTGTTCTTCCTCAATGGTTTGTTCCTTTTTCTGGAGAGGTTTTACCTCAAGGATTTCCGCTTCCTCTTCGTAACCCACGGTATCGTCTTTGGAAGAAAATGCATTCATCGGTGGTAGTTTGTGTAACGAGATCACTGGAGCGTCCAAACTCTTGGCACGGCGACCCGAAGTCGGTGAATCTTGGGTTGCTTTCTGTCGTTGAAGCGCTGCAAAAGCTGATCCCTCACTGAGATTCAACCGAGCATGGGCAAACAAGATCGGAGCGTGTCCTTTGGATCGCATAACGATCGACGAATCGATCATTTCTTCGATCATTTTTGTTCGTGAAGGGGACAACTTGGACTCGGTTTTTGGTGCCGATGCTTGTAAATCTTCTTTAAACTTTTTACCCATGTCTTTTTTCAAGGTTTTCATGAATCCCATGTTGTCTTCGCGAGCCGTTTCGTACACATCCTCGTCAGTGCGATGGACTTCGTTGGTTTCGATTATAGGTGACGGGATCTTCTCCGTCATGTGGTACGCTTTAGTCGTTGTTTCGTCTTTCTTAGCTTCATCTTCGGAGCTTGGGATCGAGAAAGATCGCTCGGAGATTCTCCTTAGCTCCGTGCTTGTCATATGGTGAGTATTTAAGTTCGTTCCCGTATTGTAGCGACTTTCAAGTTCAGCCAATTTCCTGCACTGCGGGGGCGATCCTTCGATCTCTGTGGAGCTCATCGTTTGTCCACGAGCCCAGGCATTCGAAGCCATTTTACTGGATTCGTGTTTCAGAATTGGTTCGATCTCTTTCCTCGATTGAGGCGGAGAGAATTCCAGTCTGGTTGGCATGGCTTCTGCCGATCCAAACACGTCGTCCGAATCCAGGCTTTCATCGTCTGACGAGAAGGATGTGATTCGAGTTTTGGCGTTTTTCTTACCTTTACCCGGTTTGTTCTTCACCGGAGCCATTCGAGGTTTTGCAATGCGCTTCGGTACCGTCAACTCGATATGCTTCTTCTCGATCAGGTATGGCAGTTCAACAGGTTTGGTTTCAAGTTTCTTGTGCTGATTGCTATCAGTTCGGGAGCTTGTGGCCGAGTCACTCTCGATTTGACTGAGTTTGTTGCTGAGTTGTTCGAGCAAGAGGGGATCCATCTTCTTGGTTATATCTCGCTTCGGACTGGTAAGTTGAATGGTCTGGGCCGATTTGTCTACCTCAAGTGTGACGGGATCTACCTTTGAGAGGTCGATGTTCTGAGTGAACAAGAAGCCTTGTCCGCTTTCGCCAGGTGCTAGTTCATAGTCATCCTGGACCCTCAAAGTGTTTTCTTTCTGTGTAGAAACATCTCGGACTTCGATCTTTGGGGATTTGGGAGACTTGGGGGATTTAGGACTCTTGGGAGACTTGGGACTCTTCGGTTTCGGATATCGATGTTGCTTATCTTGAGATGGAGAGGGAGCAGTTCCATTCATTACGTGACGTTTGTGAAGCACATAAGGAATGTCATCTTTGAGTACCTTGTGAACTCGTCGATCATACTCTTTGAAAAAGCTCTTGGGTACTTCGAACCCGTTCAGTGGTAACTCGACGGTCGGGATGTGTACATCATACGTTTGAGGAATTTCAAAGTGGCTACCATGGGTCCTGCAGAGAGGAGGGGCACTGGGAATTTGTTTGTAGAGGTACTCTTCTTCGCTCGAGTCTGCCGGTGTTAGGTCAATCGATTTTTGATGCATCAGGGTGTGACGACGCGAATTGGGCCCTAGTCGAGGACGATTCGCTAGCGAGTTAGGATCAGATTTAGTTCTCTCAACCGTGGCATGGGTATAGGTGAGAACTCCTGGAATGGGAGCGTCTAGGATTAGTTTAGGGTTGTATTCTTCGAAATGAGTCTTCGCCATCAGTTCTTCCTTGCGAGTCTGTTTCGGAAGAGCATGCGGCGATTCGATCTTCTGTTTGTCAAACTCCGATAACAGTTCCGGAGTTAATGGATAGTCAGGGCTGGTTTTCGCCTTGGCTTCCACCAAGATTGCCGTAGTCGGCGTTTCGTCGTTCATGCTGCTGGTCAAGGATTCGATTTTCTCCTTGTCAAAGCTGAAAATGTTCTCACTGTCGGACTTTTTGCGGAAGGCTCGCGTACGGTCGACCCGCTGGGTATCACTGCTGCTATTGCTGATAGTGGTCGGAAGTCCTTCGATCTCTTCCGGCCAAATATGTGTCGCCTTCGGAGGTTGCTTCTCAATTGGTTTTGGCATCGCTTGAGGCAGTACCGGGTCGGGCGATTTGTAGGCGGAGTAACTGCGCGCGTTACGATCCAGCTCGACGTTCTGCAGCGAGATGGAAGTCACGTGCGAAGTTGCCTTGGTCGGGGGCTTTGTCTGAGCACTGGGGAACGTTGACGAGTAGATTTGATTATCGTAGAAACCGGCAGGGGCATCCTTAACAGGGATTCCAACTTCGCTGGGAATGTGTTCGTGGGAATGGATTTTGGGCCGCGAGTAGATTTCATCTGACTCCATATCTTCTAGTTCGATTTGTTGTTCGTTGGCATCGTAGTAGTCACTCTTGGAGTCCTGGCTGGAATTCCGCGAGCTGCTATCGAATCGCTTGCTAAGGTATTTAGCTTTTTTGCTGGTCGTTGTAGGCATTTCGTAGTTTTTCGTTAACAAAATATCCATTCCGAAGGAGTCACGAGAATCCTGACTGGATGTGCGAGAATTGAACCCGGATCCAGATTTACTCTTCAGAGTTTCACGGGACTTTTTATTGCTATCGGTATGGTAGACACTGTCTTTGGATTTCTTACTGGAATCGCTGCTTTTGGACAATTTTGAATCGTAGCAATCACTGCGTGACTCTGGACTGGATGTTCTCGATCCCATTGATTTCTTTATCTGTTTGTAGAAGTTTCCGTCGGATTTGACGCATAACTTTTCCCTTGGAAGGTCTCTCGGATCTTCCATTAGGAATATGTCGTCTAAGTCGTCAATGTCTGCAGTGCTCTTGGATTTGCTTTCCAAGCTGTTGCGATATTTGGCATAGCGAGATACGTGATGTGAATGGTGCTCTGAGTAGCTTTCGTCATCTGTTGGAATGTAGTTACCAGAGTCCAGCGAACACGATCGCGTGTTGGCCTCCGATTGGGGTTTCACCTTGCTGTAGATGTCGTCATCGGATTTCTCCAACAGCTCGTAGCTATCGTGAGAGACGTCATCCTGAGAGCCGTATTCAAAGTTGGAATAATACTGTCCCTGGAGACGTTTGTAGCTATTGTGGTCGATCGTATTGTAGGTCGTACCGGGGTAACTAGAGGAGTAAACCTTCCCTTCGGAGGCCAGGAACTCCTGGCTGACATCCATGGAATGATTTTTCTGAACGTACATCGAGTGTCGCGAGTCATCGTATCGCGTTACGGGACTGTCGATTCGTTCGGAGGTGAGGAATTCCCGCTCTAGCAGCGTGAAATCCGGACCCGCTTCTTCGTATTGGTAGTCGTACAGTTCCTTGCAGGAAGTACTTCTCTGCCAGACGTCCTTCCCAACGACGCCGTTCGTGTAGCCACCGCCGATGTAGTCATCGTCGTAGTCATCTTGGTCGTCGTAGCCCACTTTGTACTGAACGGTAGAGTAGATGTTGGCGTTTGATAGCTCGTACTCTAGTCGTTCGGAGGATGTCTTTTTACTGTTCATTTCGTCTTCGGACTTTTGCAGGAGGGATGAATAATGAAGGTAGTCATTGGTGACCTTGGAGGAACTGGGAAGGTTGCTGAGCGAGTGGTGACCAATGTAGTTGTGATCGGTTCCACCACCGCTGTAGGACGAATCTAGGGAATCGATTTTGGCGAGTTCGGAGTTTCGGGGTAGCGATTGGGAAGTTCGTGGATGAATCGGAGGTGGGTGGGAGGAGGAGTAGCGTTCGTCATCGTCGGTAAGTCCGTTCTTGTGCGTTATAGTCGTGGCTAGCGAATGCGAATTCGGCGAGTGGGAGTAGTGCGGCTGGCTGTGACTAAAGTAGTCCGACGTGTCGGAGTAGCGGTTACCGCCGTAATAGTCTTCAAAATGGGTTGAAGATCTTGGATACAGTTCGCCGTTGGCCATGTTTAGATGGCCGGAGCTAGAGGCGTTTACATTGGTGCTTATGTTGGTATGACTATTGTAGTTTCTAATGCTATCGTCTATAAACTCATCACTTAAATGTTTACCGGCTAGATGCGTAGTGGTAGGTTGCATTGGTTGTGATTGTTGTTGCTGCTGCTGATGTTGCTGAAGTTGTTGCTGCTGTTTATTGGTTTTGCTTTTTCGGTTAACCGTGGCGTAGAGATCGTCACTGACGACGGTATTGCTTTTAACATTGCTGATCGAAACGTTGGATGGGGCCGGAATGCTGCCTCCACCCGTCATGGCTTTGATTTGGGTTGCCGTAGCATAACGGATGTCGATTTCGTCTTCATCTTCATCGTCATCTACGTACGTTTGACGGATGGCATTCTCATCGATGACCTCATCCATGATTTCGTCTTCATCATCCGGAGCACTAACGTTGCCACCGTTCACAACAGCACAGCTGCTGATGGTAATCTGCGCAGTTCGCTGTTTGCGATGGTAGAGATCGTTAATGTCCGAATAGATAATGTTATCGGCAATATCGTCCGACAGGTCGGTTCCGGTACTGACCGACTTAGACATCGAATAGGTACTCGTATTGTTATAACGGACTAGTGTGGCATTGTGGGATTGAGAGCTGCTGGCTCCCGACTGAGGCTGGATTGCCGAAGAGCGCCTGGTGCGAATGTCCGCCGGCGACAAAACACTCTCCCGGCTGGTGGAGGAGACCGTTGTCTCCCCCATAGAACTGCTGCGATCCCCCGGTTGGCCCAGTGGCCCTGCTGAGGCCCGACGCTGCTGCGGCTGCGTGGTATATTTGTGGTTGCGATGAATGTAACTGGGGGACATAGTGGCATAGTGGTGGTGGCTCAGACCTACCGGGCAGTCGTCCCATCATCCCGTCCAGAGCAATACACAGGAGAACAAGCGCGAAGATGGGGAAGAATATACAACAATACAGGAAACGGGAACGATCACTTTCGAGTAGGCACGAAGCTCCGAAACTTAAAACCATAACTTACATACTGCGATCCAACTCATAAATTGTTGTGTGTGTGTGTGTGGGTGTTTGTGTGTGTATGTGTGACTGTTCGTGACTTAGTAGATTGATCGGATATTTGTGACTGAGAACAGAGATAGGAGAGGCTATTGAAGGAGCAATATTTGAGCAGTTCCACGCTTAATGACCAATCAGTCTGATTTGACCTTTTCAAATTGGGATGATTGATATTCTAGGTAAAAACAACCCCCGTCAACAACCCCCGTGGTTTGATATTTCACATTTTTAGTTCCGTAAAAGGAATATTTTTCAACAAAAGAAATGGAAAAAGTAGAAATGTGCGTCTCGTGAGTTGCAAAAGTGATTGATTTTTGTTGTCACTATCGTTGTTTCATTATATTCTTAAAAAATTGATCAAGAATTTATCGGCTCATTCGCAATGTTGCCATAACTAAGCCATAGTTGGCACAGTGCTGGAACAATTTCTTGTATGTCAATCTACCAAGAGATGTCTAGATTGAAGCAGCCTGGAGGCCCTAGATGGCCATGTATTACCTAACCAGAGGCGGCCGATTTGATTCCAGATCCAGTCGAGGAACATCTCGGGTTGGAGGTTTAGTGTGTCAATGTGCTTGCCACGCAATATACAATTTCGTGCATCGAAAACTCTAAATTAATAATTGTGGACGTGAAATTAGAACACTGAATTATTGAAGTTTCGGTAAGGTTCCCTTGAAACTCCTGTTAAGTTATCCAAAACCTTTTCTCTGAAGTCTTATTAAAATTTATTTTAACTTCTCCCTGAGCATCTTTTTTTTAAGGTTCTCTGAGAACTTTATCTTGAACTTTTCTCAAGTTCCAGTTATTTCTTTAAAGTTATCCTGGGACATCTGGAAAACTCTTCTCGAACATCGCACTTGGTCTTAAGAAACATCCTTAAACATCGTTGAAGTTTTCTTAATATTCTCTTGAAACTTTTCTTAAGTTATCCTAGAATTTCTGTGCAGACTTATACAAGTTTCTTTAAATTCCTCTTAAGCATCTCAAAATTGTGACGAACTAGCGGACTGAAAGCCAGTATAATAAAAAAAAAACATCTTAAAATTTACCCTGCTTCGTGAAGCTTCTGTAGGAAGCTTCTATGAATTCTTGTTGTTTTAGATGAAATTCCTTTTTTTCAGTTATCTGAAATTTGCGTACCATCTGCAAACTACTCCAAAACTTCAACTTACAAGTTCATCTGCAAATGTAAATGTAAATGTCTCATAAATTTTCTGCTACTACTACTGGAACCAGTCTTAGGTTAACCAAAGCTTTCATGGTAGGTTTTCTTTGAGTTTTTTTTGGAGCTAAAGTGTTACTGAAAATTTTCTGGAATTTCTCTGAAGTTCTTTCTGTTGAACTTCGCTAAAGATGTCCTAGAACATTTGTGAAGTATTTTTGAAACTTCTTGGAAGTTTTCAACGAAATACAAAACAGTTTGTCTTCAGCAACTTCTCTTTGAACAGCTCAAACGAACATCCTGGAAAACCATTGACTTATAACATGTCCTGGGAATCCTCTGACAGTCTGAAGCCAGAGATTTGTTAAATGGGTCTCAAATATGTTGTGTTCTTTTGTAGTTTTCTTAACGCTCTATCGAATTTGCTCTGAATTTTCCTGCTTTTTAACGTAACATTCATAAATTCCTAGGCTTTTACTTTAAAATTCGCCAGAAATTTATTGAATATTTATCGTCTTAAGATATTTTCTAGAACACCTCTAAGTCTTTTCAAGCACTCTTTTGAAGTTCTATTGAATAATTCTAAAAATCTTCAAGAACTTTTGAAACTCGACTGCAGCTCTACTATAGTATCTCTGGATTGCTTTTGGAACCTCCTCAAAGAACACTCGGCAGTTTCTCTGAACTTTTTACTAAAATTTAATTTACTTCTCCTGGAATTTATCTGAAGATAGTCCTTGGAATTTCGGGAAGTTTTATGAAGCTATTGAGAAACTTCATTGAAGATAATCTTAAATGTCATTTGAATTTCTGAAATTCCTAAAAAAAATTGAATATTTTCTAATACTCTTCAAGACCCCTTTCATGGAACATCTTCCCCAGATGCTTCTCTGTAATTTTCATGAGACTTATCCCATAGATTTTCTAGACCTTTTCTGGAACATTGAGCAGTTCCAACAAATGGTACTCTGAACAAGTTCTAACACTAAGAAAGCTTAAGAGAAGTGCCAGTGAAATTTACTGGCACTTTTCTAAAGCGCTCTTCAAACTATCCCGAATATCTCCTGAAACTTGTATGAAGTATTCCTGAAACTATTCTGAAGTTCACCTTAAATGTTTCGAATAGGAATAGGAATTTCCCAAAATTCTTCTGAAATATATCTAAACCATGCGCCAACACTGAAAAAGATCAGAAATTTTTCCTGAAACTTTTCCGTTCTCATGGAACATCATGATCCCTTTTCGAATTTTTCAAAAGTTCTTAATTCCTGTGAAAATTCCACTGTAAATTGTTCAATGTTCCTTAGGACGTTCCTCGACGTTACAAAAAAAACAAAATGGCGCCCAAAATGTCACTTGGAGCTGGATGGGAGTTCTCCATCTGCATGTATTGTAGCTGCTCACACGTTTGCTGGAATCAAAAACCATTAGTCGATTCTGCATTAAATTTGGCGGGGTCTGACGTAACCGAAATTGGAATAGCTTTAAAATTGAAAATTAGGTGCTAAGTTGAAGTTTGGGTATCGTTTTTCCGTGTTATTTTCAATGTTTAAGGCTGTATAAAACATATTATTAAAAAATTACATTTATAAGATCGACAAGCTCCAACAAAAAGTGTTTACTTTTCCGGAGTCAAAAGTAGAAGTTAATCGGTCGAGCCGTTTTTTTTTGGAATCGTACACACAGTTTTGACAAACATTGTTTTGAGAAAAACGCGTATAAAGTTTATGAGCGTCGCGTGGCGCTTCGAACAATGCGCTGTAGAATCTTTTGTACTTCCTTGATCGATTTTTGCCCAAACATTTATACAACACATAAAACTATCAAAAAATAAAATAAAAAATCGACTTTGAATGAGAACCTAGCCTAAAAGCTAAAAAGGTCTCTTGGAACTTCTCAAAACATCTCCAAAGATCTTAAAACTTCTCTGGAGATCACCTCTAATATCTCTAAAGTGTTCAACTATATCAGAAATTCTATGAAACTTTTTCGATCTTCTCTCAAATATTCTATTAAGTTTACCTGGGACTTTTTAGAAGCTTTCCTAGAACTCCGATATCATTTTGAAATATTTAAGGAACTCTTTGCAAACTACTGCAAGCTGTCAAAAAAAATTGAAGTTTTTTTTAAGTTTTAATACACAGATAGAAAGAAACATTTAATTTTCTACGTTATCTAATGCACAGAAAGGGAATGCTAGATTTGGCAGACAATAATGGGATATTTTATGTAAATTTATGCCAGATAACGCCTGAATCTAGTCTGTTGTATGGAAGATTGCAAACATTGTTCTATGGCGCATTAAAGATTGCAAACAATTTCGTTGCTTACTTCTCCTTCGGCTTGGAATTAAACAAGGGGGAAATTTTAACGCGCCAACAAAAATTGATTTTTTTTACTGTGTTGAACATCTTTGACCTCCTACCGATGTCTTTTTTTAGAATTTTTCTTCAGAAATTATACTGACACTTCTTTGAAGCACACTTGAACCACACACATCTCCAGGAACTGAAGTTTGCGTAGCTCTACTCCGAAACATACTGCAACTTGTCTACGCGAACAAACGGAATCTAAAAAAATCTAGTGGTCCATCTCAAGAAATGTTTAAGAACTACCCAAAATATTTCCAGAAACGTTTCTGATGTTTCCTTGAAGCTCCTCCGAAGTTCTTCGAATTTCCTTTGGATCTGCGTTAAAGAACTTCTTAAACTTTTCTGAAGCACTGGAGCAACTTGTACTTTAAACAATTTTTACTAACACTTCTCTAAAGTAACTGACGGCACCGGGTGTATACTGGTAAGCATAGTTACTTCTCATTCAAATCGGTCTGGCATCAATTCAGCCGGCGCCGTTGGGATTTTCTGCGACGAAAAATCTCTAGTAACGCCTTCTTTTGGTGGGGAAGGTAAGCCATTGATCCCGGCCCGTGTGTTGATGGGTTCGATATAGAGGGTCCATGGGTCCATGATAAAACCAGCAATGTTTCTTGGGCAGGTTGTCTCCCTGGCGTGACAAATCAGTATCAAGCTGAAAATCAAGTAAATACGAGCAACAACAACAACTTAGTTTCTAGAAACTTCTCCAAATATATCCTGAAATAGCAATGAAGTTTGCCGGAAACATCTCTGAAGTTCACCTAAAATGCCTTCAAAGATAAAAAAATTCGGTATTCTCCTGAAATATTTCTTTAACTATTCGCAATATTTTACAAGTTGTCAGAAATTTACTTGGAGCTTCTCCATAGACCACATACCTCATAGAATCTCAGATCTTCCTTTTTTTTCAAAATTCTTCCTAATTAAAGTTCTGCTGGTAATTCTTCGAAGCTCCTTTGAACCTTTTTTATACATCTTTTGAAACTTTTGTTGGACTTTGGATCTTTTGAAACTTTGGTTTAATTTCTATTTGAAAACCCCTGAAACTTGTCTGTGCAAGCTTGTAAAAATTTTCCAGGCACGCCTCTGATGGTCTCTTGTTATAGAAACATCTCTCGGAATTGAAATTCTCCAAAAACTTCTTTTAAGATCACTCATAATATGTCTGAAGCTTCCATTGAACTCCTTCTAAATTGTTTCAGGAGTTCTCTGTAATCTACTAAACTGTCTTAAACTGTCCAAAATTCTCCCTAAGTTTCTCTAAAATTCTTCTCCAACTAATTGTAAGCTTCTTTAGGATTTCTCCGTAGATTCTCTGGAATTTCTATGAAAATCTATCCGAAGATTACTGAGATTTACAATTGATATATTGTATTCTATAAACGGAAAAGTTCACCTGGAACCTTGCGGAGTTCTATTTGTAAACCACTGAAACTTGTCTGTGCAATGTGCAGATACTGTCTTGTTATTTCTAGAAACATCTCTCGGAATTGAAGGTCTCCCAAAACTTCTTTTAAAATCACCTAAAATATTTCTGAAGCTCCCATTAAACTTTTCCTAAATTATTCCTGGAGTTCTCCTTAATCTATTGGAAACTGTCCAAAAGTCTCCAGGAGTTTCTCTGGAACTTCTGTGAAGATATTTCCTAAAATTACTGGGATTTACTTTCGAGATCTTGGGAACTATAAACAAAAAAGTTCATCTGGAACTTTGTAAATTGACCTGATATTTCTCGAAGTTGGTTAGGACGGAATTTTTTTTTCATCACCATGAGGCTCCAGGAGTAGACAGTATTTTTTTGTTAGAACAAAGATGTGAAGAGCAAGTATTTTAGTTCGGTTAGAGCACAGCAGGTTGTCAAAATTGAATAGAAGTTTGGAGATTTAAATTGAGCGCAGGGCATTTGTAAAGCAGTATTTCGAAATAAGCACACAATCCTTTGCCACACATACCCAATGTAGGATAGGTTAAGGCAGGAACGAATCCGAGACCTTGACTGGCAAAAGAATGTGTGTTTGATCGTGCTCACATACTACCAGTAGCTTTTTATAGTGGTTCTTGGAATTTTTAGCATACAACGTCTGTTTTACCGGAAACATCTGGTATTTCTCTTTCATTCCGTTAATACTACCTCGCTAATGTTCAGAAATTTTCCTGGAGCTTAAAATGGTTCGTATTATCTGATTGTTTATTTGATTTATCTTTATTAAGGAGTCTTTCGGCCACAGCTGGTTCAGCTCCACGGTTCTAATTTTCTTAAATTCACTGCGAGCTTCTTAAGTTCTAAAGTTCTGCACTGTTAACAAGAAACGGCTGGAAACTAATTAACGTTTCTTTTGACATTTCTTTTATGCTTGTATAAACTGAAAATACCGTGGAACATTTCTGAAACATTTCTCTTGAACACCTTTAAATTCCCCATAGAACTTTTATTAAGAGTAATTGAAACTTCTTTCAAGTCATTTTGAAATCTTTCTAATGTTCTCATACCTCATATGACATCTCATTTCTACGATTTTTTGTTTCAAAATCATCCTTATTTCTATGAAATGCAGCTAGTAAATTTTCTAAAAGTTTTGGCACCTTGTTTTAAGGATTTTTTATCAAGCGCTGAGGAGTTCTGAACTACTGAAACTAACTGAACTAAGCTTATCAAAAATTATCCGGACACGTATCTGATGCTCGCTTGTAACTTCTCTAAAGATTTCTCGATTTCTGAAGTTTACCTCTTCCTTTTACTATCAGCTAAATTATTTCTGGAGCTTCCATTGCACTTCTCGTTGATTCTCCCCTTGAAGAGTATAAATTGTTTCGGGAGTTATCTGGATTTCTGTTTTTCTGAGTATTTCTAAGTTTCTCCTAGAAGTTCTAAAACATTTTCCAAAACATTCTCTGAGATTTTCGTGGAACGGTTCTTAAGTTCTCTTGAATTTTCTCATTCTGAAACATGTCTAAAAATCATTCTGTAACATGAATGAAATCCTCATGGAATTTAATCAATATAATTTCTATAACTTTTCTAAAGCTCATTGTTTACATAGCCACTTTGATTTTTTAAAGAAACATATAAAATACTTGTAGTTCTTTAGGTTTGTTCTTTTAAAATTTCCGAAGTGGCAAAACAAAACGGTCTTAATCACGGTTATCTTAGGGTTCCAGCGCCCTTCACATTCGATCGGAAGTTGCTTGTAATTTTTCTGGCTCGGTTAGCTTCGAGTTTAATCAAGTTGCTCGAAAATTCGGAAAAAATAATCATAAAACTTTGTTTGAGGACAGGTATTTCACAAAAGTATCAAACTTGTAGCTGGTTTATTTTACTCCGAAAAATTCAAATTAGAATCAGATCAATGACGTCCGGGTCGTATAATACTCTTGCCGAAAAGAAATGATGCACGACGAAATTATATTGACTAAATTTCGTCGAAAGTGAAGTCACTTAAAATTTGAGTAGAGTTCGTTGGGATTGACAGGTCGACAATTGAACAACATCGACTTGAATCAAATGAATTGTCGACCTGTCAATCCCAACAAGATCTACTAAAATCTGAGTGACTTGATATTGCCGAAATTTAGTCAATATCGACTCAAATTTGAGGTCTTGTAGACAATAATAATAATAATAAGAATAATAATAATAATAATAATAATAATAATAATAATAATAATAATAAAAAGGCATTCAACTCTGAAAAGGTCCAACTGGTTTATCCATTATTTGGCGTGGAACTGCTCATATTTACTTCATTTTTGAACATGGAAACAGGGTTAAGAAACACTCCCCCTTTCATGCCATTACCATACTCTTTACAATCGTTTTCCAGACTAACCCGTACTCCAGGTTTCAAATTTGTTTTCACGCAAAGAAAAACCTTCTAACCTATGACTAAACAAGTAAGTGAGGCAATCCTGCCAATGTGAATCTACATTAATCAAACGTCACAAAGAGTACCTGTCGAATCAGTATACATGATCAATCTACTTTCTTATACATACATAGTGTGTTGTTGATAGAAATTCGTTAAAAAACCCAAAGCATATTCAGCTGTTAGATCACAAGAAATCAACTGAAATCGAACTCAAATCCCACGTCCCCCTCATAATAAAAAATACCAACAGAAACCTTCAAAGATAAACAAGATTAGTCCACTTACCGGAATTGTGACCGTCTTGACGTGCACGAGCCCGATCGGCTTCTCGCGCATGGCTGCTGCTGTTGTTGTTGTTGTTGAGATGATACGGCGAACTCCATGTGCCCCCCGGGGACGCAGAGCGGCTCGAGTCCTGCTGGAGGTGGCCCGCCTGATGATGGTCCACCGCCGAGGATGAGTCCATTGCCCCCGAGGTTCCCAGGCCCATTTGGGCATAGTTCCTCGTCGGATAGGTCTCCACCTGGGCTTCCGTGAGCTGAGAACGATTGCCCTGTCCGGTAGGACTGCCGGGTCGGTGATCCTCCCCCATATCCACTGGTTTCCTCATCTGAGAAGGCGTCCTCAAGGCGTTGCTCTGACTGCGACGTTCCCATTCCGCTACAAAATAGAAAACAACCATGCCAAACATTAGCCCGATCCGATCAACCTTCGCACACGCAACAAGGTATCGAACAGAATTACATTCAAAAATCGTTAAAAGTAAAATACTGTGTAAGATGAAAACACAACTCTATTTCGTTTTTGTTTTTGAAATCTACATTTTACTCTGATTGGCCTAAAATGGTCAACTGCTACTGAGACTAACAGTTGCAAGCTATCGGTTGACATTCTTGTACAAAGTGCAAAGAAAACTACAAGGTGGATTAATCAATAAAAACAAAACAACTAAAACAGCACAAAACAAACCGAATCAAATAAAAAAATAACACAACAGAAAAAAATACAAAAACAAAAACGAAACAAATAAATTTTCAAAATTCGAAAACAAATCAAACAAAACAAAACAATACAAACCGGTTTCGATTGGAAGTAAAGGATGAGCCGAGATGCTTTGATTCACATTACATGAAGTGCGTGATTGACTTCGGTTACTTGAATGTAGAGGACCCTGACGGAAAGACTGAGACCTGTTTGTAATTGGATATAAAAAAGAGAAGAAAAGAACAAAAGAAGAAAGAGATAAACAACAGTAGAGTAATAGAGCAGCAATTTGGTTGGTGTGGTTTTTGGTTTTTTAATCATAATGAATAGTGATAGTTCTAACGGGGTAGCACCCGACTCGAGTGGTGGGATTATTTCTGTGTTGACTTGAAGGAGGGTTGAAAGAGCAAGTGAATTGAAAGTATGCAATGGTTGGTGTGCGATGAAATGGGATTAAAGGGTTCAGTCAAAAGATGAGATCACGCATACACATGAACTATTTTGTCTTAGTGCTATGACTATTTTCGTGGACGTTTCACGCTATGCAAACTTGAAGGTGCAAATGTCGGTTGGTAATGAGATTGCGAAGAGTGGAAAATGTGAACCATTGCTGGATGAAAACTGGTGAGAAACAAAGGAAAATCGAATTTCCATGGAGTGAAACAAGCGAAAATTGATGGAACTGGTCGAAAATTTAAATGAATGAATGATGATTTGTACAATGAAGTGGTTGAGTTTTTTTTTATTATCGATTATATTTAGATAAAAACATGAAAACTACAATTGGACAAGTTAAGAACACGTTTTCAAGCTTATTGTTTTCGCAATTAGCTTATTGCTTGCGCTCTACTTAGTCTTCTAAATGCACTTCCACAGTAATTCATTGAGAGCTTTCGATGCCAGGTACCATTTTTGCATTAGTATGAATTGTGAGGCAAGTATAATAATACCCTATGCCTTAAAGAAAAATTCTTAGACCAGACCGGGAATCAAACCCCTCCACCTCCTGCATGATATTGCTTTGTAGCTATGCCTTTACCGACTAAGCTAAGGGAGGGCAAAATTAGCTGCGTGTTGAAAATGAGTCACTTTCAATCATAGAAACATACTCACTTATATGCATTATTTCAGCTGTGGAATAGCTCGAGCAGAAGGGTTGCCAGATTTTTTTAAATTTTATCATTGATTTTAAAAGGGTTCATGATCTAACTTTCCCGAATCTGTTATTTTCACTTTGGAATAAAAAGGGAATAATTACGTCTCAGTTTATAAGAATGCGAGAAAATTTCCCTGAGAAAAGTTTAAGGAATAGTTTGATTTCAGTTGAGGAAAACAATAATCCATTAAACGTGTGTATCGAACTTCCTAAGAAAGTATAAAATCTTTAAGACTGCGGGAGAATAAGAGATAATTAGAAGATTTTCAAGGTCTAGGTAGCATCGAATATCTGAAGGAAGTTCACATGAAAATTAGGGGCCACATCCTAGATTCAAGTCTAACGAAATTTCAAGGAAATGGTTTCAAATTCTGTAGGACTAAGGTCAGGAAGCCCATAGAATAATTAAGTAGAAATTCACGAATGAATCTAATATTAGAAGAAGCTCGCAGGGAAATTTGAAGGATTTTCTTAAAGAAGTCGTGCTGAAAATATGTGGGACGATTTTAACTTGAATTGGAGAAGCCCATAGTCCATAGCAATATTTGATAAAATTATGCAGATACATCGAATAGCAGTTTCAGTAATTTTTTCAGATCTCAGATAAAATTTGCGCAGTATCCACACACGTAGAAACTATGAGTTTTACACGAGACGTAATTCATGTTTGTGAAAAATCGGGGTCCTTTCAGAAAGATTTCGTGTAAAATTATGTATTTGATTGAAGTTATTTTCTCATCTCCTTCAACTTATTCTTATGTGCTTAAGCACACTTGCTTGTGTCGGTCTCAGTGGACAGAAATTTACATGACATTTTGGTAGTGTGTATACAATCCCACTGAATCCACATTGTTTTTTAAATAAACATTAACCTTTTTGGACCCGGAAGCTTTTGCTGTGATTTCCTTTCGCATTTTCAGGTTAATATCAAATCATCTATCAAATCTAAATTCCATTTTAAAATTGCTTCACTGTATTGCGATGGAGGTTTCCTTATACGGTCTCTTGAATTTACCATGAACTACTGGAACCTGTCTCAGGTTATCCTAAACTTTTTTCGTAGGTCTTTTTTGAAGTTTTTTTGGATCTTAACTGGAGTGCTGCTGAAACATCATAGAGATTTTTGTCTGGAATTCCTCTGAAGCCCTCTCTTCTCGAAACTGCTTTGCGATTCTCCATGAACTTCACCAGGAACAGTTCTAACGAACATGGAATAACACTGATTTAAGACACAATCAACACAGTACCCCAATTTTCATGTTTTAGTTATATTTTTAAATCTAATCCGAAAGTCCTGAAAAAGGCGCGTCCACAGTTTAAAGAAGTTCCGTATTTTTTTTATCAAGATATTTCAAATGTACATATTTCTCCAAACAGTTAATGACCATCGAATAGTATAACTAAGTTTGACCATTCCTTTTACAGAGAAACATTCTTCTTCTTCTTTAGGATTTCAAGACTATTGCTTGCTCTCAACTTAGTGTTCTAAATGCACTTCTACAGTTATTAATTCTAGGATTTTTTTTTCAAGAGGGCGAATCTAACAATGAGAGATTCTCTCCTCTCTTGCTCTGTTTCATTTATTACAGCGCCATTGTAAAAGTTTGGAGGGATTTTTTAGTATAGATAGAAAGACAAAAGTTCTGGCTAGCATACTCTGAAAATAGTAGAATGAAAAACGTAAAGCTGAATGGAATATGAATGAAAGAGAAAGTAATTAAAAAGAGTCTCACAATTTCAGATTCGTCATAATGAAAAAAAAAATTAGAATTAATTGTGTGACAAATCATGCCCTAAGCCCAAGGAGTCGAAAGCAGACCGGGAATCGAACCCAGCCACCTCCAGCATAGTGTTGCTTTGTAGCTGCGCCTTTACCAACTGAGCTAAGGAAGGACCCTACACAGAAACATTTTCCTATTTATTTAGATCAGAGACCGAAATTTTCGGCTACTTGAGAAGAGAAACGTCCTTTTTCACCGGCTTGGAGAAACAGATGAGAATGTGAGAAGCGAGAGACTATTATATGCTCACAGCAGTTTTCGCGAGAAAAGCAAGGGTGATTTATAATTTTCGGAGAGCATGAGTAACTGATAAATCGTTTCTTTTTCAGTAAATCCTAGATGCCGATAATTATTTTTAACTTACTTTTTGACACCTGAAAATGCACCAGTCCTCATGTTTGTTTTATTCTGACATTACAATTTGATAAAAAGCCATTTTTTCTTCATGTTGTGATTCCTCGTTTTTTGCTTCTCGTATACGATCTAGGGTAGGGAACGACTTCAGCTCCCCGGGACCCTATTCCAAGCACGGGGTAAACGTTAACCTATAACGCTCATTTTTTGCGGTATGGTGCTTCACTAGATGGATCCAGGGGTGCTGAAGCCGTTTCCTACCCTAGGTAGTGTTTTCAGTGAAAACTGTGACATGAGAAAATATTTTCGTTGAATTTTGGAGCGACATATTTTTGCATATGCAAGAGAGAGGATAATGAATTATCGGGGAAAAAGGAGAGATGAAAATGTGAACGGTTCGCTACTCATCAAAATCTGCTTGAGAGAGAGAGCATGGTTTTCGCCCAGCTGAGTGAGAACTTCGATCTCTGATTTAGATCAACAGCTACTCCGTTTTCCTTGGCAATTTTTGAATGCTCCTCTATACTAGACTTAAATTAAATCGGCTCAAGAAGCTCCTATTTTATTGCCACTAGTACAGTCAACCATGAAATTTACATGAACGAGTGTCTGACGAAAAAGTGTTGGCATCCTGCCATTACCGTAAAAGGTCATTAACCCTAGTAGCACACTTGTTGCCTTTCAGTTGAGATTATATAAATATAACTCGCTAAGTCATAATCAAGTTACTACAACTAACTATGATCGTTGTGTGCTACTTGGGAACCTATAGGTTGTACCACAGAACACTGCCAACGAGCCACAGCTCACATTTTTTCTTCTCGGATAGTCTCGGTTCTATTGAGGCCCTCCGGTCGATGAAAACAGTGAGGCCTCATCTTTCTTTCAATCAAAAATAAGGCGGCAGATGTGTGCGTTGGTCGAAAGATCATTTAGAATTACTTTTACATGGGTCCTCTAACATTGCTAAATTCCAGGCAATGAGAAGGCGGACTCTCTAGCAAAGGTGGGCGCACAAGAAGGCAACATTTTTGAAAGAAGAATTTCCCATGATGAGTCTTTCCTATTAGTACGTCAGAGTTGTCTTCAAAGTTTGCAAAACGATTGGACGAATAATTCTCTTGGGCGGTGGCTACATTTCATTGGTGGTTCTAGATGTAAGTCAGGGTTTCATTCGTGTGATGTCAAGACTTATGTCCAACCATTCGCTAGACGCATATTCTAATCCGCATAACAATTCTAATTTAAAAATTCCCGCATTTTTCCCGCTTTTTTGCATTATCTTCCATATTGGGAAGACGAGTTAATATTTATTGGATTAATAGATATTTTTGAAGTTTATAAGGTTTTTTTTTCAAAAAGTAGCCGCGGGCTCCTTGCGTATTGCTTAATCTGCTTTGGTCTCTCAAATTGCTATCGAGAACACATAGCTTAATATGAGTCATTGATCTTTCAAGTTTCTAGAAGCATAAAATCGAAGAATAATAGTAAAGCGATCGAGGTTTTCGAGTACAACGTGCGTTGCGTCCATATTGTATCAAGGACTTCGTGTTCTCAACAGCGCGTAGACAAATCACTGCGCTTCCAAGCTTTTTTCAGTTTGGTTCACCACCCGACACATTCCATTAATTGAAAATCCGCATTTTTGTGCGACAGGATGAGCTAATTTTTATCAAATATTGTCAAATTTGGCAGCTCCTTCTTGGAACGACCCATCAGTTCTACACAGCTGCCCAATTTCTTGTTTTACTTTGTGAGCAACTGCAATGCTCAGATTTTCTTTATCTACGAACGTTTCCAGACACAGATCTAGAATCTTTTTCGCTATGTCCGTGAAGTGAGTTATGACAGCAAGATTAATGCAGATAATGTAACGCGTTAAAGGGAATGTAAATGGAGATTCAGAGAAAGATTATAAGTCGTTGCGGAATGCCAAAACGTCTTTGGCAGACATTTTAGTAAATTCTGTCGCTTTTTTAATTGCCGGTTTTGAGGCAAAACCAATTTCCACATCAAGGGCTAGTAGAAGATTCTATATCAATTAACGATTTAGTTTTGACTTTCAGACGCTCGAGGTTAACTATTTTCTCCATAGCGGCTCTACAAGTCCTGTCAAATCGTCAAAAAGAAACGAAGGCATAGGAGATTCGATCTGGGAAATGACTCGACCATTGTTGCAGACGTGAAGATAAAATTCAACTTTGGTCCCAGCATCTTATCGTGTACCACATCAACCTCAACAGCGAACACTTTTGATCGGAACACTGACGAAACTCGGATGACTTTTATTTAGCTTTCTTTCTTCCTGCTTCCTGACTTCTTCCACAAATGTTCTCAAATAAAGCAACATTTGTAGTGCTCTTCTAGTGCTTTTCTGGAAAGTTTCTTGAACTTTTGAGAAGTTCGCTGAACTTCTGGTAAGTTTCCTGAAATTCTGGATAGTTGCCTGAATTTCTATGAACAACCCTTTACATTTGGTAAGTTACGTGAAGTCATGTGAAGCTCTCTGAATTTATGGAGAATTTCATGAATTCCTAGGAACAATTTAAATTTCAAGAAAGTGTCCTGAACTTCAAGAAAGAATCCTTAACTTCTAGGAAGTTCCCTGATTCTCTGGAATGTTTCCTGAGTTTTTGGGATGTTCCCTTATCATCAGGCAGAATAGCAAAACCTCGGGGAGGTTTCCTGAATTTCTAAGAAATATACCGAGCTTCTGATAGGATCCCTGAGTTTCTAGGAAGTTCATTGAATTTATACGATTTTTTTTCGAATTTTTGGGAGCATTTTCGTTCATCAGTTTCTTCGCCTTTTCCTGTGTTGAATGACGCAAATAGTCTTTAGGATAAATTTGCAAAAAATCCTCAAGGTCTCCAACCCTCAAGTTTTTATCGAAAGAACTAGCTGAGGAACCGTACGCCAACATCCGTTAGACTACAGTGTACCTTTGTAACGGACTCAGATCAACAGTTGGAAAAAGTCATCAGGTGACTCTAGTTGTCGCATAATCTCCAGGAACATCTCCCTTAGCATGTTGGAACGACGCAGAAAGTACTTGTTATAGGTTGGCGTGTCGCTAAAGTAGTCCTGGAACAACTTCTGATGACCGAAACGGAACGTGGCCCTCTCGGTTTCGACGCATGTTTTTCCGCTGCCTAATATCGTTTAAATGAAATGCACACTCACCTTCAGCCAAACGAAAGAGCAAGTATTCTCGTCGTCTGCTAACGACCCACTACTGGCGGTAAAAAAATATTTACGAAAAATCTGCTGGCTGGCTCACAGATCCCTGATTTCCCCAGTCAATTCTTTGAATGCCTTCCAGTTGAAACCGGCCCGGTCCATGTACTAAAGCTTGCTTCAGATAGAATTGGAACAAAAACAATTGCCTGTATTTCAGTTATTTATTATTGAATTCAAGATCTTTTTTTAAAAATGTAGCGTTTTCTTCATACTTGTAAGAAAAAATACGGATAAAATTATTCGTCACGGTTTCGAAGGAATTCTCGAATTTTTCCTGTAACACGGCTCATTAGGCGGCGCACACCTTCTTCGTCCATCGTTTTAGCTATCTTATTCCACCAGGTCTTCATCTGATTGATGTCTTTGACAACCTTTCCCTTTGCCTTGAGTCTCCTCTTCATGATTGCCCAGTATTTCTCAATAAGGCGGAACTGGGGGCAGTTGGGTGGGTTAAGGTTTTTCGGAACAACCTGGACCCCTTTCTCTGCATACCATTCTTGAACGACTTTGCTGTAATAACAGCTTGCCAAATCTGGCCAAAACATTACGGGATGGTCGTGGGATCGAATTAACGGCAAAATTCGTTTTTGGAGACACTCTTTTTGGTATAGTTCCGACGTCATTGTCTTATTTGTAACGAAAACTTTCGTTTTTTTGCCACAGCTGCAAATGCCCTGCCAAATCATGAATTTTCGTGCCAATTTGTCGGCAAAAACAAATTTAAATTTGGCTGGAACATCCCCCCAAGCCGTTGCCAAGTAAAATTGTTTACCTGGGATTTGCCCGAAGTCAGCCTTGACATAGGTTTCATCGTCCATCAGAAAACACCCGTCGAACTTGGTCAGCACCTGGTCGTATAGCTTCCGAGCACGGATTTTGGCCACACTATTCTGTTTTATGGTCCGATTTAGCTGTTTGCTAGCTCGATACGACTTGATTCCTTCCCGGAGTCGAGTTCTCCTCACGGTACTATGGGCAGCACCGAATTTTCTGGCCAAATCACGGTCCGACAGATTGGGATTCCTCTTAATCGTCTTCAAAATCTTACCACGCAGCTTCCGGTCGACAGTTCCACTCCGACGATTGGCTTGAGGCTTCCGAATCGTCGTCAATGTTTCCTTATACCGTTTGATAACGCGCCATACGGTATTTCTGGACAATTTCAGCTGTTTAGCTAGCCTAGATGCAGACCACAATGGATTTTCCAAATAACTGTGCACAATTTTTTCCCTTCTTTCGGCTTCCATGTTGATTGTTTACAAAGTACAGTCGATTTGCGGAATGTCAAAAATACATACGTGAAGCTGACAAAATTCCCGACACGTGGGCGTCAAGAACTTCCAAATCCGTCCACCAGGAGCGCCACAATATGAGCAAAAGTTTGTTCTAATTCTAAATGAAGCAAGCCTTATAGCAATGAGCTATCTTCTTCAGCCATGCCGGATTTGCAGAAAAACACTGTTTCATTCCGTTAATGAGATCGTTGGGTCGAGTAAACGACAAAAACGCTACTCAAATCATTTGAAAAAGGTGGGAGTATGGTTTCTTTTATATGACAAAAATTCCCGAAGGCTTTTGAAATTTCCGACTTTTCCCCGCATATTTTCCGATGATTTTGGATTCCCGCATTTTTGCCGCCATATATCCAAAAAATTAACCTCGTCGATAGCAATTTACGTAGGTGCGAAACCGGTTATGATGGCATCGCTCACGCAGTTTGGCATTGCCTGGATAATGACGTCTGAGCAAGACAATTGGATGTCCTAGTGGCCCGAGGTAGACAACCCTTCCATGAGGTAAGAGATGTTGGGAATGCGTGATCTTCCCTACAGGCAAGCCATTTACGAATTCCTTTGTTTATCTGATCTAAGAGTGGAATGTCTTTGTTAATTTGTTAATTTTCGCTGGATCTAAAACAAATTTGATGCACAGGCCAGATGAAGGAACTAGGCTGACATTACATCCCGTTGATCACCATACGATGCACCTAGCGATATTTTTTTTCGCTAATATCTAAAGCGTGAAAGCAGTAAAGGCGTGCTCTATGAGTTGACCATATAATCATTTAGTATGCTTCGGTGTTACAAGCGCATAACGGTACGAACAATATACTTATAGATCGCATATCAAGCGCTAAAGGGTGTCCACGATGAAATTGCCACACTATGAAATTGCACAACTTTTTAACCGTTGGGTAGAATTTAATGAAAATTTGGGTGGATTTAGTTCATAGTGCATTATTTACATCCTGCAAGTTTTAAAGATTGATCAAAACTCGCGGAAATGGAGTCGAAAGAACAGCTCGTGCGTGATAAAATCTTGCGCATTCATCACGAGAACAAGGATCTCTCGCATCGTTCCATCGCTAAAACGTTGGGAATCGCGAATTCCACGGTGTCGCGAGTGATTAAGCGGTTCGAGGAACGGTTGACCACCGATCGGAAGCCCAGAAGTGAAGGAAAAAGTATTCCGTACAACACCAAAAATCACAACCGCGTAGTTGGGGCCTTCAACCGAAATCCGAACGCCTCTGTTCGGGATGTGGCTAAGAAGCTGCACCTAAGCCGAAGTTTTGTCC
This sequence comes from Aedes japonicus, assembly GCA_034211315.2. Taxonomy (NCBI): domain Eukaryota; kingdom Metazoa; phylum Arthropoda; class Insecta; order Diptera; family Culicidae; genus Aedes; species Aedes japonicus. Next base: position 507,141 of record JASCZW010003980.1, read on the forward strand.
AGAAGGCCAAAACTAAGGCTGGGCTTCGAACGTTCAAGGTACAAAAGGCCCCTAATCGCGACGAGAAGCAGAACAAGTCCGACAAAACCCGTGCCAGGAAGTTGTACCTCAACATGCTGACGAAAGTTGAATGCTGCATCATGGACGACGAAACATATGTGAAGGCCGACTTCAAACAGATCCCCGGCAACCTGTTTTTCACGGCCAAGGATAAGTTCAGCGTTCCGGAGCATGTCCGCACTCAGAAGATTTCCAAATTTGCGAAGAAATTCCTGGTTTGGCAAGCCATCTGCATGTGCGGGAAGCGGAGTGCACCTTTCGTGACCCAGGACACGATGAACGGACAGGTGTACATAAAAGAGTGCCCCCAGAAGCGGCTGCTTCCTCTCCTGAAGGCCCACAACGTCCCAACAATCTTCTGGCCGGATTTGGCCTGCCACTACTCCAAGGACGTGCTGAAGTGGTATGCGGACAATAAGGTCAATTTCGTGCTGAAAATGTTCAACCCTCCCAACACTCCGGAGCTCCGCCCCATCGAGAAGTACTGGGCGATTATGAAGCAGCACCTTCTTAAACGACCTAAGGTAGTGAAGACAGTCGAGGAACTGAAGAAAGTATGGGTTTACATGCAAAAAACGGTTGATTCACAGGTTGTGCAGAATCTTATGGCCGGGGTTAAGGCCAAGGTGCGGGCATTTGCGTATGGACTGTAAATAAAATACGAGTAAAATGGTAAAATGAAGTTTAATAGTTATTTCTCAATCCCTGAAAATTTGATGGCAATCGGATGAAAACTCGAATTTTGCGAATCAATTTTGTGTGTGGCAATTTCATCGTGGACACCCTTTACGAGATCATCATACGCCTTAATTTGAAATTCAGCTTCTGAAATGAGCTGCCGAAAAACAAGTCATGCCAACCTTGCTCAAGAGTAGGTATATTGCCAATTCTGATTTTGAAATGGAATTGGTTGATAAATTCGAACGAACTTTTACTCCTCGAAAATACGTGGAATAATTTACCGACAGAACATCAAGAAACGGCAATAAAGGATGGAAACATATCAGTTGAATTTTGTGGATTGTTTTGAATTTTGGTGGGTTGCAAGATTATGAAAGATATCCGATTTGAACTTATTTCAGTGTTTTTTTTTTTCGTATAAATGGTTTGTTATTCTTCAGAGCTATAACCGGAAATTCTAACAAGTGTGAAGAGCGTGGATAAAAATGTGTTCGTACTCAGATCGTACTTCTTCCAGATGAATTAATTTAAGTTCGAAAATATATACAGTGTGAATTAAACTCTACTCTAAATTAAGCTCCATTACTTCTCATTGTTCACCAGCTTTATCTTCAACAAAACAGATTTACAAAATTATTAAACTAACGAAATAGGATTTGAATAAAAGTAACGTATTTACTTAGTTAAAGAGTTTATAATTGAGAAAATGAAACAATCAAAATTGCAAGTCCTTCTACAAACTAAAACGAAAAGAAGAAGAAAACAAAATGAAAACAGCGAAATTCGCAAGTATCGATCGGTCCATGACCCCGAAGGCAGCTTTATGATTAGACTTTAAAACAAGTAACCGTTCGTGGCATGAGATATCGTGTTTTCCTCCCTTGAGACATGGGTGGAGGAAGACAAGGTTTCTCCTCAGACGTACCTAGCTTCAAACGAAATCTAAAACGCGTTCCGCTGAATTTCGCTGTCCGACCAAAACGAGAAAAAATAGAAGCAAAACGGAAAATTCAACCAACATAAATTGAAAAGAGTTAAGCTCTACAATAAACACCCTACGCGGAACGAAATTAGAGGGTTTCCAACTTTGAAGCCACATATTTACATTCCGGTCAATTGATTGCGGTCAGCGGCGGAGAAATGGATGGGGAGAGGACTCGATGATGGTCGTGCGGTGATTGATGGGTTCGGTGTAATGCCAAGGTCCTTTGTGTTCATTGGCGGACATAAACCAAAAGTGTGGTACCGGAAAAGGATACGCGAGCCGGAGAGATAGAGAAAGAAGGTAAAAAAAAAGTAATCAATGAAGCAAAACGTTCAGAGTTTGAAAGGTTGAACGGAAGAAAATCAAAGCCGACTGAACCGGTAATAAGGGAAGCAAAAGAAAAATCGCAACCAAAGAAAATAAGTTGAAAGCGAAAAATGCCTACAAGGATGGGGGGGATTGTTGGAAAATTAGGGAGATTGGAAGTTGAAAAGGCGCCTTTTTTTGTCGTTTTGAAAAATAAGCAAAAGTAAACATATGGTAATGGATATGCGCAAACAAAAGCGTTCGGATAGGAAGGCATACAGTGACTGTAGGGATGGAGTTTTTGTTTGAGTTGTTGTATTAGGAAAGTAGAAGAGAAGGCACAAGAATATGTCTAAAGGGAAAAAGCTAAAAGAAGTGTACGGTCGTGGTCATCATTATTATCATCAATTCAGCGTTGTTATCAGTTGGGGTAGGGAATGTAAAAAAAATCAATATTTACCTTTGGAACGTTTGTCGCTTTACGTAATTACCGCGGACGAATTCGATGATTTGCTTCTGCGTTTTGCCACTGTACCTGTTGAGAAGATTGGAATTATTATTTTTTATATATTTCTTGTTCAAGAGAGTGAATTATTCGAACATGTAAATTCCCTACATTTAGGTATGGATGGAAACCTATTAAAATGTTAACTAACACTTCACTTGATCACTTCAAAATCTTTCAACGAATAAGCTTTTTCTAATGGAATTCAAAAGAATTTGCTCGCCTTTACTAGTGATAGTTTGAAAAGGTGTTTCAGTTCTTTATTTATTTTTTTGAAAGTGATCAAGTGAAGATCTAGTTTTCATTTTCCAAGTTTTCTAATTGAAATCATTCTAATTATACGCTCGTAAAAGTGTTTTTTTTAAGTATTTAAGAAAATGATGTAAGTACGAATGGTTAGGTATGGTTTTTTTTTAAGATGAGATAAGTAAGGAAATATAGAAGATGTTCACTGAAAAAATTGAAAAACGTAAAAAATAGAATCGAAGAATGTTAACAGAAGTCAATACCGGATGAAAATATACATCAATTTAGGACAAAATTCACAAAAGATCTAAAGACAATTTTTAGTTTACTTTTACAAAAAGTCTCGATACAGATCTGGAAACAATCAACATGAAGTGCTGCTATGTCAAGCGAAGAGATATTGTTATAAGATTAGGCAGATCAGCTTTAGACTAAGCCAGCCTCAGTTTGAAGACAGTTCGGGGAATTGTTTTACTCTTCGAGAGGTTAATGGACTTTAAATATCGCCTAGAGTTTGATGCTGCCTTGGTGAGCTGTTTTATATATACTTATGTGTGGCATCTTATAAGTGTACTAACTTATTTTTACAACAAAAACTACACTTATAAGTTCACCAAAACAGATCAAATTTGAGCCTGGTCCGATCATTCGCTACCAACCAATCGAATATCCAACGACCCGTGCATTTACGAGGGTAACAAGTACGAGTACATCATTAGCCTTCCATTTTCATCGCAACGGAAAAGATGAGCTGCCAGGAAAAATATCCAACGCGTTGGAAATTTACGCTCTTGTTCCCGATTTTCAAAAAAGTAGATAAACAAAATGTTCAAAATTATCGAGATCATCTTCATCGACTTGTTCTTTGCTAGCTGCAGACACTACATTTCTCTTGATCAACATGGATTTTGACCCCAAAAGATCGGTCTCAGCCAACTTTGCACCTGCGATTCATCGTGCCTTCGGAATATGGAAGCTGGATCACAGGTTGACGCCGTTTACACGGATCTTAAGACAGCTTGCTTTACTTTTAGTAAAGCTAGACCAACTTGGCGTGTTGGATAACATAATTCGTTGGTTTAACTCTTACCTAACGGAGAAGAGCAACTTGGGAGAACTGCTATTTCTTATCTTCATCAATCAGGTTGGATCCTTCCAACTCGCTGCATGTCTTTCTATGCAGACGACGTCAATATTTGCGACGGTCCTCACCTCATGAACAGCTTTGAAGAGTGGTGTCCTAGGAATTAGCTGTTAATAAATGCCGTATCAACAGATCCTATCGAAAATAGAACCCAATCACATTTAGTTACATAATAAACAACCAACCTCTGCTGTGAGTTGATATTATTCGAGACCTAGGAATCACGCATGACTCTAGATTTTCATTTAGACAACACTACCCGGATGCAATGCCAACAGACAACTCGGTTTCATATTTAAGATCTCCGAGGAGTTTCATGATCCCGCAAGGCAAAAAGCTTTGTACTACTCTTTCGTGCGGTGGAGTGCAGGTGGAGGAGGCGAATGAACCGCGAATTGCATCAACTGCTGGGAGAATCTCTCGGCAGTGCATGTCGTAAGAATGTCGGACGACAGCCCAGGTAAAATGATTCTCGAAAACGAACCGATGGGTACAAGGAAGAGAGGCGCGTAACGAGCGAGGTAGATCGATCAAGTTGAAGGCCACCTGCGGACCCTTGGAGGCAACTTCTGTGAACAGCAGAGGCCACACCAGCCTTGGTCTGATTGGTAAGGTAAGTAATCTCTCGTTCGTTCTAACCTAGAATTTGGAGCCTTGGTGTGGTGCCCACATCAAGTAATCTGGATTGCGAGGATTGCATCTGTTCAAGAGTAATTTGTTCGTTATAATCTCCGTCATCTGCCGTGGAATAACCCAGTCAATCTTCGTTAAACATAGATCAATATCGTTGCTTTCTCTTGGATATCGAAAACATTGGAACATAAGCGTACAGTCCTGCAAACAGTCTTTGCGGCAAAAGTGGCTATTAAGTAAAAACGACTCTCTAGGAATTTTACCTGGGCTCAATTTCTACGCTCCTGAGCGAGTCTTCCGAACAAAGAATTTCCTGCATTTCGAATCTCGTGCGGCAGACTACGAACCATCCTATACGAATCATGTCGTGGTTCAACGAATTCTACCTATTGTTTGACTTCAACTGTACAGTTGAAAACTTCCATAACCGGATTCAGCGTAATCGGATAGAAAGACGCTAGTTATGAAATGGAGGAAACTGTAAAATACTGTACATTGGTGGCTAAGGTACCAGGCGATAAATTCTCTTAGGATGGCTTTATGTGTGTACTAGGATTAATTTTGTTTTTCTTGCATTGTATTCTTTCTAATTTTTTTCACTAAAGTATTGTAGCGTATGGTTATAAGGTAGGGAGTTTTTACGCCAAGTTTTTTATGGCTTTTCCCCTTTTCAGACAATTTTCAAGTCAGATGGAATTTTCAACGAGCTTTCGTCTGCTTTCAAATAAGTATTTTACAAGCACTTTCACAGTTAATAATTGAGAGCTGTCTATGCCATCGCCAATTCATGAATTTGTATAACGTGTGGCATGCAAAAGTTTCCTAGACCGGACTGGGAATCGAACTCACAGCCTCGGTCCTGGTTAACCGTACTCCTACCGATTGAGATAATTGAGGTCCCTATACATATTCAAATCTACTTTGGCGATGAGTCAATGGGCCATTAGGCCGAATGGGTCTAATTGCTTACTGGGCTGCCTGAGTGTATGAGAATTCATTCGAGGCATGTTAGTTGATTGACAGTGTTGAAATTAAAAAGAACTGCTCATGATTGACTGAAGGATAGATGGTTTTTTCTTCTTGTCCTAAAGATAACAATAAATACTATGATCAAAAATCAATAAGACATATTTAAAAATTGAAATTTGAACACCTGGACATGACTGAAAGCAGGATAAGTTTCCCATGAAAGTTCAATGGTTTCGTGTCACAAAGATATCAAGATAAATAAGAAAGAACTGTTCATGAAATTGAAATGAAATGAAAATTCTTCAAATAGTCATTACTTTATATCCCAATGATTTCAAGAAATATTAAGTTCTCACTTTAACTGTTAGCAGATAACGAGTTATGCTACAGGAAAAAAAATTGGTTGTTATTTTAAAAACACGTTCCATAAAAGATCATTGATTTCATGTCCCAAAAGATTTCATGAAATACTAAATTCAATCGTTCATAAGAAAAGCTGGTAGGTTCAGAGTTTTGAAATAAGACTGAACTGCTCATAAATATAAGAAGAGAAAACGTTCATCCCTTTCAAGTACACAAAAAAATCTAGAAATACTAAGATAATACTAGATTTATATCTTTGACAATATTTGTGAGCAGAATGGCAGATTCGAATTAGAAAGCATTGTTTTTGATTGACATCGGTTTAAGACAAGATGTCAAGAAATAATAAATTCAATATTTTGTCGATTGATTCAAGGAAGGATTAATCTACCATGAAAGTTTGTTTGTTTCAAGCAGAAAAGAATTTAAAAATTACTTCAATCTTCTCAACTAAATATTTCGAGTTTCGGCATAATGATCTGTTCGGCCAAAGGCATTCAGGCTAATGTGGTTCAGCCTCAATGACGGCCTACTCTGACCTCTGAAAATGTGCAGGAGAAAACGCGGCAGCCGATTCCAACCTGCGTACGAGAACTCGGCCTCTCGCAGACTTCAACTTGACGAATTCTGCGTCAAGAATAGGGCCTGCACCCATACAAGATCCAGTTGACCCGGGATCTCAAACTGCACGATCATAGACAGCGCCGTGTTTTCGGTGATTGGGTGGTGATTTTGACCGGAAAACCTTTTGCAGCGACGAGGTCCATTTTTGGATGAACGAACTGAACGAGCAGAATTTTCGAATTTGAGACAAGGCCAATCCACCAGAGGTCCACCAAGTGGTAATGCATCTCCAGAAAGTCACTGGTTGGAGTATATTTTGGGCAGGAGGGGTGCCGTCGGTCTGTACTTCTTCGAAAACGACGCTGGCGAGACCATCGCCGTCAACGGAGAGCGCTACAGGTCGATGATTACCGACTTCTTCTGGCGTAAGCTTGACGATGCAACGTGCCACACAGCGTACGAAACAATTGATAATCTGCATGAGCGATATATGTCAACTGGCCACCAAGATCGTGGGATTTAACCCCGCTAGACTTTTTCTGGAGGGGTTATGGTAAGTCACAGGTCTTCACCTATTAGCCACAAACCACCGATACAATCAAAGCTTACATTACTCAAACCATCAACAAGATTCAGCCTGATATGTGCGCCAGTCCTGGAAAACTGGTTCTCTCGGATGCAGTATGTTATAAAAAGTGTATCTACCCTACATAATCGCGTTTCAGTACAATTGATTGGCATATTCTGATTCTTCTTATCTATCATTTGTGTAATGTTTTACGCTAGCATATCGAAAAATAAATTGAAATTTAGCGGGTATGTCCAACTACCTGTCGTATTATCAATTATAAACCATATAAAGTTTTGTTCCAATACCATTCTAGAAAATGAAGCACTTCAATAATTTACAAATAACGTTCAAAAAAGTGTAAACTTCCTGGAATGGATATACTTGTTTTTTTTTACATACTGTACATGTGAACTTTTACGATTTTCTGGACCGGCTGGAGAAACATATCCCTAAGCATGGGTCTTCGTAATGGCGTGAAACAATAAAAGAAGCCTATACCAAGCGAACAGCATTATATGTACAGTGACAACTAATTTGGTTATTAGGTTATAATTTAGCATGGGCAAGCATTTTTCCTGTTCACTGGCAAAACCTTGAGGTAGTTTAACTTCTGGTTCTATATCATTTTGAAAAGAAACACACTACTAGGTTAGTCAAAAAGTTTTGAAAGCGACATCTATGGAGCAGTAGAAAAACCAGCATTTCTACGCCATTTTTATATTTCATCTTTCATATGAACGTACCCAAAATTTCATTCTAATCTGTTATTTCATTCATTGCCTACAAGCCATTTGATTTTGACATGTCAATATTTTTTATAACAATGGCAAAATCCGAATATCGTGCAGTGATTAAATTCTTGGTTTTGGAAGGTTTATCGGCTACTGAGATCCATGCGAAGATGGTGAAAGTATTAAAGTAGTCTTCTCCTCCATTCCTAACCGTTTATCGATAAGTTTTGGAGTGTAGCGTGGTCGTACAAGCGTTGAAGACGATCCACGCTCAGGCCGTCCAAAAAGTGCATCAACACCAGAAATCATAAAGACAATACAAGGCATGGTTTTGGAAGATCATCGATCGACTGTGGATGTGATAGCTGACACCATAGGCATCTCAAAGGGAGCAACATGGTATATTTTGGCTGAAGTTTTGGGTTTCAAAAAAACTGTGTGCACAATGGGTGCCGCACTTGCAACAAGAAAACACGTTCGAATGCGACTTTCATAACAACATTTGGAGCAATTTCGAAGGATCAAAAGGACTATGAATGAGACTTGAGTCTACGACCATGATCCTGAATCAAAACAAGAGGCTAAGGAGTGGTGTGAACCAGGCACTTTGACTCCGAAGCGAGTCCAGAAATCGGCCAAGAAGGTGTTAGCGTCAGTTTTTTGGTATGCAAAAGGAGTTTTATTGATAGATTATCTCCAAACTGGTAAGAAAGTCAACTCTGATTATTATTGTGACCTTTTGGACCAGTTAGATGAAAAAAATTGTAAAAAAAAGACTCGGTTTGCAGAAGACAAGACAATGCATCTGCTCACACAGCTCAAGAAACCATCGTGAAAATAAGTGAATTGGGGTACAAATTGTTACAGCATCCACCCTATTCGCCAGATTTAGCTCAATCTGACTTCAGGTTGTTCAGGTTCAGATTCTCACACCCCAAAAAATCCTTCGTGGAAAGCATTTTTCATCAAACGGAGAGGTTACAGCCGTCGTTTCAGGAGTATTTTGCAGGTTTTTCAAAAGTCACTTCCGTGAGGGACAACAAAGTTGGAAGATCGTTGGACCAAGTGTATGGGAGACTATACTGAGCAATGAAAGTGATTTCCTCCAAAAAGAAGGTATTTTTATTTCTGGTTTCAAAACTTTTGGACTAACCTAGCACAGTGTGTCTCACGAAAGGTGTCACCTTTTTTCAGTCTTGGTTTATTTCAGCTGGGTAATTTTAACAGCGGAGTTGATTGTACCCGTTTTGAGTGTATTTTTTTGACAGCTTATCGCTGAAGATAATTGAGTGGTTCCGTTTGTTTATATGTATCAGCTACCATGTCAAGCCATACGGGAGCAAGTTTTAAAATTACATTTGCAAAGCTTGTCAGATATTCAATAGCCTTCAGCAGTTCGGAGTAAGCGCTTTTTCGTCCCTTGAAACGGTTCAAGGAAACTGGAAATGTCCATATTTAACACAAAGGAGGTGCCACACGAACTGCCAGAACGAAGAAAATGTCAAACGTGTGAGGGAGCCAATAAGACATAATCCGGCCGTATCTGGCCGTAAATTGAGCAAATAATTCAAATGTCCCCTGCTTCAATGAACAGGTTCCTTAGACATGAACTGGAATGCAAGTCGTACAAGAAACAACGGATTCACGGGTTGATGGAGCGTCAGAAGCAAGCTAGGGTCCAAAGATGCAGACATCTTTTGGTTCGGCACGGTGACTGCGAGATTTTATTTTCGGATGAAAAGCTCTTCCTTCTTCAGGACAGTCATAATCAACAAAATGATCGTGTGTATGGCAAAAGTCTTGCCAATATTCCAAGAGATAAACTAGCTGTAGAACGCTATCAGAATGTATCGAAAATCATGGTATGGGGCGCCGTTTCACGAAAAGGAAAATTTCCTCTTCTTTTCATAGAACCTAACGTAAAAATCAACACTGAATATTACATCGAGCAGGTTTTGAAGAAACATCTGCTTCCTCATGCTTCAACGCTGTATGGAAGTACATCGTATTGTTTCCAACAGGACTCAGTTTCAGCTCACAAGGCAAAAAAGACTCAACCGTGGTGCGCGATTTCATAACAAGCGAAGAATTGCCTGCATCTTCAGCGGATCTAAACCCACTTGACTACTTTGTTTGGGGTTATATGATTTAACATATAGGCCCTACGAAAGGGCTTACGTTAGATCAAATTCCTCAGGAAATCGTGAGTGCCAGCTGCGATGGGTTTACAAAGCGTTTGCGCAAAGTTATCAAGGAAAAGGGCGAATGATTGGAATTGAATTAAAATGGTTTATTTCTATAACATGTATCTTTCAAATGAAACATAAATGCTATGATTCGATTGATTTTTTGCTGTAATCCCATTTTGTTTTAGTGACACCTATTGTGAGACACCCTGTATAAACCGCAGAGAGCCTAGTCAAATGCATATTCTAGGCACGCATTATATAGATTTGCATGCATGTTTGTCACAAAAAAAATTATAATTGCAGCAGTTACGCCAATTTTAGGCATGCAGTAATGCTCACTGTTGAGCTGTGAAAAACTTAGAACAAGCAAAATTCGAATATATTATTCATATTTTAAGAGGAATACACACAACAGTAGATAGAAATGAGATTTGAGATGCAGCATTGTTCAAAAATGTGTCTTCATTAAGTAATACTTATTTTAACTAAAATTTACAGCCTTCACCAGACAAATGAAGATAGTTTTGAACTATTTCTCGGTATTTAGTGGGCATTTCTACGAACCTGAATGAGCTACCTCGGGACAGAACCCGCGCCTTCCGCCTCTGAACGTTCTGAACCGCAGAGCAGCGGAAGAAGCCATGATTTTCGACGCACTTTTTCCAGAAGTTTTTGCACTCGTTCCGACCCTCGAAGAAGAACTCCACTGTGTCCTTGTGGTACATCTAAAATCAAACACATACAGCAATTTCATTTTCATCAACCAAGACACAACAACTCACGTAGTTCTCCGGATGCAGTTTGATGAGAAACTTTTTCCGCTTGAATGAGATTTTGCGGATTTTGGCCCAGGAGAAGGTGTTTATTCGAGTGATACCCTGGAAGACGGCGATGCCCATGTGTGCGACAGCCAGGTTCAGCGGGACGCCTTCGTGGTCCTTGGCCGGATGCATCTTCATTCCATACAGCTCACAGCGTCGAGCCGTTTCCAGCAGGTTGAGATCCGCTTCCGCCGGTGATTGTCCTCTGCGTGGGATAGGTGCAAGTTATTTCACTGGTGGAGGACTGGTTGATTTGATAAAGAGTTACTCACATGTGTTTTTTGTGATTTTCCATGATCCTTCGCTGCATGGTGTGATCTTGTTGTGGCACAAATCGGTACGACGATAGATACGTGTGGTCCGGATAGTCTTCCGGGGCGTAATCTCCGCAGGATGCTGCAATAACATTCCGGTGAAAGAGGATTTCACAAATATTAATGACAATCGAGCTCACCTTGCACAATGTAGCTAGCCATCAGAGCGGCGGTATTATCATTGCACCGTAGACTCCCGGTAGCCAAATCCCGCTTGACTTGCAAACAGAACAGATAGCGGGTGTACTCCTCCTCTAGCTGCAGCGGATCTGGTGTGTAGAATTTAACGCAAAACCGCAACATCGGTTCGATGAGTGATAGGCCAACCTGTCGGTTAAGTGGTTTCTCTAAGTCCAACCAATACTTGGTGCCGGATGGTGCCTCCTGGTACTCCAAGCCGAAGTAGTCCGCCTCCAGTAGGTTTAACTGACGGCAGACCTGCTCGAAAAGAACCTTTCCGAGGGCTTTGGCCTGTAGAAAAGGATATAGGAAGAAGAACGTAAAATTAGTACCAATTAATGTCGGAAGTGATTGTGCGCTGATTTGATGCAATGACATCCTGAACCGTCATAGGACAGCGATAAACATGGGAGGCAACGATAACCAATATCTATTCAATTAAGCTGAAAGTCATCATCGCTATTGTGATGAACGGGTAAGACAAGCATTGAATCATTCGGATTCTCACACCGATTTATTCGAGCATTTCCAAACCCACTGTTCGCCGCGATGGGAGGTGATAATGATGACTGGTTGTGGTGGTTGTGTCTGTATGCCTCAGACAAAAGGACATTGCTAATTGATTTGATTTAATGGAACATCCTGGCAAGTATTCCCCTGGGTTCGTACGTCCAGAGCTGATGTAATTGATTGGGTATAATTGAGTTTTCAGAAATCCATTAGAGAGGTTCGCTCTCTGATGCAATAAATCTAATCTAATCAATCTAACCAATCAATAATGCAGCTAGTCGGAATCGCCTATTTTTTTCATGGGAGTGAGCATTTATGTAGCTGTTAAGTGAATCGATATCGAACATTTTCTTTTTAAAATTTTGTGAATTTAACAGAATTTAAGTACAAAGGTAATATGGAATTAATAGACAATAAACAACATTATAATTCAGTTATTGTTATCAGGATGCACTGCCTTTTTATCCTATTTCAATTATTATATCACAGCAGGAACTTTCCGACTGCTTTCAGTTCAAAAGAATTAATTATCATATCGTACATCCCATCTGCCAATCGAATCCAGACAGCTAAACGAGATCGAAAATCAGCCGCAAAGGAAACGGAAGCCACCATGTTCGACGCACAATATTCAAACCGATCGGCATCAATTATGGATGGGGCCGCATGATTCGATTCGGAGTTCTCACAGAATGAGTTCTTGTTCACAGCAACGTCTTATTGTTCAAGTAGGACGGGGTTTTCCCATCACACTTTTCCAGTCATCGCCGAAAATTACGCGTCATCTTCTGCTTTCCCTGGGAAGGTAATTCGGTTAAATGATAATGACTGTGGATTGGTTCTACACCAATTCCATCGGAAGCCATATTTCGCCCGTGTGTACGCATCGGAAAAGCTCATAAGTTTTGCATAAACAAAGTATCTTCTCCCGATGGCGATTTTTCGAGTCGTTGTTGTTTTTGATGGTGTTGAAGTGAGAGTGGCATTAGAGCGAAAAAGGAAAAATCGACGGAAATGGATCGCAATTTCGGAAGCCAATCACGTTCCGAACGACATCGGCAGAATTAGAGGGAAGTGTACTTTGCGAGGTTATTTCGCATTGGTAGCTTGTTTTATACACTTTGAAAAATATTTAGGTCCAATTTCTGTGAAATCGTAGTCGTAATCTGTATTATTCATGTGCATCAAAACATATGATGAACAATAACCTGTTGGTCGAAAAGAGCATTACGAACGAAAAATAATATATAACCATATACACAATGATACAAAACACGTCATGCTAACTAATATTCGTGCAGTTATATGTTCAACAATTAACTTTTTAGCCTGTTCAACAATTGGCAATTTACCCTAATGTAGATCAAAGTTCTTATCCTAGTCTAACGTTATACCGGTCTCGTAAAATACTTATCTAAATAAAGACCTGATATCTCACATAAGTTAGCCATGAAGATTTTTCAGAGTGTACAATTCTATCTCTTACATCGAATAGAATCGATCGCAAGGTTCTAAGAGATTCACGAAGATAACAGTGTGAACGGAATTGAAAGAGTGTTTTTAGAAAGCAATTCGATTACTTACTTTAGGGCCGACTTACTTACTTTAGGGGTAATTCGATTACTTTTAAAGCGACTAAAGCCTGTCCACGTTAAATTTTGGACACAACAAAACCGATTGTTTATTTCACAATAATTGTTACATCTACATTAGAAACCGTTGATTAAAATATTAATTCTTCTTTCTGTAAAATTCTCGAACTTTCTGGGGTAAGCCCGCCATCAGGATCAGTACTGTATCCTCAGATACGCCCGCCGTGACTAGTTTCAATCTTCTCTTGAAAGCATCGGTATCATTTGCTTTCTTCTTAGTTTCGAAGAGTTTCCGCTTAACTAGAGCCCAGTACTTCTCTATTGGGCGATTTCAACGATTTTAAACCCCCGTTTTTTTTTAGCGATTGAAGACTTATTTACGGAGATAAATGCATTTTAAGCTTTCCAGTGCCCATCTGATGACACATTTGGGTTCTGGCATACTTATTTGGACCAAAATCGGGATACTGCAAATTGACGATTTTTACACCCTATTGAAGCGATTAAACGCATTTCAAGGTTTCTAGATAAACGCATTTTAAGGTTTCCAGAGCCCATCTGATGCAAAATTTAGGTTCTGGCTTCCCATTTGAAGTTTGCCGTTCGTCACGATTTGAAGCCTTCTGCACTTTGTACGTTTGCAGTCCCTCCCGGGACTCTGAGATTTTCAAAAATGAGTCTACGTGGTTTAGGAACAGGCCTTTTCAAGAAGCAGAAGAAGCCAAAACGAAGTGAAAAACAAGTAGCATCTGTCAAACCAAGGGTCCGTAAATTATAGATAAACTGCTGTGTGAAAAATCGGCATGCTTAATTATGGATGATGAATTCTGCGCGAAGTTGATTATAAGACGCTTCTGTGAAGCAATTTTTGAGTGTGGAATACTTTCAAATCCGTTTGTCACAACCGATACGATGACTGCTTATGTTTACGTTCGGGAATGCTTGAAGCGGAATCTGCTTGCTCCCCATGATCCGGAAACATAATAATCCGGTACTGTTTTGGCCGGATTTGGCATCAGTGCCAACAAAGCCAACAGAGTTGGATTCGTACCTAGGAAGATTAAATCTCCAAACTGTCCCCAGGCAAGACCAATTTGGGCTCTGACAAGTGTAGATTTGCGATTCCATCAAAACTTTTAAAAGAGACAGGAAAAGAGTATCAAAAATCATTGGCCAACAGTTTTTGCTGAAGCTTATGGGCAGTGTTGGATCAAATGTCCGCTCTTTGGCGTACGATTGAATGGATCCTGGAAACCCTTGGCTGGGTGTCTGTACTTAAAAATACTATGATCTTGTATAACCGTAATAAAAATCCCTACCTTTCGATAAACAGATTTGCCAAATCCACAGTACATAGCGTATTACAAACATTTTCCGAACAGTTGACTATCGAAAGGAACCCAAGAAGTGATAAAAAGATTGGACTTGCGTGTCGTGATATGGACAGGAAGGTGTTAGAAATGCTAGAGAGGATCCCAAATCTCTCTTTTTGAACTGTGGCTCGGAAAATAGAAATATCACCAAGATTCGTCGAAAAGTCAAATCTACGTTCCGTTTTGAAGTCGCCTAGGTCCAGGTCAGACACCAGTCGACTTTCTTCATTTCATTGTTGAAGCTTTGACGCCACGAGCTCCTGGATCTATCTCTGCTGCGATGTCATGCAGGGTTCTTTCCAAGCTGGCAGATTTCGTTTCCTCTCCATCGTGTGACCACTTCCGTTCACTAATTTCTGTTGATATCGATTTCTGTTGACATCGACGATGGAGTTCAGCATTTGAGATCCAGTTGTGAGGTTACCAGACACGAATTATATACCGCAGGCAACGGTTGATGGAGTCTTGCAGCTTTTGAGTGATCTTTGCTGATACATACCATGCCTCGCTGACGTATAAGAGCACAGATTTCACGTTTGTATTGAAAATTCGGTTTTTGGTGCATTGACTCACCTGGTTTAATCACAATACATACTTGCAAAAGCAGCTCTAGCCTTCTTCATCCAACTAAGTACCTAAGTGTCGACATTCTTCACTGTTTGCCCCGAAACCGGAAGGGTTGTTCGTGTTGACATTCAACGATTTAGTCTTGTTGACATTGATGGTGAGAGGCTGTTGTGGCCTCTGCTGTACACAGAAGTTGTCTCCATTGTATTCGGTACATGGATGTACCTCGACAGCCTCGCCGGTCCACAGGTCGCCTTCTACTTGATCGATCCACCTTGCTCGTTGCGCGCATCTTTTTCCTGTACCTTTCGGTTCGTTTTCGAGAACCATTTTAACTGGGCTGTTGTCTGACATTCTTACGACATGCCCAGCCCATCGTAGTTGACCGATTTTAGCGATGTGTACGATGGGAGGTTCTCTCAGCAACTGGTGCAATTCGTGGTTCATTCGCCTCCTCCACGTTCCGTCTTCCATCTGCACTACACCATAGATCGTACGCAGCACCTTCCGTTCAAAACACCCCCGCTGCGTTGGTCCTCCACTAGCATGGTCCATGTTCCGTGGCCGTAGAGAACTATCGGTCTAATTAATGTCTTGTAGATGGTAAACTTTGTAGGAGCAACGTCATTAGCGAATTTGAAATTGTTGAGGTGCTTCACTATCCATCGATGTTATCGATCGCCATGTTCATAAGCGGGTTGCTCCAAAGACCAGAAATCCACCGTGGCAGTCCGCTACGCTACGAAAGCTCGAATCCTCAAAAAAAAGCAGCATTCAGAGGGAATTCTTAGCAAAGGGGAGTTTCACTGCGAATCCGATACCAGCGAATACAAATGGATACAAATGGATGTCTCGACGCAGTCATGCCAATTATTTGAGAAATATGCAGGATATGCTGAAATTAGATCCTAAGTCTATCTGGGACCATGTCAACGATCAGAGGAAAGAATCTGGACTACCGTCAACGCTGACATACGGAGAACACACAGCATCGAATTCCGAGGACATTTGCGAGCTTTCCAAAGTAAAATTCGAGGGCGTGTTCTGCTTCGAGTTATTGACATGGGGCCAAATTTCGCTGGCAGCGAGTAATTTGCCGCTATCTAGTGATCCGTCAAACACCATCAATATTGATGATTCAATGATCTGTTCATGTTTTCTAAAATGAAGTAATCCACATAGGTTGGTGCGGATGGTATCCCGGCAGTTATTTTCAAAAAGTTCTGTGCTGGCATACTAGAACCTCTGCGTCACTTGTTTCAACTCTCTCTATCAATTGGAACATTTCCTTCGCTCTAGAATTCAGCTCTGGAAATCCAGTTTTCAAAAGAGGTAAGAAGCGCAACGCCGAAAACTACCGAGGAATATCTGCCTTAAATGCTGTAGCGAAGCTCTTCGAGTTGATAGATCTAGACCCAGTTTCCAATCAGTGCAAGCAATGGGTTCGTGCCTAAGCGATCTACGACAACGAACCTTTTGACGTTTACAACATATGCGACAGATTTAATGTGTAGGGGCTTCCAAACGGATACAATTTATACTGACTTATCTTCAGCTTTCGATAAGATCAACCATCGCATTGCATTGGCGAAACTTGAGGAACTGGTTTTTGGAGGCTTTGGATGTTGGTTCCAATCATACCGCACATAACGACATCTAAGCTTCAGGATTAATAACTGCTTCTTCTTCTTCTTAGCATTTCAAGTTAATTACTTTCACAATTCGCTTATTGCTTGCTCTCAATAGCATTATAAATGCCCTTCCGTAGTTATTAATTGAGAGCAATCATACTCTATGCCCAGGGAGTCGAGAAATTTTCCTAAACGAAAAATTCCTAGACCAGATCAGGAATCGAACCTAGCCGCCTCCAGCATGGGTTTGCTTTGTAGCTGCGCCTTTACCGACTGAGTTAGGAGAGAACCTGCAGATGACTGCACATCTGGTGAATACCTTGCCACATCCGGTATTCCACAAGGACTTCATCTTAGGGTACTTGTCTTCTTTTTGTACTTCAACGATGTTAATCTTTTTATGGAAGGACCTAGGCTATCTTTAGCTGATGACTTGAAAATTTATGTTTAGGTCAAGTCCATCGAAGACGCATTGTTTCTTCAACACTAACTTGATAGTTTCGCTTTGTGGTGCAGCAGGATGGTGCTGAATCCTACCAAGTCCTTTGCTGTTTCTTTCACAAGGAAGAAGAAACCGATAATGTTCGACTACCACCTCGAAGGCAGCATTATTAAACGTGAATCCTGCGTTGAGGATCTAGGAGTTTTTCAATGCGGGACAAGGAGCATAAGGCTTGTTCGCGACAAAATCTGGACAGATTAAATTTTAAAACAAATTTGCTGTTAGTTCAATCCAAGATGCATTTTTTATTAGTCATCTTAAAACTTAAAACTGCATTATTAGCCATCTAAATACTAATTACAGTTACTTAATTGGGCTGCATGAAGAAACTACAAACTTTTGAGTTTACTCCAGCCATTAGGGTCTGTGCAGACTTCTCTGCAACTGATTTAGCTGCTTTTGTCCAAGATTTTCAAAAAAATTCTATACTTGTAGCTTTTTGTTTGTATTGAAAGAGTTCTCGCTTCACGAGAGCCCAATACTGATCGATAGGTCGCAACTCTGGGCAGTTAGGTGGATTCGCCTCTTTCGGTACAAAATGGACTCCATTTGCTTTATACCATTCCAAAACATGTTTCACGTAGTGACAAGATGCCAAATCAGGCAAGAATAGCGTGGGAGCGTCATGGCTGCGTAGGAATGGTAACAATCGTTTCTTTAGGCATTCTTCACGGTATATTTCCGTTTACCGTTCCGGGAGTGATGAAGCTTCGGCTTGCTCCACCACAGCTGCATATTGCCTGCCAAACCAAATATGTTTTGGGAAACTTGGCCTTTTTCTTCGTCCTGAAATGCTCCTTTACGCCGTTCCGTTGCATGGCAGTATAATAAGACATGCCAGGAAGCTGCTTAAAGCACCTAAGTTTCATCGTCCATTATCACGCAGCAAAACTTCGTCAAATATTCGCGATACAACTTGCGAGCCCCGGTTTTAGCCATCACATTCTGTTAATCATTACGGTTCGGTACAGTTTTCACCTTGAACGACCTCATATCTTGCCGGTGCTTGGAAGTATGCACGAAAGTTGGGGACATTTTTATTTTTTTAGCCACAGTACGTACCGAAAGATCAGGTAATTTTTGCAACATGAATGAGATCCATTTTTGGTCCGCTCTCAGCCTTCCTGATTGTTGTCATTGAAAGGTTTAAGAACGCTATGGACAGTACTTGCAGGAAAACCAAACATTTTTGCAAGTTGCCTAACTGACAGATCCATTGCGACCACACACAATTGCTTTTCGCAATTGCTTTTTTTTTGACGCCATCTTAGATCTAAAAGCTTGTAGTAACACCAAAAATTGATATAGTATTGTTCAGGAGTATGGAACCCTCTTAACGATCTTAATGGCGTTGATAGATTCGATGCAGTGCAACGAAGGTTTGTGCGATTTGCACTTCGTCGTTTACCATGAAATAATTCACGTGAGCTGCCTAGATATGTACTCCGCATGCAACTCATTGGCCTTGACGCACTAGAAGTGAGAAGAAATCTATCACGCGTCATGTTGGTTTTCGATCTTTTCATGGCAAAAATTGACTGTCCGATGCTGCTTAATCAAACAACATTCTGGTGCACTTCGCAACAACACCTTTCGTCGAACAAACTATGGCGTCAACGTTGGTATTCAACGTTGGTTTTTGTTGGTATTCAACGTGCATACAATCGAGTGTCACATGGGGTTGACCTACCTCACCATAGAATTAGAACTAAATGTTTGAATATTCTTATTCGTAGGCACTATCCCAAGCAACACACATGTTTAAGATCGGTTGAAAATACCTTTATATGACTAGATTTGGTTATAAAGGTTAAAATTCATTATTTTAGTCTGTGTATATAAAAATGATTTTCTGTCTGTCTATCTGTCTGTCTGTCCGTCTGTCTGAACCTATAGAATCAGAAACCACTGAATCGATTGACGTTAAATTTTGTATGAAGGGGTTTTTAGGGCCGAGTATGGTTCTTATGATAGCAAGAGACCCCTCCCTTCTCTGGAAAGGGCGGCTTCTATACAAATAAAACACACATTTATGCATAACTCGAGAACCAAATTTTGGATGATAGAGTTTTTGGAGGCGAGAAATGTTTCTGTGGTGGTCTTAAACCCCTCTCCCCTCTAGAAGAGAAGGATCCCATACAAATGAAAATTAAATTTATGCATATCTCAAGAACAAATAAAGCACATGGAACCAGATTTGGCATGTGAGGTTTACTGGAAGCAAAAAAAATCTATGATAGTTTGAGACCCCTCCCTTCTCTAGAAAGGAAGGCTCTCATACAAGTAAAACACAAATTTCTGCATAACTCGAGAACTAATCAAGCAAATGGAAGCAAATTTAGCATATGGGGTTTTCTGTAAGCAAGAAATGTTTCTATCGTGGTTCGAGACCCCTCTCTTTTCCACAAGAGGAGGGGCTTTCATACAAATGAAACAGAATTTTTTGCATTACTCGAGAACTAAAAAACAGAACTATACAGAAATTTTTGCATTACTCGAGACCTAAGCAAGAAAATGGATCCAAATTTGGCATGTGGGGGTTTTTGGAGACAAGAAATGTTTCTATGGTAGTTCGAGACCCCTCCTCTATCAGAAAGGGATGGCTGTTATACAAATGAAACAGATTTTTTTTTCATAACTCGAGAACTAATGTAGCAAATGGAACCAAATTTGGCATGTGGAAGATTTTGAAGGCGAGAAATGTGTCTAGGGAAGTTTGAGGCCCCTCCGCTCTCTGCAAGGACGGGCTCTCATACAAATGAAACACAAATTCAAACCAAGCATGAGAATTAGTCCTTCTCTAATGAAAATTTGTTTGCAGGGGGTTTTCGGGACGGAGAAGGTTCTTATGAGGGTTCGAGACGCCTCCCCTGTCTGAAAGGGGAGCTCCCATACAAATGGAACACCAATTTCTGTATAACATGAGAGCTAATCAAGCAAATGGAACCAAATCTGGCATGTGTGGGTTTTTGGAGGCAGGATTTTTTTAAAGGTGATTCGAGATCCCTTTTGAAGATCATAAACGAAACTGAAATCTCAACCAAACATGAGATTTATCCAGGCTACTGAAACACAAAAAGTGTATTTCTCGGGTAGGCAGAATGTTCTGATAGAAATTTGAACGGCTTCTTAGTCAAGAATGGGCGATGCTTCAGTTACGCTCAGTGCTGCATTAAGCACAAGAAGTTAATCTAAGGTTATGCAAGAAAAAATTACGTTCACACTGACAGTATACGGCATAGAAAAACCATGGTAGAGAATAACGTTAAATTAAAATCCCACACCTACGTTATATTTTGGATTAACAAAGAAAAATATTCTAACAAAACTCATTCCTAAAAAATACCATAAATGCACCAGTTCTATTAAACTGTCAGTAGTTGCAAGCGGAGCAAGGCCCGCACCGGGTTCAGCTAGTAACAAATAAAGATAAATAAGTGCTCCGATCTAGATGTCTTTGCTCTGATTCTACTTCGCAATTTTCTTGTTGATATCGGTTAAAATTTCTAAAACTGCTTCCCTAGTTGGTTCCGTTGCACTATTGCAATATTGTCAAATTAACTCTCTTGAAATTTTTTTGTGGCATTGGGCAGTACGGTCAGCTTTGTTTTTCAATGATTTTCAATCCATTTGGAATGACATGATTTCTCAGTGAGGTCATGCTGAAAAGTGGCTGTTTTTTGTTTCTAATCTGATCTAGGAAGTTTTCTACCTTGCGATGAACTAGCCAGCTTGACGTGCCGCAAGGGCTTAGTAGGGATTCTCTACACTTTTGATTGTTATTTTTTGTATTCTCCCCAGCGCGGAAGTAACGATCTTTGATGAAGTTAGCAGAAGCAGATAATTTCTCATCTCCATGCGAAGCGCTAGGAGCGGACAGTAATTTTATTGCTAGAACAAATAGACATGAAGAGAAAGTGTATTGATAGTTCAGTATAGAGTAACGGCAGGTTTTGAAATTGAAAGATACAAGATTGAAAACGAGCGGAGGGCATTTGAACGGTAGTATACGATCAGGCACATAACCCTTTGTCATACTACCCCTTGCAGTATGTAGTATGACCGTTCAAATGCTCTCCGCTCGTTTTCAATTTTGTATGTTTCAATTTCAAAGTCTACGGAACTATCAATACACTTTCTCTTCATGTCTATTTGTTCTAGCAATAAAATAACTGTCCGCTCCTAGCGCTTCGCATGGAGATAAGAAATTATCTGCTTCTGCTAACTTCAGGGATTCTCTGTCAAGACCCGAAACCGAGAGTCAGTTCCATTATGGTTATATCACATTATTTAGTACTTCTACTGTATTATCTACACATTTATTCCTGGACTATTTTATAAAATATAACTAAATGTATTATTCTGTAAACTTTTAATTTCAATCTCAATTTCAGATAGCAGGATAAAGCGCTATAACCTTGGCAAATGATTGCCAGACTTTTGGTTCAAATGCCAAAAGTCCATCCACAGGCAAAAGGAGCATGAACTAATCTTTCTAGGATCTATGCTCCCAACGATAAAATACAAATTATCACGTTATTTAACTCTATATGTAAACGTTTGGTATGGGAGGTCCACGATTTCAGACACTCTTTCTGAAATCGCTCTATTTCTTGGAGTCCTCTCTGCGGTACATGCTACGCAGTTGACCTGGTCGGTGACAAAAAATTATACATTCTAGAAGTCTATTTTCCCGGATGTTTTCAAGAATTGGCTGCGTTAGTATGAGATTGGATTAAATTAGATCAAGTCTTACCCAGGAAGTTTTCCGAACCTTAGCAGAAGTTTGCGTGATGCATCTTTGCGTTAGGTCTCTTTGCAGTAGCGAAATTTACTTTAAAAACACCAATCATATTTCGTACACCGATGATTTTTCTGATTCCCTGTACAACAAGTTTGACCGAGCACTTATGCCACACATGCTACAAACGCTTCCATTTACGATATTTTGATTTGCCTTTCGTCTGCAGCTAGAAGTTCACTCGCATTGATTAGAGGTTATTACGGTCTGCTTGCTTGCGTGAACTTGATTGCCAAACCCAAACCCTTAGCATCAAAGCCCGTTCCGGAGCATGGGAGGTGTGACCGAAAAATGTGACACCGTAAAATAACTTTTTCGCACCACCTCCCCTGGCCGGATGCCACCACCCGTTCACGGCACTCGTCGTACACCTAAGTGCAAATCAACCGACACTCATCAGGGTACATGTGCCGCCTCCGTCCATGGGTGTCGAAGGATGCATACAAACTAAAAGGAGGTCGATAATTTTACCATCAGGCCGCCCTAACCGGAAAGAATGTACGATCCCCTTTTTCAGCTTCATTTAATAGTTTGAAAGTAGCTCCATCAAGTGCCATCCTGCCAACTTCAACCGGTAATAAGACGGATGGGGCGGAAATAACAAAAACACCAACCATCTCCACAACTGTAGTAGAAATGCATGGCGAGGGAAGGCACTTGCTTCGGGAAAAATGAGGAGAATAATTTTATTTATGACCTTCTGTCACGATCCTCTCGCTCGGCTTCTGGCTGCTAAATACGTCCACCGATGACGACGCCGACGACGACATCTAAAATGCGAGTGCCTGTAAAACGTGACTTATGGAAGGGTGGGCTGAGATGCTCCATTGTCATTGGCGAAAGTACTTTTTAATGACGAGATAAATTTCAAGGCGTCTCGATGTGGAGAGTTATGCCAGAAGGCTGCTGGTATCAATTATTGACGGCTCTATCGTATGCTGCGATACGAGATGGCGTTTATTTCGAGTAACTTGAATTCAACATGAATATCCGTTTTTCATTTTTCACTGCAGAGCAGAGGTAGGTCAACGACCAGTGGACCTTTTTTTCAGAAATCTACCTCGACGACGCAACTGACTGCACAAGCGAGTATCCGCATCGACTTGGACATGTGCCATCGAGATTAACCCAAAAAAAGGCACACCCCGGGATAACCGCAGTTGGCTCCTATCAGTTTGCTACTGCGGAAAATTACTCTTTGTCGGCGAAAAAACTAGATGAGAAATTTATCAAAATCATCACAATTGATGGAAGTTCTTTTTAAACGAAAAAAGGATTACATTTAAGATGATTTCTTGTGACTTCATACCGCATTCCGTAGTTGATCTAAATGGATTTTTTTTCTATATTCATCAGCAATCTCATGAACCGCCACGCTCCTTCCAACTTGATTATATTATTTGGAATCGTCATCATCTCATGCACATCAGCTGTGGGCACGTTCTTCAGGGTATTTCCGACAACAGCCACCGCCTTGCCTTGAGATAAAATGATCCTTAGGCAAGGTTGACATTCATACGCTTCGGGATGTGAGTTCTCATTTGGTTTAGGGATGTTCATTCTGCAAACATTTTGAAGGCTCATTCCAGATTATGAATCAGCCTGTTCTAAAAAAGAATGGTCTCCCAACTGATTTTCCAGTTACAAGATTTTACAGGTTTTGGCCATCTCTACCTTGGATATTATACCTAGGTAAGCACGCGGCTCCGACTCGAGTATGTTTCCTCTTTTATTACCATTCCTTTTTTGTTCATAGCGAAAATGTGTGTCCCTCACCCCGTGGAATACCAGTCTTCAATTCGTTCCAGTAAGCCTTCGCCAAGAGTACGAAACCGTCAACGGCGAGTGCCAGCCAAGAATAGATTTCCTTCCCCATATAACATACCAGCAAACCGAGAGATCCATAATGCACGTATTTTCGAAGAACGAGAAAAGCTTATCCAAATTTTAAACTTTGTTGCCATGCTACCTTACTACACATAGTGTAGCTTTTAGTTCGGATGATGCTACAACGTCTTGCATACGGGCAAAAATCCATACTTATTAAAAATACATTCTTTGAACCATATCTCCTGCCAAGAATGGCACTCTTGGTGAAACGTAACTAGAAAGGGGGAAAATAAAATTGGCCACGTTTTTGTTTACAAAGCATAAAGCAGGCATTGTATGCTTACAACAGTGTCCGGTCGAGCTCTCCGGATCCGGTGCACAAGGCAGTCGATATGAACGTAGCCCAAGGAGACTTGGGGCGTCTTGCGGGATTCACATCCATTCGTTAGGTAAAACTAAATTCTGGAATAAATCAACCCCTTCTGATCCGGTCGGCTTTTTCTTAAACCTGCCATTCAACTCCAAAACTGAGAGATTATGTTAAAGCATTTTTATATTTATTAATTTCCTTAACTCATTAACGCCCAGTTTTGTATAGCTGTTACACTGTGGTGATGGTTGAGTTTTAATCTGAACTTTAATGTTTCGCATGTTTTCAACTGTACTGCTATGTGGGCAGATTTTCTTGAACATGCTGGACTATTTTGTTTGTAGATGGCTCACTAGATGGTGTTACCCTCGTAGCACACTTGTTGCAAACCAGTAAAAAATACATCAATGTGACTCAATTAGGTTACAATCAAGTTGCTGCAACTAATTATGAAAGTCTGGTGTTGCTTGGGTAGCTATAATTGAAAACATATAATGACCCATATAAAACATAAATAAGGAGTGTATCGAAAATAAGCTATCCACAAACTTTCTTTCAAATTATGTTGAAAACCGATATTTTATTCATACAAAAAATTGATCCTTTATTGTACGAGGTTAAACATGAACATAATGAAGACCGGATGAAATTTAAGTTATTCCTTCACGAATTTTCGAACTTTGGATCGAATGCTCTTCATCAAGTTCCGGAAAAGTGTTGCATCGCATTTTTTGGACGCTTGAGCCCAAATTTTTTTGAACTCCTGCATGTTCCTAGCTGCCTTACCAGTCTTCTTGAAGACCCTCTTCACGATTGCCCAGTAACGTTCGATGGGTCGAAGCTAAGGGCAATTTGGTGGATTGATATTTTTCTCAACGAAATCTATACCCTTTTCCGCAAGCCAATTGAGAGTGGATTTGGCATAGTGAACCGACACTAAATCCGGCCAAAACAGTGGAGGTGTACTAGGCTTCTAATATAACAATCTCTTCTGGAGACACTCAGATCGATAGATTTTCGGATTTATAGTTCCGGTAGTGTAAAAAATGGTTGACTTCAAACCACAGGAACATATTGCTTGCCATACCAGTACCTTTCGACCGAATTTCTCCACTTGAATCGACCTGCCCGCATTGCTCACATCCTCCCCAACGACGGCAGTAAAGTATTGTGGACCTGGAAGGGTTTTTGAGTCCTCCTTTACATAGGTCTCATCGTCCATCAATTCGCATGCATCCGGACGCTGCAAAAGACGCGAATACAATTTCCGGGCACTTGTTGTTGCTCGCTTCTTCTGTTCTGCACTTTGTTTCGAGATTTTCTGCTTCTTGTAGGTCTTCAGGTGGTTTCGCCTCTTGATACGCTGGATCATTCCGACACTCGTTCCTGCTTTTTTGGCCAAATCACGTATTGACATTGATTTGTCCTTCATGATTAGAGATACTACTTTCTGCTCCAGTTTCGGGTTGGAAGAACCGGGTTTTCTGCCTCTTCCTGGTAGCTCATCCAAAGAATAGTGTTCCCCAAACTTATTAATGATGGTTTTAACACTCGCATGATGAATTCCAAACCGCTTCGCCAATTTTCGCATAGTAATACCCTTCTCACTTAGCCATGTGCCCAGAACCTTAATTTTCACTTCCTTTTCAATACGCGACATTTTGAAAACGCAGAATTTGAACCGCACAAACAAGTAAACAAAAGAAAGCTGACAGTCAAACGCACAGCATGCAGTGTTCAGAGCATGAAAAACCATCACAAATACATGCGTACAAGGCAAATGTATGTGGATAGCTTATATTCGATACACTCCTTAGAGTACGTTTCAACTTCGTTTACATGAAATATCATAAGATCCTTACTTAATTAAAAGTTGATGTTTTCAGCAATGTTGTTTAGGGACTAAATTGAATTGAATATTGAATTGAAATTAGCTTAGTTAGAAACTTCACCTCACTTAAATTTACTCCAAAAAGAATGAGTCGATAATTATTGCGACATTTTCAAACGTGCGTTACTTTAACCAAATTTTACCCAGTTTCTCTTTAGAATCAATAGGTTCAATAAGCTCGAATACAACTTTTCATCGTTGTGAAGCTGCACACCATGTGCATTCTGTGTATTGGTATTTGCGTCAGCTTTAGCCTCATCCCTGTCCTTAGGTTCAGAAAGGGGTAAAGGAGCGTTCTGCCGAGTTGGTCGCGACAGATTTCATGTGTGAATAGGCTGCCCCATCAACGTTCAAAAGGGCTTGAACCAAATGGACAGCTTGTAATGGTCACTTGAAGATGCGACGGGGGATCATTGCCCTGATATTCCCAAATGTAGCACGTGATAAAATGTTTCTTGTCTTCTATAACCAAACATGATGGAATTGAGTAAACGGGTGGAAACTCATCGGAAATGATCTCTCATATGCATCCGTCGAACCATTCTGAACGGCTGTTGTGAGAACCCAAGTAACACATTCTCATGATTTTATGTTGAGTTAGCTTCTTTATAACCAAATCTAGTCATATAAAAGAATTTTCAACCGTAATAAAACTTGTGTGTTGCTTGGGAATATCATCATGAAAATCTCACATGCGCATACTAATTACTAATGCTTTCTCTTCTTCCTCATGTTCTCTTCCCTATCCTATGACCACCAGCAATATCATATGTGACATCGAGCATAGGCCATAGACCAACATAGGCCCTTTGCCTAAAGTCAGCTCTTCAAAAGCGGAAACACCGAGACGACACATGAGCATGAGCATGATTGACCGCCCGAGGTTGCTACTCCGTTGTTGCCAGATCAGCTGTTATTACACAGAGAACCAATAGATGATGCTTGGGACAAACATACATCTTCAATGTGTAAAAACTGGTGATCCCAAACTAAGGCAATACCGGCGCCGGCCTCGTCCGAATGCAGGTCAATTAGGGAATGGGTAGGAATATGTTGACGTGATACTCGATTTATTGGAAGCCGCGGAATCCACTGCACTTGCACTGCACCACGAGAAATCACTGGGTGTTTGGATAGCAGGATTGGGTGGCAGCTGGGTTCGTTTTGGTTAACGATAAGCTGTGAGGTGTAATTTGTACCGATTTCCGATTTGAACCGATTTAAACCAACAGTAAGGATGCTATTGGGCCACTCACAGAGGTGATAGTGGTATTTCATTGGGAAAACAAAGTGATTTCAATAATGCTGAAAGCTGATATTGACCAGTTTAAACCAACAGTAAGGATGCTATGGGGCCACTCACAAAGTGTGATTGTGGTTTTCATTGGGAAAACAAAGTGATTTTTAATAATGCTGAAAAGCCGATATTGACCGATTTAAACCAACAGTAACGATGCTATTGGGGCCACTCACAGAGTGTGATAGTGGTATTTCGTTAGGAAAACAAGGTAATTCATCTCAACGCTTGAGAGCCAACTTGGAACGATCTATATCAACAGTACGGATGCCGCTGGAGTCTCTTACAAAATGGGACAGTTGTTAATTATGTACCTCACCACCGACCGATCTTACCCGGCGAACCACGACATCTGATGATCTCTCGCGCCACGTATAATAGCCAACCGAAACAAAAGACAAAACGCTACGCCCGATAACAAAATATTGCGGAGCAAAGTATCGACACAACCGGTTCATCCAATTCAACCGATGGTCGACGCAAACCTATTAAAAATAAATTTTTATTAATATAAATACTATGGGTAACAATTACAAGCGGAAACACCGAGACGACACAGAGCAATAAGTAAAGAACGGTAACCCTAGCCAATTTTACTTTCAGTCAAATTTTCTAACACATGGTAAGTAATCATATGACCACTACAAAATATACTAAATATTCATGACAATATATATAACGAAGCCAAGGAGGGACCACCAGGGCACCCAATTGAAACGATTTGGATAGGGAGCATGGAACTGCCTCCTCCCTATTGTTAACATTTCGCGGAACGAGGGCGGGCTCTTCGACCCCATCTATTGGGTTTATTCTGTCAATCGAGGACTCGATTCTAGTGCTGTGGGTGTGAACTTGCTTTTGGAAGGAGATTCTCTTCCCTATATTCGCGGGTTTCGCGTAAGTGTCTCTGCTTACGGGCCCGCCCAAACGTTTTTGGCTCTTCATACGGGAGCTTGATGATCACAAACAACAATAGAATCCTGATCAAATCGTTTTTCAGATTATTCCACTGCTATGGAAAGTTTCCTTGCTACAATAGATGGTAGATTTCATCATCATCATCATCATCATGGCGTTAGCTTTAGCCTCATATATTGTTTGTTTACCGCGCTGCTGTTTGCTCATTGCTGTTTGTTTACCGCGCACGATGAAGAAGTACCACGAAGTTGTAGTAAAGTAGTTAGCGAGAACTGAGCGACCCGGTGACATATTCCGGCGCACAGTGGAAAAAAAAGAGACCGAAACGCGAAAGAATCCTATATCTCAGCTCGAAGTAGAACTATTTCTGTAAATGTTACCTTAACTTGAAGGAAAATTTCTAAGGAATCGAATGGACGTGGTTTAATTGGCCGCACAGAACTGCTTGAGGAGCAAATGAGCTCATTTTACCCTGGTTCCCCTAATATTTCCTTGATGTTCAGAAATTTCTTTGCTCGGTGTTATTCAAGATCAACAAAATGATGCTAGTCCTATGTAAAAATTCCAGGAAAACCGATTGAAGTAGGTTCCGTACACCGCACGGCTCTGTGAATGGAGATATGGGTGATTTTACCCTGGTTCCCCTAATATTTTCATTTTTTTCGCAATTTTGTTTGCTTTGCTTACCGCACGGCTCTGTGAAACGAAGATATGGTCGATTTTACCCCGATTCCCCTAAAAAAAATGTTATTCAGAGATTGCTTTGTTCGGTGTGACTCAAGTATAACAAAATAAGGATTGTCCTATAAAAAATTGCTTGAAAAATTGATTGGAGTTGGTTTCACTGACCGCACGCTCTGTAAATAAAGATGGCTGATTTTACCCTAATTTCCATAATATTTTTGTGTAATTCAGAAATTTATTTGTTCGGTGTGTTTCTACCAGGGTGCGAAAAATTCAAATTCAATAAGCAGTATCCCGTGAATTTATCCAACATCCATCTCGTCATTCACCGATTCGGTGCAAAACTGAATTTCAGAAGAGCCAAAATTCGGTGATAGCAAGAACACATTCAGTCAGAATGTTTGCGATTATTGTGTTTTGTGATGCTCTCCTCTTTTTGTTTTGACTGATTGAACCGGAGATCTGTATAGAAAAATGTGTCGGTAGCATCCTGTGTGAATGAAGACACTCGGTGCGAGTCACCTTTTTGGAGGGGACCGAATGCTTGTGTTCGTTCGTTCATTGCCTCTTCTCTTTATTAGTAATTCGTGTGTTCAGCAAAGACCAAAGAATTGAATACTGTTGTTTTTCGCACTCATTTCGGGCTGTCAATTTTTTCACACACTGGTTTCTACAGCAACAAAATAAGGCTAGTCCTATTTAAAATTTTCTTCAGAATCGAATGGAGTTGGTTTCATTCACCGCACGGCTATGTAAATGCAGGTAAGGCTGAATTTTCTCTGGTTACCGTAATAGCAATTACCGCAAGCATTTTCTGAATAACATAACAATATAAGGGAATTCAGGGTAAAATAAGCCATATCTTCGTTCACAGAGCTGTGCGGTGAACGAAATCTACTCCAATCGATTTTCCAAAAAAAATTACATAGCCTTACCTTGTTGATGTTAAACTACACTGACCAAAGAAATTTCTGAATTACAAAAAAAATATTAGGGGAATCAGGGTAAAATGTGTCATATCTTCATTCACAGAGTGGTGAAATTAACTCCAATCAAGTCTCCAGGAAATTTACATGAGACTAAGCTTATTTTGTTGCTTTAGAAAAACAACGAACAAAAAATTTCTGTAGAAAAACGAAAATTTTAGGGGAATCAGGGTAAAATCAACCATATCTTCATTCACAGAGCCGTGTGGTTAATAAAACCAACTCGAAACGATTTTTCAGGCAATTTTACATAGAACTAGCCTTATTTTGTTGTTCTTAAGTCACACCGAACAAAGCAATCCTTGAATAACACAAAAATATTCAGGGAATCGGGGTAAAATCGACCATATCTTCGTTCACAGAGCTGGGACGTACGCCATACGTCGGGAGAATTTGACTATTTTTTTCGATAAGACTTTGTTGGCTCCCAGCTCCCCGGACCTTAATCCACTGAACTTTTATGTATGGTCGTACAACATGGCCAAACAGAGCGAACATCAAGTGAGCACTATGGACCACTTTAAGAAGCTCATTACCAAGGTCTGGGACGAGATGCCAATGGACCAGGTGTGTGCCGTGTGCGATTCTTTTGAGAAACGTCTCATGCTCGTTATATATCACAAATAGAGGGATGGGTCCTCCCAGCTAATATGTCGAAAAAGTTCTCAATAAACATTGCCAATATAAATTAACTCAGAAAGGAATATCTTGTATATTAATTTTTTTTTTAACAAATTTTTTAAGTGTATTCGAATTTATTGAACACCCTGTATAGCTTGCGTCGGCTTAGTTGTGCAGTCAGTAAGATTTCGATTAAGATGGAAGAACATCAGCAAACCGTTCGTGATAGGCTTTTCTTCACTCGCATACAAAATCATGGGTTTTCATATCACGCCTTGGGAAAACTGCTGAATACAGGGTGAGTTGTAATTCCTGTCAGTGTTTTATTTAATATATGTATCTTTCGATGGGTAAATTACAGACATATTGTGTATTTGTTTATGAGTGTATGCAAATTTCAACACGGCTTGCAAGTTTGTTTTAAATTTTCACGGACGCGGGTAATCATGGACGCGTAAAGGGAGCTCGTGATATGTCTGTTTTTGAAAATTTTTAGACCTTGTACTATTTTAAATAAATTGATACCACTCGGAATGAACGATCGATTCATCTTTCGTATTCTACAAAAAAAAAACGGTTTTTGGAAAATACCTCCCAGACCAGGCGAAACGAGTGAGGGAGTGAATTCGGAACCCTGGTAAATCTGGCAGAAAGATGACTGTTGCCGTTGGCAAAAGTGAAAACCCGATCATGTAAGGGTTGCCTTTCCCGAAAGCACACAACAGCTGTGAACGCACCCCGGTGAGTGACAACTATCGGCCGCAAACACAAAAACAACAACAAAACACACACAAGGAGAAATTGCGCTCTTTTTAATTTTGTATATAATTTGTTTTTAGTTTACAAGTGATGTTTGATAAGTACGTAAATTAATTAGATTAGTTTATATTTAGTTATTTGTGCACTTATTTGTAGATTTCCGTTTAGTACATAGAGCGTTTGTCATCAAGGGATTGCTGTCATAGTGTTTGTTGTTGTAGCTACCATAAGTTGTGAAAAATGGTTTGTTCGAGTTAATTTGTTATTGTTCAACATAGGACCGACCGATAGATCGAGAGTTGCCAGTGCGTAGGAGCTTATAGCGAAAAACTAAATGTAAGTTATTTGTTTGTAAGCTTGTTACTTATTAATGTATTTAATTAAATTGTAGTTCGAGTATTTGCGAACCGTACTGGGAAATTGTGTTTCTTAGGCTCGATCCGGTAAACTGTGAATAACAATGACCAAAGATCTGCGATTGTCGCAGTCCACGATCAGAAAATTTTGAAAAACGACTTCGGACTGAATTCATATAAAAAATGCATGGTTTGAGTGAAAAGCAGAAGATTGCACGTGTTCCGGATACTTCGTCGCAAGAATGGCCTGCCTCTCCACTCACCCTGTATACATCATTCGACTGTCTCAAGGGTCCTCTAAACGATCCAGGAACAGATGACAGTGCACCAGAAACTGGACGAAAACCAGGAACAACGCGCAACGCTGATTACCCATTTCAAGCGGAATCCAAGCATTTCGACGTGGAACTTGGTCAAAAACTTGATGTTTCGCAAAGATGTATCCAGAGGGCCAAGAAACGAACTGGATTCAAACCTACAAGGTGTAGAACATCCCAAATCGGGACGAACGTCAGCGTTGCCAATAAGTCGAAGTACCTAATTTGACTGGCCATATGCACTTGTGGCAAACATTGTAACCAAAGGCACCATGAACGGTGAAATTAACAAAACAGAGTGCCTCCAGAAAGTGCTTTTGCCGTTTTTAGAAGAGTACGATCAAAAACCGTCGTTTTGGCTAGAATTGGTTCATGTCAGGATTCCAAAATCGTGCAAGAGTGGTATGCGAATAATTCTGTGGATTTTATATAGAAACACATGAACTCACCAAACTGTTCTGAACTCTGTTCGACCGCAGTCTATTGGCCATAATGAAACGCGAACTTCGGCAGACCAAAGGAGGCACGATTGATTTTGGATATCAATAGAAGCATAAAGTTGCCAGAAGGCAACAAATGCTAGAGACTTTAGTTTTACCAATTCCTTCATTTGTAATTTTAAGTGTGTAAGTATAGATTTCTCTTTAGAACGTTCAACCCTAAATTGTTTGTAGAATGTAGTTTTTGAAATTGAAAGTGCTTCCACAATAAAAAAAAACACTTCCACACTTGTGGCCCCACCAACATCCTTACTGTTGTTCTAAGTCGGCTGTCAACCCAGCGTGAAAAACCACTTCGAGTGTGGTCTCATCAGCATCCTCACTGTTGGTTTAAATGCGGCAGAATCAGTTCTCAAGAGTGGCCCCAACGACATTCTTACTGTTGATAATATCGATCTAAATTGGCTCTCAATGAAACTTGCTTTCCGAATGCAAAAACACCATCAAACTTTGTAATTGTCTTGAACTGCTGGTTTAAATGAGATTAAATCACCTTTCAAGCTATACTTAAAATTGAATGAATGAAAAACCACTTGGCCTCCACGGCATTCTCATTAACTTAAATATCTCTATTGTGCACATCCGGATAAAATCTACACTGAAAATTTATTTTCGTAAAGTAGCTTTCACGCGTTTCGTAAACATGGATTTTGTACATAGAACAAATGTCTCGTATATTGTATGAAACATTCATAATGCTTGTTATCTGGTGAAATGCTATCATTACACCTTTTTGTAAAATGCACGAAATGAACTTCGTGATACCCATTCAATCGCTGTTTCTTTTTTATACCGTACTCATGCATGATGGTGTTTCTGCTGGTATGAGCGGGAATAATTTATCTAACCCAAAACAAGCATTAAAGCGCTGACGAGAGCTATAACTTCATGCTCATTAATCAAACATGTTCTCACGAGCCAGCGTGGCCTAGTGAGATCAACCATGGATTCAGAATCAGCACTTTTCAAATATTCAGGTTCGAACCCCATGTCGGAAACATTAAAAAAAAAACGCTGGACAACTCCACGTGGTTCCGCTTTTTTTGTCAATAACATTTTGAGTCGATAAAGTAGATCTGTCAGTCCTTCATGCCACCACCAGAGAGACGTTTCTTTTTAATTTGT
Source organism: Aedes japonicus (assembly GCA_034211315.2). Taxonomy (NCBI): domain Eukaryota; kingdom Metazoa; phylum Arthropoda; class Insecta; order Diptera; family Culicidae; genus Aedes; species Aedes japonicus. The sequence continues at coordinate 541,033 of JASCZW010003980.1, forward strand.
GACCAAATATTCGTAGCTCTTTGTATTGTTCTCGTACAATGTACGAATGTTCTTTCTGTGTCAACAAGAGCTTCGTGCTTTTGACAGTTTCGCATGTGCCATTAATTACGAATATATCTTCATAAAAAGAACAAATCAGTTTCGTTGCAGAAAACAACGAATGGATTTGTGAGTATCAGCTTCGATTTTGTAATATAAACTAAAATTAACTTTCAGTGTACAGGAAAAAAAACTCACAATCACATTTCCTTTTTTGAGATACTCGTGGAGTGCAGTACGTTCCTTTTTCTATTCGATCTGCAATAACGTGGCCGGCGCCGTTATTGATACTATAAATATGAATGAGTAACTACTCCCAAATGACATGCTGAAGGTTCTCTGTTCAATTTCAGCTGGCTTCGATCAATACGAAGGGGCAAACCACGGGTGATCAAAAATCATGCCCATGCTCGGAAGCGTTGTAAAAAATTGCCTTGATTTCCCAATGAAAAACAACCATCACATTTTAAGATTGACTTCAACAGCATCCTTAATGTTGGTGCAAATCGGTCCAAATCGGTTATAAAAGTTACCTTGTTTTCTCAGCGAACCCTTCTGTTGGTTTAAAGTCCAAGGTGACGAACTAGCCCAGGAGGTTAAAAGTCACCCTAATAAAGAAAGAAAAAATGCCCTAAGCGGCTGTCAAAAATTAACTTGTTTTCAATGAGCCCATTTACACTTTGTGGTCAACGTAACAGCACCCTAACTGTCGGTTTAAATTGGTTCAAAGTGGCTATTTTACTGTTGATATAAACCGGTTCAAATTCGTTACCGGTCCATGGAATAAATTGTTTACTGGATGTCGTGCGAATTCAGCATATCGTTTACCGAAACGAAACATGCTGTCGTACCAACCGTTTTATTAAACATCGCAGTGATTTTATGTGGAAGTGCAGAGTTATTGCCAGCTTTCAATAAAGCGAGGACCGCGTCTTTATTTCTTTATTTCATCTGCATTCGAACGGGGCCAGCGTCGATATTGCCTTGAATCAATAGTTTTTACTTATTGAGGATGTATGTTAGTAGTGCATTCTCTATGTAGATACAGCTTATTTGGCAATAAGAGTGTAGCGGCCTCGGGCTGCCAATCGCGCCCATGCTCATGCTTCTTTCAAAAATGCTTAGGTTCCTTCTATTATAAAACTAGTAAAACATTTATTATCCTACGACCTTGAAACTTATTCAGATACAAATACTGCAGAATATAGTATACAGTTAGCTATTGGCGATGTCTTCCAACCTTTCGAGCGAACACGAGAAGAAGCACAGAAGATAATCGAGTATAAACTATTGCTCCTCACGCCAGGGTCGCCCAAAACGAAGATACTACTCCACCCTCAAATCAAGCAATCAAATTAGCCCGGATGAGCAAGGAAAAAGTTTTCTGCATTTCTAAAGGTGGAAAAGCTCCATTCCAAAATTATCTCAGGTTCATCGTTAGAGTTTTTTCTTTCTTTCCTTTTTCAACCCTTACACAGCCGAGTTAGCAGTAGGTGATGAAATTATAATCGTTATCACAATTTTGCTCGACCGTTTTACGGAGAAGATGGGCTTTTGTGTGGTGCCTAGTATCAACCTACGTCTGGCACATTCACATTCAAATGATACCGAATATGTCGGATTCCGACGAGGAAATTGAAGGCTCTTTGAGAGCTATTTATAGAATGAATGGAATTTTGCGGTAAGCATTTTCTTTTGTTGCTCCGCATTCGAGTCTTTGGTTTTTTTTTTATTCAAATTAATGTCTCGAATTGAGAGTTTGATATTTCCATCCTTACATGTGAGTGAATAGATATGAAATTCTAATTTGATTATTTCCAGTTCAGAGAACACATCTGCTGTTTTGTATTTTGATTTGATGTATTTTGAACTTCTTATTGATTAGGATCCTTCTGCACCATAAACATAAGCAATTAGCAATAACAATAGTAATTAAAGTATTGTCGTACAAAATATCAAACGTTAACTTTTCAGCAGTGGCGTCTCATCGGTTCCTAAACTGACTGTGTAGAGATATTTCATTCTTACTCAAGATCAATTAAATAAATAATGGAAAATAAATTCACTAATTCGGAAAACTATTGTAGTTGATTGGAAAACTAGGAGAATTTAAAATAAACACTTCATTTGATCACTTTTTGTGTTTATTTTAAATTCTCTTAGTTTCCCAATCACAATCATTCTACTAATACGCTCAACAAAATTTTTTTAAATTGTGTTTTTTTTTAAAGTGAAAGTATTGTAGTTGTCTATAATAGTGTTTGGAACGAACTCACAAGAATTTGTTCCATTTGAACATGAAGATCGCGTAGTAAATATGGAGGAAGTGCACAGCAAGATCTACGAAAAGCGTCTACAAATATCATGAATTTCTTGAGAGGCAGTTATGAAATGTCATTGAAAGGATCTGATGAGAAAAATTACTAAACAATCTCGAGGTACCTCGTTATAATGTATAGGATAATGTCCATAAAAATTCACATGAAGGTTTGGGGAAAGTTCAATGTTGTTGAAACCCAAAATACTTTCCTATTAGTATGAATGGATTGCTAGTCTTCAGAAAGAAGTTCATAGGTCTTCATATGAAAAAAAAGGCGCTTCTGGAACAAGCATGGAAAAAATCGCGGCACATAACGTTAAATTCGAAGTCATCGTCGAAAACATTGTGTTCTTAAAGTTCACAAACAGAAAACGTTCTCTCGAAAGACGGAGAGCATAGGAAGGAATGGTTCCCGTCGTAATCACTCACTTTCCGAATTTGCGTAACTTGTCCGGGGCTGAGATTCGAACACGTGGCTTGAGAGATATGCCTGTTGGCATTCAAACGTTCACAACCCAGGTAGCATACCCTAGTAAAGTAAAATAACAAACTGATATCAAATCAGTAACAAGTTTTGTTATCTCAGATATCATTTTGAACTCAGTTATCGCATAACAAATTTAGTTTTTTTTTCATGATTATCGAGATTTTCAGCCCTGAGCTGGTTCATCTCCCGTCGTAGTCACTCAAATTCTTTTTGGGTATTTTCGTAACTTTTCCGGGGGTGAGATTCGAACTCGTGACTTTGGCGTGAGAGGTATGGATGTTATCCACTACGCCGGGGTCGCCCCCAACGAACAAATTTAGTTATCAACATCGACAAAGTTTGTTATCATCTGTTATCAACTTGTTATGAAATTTAAAATACGATTTATGACAAACGTTACTGAATTCTACCAGCATGCTGACGAATGCTGAATATTACCAGCATGTGATAGATATGAAATTGAGCATCTTACCAGTAGCACTACTTCAGTTATTAGTGTATCAATTTGATATCATGTTTATAACATAATTTGAAATTATCTCAAGAAATTTGTTCATGTCACAAAATTTGTTATCAAAATTACCTCGATGATAATAAAACGAGTTAATATTATGATTCCTACGAATATTAATTTGTTATTACTTTTGTTATTTTGGCTGTTTATTCAGCCTAAATGATAACATATTTAGTGATCAAACACTGATAATATGATATTAGAACTTGTTATCAATTTGGTATAAACCTTTGCTCGGGTATGCAGTAAATCAACCCAAAATCTGCATTTCAGTTGCTATAAGCAATATATTAGTATATATCAGTATCTTGAATGCTATCTGATGTAAAGTTAAATTTCAAATGCTTTTTAAATGCTTGTAGCCTGTAATAAACATTTCGAATGCATAATAGCACAAATGAAACATTATCATAGCATTGACTCAAAGAGGCCGTATATTGGGCCGGATTCGGCATTTACGTTGCACTTAAGGTGTCTTAATTGCTTGATCGGCTGCCTTAAAGATTCTTTGGAACTGCTTACCTGGGAATGATTGTTTCGAAAGCATTTGTAGTTTTAGTGTTTCTTGGGATGGTTTTATTTTTTATGTTCTGATTTTTGCGATGGCGTTGGTTCTTTTTTTGGTGCGTTAATGGAATGTGAGCATACGAGATTTGAATTGGTTACAGGCACGAACTTTTGGAATCGACATACTGAAAGAAGCTGACGCCTTTATATTTTGTGCTGACGCCAAGGTTTTCTAGCGCTTGTCACGTGATTAGAGGATCATCAACAACTTGAGCAGCCTGTTACATAGCTTTAGCTAAATATACGAAAACATGGATGACTCTTATATATTTGTAAGAGACTCCAGCGGCATCCGTACTGTTGATATAGATCGTTCCAAGTTGGCTCTCAAGCGTTGAGATGAATTACCTTGTTTTCCTAACGAAATACCACTATCACACTCTGTGAGTGGCCCCAATAGCATCGTTACTGTTTGTTTAAATCGGTCAATATCGGCTTTTCAGCAATATTAAAAATCACTTTGTTTTCCCAATGAAAAACCACAATCACACTTCGTGAGTGGCCCCAATAGCATCCTTACTGTTGGTTTAAATCGGTCAATATCGGCTTTTCAGCATTATTAAAAATCACTTTGGTTTCCCGATGAAAAACCACAATCACACTTTGTGAGTGGCCCCAATAGCATCCTTACTGTTGGTTTAAATCGGTTCAAATCGGAAATCGGACTAATTACACCTCACAGCTTATCGTTAACCAAAACGAACCCAGCTGCCACCCAATCCTGCTATCCAAACACCCAGTGATTTCTCGTGGAAGTGCAGTGGATTCCGCGGCTTCCAATAAAGCGAGTATCACGTCAACATATTCCTACCCATTTCCTACTTGACCTGCATTCGAGCGAGGCCGGCGCCGGTATTGCCTTAGTTTGGGATCACCAGTTTTTACACATTGAAGATGTATGTTAGTCCCAAGCATCATCTATTGGTTCTCTGTGTAATAACAGCTGATCTGGCAACAACGGAGTAGCAACCTCGGGCAGTCAATCATGCTCATGCTCAAAACATGGATATAATTAACGCTCTTGTCACCATACCATCTAAAACAAGAATTGACTTACCTCCAAACCAACATTGACTTGACATCAGGACCCAAATTAGACCCCAGTCGACATTGGGTCCACATCGACGCATGGCCAAAACACATACGGACGTAAAGTTACTGTTTAAAATTCTATTCTCAAGTTTTTAAACAAACTTTTAAACAATGAAAACAATTTCTCACAGGTTTGAAGCGATTTCAAAAAGAGCGCTCATACTAAGTTGAATTAAAAAAAAGATCAACCAAAGGAAGCGGTACATGAGACTTCAATTAACGTCCTCTTTTCAATTTACATGAATCAAAATCGAACAAATGTACATTTACATTTTACATATCATGAGTTGAATTTCAGCTTGAACACTTATTTGTATAGTTTTTTTAATATTTTCTTAAACATATGTAGATTTATAAATCAGGTGAGAATTAAAGCCTGTCCATGTTTAATTTCGGACACGTGTCTTCCAGTGTAGTTTTTGAATTATTTCACGGATCGCGGTAACGTTTCAATTATATGACAGCTGAAACTTTACTACTTTATTTTATGATACAACTTGTTCAAATTCTTGTTGCATTTGCATTTTGTCGTCAAATCTAATGGAAGTGCTCAAACTTATTTTGGAGGCGGCACAAACCGAAAAGTAAGCTCCTGCCAAATGGACAAGAAGACGGTGGCCATTATTGAGATAAATCCCAATCTTTCTATGCGAAATGTGACTCACAAAGTTGAAAAATCACAATCAAATGTGCAAATAGTAAAACACAGGCGTAGAATGAAGGCGTACAAAAAGGTGCCCAACCACGATGATAAGCAAAATTTTACTAGAAAATGTTCTTGTACCATAATGGATGACGGAACATATGTGCTTGAAGACTTTCAACAGCTTCCAAGTCTAGCCTTTTATACCACAATGCAAAGGAATGCCTTTTCCAAGAATTTTCGGACAAAAAAGGTGTCTAAATTCCCCTTGAAGTCTAAATTTAGTTTAGCAGGCCATATGTAGTTTTGGTTGAAAATTCAAAAGTTTCGACTCTATCGGTACTACCAACAAGTGATGTGTACGAGAAAGAATGTCTGCCTAACTGGTTGCTATCGTTAATAAGAACCCACGATTCTTCAGCTCTGTTTTGGCCTGATTTGGCCTCTTATCACTATGCAAAATCCGTCGTGGAATGATATGCGTAGGCCACAAGAGATCAATCATGTTCCAAAAATAGCCAATCTGCCTAACTGACCAGGACTTCACCCGATAGATGAATACTGGGCTCGAATTAAGCGGAAACTCTTTGAAACTGAGAAGCAAGTAAATGTTATTGACGATTTCAGGAGAATATGGATAGGATATTGTAGAGAATATGATGTCCGGTGTACAACAAAAAGTTCGAGAATTTGAATGAAAGAAGGATTAATATCTCAATGAACTGTTTTTACTGTATATATCACTATGTTATACTGAAATAATCAATCAGTTTTGTTGACTTCTTTTTTTGACACTATCTTAGTGTCCGGAATTTAACGTGGATGAGGTCAAATTGTATGGCAAGTACAATTAGTTAATTACTTAGATATTTGGTATATTTTCAAATCCGAAAATTTATCAGTCTATGCAAGCCACTTCCAGTATGGTTTTGCTTTATCGATACGTCTTCACCGACTGAGCTGAACTACCCCGCTAACTCCACTGTAGCACATATGTTAATAAAATTTTATAATCATCACTAGATCATCATAAATTCTGAGGATTATACTATCAAAAGCTCGATAACCAATAGTGAATTCAATCAACCTTCACCTTCAGTCCTTCAACACGTAAGCCTTTTGTGACTCTAGCCTATCTTAGAACATATTGGCATTGTTGTGCACTCAAACAAATTCATAAGTTTACGAAAAAGCATTTCCATACGATATCCCATCACCAACCCCGCGCTTTCATCAAACCATCCAAACAACATCTGACGACGTCCACAGCTTCGGGTTAAAGTTTTCTTTTAGCCCACATCGCAGATTACCGGTTTTTAACACCTCGACCGGGAGCGCCATCCGTCTCGCGACTAACGAAAAACCGGAACGCCTACATGTTGAACCGCCGAATCAACACAGACTGCATATTGAAGCTTACGGTCTGTCTGATGGCGCGTGGCGCAATGTCTTTCGAAAGGCGTCAGGCAAGGGTTTCGCAGTCCGTTTCGTCCATCTGAGAGACTTATTTTATTGTAGGTAGGTGGTTTATGGATCAGGGCTCCAACATACAAATGGACAAAGCTTAATGTAGCTTCAATGCCTTCACAAAAGATTACGGTTTCAATCCCAGTCACACATATCCAAACGCATTTTGAAGGATTTAATAACGAGACAGCCGTCTTGATTACCTGAAAGGAAAAAAAGAGAAAAACATATCGTTAGTGACAAACGTAAACAAGTGAATAAACATCATTTCGAAGAATTGAACACAATTAAATCCGTACAATGCTGACCCCGTTGGAGATACGAATCAAAAACAAACATAAACCGGAAACAAACAACCCATGTGGGGTAATTTGGAAGAACTTTTCGACAACAGGGAAACGGAAATCTTATCGCCATTTCTCAATTTTGGGAGGAAAAAAAATCGAAACTTTCTACAAAGTGGATCGACCGCTTTGCGAAACGGAATGTCACTTTTTCTTATGTAATCAGATTATGGATAAGCACGAAGAAAGTTTCCACTTTCTTGATCCATTTCGCTCCTTCCGGTATATCTATATGTTTCGCAGTGTCAGTCTTGGTGCTTGGTCAACAAATCTCGATGCCTTCAAGTTGACTAAAAATCTTCTATTTTCACTCCTGCCATTCGTATTACATTGCTATTCGAGCATACTTCGCTCGGAATGATGGCGATGAGGTTGCAACATTCTGGATGGGATATAAGAAAGTTAAGTCAGTTCCAGCATATGGTGAATGATGGCGATTATTTTGCGGCAGATTGATGGAAACTGGAACTTTTTTTTCGTATCTTGTTTGTTTGAATGGGCATGACTGAGTAAAATGTTTTAAATATGAAGCATTCCCAGTTCATATAGCAAAATGAAATACTGCTGATAAAGGATGGACCGGTCAAAACTTGGTCGACTCAAATATGACGAAGTTTTTTTAATCGTGCATTTCAAAAACTTGAACACCCTTCATGCTGTAGGTGTATGCGTACGGAATGTTAATTCTATTTTGTTTTTTGCCATTTTCAATTCAGTTGTCGAAATGGCGTAGAAGCAAGAAGAGCAGCGTATCAAAATTTTTCACGAACAAAAGCAAAATCCAAATTATTTCCACGCCGACTTGGCAAAATCACTCAACATTGCCAAACCAACCGTGACGAATGTTCTAAAAGTGTTCGGAAGCAGTCTGACGACTGCCAAGAAGCCGGGATCTGGAGGAAACCAACGCCAGGAAGTCGCAGCGACCGGAAGAATAGTGGCTAGAATTTTCAAAGGCAATCCCAACATTTCCATTTGAGATATCGGAAACAAATTGGGAAAGTCCAACACAACAGTGCAAAGAACAAAGAAACGAGCCGAACTGTCAACATATAAGGTAACAGTAACACGAAAACGAGATGATAAGCAAAACACAACAGCCAATCGAAGGAAGAGTGCGTAAGTTATACACGAGTTTGTGAAAAAAGTTGACTGAGTATTAGTCAACGACGTTAAGGCTGATTTCAAGCCTTCCCGTTCCCGAAAAAATACATGGTTTGGCAGGCGATTTGCACCTGTGGGCTAAAAAGCGAAAGTTTCGTGACAACTGGCACTGTCAACAAAGATATTTATGTAAAAGAATGCTTGCAAAAACGCTTATTGGCTTTCTTGAAGAAAAATAGTTGTTCCATGCTGTTCTGGCCAAACTTCGCTTCTTGTCACTACGGAAAAATGACTCAGGAATGGTATACCGCCAATAGTGTGCAAATCGTACCCAAGGAGAAAACCTCACCAAACTCGTCGGAACCGCGCCCAATTGAAAAATATTGGGCAATCGTAAAGAGAAACCCCAAGAGAACTCAAAACACAGATGGAAGTGAAAACAGTTCATGAAAAATTTGCGTTCAGCATCAAATAAGGTGAATATAACAGCGGTACAAAACTTCATGGAAGGTGTGAAACGTAAATCCCGACAGTTCGCATTTGAAAAATCGGAAGCCTAATCAAATTACTTTCCTGTGTTTTGTAGACGATGAACTTCAAAAAGAAATAAAGCTTGATAATTTATATAATAAACTAATCAGTGTGCACTTAATCATGTTTGACCAATTTTTGACCGTTTAACCCTTTATGACTTTATGATCTATCGAAAGATAGTAATTCGAATTGAGAATTTAATTTATTAAAAAAATATTGCTTAAAAACTATGTTTTATAAAAATTCAAAGGAAGAGTTTGAAGAAATTTATTTTCAGAAAAAAATACTCAGAGAAAACCTCAGCAGATAAAAAAAAAGTATTTTCATCACCTGCCCGCTAAAATTATTTTTTTTCGAAATTTTTCGAAAATATAGAGTTTTAAATATTAAACATGTAAATTTTAAATGTTAAATATTAAAACTATAGCCAAGGTCAATTTTACACACCTTTCTCAACCAATTTCTTTATAATTTTTTGGAATTACTTTCAGTGTTTTGTATCGACGCTCGTTTCCACTAAATATTCGATGATACCCCGTTTGGCATACGAATGTTTAGCCGAATGGACATTTGTCATAAAGACGTTTGGTCTAATGGTCGTTTTGCATTAAGACATTTGGCCGAATGGACTTTTTCATTGATCAGTAAACTTCTAAAGAACTGCTCATGTTTGACAGAAGGAACAATCTCACAAAAGAGTAATAAACCAGGCAAGTGCTTGATTGAGAAGTTTGCTTTTAGGTTCAGGAATATGTATCGTCGTAAAAGTCCCATGTACAAAGAATCAAAAGAAAGTATCTTTCGAAAGCCTGCATGTTCGTTGAAGATTTAAAAAAATAAGGACCCATTTCGTCTAGCTTTTTAACATACTTTATTTTTTCACCTAAAATCAGGAGTTTAGGAGAGGTATTCATACTTCTCATGTATATGGCCAAATGGCCGAATACCATTTTTTGACTTTTTGAACACAATTTCGGTTTCTAGTGAACCGATATAGTTGAATCTTAATGTAGAAAGCTTATTACTGCAAACGCACACATACTGTTAAACTCTAAGTGTACAAAGTCTAGAATATTGCATCGGGATGCTACTTAATGCGTTCGAGAATTTTTTTTTGGTTTCTTATCTTGAGAATATCTTTTTTGTATACTTATTTCTTTTTCTTAGCACAGGGCTGATAGCGGATTTATGGATAAATAATAGTGACTTTAGTGACTAAAATAATGAAAATAGTGACCAAATAGTGACCAAATAGTGACTAAACAGTGATTTCCAATTTTTTTTTTTTTTTTTTAACATTTGCTGTCTAAGTACAGTAAAAATGAACTAAGTGATCACCTCAGTTTGCAAACATGAATAATACTGCAGCGCAGTATGATTTCATGTTTTTTTTTTAAAAAAAAAAACGGCCTGTTATCAAGCAACTTTTTTCTCTCCAGGGCCTCCTGCACTTTGTCCGCAGCTTGTTTTTGCAAAGACAGGTCTATACACACGGTTGAAACGCGGTTGAAAGCATGGCCTGTGCTAGAATTACTTCTGACATATCTTGCTTCTCAATTACTTTTTCGAGCCGTTGCCATAGTTGACCTGAATCGGAAGTAACTTAGTGACTTTCATAACATACTTGGAGCTTTCACTGCATGTAACGGATGGTGACGACCTAGAACATAATGAATATGAAGAAGTTCAGGCAGAAAAAATAAATGCCTTATTGAAAGTGTAAGGCGTTGTTCTAGAATGTTATCATATGCATATGTATTATTGAATTCTCGTTGATAAATGTTACATATTTTTGTACCTTTCTGATAGGTTCAAAATTTCAGATCTACATTAGCGTTTAGGGCTATATATGGTTATAATATGTATTCAAACATATTGAATGAACCTTTTGGAAGGCCAACAGTCATTATTTGATAGCTTTATGATGTTCTAGGTCATCCAAGCTGTCCTTGAGTTCAGAACTTAAGATTTACAGTAGTAACTACAGTTGTTTGAACTATACAAAGTTACGCTACGTATTCAACCATATTCAGTAAATATTTTCGAACGTAAAAAAACATCATGAGCTAAATGGGGATGATGTAGATCATCCAAACTGTCCTTAAGTTCATATCATATGATCTACAGTTGTAACAGTAGGTGTTTTGAGTGTGAAAATATGTATTTAACAATAATGATTGAATAGCGTGGATGGCCAGAATACATAATGCGACAACTTAGAGATATTCTAGGTACATCAAACTGTCCTTAAGTTCAAAACATAAAATTAACAGTTATAACAGTAGTTTTTTTAGCTGTATATGGTGATCATCTGTATTCAAACATATTCAATAAACCTTTAGGAAGGTCAACAGTCATTATTTTATAACTTTGAGATCCTCTAGGTAATCCAAACCGTCCTGGAGTTCAGAACTTGAAATCTACGATAGTAACAGTAGTTTTCAGTATTCAGTGAATAATTTCGAACTTAAAAATGCACAATAAGATAATCTTGGGATGGTCTAGGTCATCCAAACTGTCTTGGGATGCAGAACTTAAGATTTACAGTTATAACAGTAAATTTGAGGCAATACAAAGTAACAAAAATTTTTAAAACATATTCCATTAATATTCTTCAAGACAAAACACATTATGAAGCAGTATGACATGTTCCAGGTCATCCAAACTATCCTTAGAATCAGAACATAGGACCTACTACAGTTGTAACAAAAGCTTTCCGGGCTTCGACGTGTATTGAAACATATTCATTAACTATTTTGGAAGAACAACAGACATTATGAAACAATCTTCGGATGTTCTAGGTTATCATAACTTTCCTCGAATTCAAAACATAAAATCTACATCCAGCTGTAGATTTTAAGTTTTGAATTGTAAATTAAAATCTACAGCTTTTTGGACTATAGTGAATTTTTTTAAAGGTCATCAAATAATGATATATCTTGGGATATTCTAGATCATCAAAACTGCCGTTGAGTTCAGAACTTAGGATCTATAGTCGTAAAGTTAGCTTTATAATCTGTGAAAAGTTACGATATACATTCATACACATTCAATGGAGCTTCTGTAAGCTTACCAGTCCCTATCAAATTATCTCAGGATGTTCAGGTTTATAAAAACTGACCTTGAGTTCAGAACTTAAGATATACGGTAGTAACCGTAGCCTTTTGGCCTTGGGCTATACAAAGCTACGATAAATATGCAAACATATTCAATTAATATTCTGAAACGACCACAGACATCATAGGATAACCTTGTTAGTTTCAGGTCATTCAAACTGTCCTTCAAATCTTAAGGTCTACAATCGTAACAACAAATTTATGGGCTATACAAAGTTTAGTTAGATTAAGTTAAGTTAAGATTATTTCATAATGTATATTGGTCTTCCAGGACATTCAGGCGGGACAGCGTTTGCCAGGTCATCTAGATTTTTGGTGTATATTTCTCGACATTATATAGTCCGACCAGATCACATAATTTAGGTGCCTATTGTACAATAGGTATAAGTGGTTTTTTTAGTGACCATTTTCCGAAAAATAGTGACTTCAGTGACTTTTTTATGCAAATAGTGACTTTTTAGTGACTAGGCTTAAAATAGCTACATACTGCTTTTTTCATTATAGCTGAAGAAGAAAAATGAATTCCTTAAACAGTAATCAGGAAGCATATTCTCCACTGGCATGAAATAGATCATTTAGTTGTCACGTGAAACATTCTTGATGATGCCCACTTAGTAATTGCTAATTTTACATATGATTGAATGTACCTTTTACATGAAGGAAAGGACCTTTAACGTAAACAAATAAATCATATAAAATTGAATGTTGATCGACTGCAAAGCTCATCACTCACAGAGAAAGCTCATTTGATCAAAAATAATTTCGCAGGCCTCAGATAACCTAGTAAATAAAAGCACAGCAAGCAGGAGGCGCCGGGTTCGATTCCCGGTCCAGTCTAGGGAATCTTTCGGGTCAAAATTTTTCTCGAATTCCCTTGGTGTAAAATTGCATGCAATTGCATGCATTGATGTTGGCATCGAAAACTCTCAATTAATAAATGGATAATTGGATATGCATTTGAACACTAAATTGAGGGCAAGCAATAAGCTTGAATTGGTAATAAGGATGAAATTTTAAAATTATGATTTTTACTCGTTAACATGAATATGCACATTAACGATGGAGATTTTTTTGCAGATGAAGTATCATAGAATTTTATTTGAGTCAGAAAAAAAATCTGTTGTCATTAAGGACGAATTCAAAGAACCCAAAAATATACACCTAGACGGCCAATTTGCATCGTCACTATAATTTTTTGAAGCCGTAAACTTAAGATACTAAGAAAGATATTACACGTCAAACTTAAGTAGAATTCTTGATGCACTGCAACATACAAGCCATTTATGTTTGGCATTGAAACACGTAGTAGTTTCTTAGATGTGTGACTTAAAAAAATTAGCGGTGGTGAATCGGCCATGATGGAAGTCTTTTCATATGCTAGCAAATTTCACCTTAAGAGTGAAAAATGGCAGATGCACGCAGGGACATCTTCACTAACTTTATATGAAGTTTCCTTGAGAAATGAAACAATCTGTGGTTTTCAGGCAGATTCGGAGGAACTCAACTAAAAAAAATCAAAAGAAAATATGAACAAGTTTACAACAACGATCTACAGAAAACATCAAGCAAAAGTTGAGAAAAATTCTGAATAAATTTCAATAGTAAAACTTATAAAGATACATACGAAAGTCTGACAGAGGAATTGTTGAATTCGGTTCGGTTCGAAATGCCAAAATAGACGCAGCGAAAAATGGTCAAAAAGGTTCAGTAGACAAAAATTTTCAGGCTGTTCTGAAAATCCTTAATATGAGAAAACGTGGTTTATGGCCCATGTCTTAGCTCTCAAAAAGGGAAATGAACTTATAAAAAATAAACTTTAAGATTGATGGGGACGCATGGTTGGCAAGTTACTTTAAAAATGAAAACGCGTGAATTTTTGAAAAAAAAAAAATCTAAAAAACTTAAATACATACAAAAAATAAAAAATCCTGCCTAAAGATGGCGAAGGAGCTTCGAACAATCATAAGAACCTTCTTCGGCCTCAAAAACCCCTACATATAAATTTCCATACCAGTAGGTATGGTTGTCATGTTTGGATGGCATTCGTGTCTCATTTTCATGAGATTTCAGAGGGGAGGTGTTTCAAACCTCCGTAGAAACATTTCTTGCCTCCAAAAACCCCCACATACCAAATTTGGTTCCATTTGCTTGATTAGTTCGCGAGTCATACAGAAATTTGTGTTTCAATAGTGTGGGAGCACCCCTTCAAGATGAGGGAGGGGTCTCGAACCATCATAAGAACCTTCCCCGACCCTAAAAATCCCTGCATAAAAATGTTAATACCAATAGGGATAATTCTCATGTTTGATTTCTGTTTCCTTTGTATGAGGGGGCCTCTCCCATCCAAAGAGAGGAGGGGTCTCAAACCACCGTAGAAACATTTCTTGCTTACTAAAACCCCCACATGCAATATTTGGTTTCAGTGGTTCGATTAGTTCTGGAATTACGCAGAAATTTCCGTTTCATTTCTATGGAAGCCATCTATTAAAATAAATTATCTTCAAAAACCCCCATATGCCAAATTTGGTTTCATTTGCTTGGTTAGTTTTCGAGTTATGCAGAAATTTGTATTTCATTAACATGGGACCCCCCCCCCCCCTTCCCGAGGAGGGAAGGATTACGAACTATCATTAGATCTTTTTCCGGACCCGAAAACCCATACAAATTTGCATAGCAGCAGAGATATTATGGGAGCCCCCTTTCCAGAGAAAGACGGGGTCTCAAACCGCCATAGAAACATTTCTTGCCTTCAAAAACTCGTACCAAATTTGGTTCCATTTGCTTGATTAGTTCTCGAGTTATGCACAAATTTGTGTTTCATTTGTATGGGAGCCCCCTCCACAGAGATGGAAGGATAAGAACCTTCCCCGGTCCCAAAAACCCATGCATACAAATTTTCACGCCGATCGGTTCTATAGTCTCCGAGTCTATAAGGTTCAGACAGCAAGAAATTCATTTTTATATATATAGATCTGCCGCATTTAAAGGGCTGGCGGGTTCACAAATTTCTCCATAAGGGAGCGTCCATTAATTACGTCAAACAAAAATTGACTTTTTTATACCCCACCCCCCCCCCCCCAATCCCCCCTTGTCACGTTTTTTGTATGGACCTTCTAATTTTTTTGTATGGATCGTCACGTTTTCTCAAAACCCCCCATCCCCCCCTACTGCGTGACATAATTAATGGACCTTCCCTAACTAGTCCCGTCGAATCGTCAATTTTTTTCGGATCGTCTACCGTATTAACCACAACAGCAAACACTTTGGATCGGAATACCGACGAAAAATTTCGTTTGAAATTCGGATGACTATCCTTCAGCTTTCTTTCTTCATGCTTCCTGACTTCGTCCACCAATCTTCGCAAATGGAGCAACATTTGTAGCGCTCTTCCAGCCACTAGCTCATTTTCCATCCAACGAACTTCACAGAATTTCAGAGGAAAAACTGATGAACCTGATAAAAACACGATTTTACATCATTTTTATCCAAAACTCTTCATAGGCCAGTTGATAACCGGGCCATCCATAGAGCACTGAACTATCTTCTTCAGCAATGCTGGATATGCAGAAAAAGCGGTGATTCATTCCATCAATGAGATCGTTGGAGCGAGTACATGACAAAAACGCTACTCAAATCATCAATTTGAAAAAGGTGTGAGCATTGTTCCTGCCATATGACAAAAATTCCCGATGGGTTCGGAAATTCCCGACTATTTCTCGCATATTTCCCGATGATTTAGGATTCCCGCATTTCCCGGTTTTCCAGAGTCTGTGACCACCTTGAAAAAGCGAGCTATCTAACATGAGTATGCCCTAATGGGAGGGGGTTAGGTTAGCAGAGCTAATCCTCTATTCACAAACTGTTAGCTATGGGGAGTTTGCATTCCCGCTCTCCCCATCCAGTCTGCTTCAAACGGGTGCCCTGATGGCCTCTTCAGCGAGTAACAAATTAAGTTATAAATTCTAGCCAACAGTCATCAACCATATGTTTCAATCAACAGCCCAAAACAAATTAAGTAATTTTTATTGAACCCCCTTGCGAGCGAACCAAGCGTTGCATACATCAATTGAACCACAATTTACATCAATCGCGTCATGTTCATCACGGCATCGCTCCGTTCACCGTCAACTGATAAATGCTCGTATACTGAAAGGGCTTGGCTTAGGCATCATCACTGGAATCGAGTTAGGCTGGGTTTTTTCTTCTTTATAATATGTAAATTTCACCTCACCGTGGCATGTTTATTCGCCTTTCGGCTAATTTCCTAAATTCATCTATTCTAGCATCAGAGCGGCGGAGAGGAAGCCTCACGCAATGGCTCGTGGCCATAAAGGGTGCGCCAGTAAAGCGGCCGGCCGGGGTCATTTGCTGTCAGGGCGAATGCTTTTTTCCGCACCAATGACAATCGAGGGTTTGACGCCGGCCGGGAAACGGTCGTATAATAAATGGTTAGATTGCAATGGTTCGATGAAGAACGCCTTGTAGGTCAAGCAATACCTTGTGATGGTAAAATTTGCTGCATATCTAGCTATGATTTTTTCTAAGCAGAATCTACCCTTTAATGCGTCTTTTCATAGCGTCGTACACACAGCTGACGTTTTTGTTTGTTTATATTAATTTGCTTTGTGATCGTCTATCTACTGCAATCGACAGAATTATCCAGTTAAAAGTGTTTCCATAAAGCGCCAAACTTCTCAAGTTAGTGTTGTTGGTAGCCCATCTTTTGTTCGGCTATCGTTTCATTTGAAATGCATGTGAAAGAAAAGTTTTATTATAACGGGTGTCCACTAAATAATGAGAACGAAAAGAATGGGTCAGGAAAAAAATACCAGTGAAGTTTTGTTCAAACTGATTTATTTTATTAAAAGGGTCAACTTAAATCTTCAAACTAAGTCTTAGTGAATATTGTCATATGGTCCGTGGTCAGCCGTGCGCGCAGCTTAGATCGTTATGCTGGAACATGGACTCGTTGGACGGCAGCCACATCGATTGTTCGGATCGCAGCTTTGATCCTGTTGGTAAGTTGCTTGGTGTTCTTGGCCTTCCAATTATCGCTTGTATACCATGGAGCTCAAAAGACCGAAGAAATCCTCGATAGGACGGCACTGTGGCAAATTTGTCGGATTCCGGTCTTTGGGACATATGGTATATTTGGCTCTCCATAAACGTTAGCGTTTTTTTGCGTAGTGCGATGATGCCTTGTCCGGCCAAAACACGTATTTGCCATCCGAGTGATGTTGTTTAAGAAATGGGATGAGTATTTTCTGCAAACACTCTCTTTGGTACACCTCCTGGTTGATGGCCAGAACCGCTTGGTTTGAACCACGGCTTCGAAATACCCTTATCGGATAGTTACGATGTATAACATAACCTTCGATTCAAATTTGTGCTTGAAGCTGTACATTACTTTTGGAGGAGTAGTAGATCTGTCCTTAGTGTAGAATCGGTCGTTTCCCGGTATCTGAGACTTCGAAAGAGGAAAGTAGCTTTCGTCGTCCAGAACGAAAGATTTTCCGCCGTAATTCCGAGTCATCCAGCGGCATTGGGATTTCACGGTTTGAATCTGCTCATCTGTGTACTCTGGGGATCTGGTTTTCTTTCTACACACTATTCCTTCTTTCTTTAGCGTCTTGCAGATGAGTGACTTCGAACAATGGAACTTTCGGGCTGCTTCCACGTTGACTTACCGAATCCTTGTTGTTGAACATGCTGCGCAGCGACTGGAGCGTTTTTCATTCATTATTTTCGCTGGACGGCCGCAACCTTTCTTCCGGGTTACTCCCCATGCGATGCCAGGATACGGTATACGGTGGAGTACACGGAACTTTAACACGACCAAAAATGGTCCACCGTCGTATGTTTTTCCACGAATCTATCGTTCGCTTGCAAAGAATTGTACACACGCGCGCGCAGATTCTTATCCTGTGTTCGACGGCATGCTGGACACGTACTGAACATGTTAGAGTGAAATAAGAGTAGTATGAAAATTTTCTGGAGAGTGTAACGATTCATTCATCTAAAGTGACATTTCATGCGGCCGTTTTGTTCTGATGGAAAACCGAATATTGCAAATCAATTCTGTGGCATTTCATTAGTGGACACCTTTGTTATAGGCAATGAAAACAGCAACATTTTCGACTACATGTTGTTTGTATTCGATAGATATTATTTACTCGTAATGGAATAGCGCACTCCTCCCTTAACCCAGTCGGTAAAGGCACGGCTACAAAGTAACACCATGCTGGAGATGGCTGGGTACGATTCCCAGTCTGGTCTAGGAATTTTTCGTTGTGGAAAATTTCTCGACTCCCTGGCATAGGGTATGATTGTACTTGCCACACAATTATACTAATGCGAAAATGGTACCTGGCATGGAAAGCTCTTAATTAATAACTGTGGAAGTGCATCTAGAACACTAAGTTGAGAGCAAGCAATAAGCTAATTGTGAAAGCAATAAGCTTGACATGCTAAAGAAGAAGAAGAAGAAGAACCCAGAAGAAGGACAAGACTTACAACAAAGTGATGTATGGGTGACTTTTAGAAAATCATCTGAACTTTTATGAAAAAAATTGTACAAAATTATAAAATCGATTCTTACACGCTAAAAAAAATATTTAAAATTTAATGTCTATTTGCAAAAAATGGCTATCTTAGAATTAGACCTAATTGTTTCTTAATAAAGGCAATATAATTGTCTAAAAGTTCACCATACATTGCAGGATGGGCACTTCTAGGACTAAAATGTTTCATGTCCTATTTTGACCGTGTATCGCACAAACTCGTCTTATAATTTGGTTCTAACAACCTCACAGAAGCCAATTATGTTTAATTATAATGACAACTTCGATTTTTTAAGGGTCTTTGAATGTTTGAAAAAACAAGGCTTCCATTTAGAAAGGGCTTATTTTTAAATTAATAAATGTTTTAAAAGTATAGTGATAATGCAATTAAATCAGGTGGTTTATCCTGTTTATTCCCAAAAACTTTAAACACCATTTACCACCTACCTAAAATAACAGTTGTGTTACCTGTGGTACAGTACATTTTATCTCTTGAGTGATCTGATGTATAGATTTGAATGAAATACATTTTTTTCTTCCTACATACACAAAGGTTTTTTTTTGCATGGGACATACGTTCCACTTTTAGTATGAAACCGTGTAAAAAAAGACTAAACAGAGTTGATAAATTCACATGCTTAAACATTTTATTTACCATGACATCGTCAAAATACAGTTTCTAAAATTTTGAGTATTTACACCAAAAATTGTGAATTTTTTGAAAAACTGCCGCATGATTACTTTTTTCCCAAAACTTAAAATGTGATTCGAGTTAGGTCGATAAGTTGTTCCGTTCTGGAGTTATCGCCGAAGACAACCTGTGTAAAAAAAAAATCTTAGTGTAATTTACTATTTAAGCAAGGCGTCATAATAAAGTGATCATATTTACATGATTAGTTGTGAAAGGAGCTTATCATAATGTAACAAAGTAATATACTTTTTTTTTGTAAGGTTTACTGGCGGGACTCTGAATAGAGTAGAAACCTCTACGCCAGGAATTTGATGATATCGTTGCGTAGATCCTTTCGAATTATTTTGCCAGCCGTACACGGAACATGTCGTCCAAGAAGACGCTGTTGCAAATGACTCGGAAGGAGCCACGTTTGAGAATTTTGTTATGTTATGTTGTTCTTTGTTATTATTTTTTTCCATAGTCTATTTGTGATTTTGTTAGTCAGTATCACGTTATCAGCTTGAATGATTTGTTTCGAAGTTCCTTCTGTCTTTTGTAGTCTGGTCCGTTGGATTGTTATTTATTTGAAAGTTTTCCGAAGCAATTTTCTCGAACCAAAAATAAGAAGTTATTGTTCCTTGTGTGTTAGACTGACATAACTTAACTCCCTTTGAAGCATTTCACCAGCCGTGCAAGGATCATGTCGACCATAGAGACGCTGTTGACACTGCCTCAAAAGGTGTTACATTTCCCAGGTTTGCTTCTCCTTTCTTTGCATTATGTGCATGTCCATTGTTTTGTGTCATTTGGTCATTGGCGTTATTTCGTCTTACCTCTTCTGATTCATTTATTGTTGTGCGTCTTATTCTTTTCATGTGTTCTACATTATTGAATTTTGTTTTTACTATCCTTTCATTGTGTCTGTTATATTTGTCTGAAACCAATTTCCTAGTCTTGGCGGTTTTGGCGATCTCTTTATATTACTCCGCCATGGTCTTTTAATGTCATATAAGTTAACCCATCGCATAAGATAGTGAGTGGTGAGTCTCAATTATTTGTATAGTTTTGCAAATTAGAATAGTTAATTATGAAGTTCTTACCTTGATGATGTGCAAGCTTGTTGTTAGTTTTTACTCACTTATGACCTATGTTATTTCTCACGAGTTTCCATGCCTTTCCGATCGTATATTATATCTGCTAGTACCGATATTCAGAATACTCAGAATGACCAGTCTATGTCTATGTTTACCACTTGACCACTGTTTGTTCTGAATACCACAGTATTTCAGCACATGTTTTTGAATAAATTTGCTGTCCCATATACTGTCAATTAAAACCGACCACATGAGGTAAGCTCTATACGGACATCTAATGTTTCCAGAAAAGTCATCACGTGAAGTTGACTGCAGGTTTCTTGGAGCTGACATACAATACAGAGAAGATATAGAGAAGAATTGTTCTTTGCCCTCAAGGCCACTTGTCTCCCTAACCGGACCCTCCGCGTCCTATTCTTTTTATAAAACCCCAGCCTTTAACTCCTTGTCAGCATCTGTCCTAAGTTACATTTTTCAATGACATTTGCTCAGTTCAGAAGGTCTGATACCTAGCTAAATAATATGTTGTTAGAGTCAGTGCCTTGATCACGGCTGTCGTGTAGAGCATACTTTTAAATTATAATATATATTTGCATTATCTTCACCTGACACATCTGGACATATTACTAGTTGCTCACAATCATGACCAAAACACTCACCCTTTTCGATAATGATGGGAACAATAACATTATTAAGAATACCAAGTGTGTAGATATATTTGCTGTTTATTCAATGACAATTAGAGAGTAAACAGCAATGAAAGAGTTGTCAAGCTAAAAAAAGTGCACTTTTTGTCGTTTCCCTAAATTATTTGAAGGAATTTGTAGATTGTTCCCAGCTTCGTATAAGAGTGAATTGCGGCTAAACCCGCCAGTAAGACACCTCTTTCAGTGCTTTGAAATAAACATACTACGACGTGGCAATTTAAAGAGAGTAGAGTGTGATACTATCACTGCTGATCATGTTCTTAGTCTCCCATGCTGGCCTTTTTCATGGGATTAGCCCTCTCACCTACGACAAGATGACAACCATGATCTTCGAGAGGGCATAATGTAACAAAGTGATATACGTATCAGAATTAAAGGTTGTCCGCGTATCAATAATCCCCGGTGCAGCCACAAGAATTTATGTAACATATCATCCGCTATGATAGAAAAAATACAATCCTGGAGATATGACCACAAGTTGGATGAAACAATGCGCATTTATGAGTCATGCCGTGGAATTTCGACGCACAATAGGAATCCCACCACTAAAAAGAGGCGTTCAGCAAATTGTGATCAGGATTTAAGGACCCACAACCACCAAATATTGCTAGATTTCATCAAACAAAATTCAATACAATGCTCAAAAATTATTTTCATGTCATATGGAGCAGCGACCCATTATAAGAACAAAACGAACTTTGCAAGCTTGTGCAATTTCAAATCCAAGTATGGATTGAAGCAGAATGGCACTTCTTTGCAACGTCTCATGGGAAAGGTGGTACACTCTCATGAGAGACTAATGGTGGTACACTCAAGCAAATGGCAAAGAGAGCAAGCCTTGCTCAAGATTATGGGAACAGTTGTTGTTATTGTTGTTTGAAAAACTTTTTTTCCTTGATTTTAAATTTCAAAATATATTTTTTTGGGGTGTAAGAATCGATTTTATAATTTTTTTCATAAAAGTTCAGACGATTTTCTAAAAGGCATGCATTCATTATTTTTTTTGTAAATCTTGTCTTTTTTTGGGTTATGTTGATTTAAAAAAATATCGATCAAAACACTTAATCCCTTTTCAAATGATAGTCTACATAAAGTTTGAAAAAACAAGGTTTGCAAAGTTGCTTGAAAAGGCATAGTCTATACACCCACCACGTTTCGTTTGATTCTGAGAGGGTGCTGCCAACCACGAAGACGAGTTGGCGGGAAATTCGTCAATAAGCTAATTGCGAAATCAATAAGTATGAAAACGCTAAGAAAGAGGAAGGAATAGCGCACTATTCAAATTAAATCAAATTAAAGTTAAATAAAAATTTTTGAACGATTATATTCAATGAAGTAGGAGTTCAGAATTGGAGATTTGAAATTCGGATGCCGTAAATAGTCAGTCACGTTTCAATAAAAACCCAGAGTGTATATTTTTTGGGCATAAAAAAATATCTTTCTCTTATCTACCTAGCAAAATAACTGCCTTTTGTGAGAAGCACCTCATAACAATGTGCTTATTCCTTTCCTCCTACGGTCTGAAGAGCTTTGGGATCTTATTCTGTTGTGCTGTTATGGAAAGGTATCGTGAATGTGTTGATTGTTCTGTCCATTAGCGTTAATTAGTCTGGCAGACATTCTTTGTTTTAGCGCTATTCGATAGCTAATGGATGAATAAAAAGCAAACGATGTGATCAAATGTAACGGAGTACGAGTCAATCAACAATCGGGATAACTTTCCCCGCTTAAGTGTATTAATTTTACATTAACACACCACACACAATTATCTTTAAACAATCCATGTCCCCTGTTAGTATTAATTAAAGCAAATTGTCCTAAACCTAAACCCGCTAACGTCCGACCGTAAACTGATTTGTCACATCCAAGTGATGAGACCCGTTCTCCGAAATTGCTACCCTTCTCAGACTGGAATTGCAAACATGTTCCACGTCCCAAACCACATTCCATCAAGGCGATAACCCAATATGAGAAAGAAGTAAAAAAAAACCGTTTGTCATCAATGTCGTAGACAGAATCCGGAACACAGAAGGCGGTTTGACGGGAGAACGAAAGAATAACGAAAAATAGAAGGTTTGTTTGACAGTTGCTAGCGAACACGAAAGTAGTGATGAGCGCTGCTGCATAACTCGGAGGCGCGCACACTGCATTTAAGCCCAACCACGTACGATAATGCGACGAAGCGAAAAACATACTTTCTAGCATCGGATGAACTGGAATAGATTTCCTTGTGCTATTTTTAGCCTCGATCCTCACGTCTTCGGAATTATCCATTTGCTATGAAGTGGATTCTTCCTTGAAACTATCCACCGAAATTCAGCCGACGACGGCGAATCGGAAGAAGCATCGTAGTGGAACAAGTGTTAGCCTTGCCTTCGAGCCGTGATTGCGCACTCCTCGGGAGGCTAGGGCTCAGTGACAAACTCCAGGGAAGCGGCGACAACCGCGTCAATAAATTTGAATATTTGCCCCTCCTTTTTTATGGCAGCAATTCTCCGTTCGGTGCCAAAACAATAGGGTAGACAAACTAATTCTCAACAATCCCGGTGAAATTTGAATTCAGTGGAAATTTGCACTAATAAAGTTATGCTTGACCTAGTTGAACCGGGGCCAATTTGGATTGCTGTTTGGTGATTTATTTCCTCACTGCGAACTATGAGCTTTGGAAGCAATCTTTTATCGATGTTCCAGACGAACTTTATTACCTGCCATAGCTCGTTATTATATTGATTCCTGCCAAGCAGAGACTATCCATCCAATCAAGTTTCGGTTCGATGAGCGATTGTGCAGTTGTCTACTTCCGAGAAGGGGCAACTGGGATCCAGAAAGTGCACAGTTCTCACACGCACACACGTATAAATTATGCGCTTCCTCTGCTTCTGCACGGTTTTTCGCTTCCGAAGCCAGCGCTTTGGCGACTCTTAACCAGTGCTGAGCGTTTCCAGGCGAAATGACCTAGTTATTTTCGATATTTTTTGATTTGAATGAAACTTTGCATACGCGTTTGGCTTAGGAGACCGAGCATTTTCCGCGCTAACATAGATTTTTGTGACTCAAGAATCAGTTTTAAAAAGGGTGTACAGGGTGCGGCAGAAAATAATGCGAAAATTTGTCTATTTCTTTCAAATCCCATTTTCAACTAAATCAAGCAATAATATTAAAATTTTCGAGTGCAGTTATCTTTATAAAGTCCTTTTAAACAAATTTATTCAATGTGTCCTCAATTTTTATTAATAACATCCTCGAGCCGACGCCGGAAGTCAAAGCATGCCTTTCGGACTTAGTCCTCCGACATTGACTGCCATGTGCGTGTTATGGTTGACTTCAGGGTTTTCACACTAGGGTGTGATGTTTTGCAGGCTCTTGCTTCAACATATGCCCAGATCTAATAATCCAACGGATTAAGATCTGGACTGCTAGGGGGCCACAAATCCTTCGGCCAAAACTTCATGTTATCGTTCAACCATTGTTGGGTTCGATTGGACGTGTGACACGGCGCTCCATCATGCTGTAGGACAACGTTTTGGTCCTCGGAGAAGTTGGCCTTCACTTGGTCCTTTAAAATACCGATATACACTTCGGAATTGATTTTTACTCCACTACCAATGTAAACAGGCGGCATTTTCAAACCGTTGGACGCTACCAAGTCAAACATCATGATACCAGCCGGATGTTTCGTTTGAAATTTGAATTTCACTTTTTCCGGAACGTTCTCCATTTTCTGCGGTGAAATGAACCGGTCCGTGCGGCTGTTGGCCACAGCATCGATGCTGAAAAGCTTTTCGTCGTTGAACAGGATTATCATTTTTCCCTTCTTCAACAAGGAAAGCAATCTCCTGGAACGCGTCACTCGTAGTTCCTTGACCCGGTCCGTAATCAAGTAGCGTTTCACTCTGGTTCTCAAAGATGCATGCAGGTTTTCTTTGATGGTTCTCCGCATGGATTCCTCCGAAATATTGGCTTCCTTTGCAAGTTTTCTTACGGAACGCACCGAGTTGCGAGCAAGTTTTGCATGGACCGGCTGCTTAGGAACATCCTGCAGGGACTTTTTTATGCGGTAAACTGTTGCCAAATGGCACCCTACCACCTTGGCAATCTCTTTCGGCTTCTTCTGGGCAAACAACAAACTGTTGATGACTTCTTTCGCGAACATTTTGATGAATTTGCATTAAAACAAATAGAATGTTTGGATGCAGCACTTGAAAGTAAACATAAACAAATACACTTTCGACAGAAATTAGCCATTACACGAATTAACCCAACACTCAAGTTTGACATTTTCGCAATTTTTTTTTTTTGCTGCACCCTGTAAGCATTTTGAATAGCACTTCAATTAATAATTTGTAGCTCAAATCCCTTTGGTTGTACAAAAAAAACTGTCTAAGAACAAGTTGTAACCCTATGTGTGAAGGTTTGTGAAAAATATATACACTGAGAAATTTTTTTTCGAAAAAACCGACAATTAACATGAACGTTCAAATATCTCAAAAAACGATTTTTGGATTTCTTTTATTTTTTGACTGTCAGAACTTGAAGTTATTACGCACATTTGAGCAAAGACTCCAAGATGGAGAAATGTCAGGGAAAAAAGTTTGATGCATTTCTCAAAATTTTAATATTAGCGGGAATAAACGTATTTTGATGATATAATCTGATTCTTGAAGTATTTAACAAAAAATAAGCGCCTCATGATGACCTTCGTACGAGTATCCGTGCTCGAGGTATTTGCGATTTAATTTTATCATACTCGAATAATTTTCGAAAATAAGACCTGTCAACGCATCTGCAACGTATATATTGTGGGTGACCCTCAAGAGTGAGTTGTGGGAAACTAAACGCATATTTCGAAAAAGGTATTTTTGAGATGCTGGAGAACCACCAATAATTTTTGAAAAGGCCGTATCTTCTGCAGCATCGAAACACGTTTATTTTGTCAAACAGTTGAGATTTAAGAAATGCTTTAAAAGTTGACCTTAGAGACACTTTTTTCACTTCAGATCTCCCACCCTGAAGTTTTCTGAAAAGGTCGTATTTTCGAATATTATTCGAATATGATACGATGTGTATTTTTGCATGTGTATTTGTGCAATGGATAATACACATTTTTGCAAAATTTGCAAAATTTTTTGAACCATACGTGGTGTAAATTTGGTGTGTCATAATAAAGTGCCCAATTGAAAATATATTATGTGTATGTAATTTTTTCATCCAAACGCCCCTCGTATTCAATTTTTTGACGTTTCCAAATGTGTGTTTATCTTCTTACGGATTTCAGTTGTTGGTCAGAAAGATTCAGTGCGAGTTATCTAAATAACCATGGATACGGTGGCAAGCAAAACTATTCCCTTGCAGATCCGAAAATGTGTTATTCGTGACATCGAGAAGGGTGAATCGTATCGCAAGATTGGTGTATGGATACAGCAAAGCAGCGGTTAACAAACTTTTCGCAAAGCACAAAACCTATGGTTCAGTAGCTGATCGCCCAGGAAGGGGAAGGAAACATAGAACAGACGCGAGAATCATTCGAGAAATTAAAAAAAAAACCGAAGGTTACCCTCAGGGAGATCAAGGAAGTGATTCAACAACCGATCTCGGACAGTACTCTACGCAGAAGGATCGCTGAACACAGTATGAGGAGCAGGTTTTGTAAGAAGTTGCCTTTTATTAGCAAAGTGAACAAAGCGAAACGACTCAAATTAGCTCGGGAACATGCTGATGCTGAAGAATATAGGAAGACTGTTTTGTGGACTGATGTATGTTTGTATGTATGGTAGCCACCATCCCTTCATGGCCTTGGCTTGGAAGCAGCTCCACTTAATAGCAAGATCAAATTGGGCCACCGATCTGAATTCATAATATCGCTGTATGAAGGTCCAAAAACGGAGGAGTGAACCCGTAAGCAGAGACACTCATGCGAAATCCACGGGAAATTAAGAATCTCCTTCCAACGATACGATCCAAGAAATCGAATAACCCAATTCGCAATACTTATTAAGCTTTCTACAGGATGGCTTGTTAAGAAGGGCAATCTCACTTAAACTGTTGGAGTGAAATTCACAGCACCATAATCGAGTCGGTAGAATACAGAAAATGATGCCGTTTATTCTCTCCTAGACTCAGGCAGTCAATCAAACCATCGTCCAGTTTCAGCTCGAATGATACCCTGATGCTCCCTCCCAACCCAGTATTTATTATATATAATGTAAATAATAGGTCATAATATGCAATTTATGTAGTATGCAATACAGCAATGCAGTATACTTGAATATTTAATTAATATGTCATAGTTGCAATTCGTCATCCTGTAATTTAAAAAAATATGATGAAATAATTAAAACAGTATTAATGCAGCTTGTTGCATCTTTACAGCTTAATCAGTGGCAGATGAATGTTACTCTGGAATGTGAGGATCATTTTGCAATAAAATACAACATAAAACATTAAAAATTAAAAAATATGTATGTATTCATGACATATGGATGAACATAATCAGCAGAATTGGAGAGAATTCAATAATTTTATTTATATCCAATGATCTACATTAATACAAAAACACCTCAAGATACAATGCAATAAAATATCTGTACTATCTGGAATCAACTTCCTGTAACCTTGAATTAGATGAAAAAATAGATGAAAAATGAAATTTGCTTCTTCTGCTGCGAAGTTAGATGATATAAACTCTGAAATGTCGAAAATTTCTAAAGTGATGTAATGAAAGAAAGTTTATCACCGGGCAGCCTAGCAGAATGGCAGAGGAAATTAAAGCAAACAGTAAGCCGAAATAAATTTCATATGATTATGATTACTGCCCAAAAAGGGAAACTTCACAAATCCACAAAAAAAGAAAGAGAAAAAAAGGAAGGAAATTTGAATTTTCCGAGAACTCTTGATTGCTACTAGGCCCATGAATAATTCTTTATATCTGCGCAATAGAAAATGAAGGATCATGAACAATTTTTGTTTTAAATCATTAAATTTGTTTAGATAAAGAAAAAAAAAATTAAAATAGAATCCGTCGTATGATCCCTTCTAAGAAAAACGTTAGAAATATCTCAATATCATATCTCAACATAACATGGGCTAGAACTGCAAAATGTGACGCTGAAATAGCATAACAAATATTGCGAAAAGGTGTTACAATACAAAATGATAACAACAATTATATCTGAACTGTCTGCATGTTTGCTGCAATTGTAGACAGATCTGCATTATCATTGTCACGAAGGAAAAAATAATTTAAGATTACTATACAATACTTGGGAACTCCATGGGTGATCTGAAATTATATACCGTATAAAGAATACTTCCATTTTTCGTGGTAGGATAAGATTTCAGCATGTTACCTTACCGGGGTTGCGATTCCTACATCGCGTTGGTGGGCCTGCCTCCTTAGAACAGACACTGTTCAAGCCACACCTCCTCAATCTAGCTGAAGTCAGAAGGACAAAAGTGCCCAGGCTGCACTTCCAGCTAAGTACGCAACCCTTAGCTGGCGGTATTTGTCATCTTTAGACCCGTGGAAGCATGAGGTAGGAACTTGTGAGACCAGAGCTATGTTGCGGGGACGCACGCTCCTTTGCGACTCACCATTTTGCAGCCCAAAGACTGTTTTGTGGACTGATGAGTCCAAAATCGAGTTGTTCAACAGCAAAAAACGAGGTCGTGTATGGCGTAGACCTGGAGAGGCGCTTCATGATCGACATATCCAGGGCACAGTTAAGCATGGTGGAGGGAACGTGATGGTGTGGGGGTGTTTTTCTTGGGCGGGTGTTGGTGCTTTGGTAAAAATCGATGGTATTATGACAGCATATTCCTACATCGACATATTGCGTGAGAATTTGGAGGCTTCGTTGGTTAAAACTGGGCTGGAAAACAAATTTGTGTTCCAGCAAGATAATGACCCAAAACATACCGCGAAGAAGTCAAAGGCATTCTTCCGTTACCGACAAACATAATTATTTTCAAGCTCTTGAGAACACCTGGGAAGATCTTGACCCACAACACCTGAAGAATCTGGTGGAGAGTATGCCGAAACGTTTGCAAAAACTGTTGAAGGCCAGGGGAGGACACATCAACTACTGATCACTCAACAGACTGGATCTACAACTTGTTTTCTTAAAGAAAATAAGAAGTGGGCACTTATTTTGACATGCATAATTTCTACTATAATTTGATTTTTCTTGAAGAAAAATATGAATTTGCAGGACAAGTGTTTTTTTATGTACCAGACAAGAAAAAACATAATAAATATGCCATCAAAACAACAAAACTTAGAATATTTCACTTGTTTTACAGTTTGCTGCAAAACAGAAGAAACTTATTTCCGCATATATATTAAAATTTTGAGAAATAAACCATCCTGGAACCATTCGCTTAAATTTGCGTAATAGTTTAAATTTTTCACAGTCAAAAAATAAAAACTATCAAAAAATTGTTTTTAAGATATTTAAATTTTAACGCTAATTTGTTATTTTTCCGATATTTTTTTTATTTTTTCCGATTTTTTTAAATTTTTTTCTGTGTATATTTTTTCCACAACCTTCACACATAGGGCCACAACTTGTTCTTAGACAGTATTTTCGTACAACCAAAGGTTTTCGAGCTTCGAGCAAATTATCAATTGAAGTGCTATACAAAATGCTTACGCCCTTTTTAAAACTGACTTTGAGATCTTTTTTTGCATCAGTGGAAAAGCTTACATTCGTGGGTAAAACGTGTATACAAATTTTCAATTAAATCGGAGAGACGCGATGTTGGTCGGTAGGTCATTTCGCCTGGAAACGCTCTGTTAAAATTTCATTTATTAACACATTGACATCAATATTTAATATTGATTCTAGTCAACAACTTAAATGTATAGTTTTTGTTTTCGTCCAAAAATTACATCACTTGAGATCGCTTCTATTACAAATGACAAAATCGCTCTCCAACTTACAAGTCGGAAGTCATCCTCGCGCGGACCGGAAATCGAACACACCGCCTCCGACTTGGTTCCTTTACCCACTAGCCTATCCGTGACTTCCATAAATTATGCGCAAAAATATTAATATGCAATGCATCTACCAGGGGTGGGCAGTGACTGTGCCAAGATTGAGATTCGATGATATAGTCATCGCGGGTACGCATGGGTGTGCGCGACAAGAATATAGAAATAAACGCGAATATGTAGAAGAGAGAGAA
Organism: Aedes japonicus; assembly: GCA_034211315.2. Taxonomy (NCBI): domain Eukaryota; kingdom Metazoa; phylum Arthropoda; class Insecta; order Diptera; family Culicidae; genus Aedes; species Aedes japonicus. Next base: position 571,477 of record JASCZW010003980.1, read on the forward strand.
AAAAAACGTGCCTTCAATATCGTAATAATCGATCGGCAGTCATGTGTAAACAACCGCTACCGGTAAGGGAGTCGTTATGGAATGATTCTGCATGAGTGCCTTGCCGTTGAGAGCTGATGAACAGCTGTGTTTATGGCAGCGGGATGCTCGAATGTTAAACGTGTCCAAAGCGGTGTAACTTTTCTATATATTTTATCTACCATGATCAATTCTCCGAGTCGATTTTCTTTTTGAATAAGCACGAGCAAGCGTGTTTCGAACTGATATTGCTACAAAGTTGAAATACGATGGAATCTATTACATTGCGTTACTACGTAGAAGGGAATGTCAGAACGTTGTACGATTAGCTGTATAGTATCGTGCTATAAAGTACAAGGTGGTCCCACCAATTGCCTGTCGATCTGCTAAATTTGGAGGACGTCTACATTAGTTATCTCAAATTATAAAAAAACATTCAACTTGCTTCATACAGATATTAATTCCATTTGTCAAACTTTTTGTAGAGTATACAAATTTGAAGAGTTTTCACAATCAACAGTGTTTTATAATATCAATATAATATCATCCCCAAACAACGTCACTCTACAGAACTCGAAATCATTGAATCACTTTCCAGCTTTAGCATCTAGAAGCCTCTCAATTTATTTCCAATTAAACCTTCTATGGCTTAGTGCCGCCTTAGCATTCGTACCTATTTCTATCAATGTGCCAATGCCGACCATTGGCGAACTTTTTTTTGAATGCCCACTGTTTGCATGATCGTGAATATGCAGGGACATACCGCAATCTCGGAACGATTCCATATCAGGAGATGGCAAATTTCCTGAAACCATCGCAAACCATCGGGGGCATCGCAAAATTTCCCCGCTACAAAAGCCAAAACTATGGAACAAATCACAACTTTTGCTCAGAATGTGTTGTCTACTTTGTTCAGCCAAAGTCGGTAGGATATGGATGGAAAAGTTTTGCGGTGCATGCCTCTCACTTATGTAGGTCACAAAATGCCCAGGGCTTTTAGGATGAGTTCAGCCACTGCTGCAGGATGCTGCGGTCTGATTTTTTTCCCGATAGGGTGCATCGAGGTGATTGAGGATGCGTGGTATGTTGAGAAGGTAATTTTAACTTATTTGAATAGTACTTTTGAGCGTCATATATAAGTTATTTTAATTACGCTAAATTGACCCGGTTCTGTTAGGGATTAGCATAATACGTTCAGTTTAGGAATCAGCTTAGCAAAAAAAAAAAATTAAATAAATAATCAAAATGTAATTTCGAGAACAATTGGTTGAAGATTTGGAATTCGGGTAACTATTAGTAAATTTCAAAGATAAGTTTTAAATGCGAAAAAAACAGAGAAGGATTTTCAAAAATTTAATAGCACATATATTACGAAGTGCATAAGATTATTTCTGATTTCTAGATATCCGTCGAGTTTTGTAATTCTATCAATCATAATTTCCGATGTTAAACAGGATGGAAAAAGGTATTCACTCTAAAATGTAAAAATGTAAAAAAGTTGGCGATTCCAGGTTATGCTCACATTAATATCTTCAATTCAATTCACACTAATTGCCCTAAAAACTTGTTTTGACCTAGAACAAACCATGTACTAAGCCAACATAATTCACTTTGAATTAAAAATAGGTTTTAACACCAAAATTTGATAAGTATACCCCAACTTAACCCTTCATTACGCTTTTTCTATGAAAAATATATTTTTTAAATATGGACTGCTAAACTCTGCCCGAATCTCACTTTATGCGTTACGTGAATAATAAACGGCTCCTTTTTTATGAAGGTTTACTGGCGGGACTCTGAATAGGGTGAGTAGAAACCTGCGTTAGAATTATATAACTTAACTCCTTTTTGAAACATTTCACTACCCGTGCAAGGATCACGTCATTCATAGGGACGCCGTAGACGCTACATTTTCAAGTTTGCTTTCCCTTTCTCTCAGTCATGTTCATGTCCACTGTTTTGTATGGTGTCGTTTCGTCTTTTTGTTATTTAGTTTGTCACTGTGTTTTTTGTAGTTTAGTTCGTCATTTATGTGCTGCGAAAGTCTTTTTGAGCAGTTTTCTCGAATTAAAAAACCAGTTTCAGTAATGTCTGATGTTACAAGTCTCAGTAGTCCCAACAGTATAATTTTTATGATTTTTGCATCCCGCAGAGCAAATTAATTACAACTAGTAGTAGATAATTGTAATTTGTATGCGAATAAAGATTCAGGTAGTAGCATTTATTGCTGGTTCTTCATTGTGAAGTCAGGGTAACCTTCAATAGCGCTTGAAATCGGATTTGGACCGATTTAAACTGGGATGCTGTTGGGGCCAGCCACAAAGTTTGATGATAGTTTTTGAGGGAAAACAAGAATTTTTTAAACGTTCAAGGGTCGACTTGAACCGATCTAAACTATCAGTTTAACAGTTAGTATGCTTTTTAGAATGGTAAAGGTTATTCAAAACGTCCGACGGCTGACGTCTTTGGGAACATAAGGTAAATTTTAGAAACGCCTGAGAGTCGATTGGATCGATTTATACCAACAGTAAGGTTGCTGTTGGGGCCTTTCACAAAGTGTGATGATGGTTTTTAATTGGGAAGATAAGATATTTTGAATAATGAAAGCCGATGTGGACCTCTGTAATATTATTAATTCTAAAGGGTGATACGGTCAAAATTTGGTCAAGGGCGTGTAAATCGGTGAAATCGTTTATTTAAAAAATCAAATTAAATTTCTTTTTCAAGTTCAATTTGTATAAAATTCAGGAAAAATATTCAGTTAGGCTTCCGCTTTTCCAAATCCGAATTGCCGGGCCTTACGCTTTTGTTGGCGGCGTACCACTCCATGGCCTTTTTACCGTAATGGCAAGATGCCAAATCCGGCCAAAACAGTACGGAACAACCGTGTTTCTTCAGGAAAGGCAGCAGACGTTTATTCAAACACTCTTTCACGTAAATTTCCTGGTTGACAGTCCCGGAAGCTATGAAAATGCTGCTTTTCAAGCCACAGGTACAGATGGCTTGCCAAACCAGATATTTCTTTGCGAACTTTGACAGTTTCGTGTGCTTGAAAATATCTGCTACCTTTCCCCTTCCTTTTGCCGTATAAAACTCCTGTCCCGGACGCTGCTTGTAGTCGGCTTTGACGTAGGTTTCGTCGTCCATTACCACGCAGTCAAACTTCGTCAGCATCGTCGTGTACAGCCTCCGGGATCGCGCTTTGGCCGTCGTATTTTGTTTATCATCGCGATTTGGAGTCACTGCCTTCTTGTAAGTCGATAGTCCGGCTCGTTTTTTGGCTCGATGCACGGTTGTAGACGATACACCTAGCTTATTTGCGGCATCTCGGAGAGATAGGTTAGGGTTTCGCTTGAAACTACCGGCAACTCTCTTTGTCGTCTCAGCGGCTTCCGGTTTTCGATTTCCCCCCGATCCAGACTTCCTGGCTGTCGACAAACGTTCCCCAAACACTTTAATTACATTTGTAACGGTTGATTTGGCAACTTTCAGCGATTTTGCCAACTTTGCGTGCGAGTAGCTCGGATTTTCGCGATGCGCGAGCAAAATTTTGATACGCTGCTCTTCTTGCTTGGACGGCATTTTGACAACTGAAGAGTGAATTCCAAAATCAAAATAGGAGCAACATTCTACACACACACACACCTTCAAAATGAGGGGTGTTCAGGTTTTTTAAATGCAAAATTGAAAGAAATACGTCAAGTTGATATTGACCAAATTTTGACCGTATCGCCCTTTATTATTATTACCGAACTGGCGATTGCTGCTAAAGATTTTCTTTCTACAAGTTAAGTTCGTTAAGACTGATATCATATCAAACGGTTTATCGACTGCTTGTTTTTCACCAGAATATTCGTTCTCACTTACATGTGCGGTTTTCCGTCGGTTGACCGGTTGATATTCTACACTAAGCTCATCCAAGTGGTTCGGCAGTGAATGGACCGGTCGTTTTAACTGAATTTGAACGGTACCTGTTCTGGTCTTAACGCCGGTTATACTACAATGTCCATGTTGCTTACAAAAATCGTTTATTTATGATGGTGTGAGTACTATTTGCGACTCTTTCAAATTACCTAACGAATTTTCAGATGAACAGAACTAAGCAACATAGTTACACGCCCAATAAGCTGAATTGAATTGAGGTCGTTAAGCGTTTTTTTGTTTTCCAACATAAAAAAAAACTACGCTTAGTCGAGTGAAAAGAATTACTTTACGAAGCCATATTTATTTGCCTTCTCCGCTGTTCCCTCTGAGTACCTCGCCAATCGAAGCAACTGAACGATTTTTTAACCTTTCGTTTCAACTTGTTAAAGTGGTTGAATGGTTACCATCTAGAGCCGTTACGCTGAAAGCCACGGTTCGAATCTCGATGACGAGTCGAGATCGTATTTTTTGTGGCATTGAATTTTCGGGCTACGATCTCACACTCAACAACTAAAAAAATGCACAACTTGACGCAACCTGGCCTTAAGGAAAAGATGGCAAATTTAGCCTTTTCCGGACCAAGTGGTTTTCTCAAAGAATGTTTGCAAGGTTGAATTTGCGTGGCGCATTTTTTGCCACCATTTTAACTTTTGGGTGCATGCCGAAGTAATGTACATTCCTGAATTCATTGTGTTTTGTGAATCATTAAAATATGAAAAATTTGAAAATTTAAATATGGGAGCCAAATGGCCAGCTTTTAAACGTTAATGACTCGTACATTTCCTGTTGAAATTTCTAAGCTTTCGCATCAATAATAATAATAATAATTGATAGTAATCTGTTGCAATGATCAATGTCATGTCTTATAATAACGTTTTCCATACTAAATTCACCAAATGTATAGTATTTTCTATCACAGCTTACATATTCGAGCAACCGAGGTCTCATATGCAGTGAACGATATAAATAGAGGGATGCAACATGCCTCATTCGTTCGGTGTCTTCGAGCTGACAATGGCAGTGAGGAGCCAGCGTTAGACTGGAACCAGTTGACAGCCATCGGCAACAGCTGGAGCGAGCTGGTAATACGCAGCGACGAGCAGTAGAAATCGGCCCCGGACCATGATCCCCAAGTCAAAACTGTCTTATTCAGGACAACCAGATCAGACGGAAAATTGTCCAGATAAGGCGTTCTTTTGATTGGAATTTCCATAGCTTTAGCTTGCATCAGAATATTTGTTCAATGCTATGCATCAATTTGTGGAAAACCTTTCTAAGCATCTTTTGAAATTTGCAATTAACATACTTCTTGAAAGTAAACTATTGAAAAGAACATAAAATAGAGGAGAAATCTACAATTTCGTTTCCAATACAAAATTCACTAAATGCACAGTATTTCCCTCCCACAGATTACATATTCGAGCAACCGGGGTCTCATATGCAGCAGCGACCGGTATACAGTATTGGACATAAGTTAAGCAACTGAATAGAAGAATTGCGAAATTCTGTCCTATTCATAGGAGTAAGCAATGGCGAGAGTATTGCTTTACTGTAAATATCAGCACTCACAACATACGTAATATCATACAGATTAAAGTATGTTGGCACCGCTGCTCCAAACGACGAGTTTCCAAAGGCACGCGACAAAAACTAAGCAACTGTCAAATTTGATTAACAAACCCTGCATTTAAGGGATAGTGAATTTGCTCAGTTGCTCAAGGTTTTTGATTTCTTTCTTAGCTATTGTCGTCTTTGAGGAGTGTCGCGTAACGTGTATGATTTAAAACACAAAAATAATTGAAATGATTTATTTATTTATATATTTATTTAACAGTCGACATACACAAATCGATATTGTCACGTTTACTGAAACGATCGATTAACTGACCGTCCAAGTCGTCGAAGAAAAACAACCCCAAGAATAAACCGTGCGAGCGTACGCTACTCCTAAAACGATTGTTTTGCTTCAGGATCTGAAATCAACAGTAAATTATGATTGGAGGTAAGCTCCCGGTCTAAGCGACGGTTGCGAGGAGTTGGGCTATTCAACTGCAGCTAAAAAGCCATTTATCAGCAACAAGCATAGACTTCAGTTTACAAGAAACTATTTAGGCTGGAATGTTCCAAAATGGAAAACGGTATGGTTCCTGTCCTAATTCAATTTGTTCCGACTGAATGATACGAGAATGATAAGACGACCGCTTAGTACCAGACTGAATCCACGGTTTTACAATAAAACCGTTAAACAAAGCGGGGGAAGCTTCTCTGGATAATGTAAGAGATCTCTTTATCACATTGATAGGGTAAAGGGAGTTTCGATCAAAATTTGGTCGACTAAAACTTGACGCATTTCCTGTCATCGTGCATTAAAAAACGTTACACACCTCTCATTTTGAAGATGTGTGCGTGTAGCATCATGCCTTTATTTTGATTTTGAGATTAGCACTTCAGTTATCAAAATGTCGTCGAAGGAAGAGAAGTCACGCATCAAAATTCTGCACGTGCATGGTAAAAATCCCAATTACTCTCACGCCAAGTTGGCGAAATTGATGTTAGCCACATTCATCAACTGTTACCAACGTATTCGAAGTGTTCGGTGAACGTTTGTCGACAGCCAGGAAAGCTGGATCGGGGGGAAATCGAAAGCCGGAGGCCACAGCGACGACAAAAAGAGTTGCCCGCTGTTTCGAGCGGAACCCCAACCTCTCCGTCCGAGATGTCGCACAAAAGCTGGGAGTGGCGCCTTCAACCGTGGATAGAGCTAAAATAACAAGTTGATCTGTCGACTTACAAGAAAGTGGTTACTCAAAATCACGACAATAAACAAAACACGTCGGCCAAAGCATGATCCCGAAAGTTGTACATGACGATGCTGACGAAGTTTAATTGCGTGGTACAAGAGGATGAAACTTAAGGCAGGCTTTAAACGTTAAGGCATACTTTAAACAGCTTCCTGGACAGTAATTTGATACGGCAAACAAACGGGGAAAGGTGGCAGGCATTTTCACATTATACTGTCAAAGTTCACAAAGAAATATGTAGTGTGGCAGGCCATTTGTACCTGTGGCTTGAAGAGCAACGTTTACATTGCGACCGGAACCGTCCACCAGGAAATTCATCTAAACGAGTGCCAACAAAAACATCTACTGCCTTTCCTGAAGCGACAAAATTGTTCCGTTCTATTTTAGCCGGATTTGGCACCTTGCCATTACGGAAAAAAGGGCCGTGGTATGCTGCCAACAACGTTCAAGTGGTGCCCAAGGACAAGAACCCTCCCAGCACGCCAACGCTCCGCCTAATCGAACAATATTGGGCCATCGTCAAGCGGAACCTTAAGAAGACTCAAAAAGCTGTTGTGAGCGAGGAGTTCAAGGCAAACTGGCTTTCTGCGGCGAATAAAGTGGACAAGGAAAATCTTATGGCAGGTGTTAAACGAAAGACCCAGAAAATCGCATTCGGTAAAAAGGAAGCTTAGCTAAATATTTCCCCTGTATTCTGTATTAACTGAATTTGAAAAGGAAAAAGAATTTGACTTATTAATAACAACTTTGATCGACTCACACACATTACTATTTGACCAAATTTTGATCGGAACACTCTTTAGTTACAGTAGGAAACGCAGTTATAAACATTTAAAGTTTGCAACAAAAAAAGATTTTGCATCGAGCATCGGCTGTGAACGGTTGAGTCCATGTTTTATTGCAATATTTTGGTATCAGGCATTTGGTGTTTTGTGTTGTTTCGGTTAGCTATCATTCGGCAAGCGAGTTTAATAAAGAATATGAATCATAAATAAGATCACACCATTTATCAAAGTGAATCCTGATCCATCGAGCCTACTAACATAAAAAAAACTCCTTCCTGCGATCTTTGTGGAGATGCAGAGATAAACACGGTCCATAACCAACAAAAGGCCCACCAACAATCCATCCATATTCTCACCTGATTGCAAGGACGTGATCAGAGCCGTTATTGATTATAAGAGGAATTGAATCACTGAAACAGTGCAACAGTGAAAATGTACGGTTGATTCATTGTGCAATTTCACTGATTCTTATCAATCACGGTGTAGCAACCATTGATACGTGCAGTCAGTCAAGCTAAGCTAAACTAAATCCTTCAATCTTCTCAAAAAAAAAAAGAGAAAAAAACATCTGAAATTCCATATCAGTTATCTTAAACAAAATGTATAAAGCTTCTATGTACCTGAAAGCAATCTTGACCCTGGAATAATGGAACGAAAATTTCATAATTTCCATCAGTTTATTACACCATCATATAATGCTGATTTATAATTTAAAACAAATCCCTAATAACCCCGCTGTACCTTAATGAAACCAGTTCAACACTGAAATTTTACACAGGGTTGCTTCGAATTTTATGTCTATCTACCACTCAGCGAAACACTCGAACACTGAGTCCAGACCTGTGTGATAATATACAAGTTTCCGTACGACGAGAGCATATGCATATTTCTCCTGCACAAATGAATAGGACGAGGTTAAGTCAACAGAAAGAGGAACAAACTTGCCATTATTTGCCATAAATCAAGTGAAAAGAAGTTTGAGCCTTTAGTGACTGCCTCCTCGACCAAGAGGATCTCCATCTACCTACACAGACATGCTTAATACCTGCACTTGCATATGTGTGTTGCAGTGGAGCGAAAATAGGAAAATGACTCTCCATTGTGCAGTTTAAACTGCATTCACGGTAGGCTAGATAGATGGTGATTATTTCTCCGGCCAAAGTTTCCCAAGTTACGTCTGACATGATCCTGACGCGCGTTAGAGTTTCCGTGAGTTACATAACCATTTCATTCTCCGCAGACTCCGATTAAGGAGAGCTTTAACGAAGGAAACGCCAACTAACGAACCGGTTTTTGCTTTTACGCCCATTTCCGTGGCAATCATCAGCGGGCATCCTGTTTCTAAGATATAAAAATGAACACAAAACGAAACTGGGTCACCACTGACTGCCGTCAATCCGAGCCAGTACAACACAACACACGGTCGCCTCTCGGTCTTCATTACGGGTTTCCGATTTCGACTGTTTTCGCAGTCATCGCACTCTGCCCGGCCATGACCGTCGTTTGTGTTTATATTTTGCATTTAGTTGTGTTAGGTTTTCGAAGAAAGCACACGAAAGACATTTTTGACGATAATCTGGCGCCCGCACGACGGGATCCCTCATTTGTCGTTTTCTATTGATGACGATCCGGTTTATGATAAATGTTATCGCTTTAAGTTTTAAATAAAATTTCACGAGATAACGGAACACGTGTTGATGTGGCTATCAAGCAGCATCAGTGCAAGTCGCAATTGGGAACTGTTAAATGCACACGTAGCTAATTCGATCACAGCGGTTAGATTGCGCTGTTTGCACAGCAGTATGTCACAGCTACCCGTGCTGATGGGCACGATCTGTCCTCTGAATGTAATAATACATCACCCACTAGCATGTAATTGGATTTGCATGGGGAACATAGCCGAACAATAAGCCTACCCCATTTAACATTGGTTTTGCGAAACTGACTTCAGACTACACGGCGGCGGCGGCACAGGCAATTGTGGTTTGCATGTGGATGAGTGTGGGATAGGTTGTCGGAAGCTGCCTGGCGCTGAAACTGTTGCAAAGAGAAGAGAGCACAGCAAGATACGTGGCCCACGTGGGAGTTGCCCTCTTACGCTAGAATTGATTACGGTCCCAAAAGGAGTAGAGTAGGAAGAACCTGGATTTCGCCTACAATTGAGGGAGCCATACAGCTATTAAACCACCATTAAAGTGCCCTAGATATGCTTCCTCTCTCTTTCTTTCTCGTTGTCAAAACCGTCTATTCAAAAGCCTACACACATGTTTGCATAGAGGGTATGAACCCAATGATGAATAAAATCGAACTGTTGGTAATTGATTCATCCCAGATATTGGTTACGGATCTTGTTTTGCTGCTCAAGCTCAATCTTACTAAACCGACTAAGCAAGCATTCGTGCATGTTTGTCTTTCACAGGATAAGTCCGAGCCCACATATGATTCAAGCACGAATATCCGAGCGCTCTATTTTTTTCCATAAGAGCGATAAAAACCGAGAAAAACTATCACTGTTCAAATTTACTGAAGGCAAACATGCCGAGTTCCTACCAACTTGGGAATAGCATCTTCTGGAATGAGTGCTATGCAATGTAAACATACTTTTTTTTTTGATTTTCTGTTCGACTTCTTCTTCTTCGTGTGTTTGCTGGACCTTATCGACAATGCACAGTGGTCCAGAGTTCGAATATAGCTGGAAAGAAACATTTTCAGCCTAAGTTTGTAGTTTTGGAGCAAAATTGTCTTCTATAAAGTTGTTTCTAATAATAAAACCGTTTGATATGAATCAAGACTAGGGTGGTCCTTGTTATCAGGGAAATCGAAATTCTTAATTTTTTATTTGCAGAAATAATAGCATATATTCTTTGGAAAAGTTGTAGATGAGAAAATTTTAAGCAAATTTTGTGGAACAAATTTTTCTGTAGCTTTTGAAGTGACCGAATTAGAGCAGTTTTTCCTACGTAGCTTAGGGTGTCCCTAGAAAAATCAGTTATTTTGCTCTAGATTTTTTTAATTCAATTTTTTCAGCAAAGTTGCGTTTCCATTGATTCTATAACAATAAAAAATACAACTGATGATGTACAAAAGTTCTTATGGATTTTGTGAAAATATAGGACTTTTTCAAATGTAGACCTATCTGGTTGGGAACATATTTCGCAACTGCATTTGGAAGGTTTTATATAATAGCATATTACAGGGTAGCCATACAATCTTAATATAAAAATTCCCGCATTTTTCCCGCATTTTTGCCTTGTTTTCCCGATTGTTACGATGAGCTTAACACTTTTTCCAGTTTGTTTTACCACCAGACACTTTCCATTTATTTAAAATACGCATTTTTGTGCGACAGGATGAGCCAATTGTCAACAAATGTTGTCAAATTTGGCAGCTCCTTCTTGGAATGACCAATCAGTTCTAGCCAAAGCCATTTTCTTTTCTCTGGAATTTGGCACACAACGTCAGACGACATTGGATATTGAGCACAGCTGCCCTAATGCTTCTTTCACCATGTGTTAACACCCTTACAAACGCAATTCGCCAAACTTCAAACACATTTGCCACCACACGAAAGATAAGTTCATTTCTGGCACTCGCATGCGTGAGGCCTCACCTGTTACAGCCGTGTAGCCAGATCTTCTAAGGGCATCTTCAACGGTGGTTCAAATCGTGGTTTGGATTTATTTGTTTAAACCAAACGCAAAAACATCGCTGCACCGGTGTTTGTAAGTTTTGTTTCATACCGGATCTATTTTGCATCATTTCAGAACATATCAGAACTCAGAACAGAACTATAAACTTCTAAGTTTCTTACTGAACGCACTCTTTAAAAAATTAATTTAATGATTTCCGGAATATCTATGAAGATTGGGTGGAAATAAATATACTGAACATGCCAGAAGTTGATTAAACTTCTCGGCAGTTGAATAAAATAATTGGAAGTTTCCAGATAATCATGAAGTTTGCTCGCTGTCTTTCGAGAAGAGAAATGGTGGAACTTTAGAGAAGTTCATTGAATTGCCGAAAAATTATTAACGTTTCTGGAAACTTGGTTGAACTTCCAAAAAGTTTGCTGATCATCCATGGAATAGGAACAACTTTCTGGAAATGACGGGTACTTATAAAATCAGATTTCGCTTCCCAGAAGTTGTGTTTACTTCCGACAGGTACATATTCTGTGATAAAAAGCAGAATATCACAAATATTACAAGAAATTGAAAAATAATCTTGGATGCCGTGGAATTTCTGTGGAATATTTAACATTACCGACATGTTGTAAAACCGTACAAGAACTTTCTATGATCTCCAAGATTATGAATAGATGGAAATTCTATGAAGTTGATTAAAAAGTAGTTGGTTTCGTTATTCTCGTTTTGGTTGGGTTCGAAAAAGTAAGTTCAAGTAGTAAGTTCTTCTTAAAACTTAAATACCCTGAACTTTTGGGATGTTTTCGGAACGATTGGAAAGTTTCTCGAGCACCTGGAAAGATCCCTGAAGTTCTAGGAAGCTCCCCAAACTTATGGAAAAATCCTTTGGATTTTTCCTAAACTTTTGGAATGCTTAAAAAATCCGGTTTCCCGTTTATCTGGGACGTTTTCTGACATTTTTGGAAGATCTCAGGAATCTTTTGGAAAGTTCCCTGAACTTCTGGGAAATTCTCTGAATTTTTTAGACGTTTTCTGAACGTCTGAGATGTTTGCTGATCTTTGGGGGAGTTCCATGATCGTTGTGAGCATTTCCTGAAGTTTTGAGAAGTTTTTTGAATTCATGAGAAACCCTGAACTTAAGGAAGTTTCTTGAACTCTTGTTCGCTGAACTTCTAAGAAGTTTTATATAAGTTTTCATGAAACTTATGAAAGTCTAAGAATTTCACTAAAACTCTAGGAAGATCCGCAAACTGATGAAAAGCTTCATGAATTTCTTGACTGTTCTCTATTGGAAGTTCTCCAATTTTCTGGAAAGTTCCTTGAACTTTTGAGAAGTTCCCTGAAATTCTGGGAAGTTCCCTGGACATCTTGAGTAGTTCTATGAACTTTTGAGAAATACCCAAACAAATCTGATAAGTTTTCTGAACTTTTGGAAGCCCCCTGAATTTCTGGATAGTTACCTGAACTTCTGTGAAGAACCCTTTACTTTTGGAAACCTCCCTGAACTCGTGGTAAGATCCCTGAGATTGTGGACAATTCCCTGAATTTTTAGGAAACAATCTGAATTTCAGGAAAGTTGTCTGAACTTCTAGGAAGAACCCTTAATTTCTGGAAAGCTCCCCGATTTTCTGGAAAGTTCCCTGATTTTATGGGATGTTTCTTTGACATAAGGGAGAATAGCTAAACCTCGGGAAAGTCTAAATCAGATCTAAGAAGTATACCGAGCTTCTGAAAAGTTCCTTGAGTTTCTAAGTGCACTGAATTTATAATATATTTTTTTCAAACTTTTTGGAAGTATTTTCGTCTATCAGTTTCTTCATCTTTTCGGATATTGGGGGACGTAAATACTGCGTAAGTCTTAAGGTCAGATTTGCAAAAATTGTTCTAAATAGGTTTACTCAAAAGCTCCAAAATGTTTTGTTGGCAATGTGTGTGTATTGTGTATATATACAATTCAATTCCGGCAGTGTTTCTATGGAAGGAAAATGTTTACAGTTATACGAACTGTTGTTCTAAGGAAAACTGTTCTGATGAAGGTCTCTACTTCCGATATTATTTATAAGTAATTTTTTGGATTTTTTTGCTGTTCTCCTTTGATCAGGAGTTTAACGGGGTTCAGTTAGAAGTGCTGTTTCGCAGTTAGTGTTTGGAAAGAAACACAGTTACTCTAGTGAGAACTTGTTGATGAAATAACACGGTAAATTAAATCTGTAGCTGCTGCAAATTACAGTGATAATTGGCTGCGTGGGAATGTGACTTTGGAAGTGAATTCTACAAAAACTTCACTGAAAAGGAAGCTAAAACCATTATACAAAAGTTGCATACTCATTTACATCTGAAACTAATCATGATTCCGCTGTATTAATGCCTCCCGAAAAAAGCCATCGGCTTCATATGCCGAAATGATTTCAGCAAAGCACAATACATGTACGTACGAATTACACTAAGGTATTTTTGTACACGGTTTTTTTACACGGTTTGTTTTCAGTGATAACTCCAGAACGGAACAACTTATCGACCCAATTCGAATCACATTTTACGTTTTGGGCGAAAAGTAATCATATGGCAGTTTTTCAAAAAAATCACAATTTATGGTGTAAATACTCAAAATTTTCAAAACTGTATTTTGCCCATTGGTGTATGCATGGTACCACTCCATCACAGTTCAGCATAGTGGCATGATGCCAAATTGGGCCAGAACAAAGGTTTTTCTTTGTGACTTTTGATGAAGGGTAGCAATCGCTTCTGCAGACACTCTTTCAGATAGATCTCCTTGTTGATTGTGCCTGTAGTGACAAAAGATTTACTCTTTTTGCCACACGTGCAAATTGCTTGCCACACAATGTATTTTTTGGGAAATTTCGATGCTTTCTTCGTTCTGAAATGCTCAGCTGTTGCATTTCTGGCCATAGCAGAATAAAAAGCCAGCCCTGGAAGCTGCTTGAAATCATCCAGGACATAAGTTTCATCGTCCATAACAACTCATGAAAACTTCGTCAAATATTCGCAGTACAAACGTTAAGCCCGTGATTTTGCTGCCAAGTTCTGTTTGTCGTTACGATTTGGAACTGTTTTTAGTTTATACGACTTAAGTCCGAAACGTTGTTTTGATTTTTGGACAAAACCAAGCGACATCCTTATTTTACGAGCCACCGAATGGAAAGCTTTGGGTTTTTCGTTAATATCCTTTTTACCTTTCGGTCCATGACAGGATCAGCGCGTCCAATGTTTTTGTCACTTCTCGGTTTCCTCTCCACCGTCAAACGTTCCGAAAATGATTTGAGCACATCGTGAACAGTGGATTTAGGTAAATCCAATGTTTTTGCAAGGTCCCGTATTGACAAGTCAGGATTTGCCGTACGCCCGCACAAAATTCGCTCGCGCACTTGTTTTTCTTTCGTCGCCATCTTGAATACTAAACATGACATGTAAACATCAATCATAGTCTTTTTCATCATAGACTCTCAGCTATACCACAGTGAAATTTTTCATTCCTACGTGCAATATTTCAAAAGTTACAATGATATGAAAGTGTCCGGATTAATGTGGATACAGACTTTACTACCATGGAGCAATATTAATCTTTACCCGTCGTACAACACTATAGTAGAAGTTTAAAAAGCTTTGACATCATAATAATCCTTTAATTAAAACAGGTATTCACATAAAACGTCTGTGGCAAGTGTTGTGCTTCAGGATTCAATTGATGATACTGCGAAGCGCCTAATGTGTACTTACTTAGATTATTTTACAAAAATCTACAAACTTTTACTGAATTCTCAACAGAAGAACGTTCGGTAATCCGATTTAACAGATTTCGGTGAAATTTCACAGAGTTTAACAGTTCAGCAGTTGAGAAATTGGTAAAATTTTACAGATATCTGTAAAAAAAATCTTAGTGTATGCAAGTATTGTTTGTTGGTTTTTATGTTTGTTGATATATAAAGCTTATTGTTTTATTTACTTAAATAAAGGTATACATTCTTTTGTAAAATTGTAACCTATCTTATTTCAAGCAACATTGTCAACAAAACATTACTTCTGCAGACACATAAATGCATCCTTTAGCATCACAGGAAAACCATCCAAATGAAGACTGAACATCAGCAACAATTTCCGGTGAGATCTATCTGATTATAATAAAATTTGAAAGAAGCTGCTAAATACGTGCCATGAATTGTATGCACAATACTAAGAGGGTTTTGTAAGTGAAAGAGACCTTGGCATGGACCTGAGTAACTAGGCATTCTGAAAAGCTATCACCTTCCAACTCCCGGGCTAAAAATGTTTGTCGTGTCCACAACAGTTCTTTAACTGCAAACATTATTCTTCCCTACAAAAAAAAAACAAATGTTTTGCTCTAACTTATTTATTTCAAATTTTCCAACAAAGTTGTCTCCAGATAGTTCTTAGAACTTACAGAGATGTAACTTTTGACCTGAAAATATTACGGATACCTTTTACCGTTACCGAGTTATTTACGATTTCATTCATATCAAAAGAACAGCCTTTTTTGCCATATTATCGCAATGGTAAGTTACTATTTGGAGTAACTACCACTACGGCAGTAGGCAATTTTACCAATCAGGTACTACAATTCTTATGAAGTGTGCTACTTAATTGGGAGCAGCGTTCCAGACCTCACAGGGTTCAATGAGCCCCTTGTCAAAAAATCTGCATCGTTTATTAAATAGTGCAACACAGTCGCACATTAAATGCTTAGAGCTTTCACCCTCTAATCCACAAAAGCGGCATTTCTGTACAATAAGATCTCTATCGAAGAAATTCATGGACCGTTTGAGCCTTAAAGCATTTTTTCCGCATCCTGTAGTATAAATTGATCTTAAGGAAGAATGTTGAGTAGAGCATCTAGTGCTTTTGAAGGAGTACTATGCATTGCCCCAGTTAAAGAGATAGTAGCAAGCCTTTGCTGCTTGTTCAGTTTCTCTTGAGCCTTTATCTGTTTAGTCTTCGGCCACCAGATAAGCGAGGAATACGTGATTCTGGGCTTGACTATAGTTGAATATATCCAGTGAATCATGTTAGGCTTAAGGCCCCATTTCTTTCCAAAAGTTCTTTTACAGATCCAGAAGGCATTGGTTGGCTTTCCTATTTGTTGGTCAATATGAGTGTTCCAGCAGAGATGCTTATCTAGAGTTACGCCTAAATATTTGGCCTCTGAAGATAAAGACAGTTTAACGCCTCCCAGTTTAAGATCAGTGAAGGAGATTTTCCGTTTTTTAGTAGAAGGTACGATTGTCGTTTTTTTGGGATTGATATTTAATCCCTCGGTTTTGCTCCACAATAGTGTGTATGATAATGCTATTTGCATTTTCTCAAACATGATAGTATCGCATTTACCACGGACTATAATGACAATGTCGTCCGCAAAGCCAATTATTTCAAATCCTTTAGTTTTACAAGAAGATCATCAACAACAAGAGACCATAGGAGGGGAGACAAGACACCCCCTTGAGGACAGCCTTTTACAGCAGTTACTTTCACCTCTGAGCCTCCAAGATTTGCTGATATTTCTCTTTTGGATAGCATTTCAACAATCCAAATAATTATTTTATTATTGAAGCCATGATTTCTCATAGCTCTTATCATCGAGTGGAAGGAGGCATTATCAAAAGCACCTTCGATGTCAAGAAACGCTGCCAACAGAATTTCCTTAGCAGTGAAGGACTTTTCTATTATTTTAACTAGAATGTGAAGGGCTGTGGTAAAGAATGGCCTTATTATAAGAAACAAATTTGCTCCAAAACCTTAAACTTAGGCTGAAAAGGTACCTTTCCAGCTAAATTCGCATTCTGGACTACTGTGCAATGGGTTTGTATCTCCTATATAAATATGTGTGATTAGCCTGCCGATAGAAGCAATCATGCTTTTATGCATTTTACATTCATAAAGAACAAGGGAAAATTTCAAACTTGAACGAATTAATAGACCTAACCAAACCATGTCCGGGAGGTAATGCTTTTTACTTCATTTAAAGCACTCCAAATTAATTCAATTGAGTACCATTACCCAGAGCACGGTTTCAAAACAGATCAAAACACTCACCTGAACTTGAAACATGGTGACCGTGTCGTCGAGCATCTGAATCCGTACGGCCAGCTTCTTGCCGCCGCGTGTGTGCGATGCCGAAATACTACCGTCAACCCCAGAAGGTGTACTCAGTGAGTGGATCATTCTGGTGCCGGACAGGGTTCCCACGGCGCCGGAACTGCCACCGCCAACGGCCGACGACGGTCCCATTGAATCGAGCGACATGATTATCAATGGGTAAACACTTTCTCGTTACAATTCTTCTGTTATGTGCTGCTATTTTCTGTTTCGTTCACAATTTTGGCACAAGCACACAACCCGATGCACTGTTCTGTTGTGTGCCTCTTTCTTCTTTGGGTTGTTTTTCCTGCGGCGTTTTCACAACAAAGAAACTCTTCAAAAACGCCCGCTCACACAAATACGACCATTCACTGAGGAAAATGACTAAAACAGATAACAGAAACCCAAAGTAAATCAACAAACGCAAATCGACAACGCCACTGCACTATATGGTTGTATTAACTCGCGACCGCCCGGCTAATCACATCTGGCCTACATGCCTCTTTACTAAACTTCTTTCCCTCGCTGAGAGCTTTGTAGCTTCTTTACATTACGCTCCGCCGGTTGAAACTTCTGCTTCTGCTTTTTCTATTACACTAATGCCCTTCATTGCCTTCCGTTGAGTTGCACCACACGCCACCCACTCTCGTCGATCCACTCGCTCAATAACAGAACACAAGAAAACATCTAACCCTTGCAAACTCGTAAATTGATCTTCGTTCGGTGTGAAGGTCTGGTTAAACCATGCACCACACGAGCGCAGAGCACCCTTCTTATACTCATTGACTAATTTCACGCAATATTTCTCCGCACATTCTACGGTTGGCTTCCTTAAAGCTAAACAATTATTTCAACAAATCAACAAATTTTCTCCTTGCAGCTGCTTGAGCACTTCTGCTGCTCCTACTGCTGTGAGAGAATCGATCAAACCCGCGCGCGAAATGTTCGAGTTTCGTTTCGTTCGATTGGCCGTCCGTCCGCTTCAGTTCCTGTTTTCGAATTCAACCAGGGTGTGGCTCATCATCAATCGGTTCGAATCTAAAAAAGAAGAAGAAAACAACAAGAAGGGGGAACAGCATTAGATCATATGATAAATAACCGCATGGATGGGAGTAAATTAATTAGGCAATGAGATAAACAGACAATTTTGGAGCTATAGATTAATTTGAAGGTTTTTTCTGCTTCTGGGGCTTCCATGCCGAGATAAAGTTGATGATGTCGATGGGGGCAGAGGAGAGATCGCTGACATTCCTATTGCGCTGTACGGTGAGCTGAAATTTATTGAGATCTGTAAGCTGCCGGAATGGATTTGTAGCCCTAATTTGAGCTTAATTGGAGGTCATCAATCTTGCTGCTTTTGTGCTATCCGCACGGAGGAGACTGCGTGGTTAATAAAATTGCACTTAACTATCTTGGACCCGGAGAGTGCTGGGAGGAAGTAGGCACTGGTAGGGTATTATTATTTTCGAATTCGATTCATGTAGGTACGTAACTTGCTCAGAACGCACGACCTCGACTGATTGGATAGTGCAACGTGTTCTGGACTAGATTGCACACAGTCATAAATCAATGGGTGGTCGTATTTTGCTTTGGTGTCAACTTGACACGACCTTGTTCTTTTTGGAGAATTAAATAAATTAACTCATGGTGCGCGAGTGCTCGGTTGGAATGAGGAACACATGAAAGAACGACTGACAAGGCCCGTGGGACTGATATAGGCAAAATATGAGCCGTTCGGTGGCGCGAAATTGGCTGAGGTGAAAACGACCTGTAATCGGGTGTATCTTTAGTTGCAGTAGTTGTGGAATAATTCAATCGCACGAAGGATAATGTCAATTTTATTGATGAAAATATCAACCCACCAAATTGTCCAGATTTTCGACCAATCGAAATTTGCTGGGTAATCAAGCATAAATTAAAGACATGTGGCAAAACAATCAAAACACCATCTGATTTGGAGAAATGTTGGAAAACAATGGCAGATAAGGTGGATGGTAATACTGTGCAAGAAATAGGTGGATGGAGTTCAGCGAAAAGTTCGAAAATTCATCCCAAAAGCAGAGGAATATTTTTTATTGTACCTTAAACCTAAAAGCTCATTAAAACCACAAAATGATAACCTTAGATTTTTTGTAATTATTTTCTCTTGGAGAAATCACCCATTTTATGCGGACAAATTTGCCAATTTAACAGACTATAAGTGCACCAGTGAATGAAAGTTAAACATTTTGGTGAGACCGTTCCAATTATAGGAAAAAAAACTCATTGTTGATCATTTCGATTGACAGCTACTGCGCTATTCAGGGTAATCTTTTAGAATTTTTCTATGCTAAATTTAAATCCAATCGGTCACTACTGAAACATATACAAAGTTCAGCTTTTCGGGGAACGCCTGGGAAACAGGAGATAGCTATGAAAGAGCATCGTCAGAATTCGAAATGCGTTTTTTTGCGGGCTGGATGGTCCTTTAAGCTGCTTTTATTTGTTGAGACCACTGCGTCTACTGAATTGAACTTTTGCGATATTTAAGCTTACAAGACAGCTATTTGTATTGCAACGTAATGGAATAGAAACAATATGATGCCTTGGATTTTGGATATATATTTTTGGGATTTCCTGGGCATAAATAATAGAGCCACTTGATCTATCAGTCAGACACCACTTCGATTAATTTTGAATAAACTCATATTATCTACCAGTTTTCGACAAAGTAAGAATCTCAGGCTTGGCGGTACTTCGAAACCTACAACATAACCTGGCGGTAAAACAGCATACACTTAAATATTTTTGTAACACAAATTTAACCCCGCTTTGGCAATGGTTAACCGTTGTATCAGGGAACATTTTTACCCAGGGAGCTAAAATGACCATTAATATGAAAATATCCAACCGATTTGGTATATTGAAACAGCTTTGGATTCAGGAACTCAATCACTTTCTGACCAATGGACATCATCCGTCTCCGGGGAAACAACGAATTTCTGGAACCAAGACACTAATTGAAAATCACTAATAATAGTACTGGAAGTCGTGCAAAGAATACACAGGAATGTTATGGAAACTGTATCTGTATGTTTTGTATCTCATTACTTGAATTGAAGACAACTGAAATCACAGATTACTAGGTATCGATAAATCTAAATTTAAACAGCCTCCAACGTTGTTCATATGAAGAGTTTATGATATTGTCTTTTAAACTTGTTAAATGTAGTTATAAAAAAGAGAGGTGTTTGTTAACCCTTATGTGATCGACAGGGTACCCGGGTACCTTTTCATGTTTTACGTTACGAATTTTCATAGTTTATTTTAAAACAGAAAGCTGAAATTCAGTGACATCTTAAAAACAGTTGGAAGGCAACTTTTTGCTTAAAAACATTTTGTATAGCAGCAAGGGGGGACGAAGGGGGGACTTCGTTTTTTTTAAGCCCGTAAGTGATCGATAGGGTACCCGGGTACCCATCAAATTCAAATAATTATAGCTCTGGCAATTATTGACCAATTTTAATTCTTTTGGCACCATTAGATTCAAAAACTTATTAACTGTCAATCTGGAACAACAGACTCCACGCGAACCTGTTCCGGAAAGACTGTTCCGAGTACAAATCATCAGATGGCCACAAAACGTTGAGAAATACCCTACTGGAGAAATATCATGAATTTTGATACTCATATTGCCACGGTTTTCTACAGAAATTGTTCATGTTCATTCGAGGCCCCATGGGAACCTGTTCCCGAATAACCGGTCCGAGGACAAATCATCAGATAGACACAAAATGTTGAGAAATATCTTACTGTGGAAATTACATGAATTTTGATACCCATATTGCCAGAGTTTCCTTCTAAATATGTCCATGGCCACTCGAGGCCCCATGGGAACCTGCTCTGGAATGACAGGTCCGTGTAAAAATCATGGCCACACAACGTTGAGAGAAATATCCTACTGAAGAAATTTCATGAATTTTGACACCCATATTGCCAGGGTTTCTTTCTTAATATGTTTAAGGCCAGTCTAGGCCCCACGGAAACCTTTTACAGAATGGCCGTCCCAGGAACAAGTCAGCATATGGCCCACAATAGAATAGAAATAGTTTCTAGGAATTATTACAAAGACTCTGACATCGATTCCTGGAAATTCAATAGATGTTCATATGTTGTGTCTCCGTACCGGAAAACTGCCCCGGAAACCCGGATTTACGGGAACCAGATGAATACAAATGGTCATTGCCGGTCATCCTAAAACCGTAAAATGTATAGAAAATTTGTATTTTTCTTCTATGAATGACTGAACAACTGCCTTCCTAGAATTTGTACTTGCATTCTTCAGAACGGAGTTTGGACTTCGACAACCTCTTGAGCTTACATCAGCGTTTTCTTCTTCTAAGAAAAGAATTTCCCTCAGATTCCTTCATATGAATTATCTTCAGATTTCCTTCAAATATTTGAATTTTTAGTTTTTTTTGCACATTCTGCTGAACTACATTGACTTTTTTCAGGCTTTTTTGGAGGAGATCTTTACGATCTTCTAAAGAACTTCCTACATATCGTTCTGTGTTCTAAGGACTTTCTATAATTGCCATTGCATTTTGTCACGACGTTTCGAAGTATGTTCTAGGAGATCTGCCTGTAGTCTCTGTCTATTATTAGGTGCGCAACTAAGTTCCCGCTGTTTAGCAATAGATGGCGCCAGTAGTAAGTGCTGGTCGAATGTTGTATATCTCAAGCGTCATAAACCAAGCTCAGACATATGGTAAACAAACCGCTTTGCCAAATCAGTGATTTTGGTTTAGTATTATATATTTTGGTTGTTTGAAGATGTCTGATTTCGTGCCAAATAATCGTCATTTGCGGTAATTGATTTTCTTCTTTCATTCGAAGAAAACGGCGGCTGAAGCACATCGAGAGCTCCAAAAAGTTTACGGTGATGTCGTCTGAGTGAAACAACGTGTCGTGATTGGTTTTGTCGCTTCAAAAACGGCGATTTCAGTGTGGATGATCGTCCGCGTGAAGGAAGGCCAAAAAACTTCGAAGACTCTAAATTGGAGGCATTGCTTGATGAGGATCCGTGTCAAACGAAAGAAGAGCTTGGTTCAGGATTAGGAGTTTCCCGCCAAGCCGTTTCTAAGCGATTGCATGCGTTGGGAATGATTCAAAAGCAAGGAACTTGGGTTCCTTACGATTTGAAGCCAAGAGATGTTGAGCGTCGTTTTTTCGTCTGTGAACAACTGCTCCAGCGGCAAAAAAGGAAGAGTTTTCTACATCGCATTGTGACGGGTGACGAAAAATGGATTCATTACAGTAACCCAAAACGAAAACATTCATGGGGACTGCCCGGGCATGCTTCAACATCGTCGCCTAGGCCGAATATTCACGCTGCGAAGGTTATGCTGTGTATTTGGAGGGACCAAGTTGGTGTTATTTATTATGAGCTGTTGAAACCAAACGAAACCATTACCGGGGAACGGTATCGAACTCAATTGATGCGATTGAGCCGAGCACAGACACGAAAAAGTGATTCTTCAGCATGACAACGGTCGACCTCACGTTGCGAAACCCGTGAAAACCTACTTGGAAACGCTCAAATGGGAAGTCCTACCCCACCCGCCATATACTCCTGATATTGCACCGTCCGATTATTACTTGTTCCGTTCGATGGCACATGGTCTCACTGGTCAGCAAGTCCACTCAAATGATGACATCTCGAAATGGCTTGATTCTTGGATAGCATCAAAAGACGAACAGTTCTATCGAAATGGTATTCACGTTCTACCAGAAAGATGGGAAAAAGTCGTAGTTAGTGATGGGCAATACCTTGAATAATTCGTTTGTAACCTTTGTTTTCAAAATAAAGTTCCTTTTTCACACAAAAACAGCGAGAACTTAGTTGCGCACTAATAGTTTCTGTGAATATCTGCTAGATTGTTCTATGGGCTCTGAAGCTTCCTAATGCATCTTTTCGTGGAGCTGTTTCGAATCTATGACAAGATTTCACTCATACTTCTAGCACCTGTCTTTAATATTCAAGACTTCGTGTTTTTTTCCCTTGTTGGGGACGTATTGCCACTGCGACCATTGATTTGATTTATTGTGGCGTGTCCTCCTTTTTATTTTATTTACGCCAAGACTTCATGTAGTTTTTCATTGTTATTGTTATTGATCCCACCCTGACAGGCAGCTACCCACCGATCTGCACCTAAGCTGAGTGAGAACCTACATAGCCTGAGCGTTCGTGCATACTAATCAGTCTAAGCATGCCGCCACTTTCACTAACGGGCCCAGTTGTCCCATTAGCTTCCGTGCATTGGTTAGGGATAGGAGGAGATTGATAGGGAAAATTTAGAGAGAAGGAGTTATGACTGAAACGAGACAAGCATAACGAAAAACAGAACAAAACAAAACTCACAAAGTGTGATTTATATTAATGCTTGACAGCCAATTTGGATCGATTCATATCCACAGTAAGGAAGCTATTGTAACGAATCACACAATGGGATAGTGGTTCACTTGTTCCAAGATATGGCGGCCCGGCGAGTATGGCAAAGGAATAATATAGATCATTACCACCGGCCCACCACACATGGCGAACCACCAAATCTCACCGGAAGCAACTCTATTGTTTTCCTCTGTACTCAAGGAATCATTTGCGCCGCCGAACATTAATTCGCCATAACCAATCACAAAGCAGTTCACACCAAAGCATAGTAATACGGCAAATATGGTGAACTAATAGAATGGATGTTTCAATTATTTACCGTCATATCTCACCTAGCAGATGTTTTGTTGATCTGTTTCTGTACTGACTCGATCTTTCGCGCCGCCGAAAAAAGATTATCTAAAACTACAGATAACGCGCTATACCCCATAACAAAATAGTGAATAAAGAAGAATCAACGCAACCGTTCACATCAGATGCTCGAAGCACTCTTTTCCCGTAAATTTGAATATGTACAACTACATTCTACAAACAACCCTACGACTGGAACTCACATCTACAACAAGCAAGTTGAGCGCCCTAAAGAGTAATCTATACCCCGAATAGCGATTGCAGGATTTTGTGAAATTTGCGTCCCTGGAAGCATTTCGTGCCTTCTGGCTACTTTACGCTTCTATTGATTTCTTTGAGACTTTGTTCCTATACCCAATGATTTCATTATCTCTAATCCGCTCAACCAATCGCAATGTTTTGTGATATAGTGGAAGGATTGTTATAATTTGAGATAACTCAATACAGACGTCTTCCAACATTGGCAGATCGACAGGCAATCGATGGAGACCCAGAGATGGCGAGAAAAAAACTTGAGTGACCTCAGACGTTGCGAATCAAAACAATCCCAAAAAGGAGAGAGTTCCTCTCCCCATGTGCGCATCAAAACAGAGTGCATACAAACTACCGCTAAAAACTATAACAAAGCTATCAGTAGTACATGGCCGCATACCAAACCGTTACTTTTGCCTGTTGAGGTGGCGGATTCGTCCGTGCCTCGACCTACCCCCCGTTACAATTACAGGTTAATACTTAAAGTTTTTTTTTTTATTTAAAAAATCATCTTTTTGAAGAGAGAACCCGATTGAATTAATTTATATACAGACTACCCGAGTAAAGTCTAACATCATAAAAATAGCAATTCGAAAACTTCACAATTTTAAAATTTGGTATATAATTTTGTTTTTATCTTGCTGTAATTTGCGTTCACTTTTCTGTGAAAAAAAAGTGTATTTCTTTTTATTGTCTTAACAGAACATCAAGAGGAATACTCATTTTGCTATCGTCGGAAAATAATGGACAGCAAAATGACTTTTCAATTTGCTGTCACTGATAGCAGGATAAGTTTAAAATTTGATGTCACAGGAATAAATGTTTGCTATCAATTTTGATCTTTTAACCTTTAAAACGACAGCAACCTGAGTTATCATTATCTGCAACATCACAACAACATATTTTGCTTTCTATTTGATCTCAGTCTCTAAGCGAGTATTGAGTGATGGCGACTCATGATAAGCTCATGCGTTATGAGCAAAAACTAAAAGTAAAATTTGCTATTCAAAAAAATAACCCTAAACACGCCTTGAACAACATTTATAATTTTTTTATACGTAGAAATGTGTACTTACTTTTGAAAAAAAAAAATGAACATTTCTATGATTTATGTATGATGATGTATGATATGTACTACCACCCATTGTAGCACGGAAACTAAGTCCGACATCAGTGAGCTCTCCTCGCTGTTAGACTTGATCAAGCTTTAATAAACACTGATTATTCTAATCATGTCATTGTATGAAGGGCCAAAAAGGGGTTGGGTGGATTGATAGGCAACATCACTTATACGTATCCAAAGGGATAAAGAATCTCCTTCCAACCACAAGATTAAACAATTCAAAAGAGCAATCCATCTAACATGAAGATGCCCCAATGGGCGGGGAGAAGAGCCCGCCATCTATTCACAAACTGTTAGCAATGGGGAGTTGGCATTCCCACTCTCCCCATCCAGAGTGCTTCAATCGGGTGCCCTGATGGTCCCTCTCATTCTCATGAGATATTTATATAATAGTGTATATATAAATGAAAATTACTACATTTCTTATTATACATATAAAAATATTTGACTTTTTTTTTTCTATATTTGACATTTAGATATATTTGACTTTATTTTTTTTTAAAAGTACAACCTATTATCATTAACTAAAAAATAAATAAAAATCGATCAAGTGGCCCGAAATTAAATATACGGATCAAATATTTCCCAATAAGAAACCAACCTACCAATTATTACCAATTCTTAGTAAATAATTATTCAAAATTTCTTCAGTAAATGGAAAATAACTTTGGATTTGGATAGCAACGAAAAATCATCATCATCGGTCACAAGAATAATTACAATTCCCCCAGTTGAACGAAACTTGAAGTCCCAGAAAGTCACAGTTCCACGCCTCGCAACGGTAAGCGTGCGGTCCCCATTGATATTCAATACCATACGCAATTAATTAAACTTTTTTCTCGCAATCAGAATCAGCAAAAAATGTCACCATTTCATTCATTTTACTGCGGAAGACAACAGCGGGGAACCGTATGCATTCCTACTATTGATAACACGATGATACTTCCTCCAACTGGCTGGCGGCAGTGCACCCCATGGCGTTAGTCTACCTTTTCATAAACTGTATCGATGAGCCGTTGCTTTATAAGCATGTTCCGTGACGAGCTACCGGAATATAGTAAGCTTCCACCTCCCGCAAGCAGTACAGAATGACTGTCGCACTTGGCCGGTTGATCGGGATAGTCTCGATTATTGGTCTAGGCAGTTGCTACCTTCAGGCGTATCGACCACCAGATCCCAAACATGGTAACGTTCCACCACATAGCGAGAACGATCGATCTCGAATAGCTGCCCAAATCGAGGAACTATCGGATGATGGAGACGTTAATCCCTGGGAACTCAGTGGATTGTACGAAGGAGATATGCTACTGGATTCACATCAGTCCAGGAATGGAATACTGAACGAAACCATGCGATGGCCTAACGGAACTGTGCCATACTACATCGAGGATGAAGACTTCAGTGAGTATTTGTGGTGGATATTGAATAATAGATAAACTTTACACTCTTTCAGCTGACGAACAGGAACTGGTCATTCTCAAGGCTATCAAGGAGTACCACAAGAAAACATGTATCCAGTTCCGGCCGTACCACAAGAGTGATTTGAACTGGGTGGTTTTCCGATCGAATAGTAGCGGTTGTTGGTCCAGCGTTGGAATGCAATCGGAAGGGCAGACCGTAAACCTCCAATCGCCTGGTTGCGTTAAACACGGAGTTGTCGTCCACGAATTGCTGCACGCTTTGGGATTTTTCCACCAGCAAAGCGCCTCCAACAGGGACGACTTTGTTAGAATTCTCTGGGAGAACATTGAACCCGGTCACGAACATAACTTCAACAAGTACAACGATTCGGTGGTGACCAGCTACGGGGTGGAGTACGACTACGGAAGCGTCATGCACTACAGTGGCAAGGCGTTTTCGAAGAACAAAGAACCAACCATTGAGGCTCTGCAACCGAACGTAACGCTCGGGCAGCGCAAGGGCCTCAGCGAGAAGGACGTAACCAAGTTGGATCAGATGTACCAGGGTCGTTGCGTTCAGAACACCAATCCGGACGATGCGGAATCGCCGGGATTTCTTGACCACTTTAACGCGTTGCTCGGTTTTCTGGGCAGCAACTTTCTGCTGCGTCCGTAGGAAAAAAGCAACAATTATATCGATCATAATAAAATGTACGGATCGCGGATAAAATGTACGCAGCTAAATTTTGTATTATTGCACCCGGTTCGACTAGATCCATCGATAAAATGAATCAGTATGTCATAGCACAACACGGCGAGGGAATTTCGACGTTGCGCGGAATTGCAATCTAATCTATCACCGTCAAGCACACGCGTCCGCCAGGATGATGGAACCAAATTAAATTCAATCAGCCAAATTTCTGCAAGGTAGAACGATGAATGGAATTGACTTTGCTTCCCAAGAAAAAACGAGTTCAATTTGAAGTTTGTTTTGGTAATCGTAATCAGATCACGGTGAAAAAATGAAAGTTTATACCGACACACATACATTGTGTTTTTTCAACAATCGCATCTTAGCAGATGGGATGTATTTCTAACCAGTTCAGTAATGAACCAATTTCATAGATTGTAGGCATACAAAAATATTTATCATGATAATGTTAATTCATGCTCGTCTGTGTCGTGGTACCGCTACGCTAATTAGATAAGCGTGATTGCGTATGTAAGCTGACTGGCGAAATTGAATAATACGATTAAATATAGTCAGTAGGGGGGTTTTGTACTGCTACAACAACGTATAGTTCGTTCGCTTACAGCATCCATCGGATCGCGTGCTCAGCCACGTGTACTCTGGTGGTGATAATTTTAATCAGAATATTCCCCTTTCGCACAGCTTCCGTCGTTCCGCAGCATTCAGAGAAACATCCATCCATCACCGTCGTCATCATCTATGCATGGAGGGAAATTCATTTCTTTCGCTCGTTTGCCTACCAAGCCACATGTTATCGTGCAACAGCCCAGTGGAGTGGTACCACTTGGTCCACATAGCGCCATGTAGCATTAATGCTGCGGATTAAATTGAAACGTCAATAATTGATGAAAATAGATAGCCCATCGGTAGTAGCAAAACTCAAGGATGGAACATGTTTTCCCATCCAATTCTATTTGTCCCAGTAGCCGTAGTGGCCGTTCGCTGCCGTCGCCGTTGGGAAACGAATCTTGGCTGGCTGACGTCACAGTTGCTCGTTCGGAGACTGCGACGGTGTAATTATTTAACAGAATCAGTAGTCCGTTGCCCCCCTTCGGGGCAGAATGCTCCTCTCGCTTAACGCGTTTTCACAATGCGCTCGTAATTCAGGCGGAAAATGAGAAAAGTTAATGCCATTATTCGATCGTTTGCAATTTCTTCATTCGTGGTTCACACCTATTCGAAGGATTTGGATTTGGCATACATACTCTGAAAGAGAAAAGAAAAACGAATAGCTATTAGACACCAAATTTTTAGAAACACCTTCTGCCCTTTCCCCAACTATACGTAATAAATCACTTAAATTTCATTTGATCAGGTTTGTGAATGAATAAAAAAAACAATTTAGTTAGAATAGAGTTAGATCTTGCTAAAAACACTAGAGAAACAATCTTGAATCGTGATCTTGTCATTCGCTTCCGAGGCAATGATTGCTTAATCGTTGCTGCTTGTAATTTGTGCTATTATCATGTTCGATCTTATAAACACATAGTCGTAATTATCAGCTAGACTGAAAGGAAAATTCTTCATTTTTTTGCCTCGCTGTTTGTTCGTGTTGGAAGAAGGGGCAAGAAGCTGGTAAATGTCTAATGACGGTTGATAGACTTTAATTGATATCAATTGCATCATCAGACTATAGCACAAACATTCTACCGCCATTCGCTAATCTTGAGCAGCCTTTCGATGGGAAGCCATTTGAAAATCAAAATCATTGAAGAAAAATTGAAGAGCGTTGTCCGAGACGATCAATCTATGGAAAGAACCGATTTTTTTTTCCTTTATCAGATCATTTTGTGAAGCTATTGTTCCGCTTCCTCATCCGCTGTGAGGTGCTTAATCTGTTGGTAATTGCAAATTTTAAAAAGCTAATCGAACGAAATCCTCAAACTTAGTTTATGACACTGTACTAAATAGTACCAATATTGGTACATGACTCTGGAGATGAGCCCTTCTTCGAATGTTTCTAATCGTGATTACTTCCAAGACTTCTCTAGTTCTACTGTTGTTTTTGATCTAATCATGAAGCAAGAAGCTCGTTGAATACCACATCCACTCCGTTCGGAGTACATTCCACCAATTTTTGCAAGTAAGTTAGGCCATATCAGATGTGCCAGGAAATTTTATACCAAATTGCCTCTCTTCTCTCTAATAAACTTTTCATCTTTACGGATAGTCTTAGCTCACTATTCGTTCAATGAGGCCGGCAAAGCACTCACCCTATTTCGTTTGTGATCTCTTTTGAGTGCCCTATCAAACAATTTCTACACCATCCCCTTGGTTTGGGTTCCTTCTCATTGCTCCATTCCGGGTAATGAGAAAGCGGACTCACTTGCCAAGGTGGGCGCTATGGCAGGCGATATTATGCTCGAAAAATCGCCTTCAACAATTTTTTCCCTATATTCCGTCAACAGGCTTTGATCAGCTGGCAACAAAAATGGGATGCAGGGGATTTGGGCAGATGGTTACATTCCATTCTCCCACAGGTATCGAAAAAATCGTGGTTCAGTGGGTTGGATATTAGCCGGGATTTTATCAAGGTAATGTGTTGCCTAATGTCCAATCACTACTCGTTAGGCTCTCATTTCTATCGAATAGGGCTCTCAAGCACCACTCAATACGGCTGTGGTGTAGGTTATCGGGACATCAACCACGTTGCCTAGTATTTCCTCGATTTCGAAATTGCCTGAGCTTTGCGCATCCCTATGGGCCCTATAGAAACCAGCGAAGGAACATATCAGAGATGTGCTGGAGTTGAAACTGTAGCAAAAAATGCAATTGCAGTTTTTTTTTTTTTTTGGTAAGGTTTACTGGCGGGACTCTGAATAGAGTAGAAACCTCTACGCCAGGCCTTTGATGATATCGTTGCGTAGATCCTTTCGAATCATTTTGCCAGCCGTACACGGAACATGTCGTCCAAGAAGACGCTGTTGCAAATGACTCGGAAGAAGGCACGTTTGAGAATTTTGTTATGTTATGTTGTTCTTTGTTATTTTTTTCCATAGTGTATTTGTGATTTTGTTAGTCAGTATCAAGTTTTCAGCTTGAATGATTTGTTCATGTCTTTCTGTCTTTGTAGTCTAGTCCGTTGATTGTTATTTGTTTGAAAGTTTTCGAAGCAGTTTTCGAACCAAAAAATAAGAAGTTATTGTTCCTAGACAGACATAACTTATCTCACTTTGAAGCATTTCGCCAGCTGCAAGTGATCACGTACGTCCATAGAGACGCTGTTGACACTGCCTCAAGGTGTTACATTTCCCAGGTTTGCTTCTCCTTTCTTTGCATTATGTTCATGTCCATTGTTTTGTGTCATTTGGTCATTGGCGTTATTTCGTCGTACCTCTTCTGATTCATTTATTTTTGTTCGCCTTATTCTTTCATGTGTTCTACATTATTGAATTTTGTTTTTACTATCCTTTCATTGTGTCTGTTATATTTGTCTGAAACCAATTTCCTAGTCTTGGCGGTCTTGGCCGATCTCTTTATATTATTCCGCCATGGTCTTTTAATGTCATATAAGTTGACCCATCGCATAAGATAGTGAGTGGTGAGTCTCAATTATTTGTATATATTTTTTATAAAACCCCAGCGTTTAACTCCTTGTCAGCATCTGTCCTAAGTAGTTTTTCAATAAATTATAAACAAATAAATTATTAGAAGGAATTTGGAGATTGTTCCCAGCTTCGTATAAGAGTGAATTGCGGCTAAAACCCGCGAGTAAGACACATCTTACTCAGTGCTCTTCGAATAAACGTACTAGCGCCGTCGGCACTTCGAAGCAACTGTAGAGGCTGATACTATCGATCATGCTCGATCATGTTCTTAGTCGCGTATGCTGGCCTTACTGCATGGGATTAGCCCTCTCACGCTGACGACTGCGGTGACAGCCATGATCTTCGAGAGGCGCAGAAATCGCAGATCTGTAGTTTTTGCGAGTCATATCTTGAGAAATACTGCATGATTCTGAAAAGGCAATTCTGCCCAACCTCATCGCACACAGCTTCAATTATGGTCTAGCCAAGCCATTGCATGTGTGTAGCAAGCGGTTATCGCTGCGTAGTTAGTGCCTGATGAAGTCACAGCAACCGTTGAGTTTCTGCGCAACCGTCAACGACTCCAATATCGGTACAATGAAATCAGAATCGCCGCGACGCTTTGCCACTGTGGCTATTATGCTGTGGGGCGGCCCGGCTTTTCTTTTCACTCGTCATCACACTCCTATCTCCCTCTCATCAAGTCACCCAGCGTTTTATGAAAGTGTGTGCGACCGACCGTTTTAACATGTCCAGTGGGTCTAATTTAAAAGTTCTTGAAAAAAATAGATGTGATTGTTTGATCCTCTCTTAGCTGCCGTTTTAACATGTCCACCTCGTCGCCTCCCCCGTAATTCCACTTCAATTGTATCGTTACAGGTTAATGACATGCCACGTCTACGCCCAACCAACGGCAACAATACCGCATCGCCAATCTGCTGTTGAAAGCCAAGGTTAAGATCCCTACTTCCCCATTCCAACGCGAATCATTGTAAACTCTATCCTCGACCTAGCCGCGAGTTTTTCGGCTTTCCAAAACTAACATAGTTACTAAGTTACCGCTGTAAAAATAAAAAAGAACTCGGCTCCGTTATGCCTATGGCACTTGAGCCTCACAAATAAACAATTAAATAAAAAAAAGATATATTTGGTAGTTTCCGTGAAATGTTTTTCCAGGAGCTGAAAGAATTTTCAATCGAATAGATCTTGGCCAATCTGCCCTGAAATGATGAAATCAAAACATGAAATGTCAGTCAACGGCATCATTTCAACTAAAAAGAAAACTTTGAGGCCAGGAAAATTGCATCTTTGATTAGTGTCTTCCTGTTGCCCAGCACTAGATACAGCAAAGATTATCTAATGAATGAAGCTACACGCGAAATTACATCCCTTATATACTCGGGCTGCCCCATGATAGTTGATTAGAATTTAACACGGCGATCTGTTTTACCGTATGCGTGATAATGTTTGCACCATTGAGCAATGTCAAGATTAAAAAAAATCTCAAAAACTCTGATTTTTTTATTCATTAAAAATGGGGGTATTTATGAGTGTCTTCAACTAAGTTAATCTTCGATCGAGTTTTCACTTGCTGAAATTACGGCATCCACACGCTTCCTGAGAGCACGGCAGGCCCTAATAATGCAGCCTGGATCCACTTCTCTCCAGATACGGGTCAATGTTTCTCTAAGACTTGGTGTACTCGGGTGGCATTTAGGACAGGCCCTGGCCTTTATGACGCGCCATACTGAGTAATCCAGCGGATTGAGATCGGGGCTAGATGGCTGCAACATATCCTTCGCCCAGAACGGCAGACGTTCCTGCAACTACTTCTGAGTTCGGTTCGATGAGTGGCACGGCGCCCCATCTGGTTGAAAAACAACATTTGGCTTCGGGTCGTACTGCTCTTGCATCCACGGAAGATCATACTTACTTAAAATCTCGATGTAGACCTACGTGTTTACATTGTCGCCTTCTAGAATGAACACTGGGTTCTTCTTTTTTGCCACCAAACACCATAATCCTGCTAGCGTTTGATACACGTTTTTATGCTCGTCGGTCACGACCTTCACCGGGAGGGAACTAATATAGCGATCGGTTGTGGAATTTGATACGGGATCGACGGTAAACATGCTCTCGTCGGTGAACAGGATTACCGGATTTTTTCGCTTGAGGAAGTTCAAGATTTTCTTACGCTCTTCTTCGTTCAACTCGTATTTCCAATCTCCCTTTACGATCTTCCGCTTATAAATGATAAAGGCGCTTATATCGTAAAAAAAATTAAATTCCCGAATCTTCCTTGTGATGGCAGCGATGACCCTAGGAACCCCTGGACGACCAGCGACCACTTTCGCGGATAGTTGTCCTTTCTTTTCTACGTCTAAGATCCTTTGAACGGTCCATCGGCGATTGAAATATCTTTTTGCGACATTTGCGCGTGGTACAAATCACGAATAAGCTGCCACTTCGCCATGGTGCAACTGTCAAACTAAGAAAATCTGTATCTTTTATTCGCAGCCTACTATGATATGAATTATAGCTTACGTACAGGCAAAGAAAACCAAGGTATTGTTTGCACAGGTGAAATCGAAACGTTGTTTGTACGACGGTGCAAATATTATCACGCATACGGTAGCGATCATCTGTGCTTTTAGTATGAAAAATTTGGTCAATTTATTTGTGCAATTCTCGATTCTCGAGAATAATTGATAGCCGAAATTGGTAGGCGCAACAATTTCCAACTAATTGATTTTAACATCTCGAAAGTCTATCAAGAAATGATTTAGTTATTATTGTTCAGTGTTCACTTCCCTGTAATATACACTGAAAATAAATTTCACTTAGCTACTACTGGAAACACAACTAGAAATTTTCCCATACTAAAATAAGTGACTTTAACATGAATATTACATAGAAATAGAAATTCTACTTGACTTATCATTTTCATTTCACTTGACACATAAGATTCACTTGCTTTTGCAGAGCATTTTCCACTTCCCGAATCACAAGAAAAAGTGAACTTCTAGTGAATATTTTCTGCTGATTATGTGATTTTTTTGTTTGGGAGTAGGGACCGTTTAATATTCCGAGCTGTGTATGAAGTTATACCCATGGAACAACTATGCCCATTTCTTAGCCACTGCTGGCTGCCATCTGACAAGAATATGAAACGGAAGATCGCATAAGATCAAGAGATTTTCCAATCAAAAAAAAAAATCCTAGCTGTGGAAATCCATTTGATCGTCTCGAAAAGTAGTTTGGAAAGCAGTCTCAAGCAATGCATTAACAGTGCAATGTGAGGAAATTTCACATCATTCCGTAATTAAAGCTAGGGACCGCTCGAATGTCACGGCCGGTGGTCTCTCGTTCGCGAAAGTGGCGCATAAGCCACCGGGCTTCGATATATCCGTTTTGTAACTAGTCGAACGGGTACAAACACTTCACTGTATTAATTCATATGATAACATATTTTGCTGCATTCGAGTATTAGTACACGACACTGGAGAAATCTGCAAATTGTAGACGAAATACCCGTTTATGATTGGGAAACTAGGAGAATTTAAAATTTAACACTTCATTTGATCACTTTTTAAAAATAAAAAAAAATAAAAAAAATTAAACCTTGAAACACTTTTTTAAGTTTTCGCTAGTAATCGCGAGCAAATTCCATTTAATTCCACTATGAGCTTATCTTTTGACAGATAGGCCTATTTCGTCTGCTACTTACAGACTTCTTCAGTGTCGAGTGCTCGACAGTGTCGAGTGACACTGAAGAAGTCTGTAAGTAGCAGACGAAATAGGCCTATCTGTCAAAAGTTAAGCTCATAGTAGAATAAAATGGAATTTGCTCGCGATTACTAGCGAAAATTTAAAAAAGTATTTCAAGGTTTAATTTTTTTTTTTAAAATGATCAAATGAAGTGTTAAATTTTAAATTCTCCTAGTTTCCCAATCACAATCGTTCTACTAAATACGCTCAAAAAAGTTTTTTTTTAAAATAGTGTTTAAAAAAGTGAAAGTGACCCGTTTATGTCAAGATAGGCAATAAAATAGTTGGAATTAAATGGAAATTACTAAATTTTCTTTTCATTTTCTAGTTATTTTGCTTTAGTTTGATTACCTGATTGATTAATTGATTGATTTAAAAAGTGAACTATTTGGTTATGATATATGCTATCCCTTCAAATAAACCACGGAAAAAATATGAATTTTAACAGACACGTAAAATTTTAAAATTGTTTGCAATCTTGCATACAACATCACTGACGTAGGCGTCATCTGGCTTAAATTTACATGAAATATCCAATGAATTTATGCTTAATCTAGCATTCCTTTAGATAACACAAAAAAATAACATGTTTCTTGCAAATTGTGTATTAAAAAAAACTGCTATTTTGGTATTGCCTAAAATAGGGTAACGGGATATAATATTAGCCTAGCTCCTTCATTCGGCCTATGTACCAAATATGTCATTATTTCGGCGATAATCAACAAAATCATGTTGCTATCAGGATGACCGATTTATTTCAACGCAGTTGAGACATTATTAGTCAATTTATAGTTGTTCACTTCCACGTGATTTTCGATTTCCTTAACTTTTTAGACACCATGACTTTAATGGTTAAGCTGAATAGATTATCTACTCGATCTTCGGGGCATCTAAATTTGCCGAAACTGAACCTATAAACCGAATAATGCAGCCAAGATGTGCAGTAAACAGTAACACATTATAGACTAACAGGTCACATAGGTAAAATAACAATAATTTAACATGATAACCATAGACCCAATGTTAGGAACATATTTTTTTCTAGGTTCCCAACTATGGCCTGTTGTATGGAAAGCGTAGTAAAAATGTTGTTATT
Source organism: Aedes japonicus (assembly GCA_034211315.2). NCBI lineage: Eukaryota > Metazoa > Arthropoda > Insecta > Diptera > Culicidae > Aedes > Aedes japonicus. Next base: position 607,458 of record JASCZW010003980.1, read on the forward strand.
GGTAACATCTATATATATAAAAATGGATTTCTGTCTGTCTGTCCCTAATAGACTCGAAAACTACTGAACCGATCGGCGTGAAATTTTGTATGCAGGGGTTTTTGGGGCCGGGGAAGGTTCTTATGATGGTTTGAGACCCCTCCCTTCGCTGGAAAGGAGGGCTCCCATACAAATGAAACACTCATTTCTACATAACTCAAGACCTAATCAAATAAAAGAAACCAAATTTAGCATGTGTGAGTTTTTGAAAGCCAGAAAGTTTTCTATGGTAGCTTGAGAACCCTCCCCGTCCTAAAAGGGGGGGCTCCCATACAAATAAAACGCAATATTCTGCATAACTCCGGAACTAATCAAGCAAACGGAACGAAATTTAGCATGTGGTGGTTTTTGAAGACAAAAAATGTTTCTATGTTGGTTTAAAACCCCTCCCCATTCTAACGGGGGGAGAGGGCTCCAATACAAATGAAATACAATATTATGCATGACTCGAGAACTAATCAAGCAAATTGACCCAAATTTAGTATGCGGTGGTTTTTGAAGACAAAATATGGTTCTATGTTGATTTGAGACCCCTCCTCTTTCTGTAAGGGGGGGATCCCATGCAAATGAAACGCAAATCCTTGCATAAATCGACAACTAATCTGGGAAATGGAACCAAATTTGGCATGTGGAAGTTTTTGAAGGAGAGAAATGTTTCTAAGGTGATTTGAGATTCTTCCACCATATCAGGAGATAAGAAGGGGAGGGGGGAGGCTCTCAAACAAATGGAACACAAATCTGCATAACTCGAGAACTAATAAAGCAAATGGAACCAAATTTGGCAGGTGGAGGTTTTTGAAGAAGATAAATGTTTCTAAGGTGGTTTGAACTCCTTCGCCTTCTGGAAGGGCTTGGGAGGGAGCAGAAAGAGGGGCTTGAATACAAATGAAACACAAATTTCTGCATTACTCAGGAACTAATTAAGCAAATGGAACCAAATTTGGAATGGAAGAGTTTTTGGCATTAAATGTTTTTATGGTGGTTCAAAGCCCCTCCTCCCTCAAAAAAGGGGGGCTCTCATACAAATGAAACACAAATTTCAACCAAACATGAGAACTATACCTACTGCTTTGCAATTTTGTATTCAGTGGTTTTTGGGTCCGGGAAAGCATCTTATGATAGTTCGAGACCCCTCCCGCCTCTAGAAATGGGAGTTCGCATGCAAATGAAAAACAAATTCCTGCATAACTCGAGAATTAATCAAGCAAATGGAACCAAAATTGGTATGGGTGAGTATTGAAGGCAAGAAATGTTTTTATGGTGGTTTGAAGCTCCTCCTCCCCCTGGAAAAAGGAGCCCACATAAAAATAAAACACGAATTTAAGCCAAACATGAGAATTATCCCTACTACTTTGCTAATTTGTATGTAGGAGTATTTAGGTCCTGGAGAGCATCTTATGATAGTTCAAGACCTCTCCCGTCTCTAGAAAGGGGGGTCCCCATGCAAATGAAACCAAATTTGGTATGGGCGAGTTTTTGAAGGCAAGAAATGTTTTTATGGTAATTTGAGACCTCTCCTCACTCTGGAAAGAGGAGCTCCCAAGTAGCACACTACGATCATAATTAGTTGTAGAAACTTGAATATAACTTAGCAAGTCACATCTATGTTATTTCAACCGAATGGCAACATGTGTGCTACTAGGGCTCCCATACATACGAAACACAAATTTAAACGAAACATGAGAACTATCCCTACCGCTATGCAAATTTGTATGCAGGGATTTTTGGGTCCGGGACAGGAACAGCCTTTAGAAAGGGGGGCTCCCATGCAAATGAAAAACTATTTTCTGCATAACTCAATAACTAATTAAACAAATGGAACCAAATATGGCATGTGGAGGTTTTTGTTGACAAGAAATATTTCTACAGTGGTTGAAACCCCCCTCCTTTTTGGAAGAAGGGGTTCTCATACAAATGAAACACGAATTTGAGGCAAACATGAGAATTATCCCAACAGGTATGACTATTTGTATGCAGGGATTTTTGGAGTCGGTGAAGGTTCTTATGGTGGTTCGAGATCCCTCTCGCATCTGGAAGGGATGCTTCCACACCAATGAAACACGAATTTCTGCATAACTCAAGAACTAATCAAGCAAATGGAACCAAATATGGGATGTGGGGGTTTTCGGAACTAAGAAATGTTTTTATGGAGGTTTGAGACTCCTCCCCTCTCTGGAAGGAGTGGGCTCTCATGAAAATTAGACACAAATGTCAACCATACATGAGAATCATACCTACTGTTATGAAAACTTATATGTAGGGGTTGTTGAGGCCGGAGAAGGTTCTTATGATGGTACGAAGCACCTTCCCCGCCTGTAAACACAAATTTCTGCAAAGCTCGAGTTTTTGGAATTGGAGTTCTTCAAATGGAACTAACTTTTGCATGTGTGGGTTTTTGGGCAGGATTTTTTTTCTTAGATGGTTCGAGACGCCTTCCCTCTGGAAAGAGGGGGAAGGAGGGCTCTCAAGCCAATGAAACAGACATTTGCACCAAACATGAGAATTATCCATGCAACTAAAACACAAAATGTGTATATCTCGTGTAAGAAGCATATTCTGATAGAAGTTTGAACCCCTTTTTAGTCAAAAATTGGTTGAGTTACTCTTAGTGCTACATTATGCACAAGAAGTTAATCTTAGGTTATGCAAGAGAAAATTACGTACAATCTGACAGGATACGGCTTCGTTTGTCTTTGAAATGTCTCTACGCAGAAAGCAAAACCGGTAGAAACAAGTGCAAGGGTTGAATTAATGACACAAACCTTTTTTTGTTGCATAAATAACACACACAAGCAAACGAAAATATTTTAACCAGATTCATTCAGAACCATAAACGCGCCAGTTTTATTCATTTTTCATTCATTTAGTTGCATGCGTTGCAAGGCTCGCACCGGGTTCAGCTAGTTTACAATAAAAGTGTCTGAGTTTCAGTTGAATGTTTTTCATATGGCAAAATCTGTGTATAATGAATTATAATGTTTCGTTTGCCAAATGGCCGGTAAATTATATGTAAAAGTCACTGAAGTGTTCCTTAGTAATTTAAGTATAGTTTGATTTGTGAAATTATTTATTGGGTAGAGCGAATACAGCTGGCAACGCGTTGAATCAGAGAATCAGATGAAAAAATCGTACGTAGACAACATTTAATAACAAATCTATCGAAAGGGACGAACATGCCTTCATGTTTAGACCCAATTTGGTACCCGTAGACCGATATTACATCCATATCCCTCGAAAGTTTCTGACTTTAGAAAATGAGTTGTGTAACTTTTCGTGATACATACTACCAGATGGCTTATTAAACATATCTTAGCAAGAGTATAGCTAGTTAAATGTTGCTTCCAGCTCAAATACCTTATGAGATATAATAAAAAATGTTATCAATTGCGAGTCAAGGGACACATACCCTAGAATTTTTGTTTTCACACGCAGTTCAAATGGAGCGATAGCCAAATCAAACAACAGTCGTCGGCAACAGTCACACTCAGTTTATAAGTTTGGCGCTTTTCAAGCAGTTCTGGATAATTTTGTAGATTTCATCTAAAGATCCCCTCTATCTAGGGCATGGAGCAAATGAATGTAAACAAACAAAAACGTCGCCTGTGTGCACGACGCTGAAAAAATACTCATATAAAGGTGATCTTTGCTTAGCTTTTCTTCTGCTACAAGTTTTTTTACTACTTCAGTTATATTTTTGAAAAAATTTCAAACACTTCTCCTTCTTCCTCCACATGAACCGTTTGTTAGTAAATTAAATGACGTGATTCTTCAAATGAATTCAAACTAATCAACGAAAGTTCAGCCGATAATCAAAGTACAATTTTCTTCTAGGCACAAATCAAGTAGAGATATTAAATTTTCGAGGAAAAACCATTTTTCCAACTCCCGTTTCTATGGATATACATACAGCAACTTTGAGCCATTCCATTTCTTGGGTGTTTGTTTAATGCAGCTCTTCCTGCTTCTTCCCATACGCACAACTCTTCACGTACGATGATCTCAAGCGAGGGATTGTTTGTATATCGTTTGTTTTTCATCTATCAACCAGCACATTCCATTTGGTGCTAAGTAACATTGACAAATGAAAATTAACCAAGTTCACTTTTTCAGAAAAGTCACACGGTTTATGTGAACTTTTACAACATATTTTTTGAAATTGTTAGTTAGAATACTACTCGACAAATTTCTGAAAAAAAAAAAACTCAATCAAATTAGTTTTACTTAGGACCAAATGCGATGTTCTGGTTGGTACACCTACTTACAAAAAGGCATTCGAAGACATGTTTTCCGAGGAAGATGGCACGAACAAGTTGATTTGTTTGAACTTGTGTCTCTGAAGTAGCGTGACTATCTGTCTGGTATTGAATTTTTTCTTCTATCATTTCAAACATCTTCCTTCAAAGGGGGTTTCGCATTTATGGTTAACGGAAATGATTGACACTAGCATAAATAAGAAATTGTGAGTTAACACCTTACCGGGGCCTCTAGCGGTAGGTATTATTTTTATGCATGATATTCTTATCTACAGGTTTTTTTTCTTTCATCGCCGGAGCTGAGCGTAAACACGAGCCCCGACTTGTGTGTCTGTGGGTGTGTACTGTGTATGCTTATATACGTGGGAACAAGTATAGAAACGTGAAACGTGATTGATGAGCTCGCGGATACATGGTTACCGCCGAAGCTTCGACCTTGTTCGCGATAAGGCATCACGTACGTCGAGGAAACAAAAAATATCCGTCGAGATGGTTTCAGTTTCCTATTTAATGCCATCTCCATGGGTTCTCATGTTCTACCGCGGCTGCGGGACGAGGCATCTGTCTTCGAGGAAGAAAAAACTTGCCAGAAATCCCATTAAGTCGCTCGGCATTTGTGATATTCGTACCCATACGTCAAAATGATTCAAATTGATTTTTCGTTTGCTCAACTTTCTGGAGATCTGTCAAAAAGTATAGGTAAATCATAAGAAGAATTTAATCAAAATTTGTTAAACAATCTGATACCAAAAGATTTGAAGTAATCACACTATTTCAGATCATCAGTGTGGCCATCCGTTCAACCGTACGCGTACAAACGGATCCCTGTCACATTCGGTTCACTGGAGTCGCCGAAACGGGTAATTTTCCTCCATTTTACGCATGTTCGTCGTCGTTCATCGAACTCAAGATTTATGTCTATAGGTGGATGTTAATGATTGTTTGCACTCTATTCCCCTATTCAAGTAGGCGTTCGCATATAGATATAGCACTTTATCAACAGTTTGTCTGTACATCTGTTTCGGTCCACATCTGCATTGCCTAGGCGACGAGCTTTGAAAAAGCATTGACCATTGTGAACTACTTCGCAATATTCCATTGGTGTGTCAACTCTGCGAATGTGGGGAAAGTTCTTCGAACTAAGCAGATATGGCACCATAAGATAATTTCAAAGACACTGAGGACCTGAAAAATAAACGATATGACAAAAACCGGTTCGGAAGAGACAACGCCACTTCGACTTCACTAAGTGGTGGTGCTAATTAACACGAACGACATTATCGATTGGGTTCTGCCACCGACAGCGACTCAGTGGCTCAGTGTGATTGTCTGCTCCTATGCTAAAGGGCGGTACGGTCAAAATTTGGTCAATATCAACTTGACGTATTTCTTTCAATTTTGCATTTAAAAAACCTGAACACCCCTCATTTTGAAGGTGTGTGTGTGTAGAATGTTGCTCCTATTTTGATTTTGGAATTCACTCTTCAGTTGTCAAAATGCCGTCCAAGCAAGAAGAGCAGCGTATCAAAATTTTGCTCGCGCATCGCGAAAATCCGAGCTACTCGCACGCAAAGTTGGCAAAATCGACCGTTACAAATGTAATTAAAGTGTTTGGGGAACGTTTGTCGACAGCCAGGAAGTCTGGATCGGGGGGAAATCGAAAACCGGAAGCCGCTGAGACGACAAAGAGAGTTGCCGGTAGTTTCAAGCGAAACCCTAACCTATCTCTCCGAGATGCCGCAAATAAGCTGGGTGTATCGTCTACAACCGTGCATCGAGCCAAAAAACGAGCCGGACTATCGACTTACAAGAAGGTAGTGACTCCAAATCGCGATGATAAACAAAATACGACGGCCAAAGCGCGATCCCGGAGGCTGTACACGACGATGCTGACGAAGTTTGACTGCGTGGTAATGGACGACGAAACCTACGTCAAAGCCGACTACAAGCAGCTTCCGGGACAGGAGTTTTATACGGCAAAAGGAAGGGGAAAGGTAGCAGATATTTTCAAGCACACGAAACTGTCAAAGTTCGCAAAGAAATATCTGGTTTGGCAAGCCATCTGTACCTGTGGCTTGAAAAGCAGCATTTTCATAGCTTCCGGGACTGTCAACCAAGAAATTTACGTGAAAGAGTGTTTGAATAAACGTCTGCTGCCTTTCCTGAAGAAACACGGTTGTTCCGTACTGTTTTGGCCGGATTTGGCATCTTGCCATTACGGTAAAAAGGCCATGGAGTGGTACGCCGCCAACAACGTGCAGGTGGTTCCCAAGGACAAGAACCCTCCCACCACGCCAGAGCTCCGCCCAATTGAGAAATACTGGGCTATTGTCAAGCGGAGCCTAAAGAAGACCAAAAAAACTGCTAAGGACGAGCAGCAGTTCAAGGCAAACTGGCTTTCTGCGGCGAAGAAGGTGGACAAGGTGGCTGTACAAAATCTGATAGCAGGGGTCAAGCGTAAGGCCCGGCAATTCGGATTTGGAAAAGCGGAAGCCTAACTGAATATTTTTCCTGAATTTTATACTAATTGAACTTGAAAAAGAAATTTAATTTGATTTTTTAAATAAACGATTTCACCGATTTACACGCGTTTTCCTTTGACTAAATTTTGACCGTATCACCCTTTAGCAGCGGTACGTGATTTTATGTAAGGCGTATTACGATCAATGTAGGACAAGTGTTCTGTACGGGTAGTTGACACACTTTGTGATTTGGAATATTAAACAGAATGTGGTTCGTGGGAAGTTTTATTAGATCGTCGCCACAACCCTCCGAAGGTATATGAATCTATGGTATTGGTGGCAGAATGGAAATCGAATGCACATTAAATTCATTCGATTTCATTTATATTTTTGGCGGAAGATGGTGTTTAGGCGAGTTATTGTCTTCAACTGGGTATATTACAACTTGTTATTGTATTTTCCTCTTATGTTACGTGCGAGGGTGGTAGTGTGGAATTAATAAAGGCATTCCATATACTTAATAACAAATTAGGTAGTATCATAATCTCTAGCTTCAAGGGAAGATGATTTCTAAATCAAGGTAAGCAAGTCATATAAATTTCTCTGCTTTTTGTCATAGGGTAAGGGGATGTAATGTTAGCCTAGCTCCTTCATTCGGTCTATGTACCAAATAAGTAATTAATTCAGCAATAATCAACAAAATCATGTTGCTATTAGATTGACCGATGTAATCCGAAACAATTGAGACAATATTAATCAACTTATAGTTTTACACTTCCACGTAATTTTCGATTTCTTGAAATTTTGGGGCATCATGATTTCACTGGTTAAGCTGAACAGATGAACTACACGATCTTCAAGTGATCAAAATTTGGCTTAATTAAATCGATATAGCAAGTAATGCCGCCTGGATGTACAGAAAATAGTAACACGTTACAAACTTACAGTTCACATTGCTAAAATAACAATGGTTTTACAAGAAAATCATAGACCCAATGTTAGGGACATATATTTTTGTATGTTCCCAACTATGGCCTGTTGTATCAATAACGTAGTAAAAAGGTTGTTATTGGTAAAATTTCAAGTGGAAATGCATGTGTTTGCGGTTGCTTGTATTCAAGTGGCTCATCTAAACACAAACCGAAGGAACCAAGCCGTTGTATAGTGAATTATAATGTTTTCATTTTTGAATGGCTAGTTAATCATATATGAACATCACTTATGTGGTTCAAAACAGTTTTACTTTAGTTTGTTTTGTGAAATTTTGTGTTTAGTAAAGCGAATACAGCTGACAATGCCTTAATTCATAAAATGAGAAGAAAAAACCCGTACAAAGACTGCATTTAGTAATAAATCCATTGAATGGGACGAATTTGCATCCATGAATAGACCCAATTTGGTGCTTGTAGACCGACATTAAATCCATATCCCTTGAAAGTTTCTGACTTTATTAAAAGAGTTGTGTAACTTTTCGTGATACAAACTACCAAATGTCTTATCAAACATATCTTAGCAAGTGTAGAACTTGTTGAATCTCACCTTCAGCTTGAAAACTTTAAGAGTTATAATCAAAAATGTAATCGATGGTTGCATAATAGGCTGAGTCAAGGGACACATACCCTACATTTATTTAACACAATATGTTGGGATAAAGGGAGGGACCATCAGAGCACCCGATTGAAGCGAATCCGATAGGAAGAGTGGGACTACCAACTTCCTGTTGTTAACATTTCGTAAAAAGAGAGCGGGCTCTTCTCCCCATCTAATGGGACATTTTACAAGGCGAGGGCTCGGTTTCGAGATTCTCTTTAGACCCCTGTAGCTTTGGGTTACGTGTAAGTGTATCTGTTTACGGGCCCACAATACGTTTTTGGCCCTTCATACAGGAACATGATGAAACATTTACCAAAGTATAACAGTTAAACAAATCGTTTAATTAAAACAGTCCAGTGCTATAGGAAATTCCCTTGCTACATTAGATGATAGTTCTTCACATCATCATCATCATTAAGTGGGTATATTACAACTATTTAGAAGGCATATTACCCTCTATCGCATGAAAAAGGCTATGTTAATGATTTTCATTTTCAAATCAAATTTAAAAGCTAAATCCAATTATCTGTAGGACTCGTTCGCGACAAAATCTGGACAGATTAAATTTGTTCAATCCAAGATGCATTTTTCAATTGGGCATTATTTGTCATCTTAAAACTTATGACAGTTGCTTAATTAGGCTGCATGAAGAAACTACGAGCTTTTGAGTTTACTCCAGCCATTAGAGTCTGTACAGACTTCTCTGCAACCGATTTAGCTTTACAAAAAAAAAATAGTTGTAGCTTGTTGTTTATATTGAGGAGTTCTCTCTTTCCGAGAGCCCAATACCGCTCGATAGGTCGCAACTCCGGGCAGTTAGGTGGATTCGCCTCTTTCGGTACAACATGGACTCCATTCGCTTTATACCATTCCAAAACATCTTTGACGAAGTGACAAGATACCTCCTAATCAAGCCAGAATAGCGAGGAAGTGTCATGGCTGGGTAGGAATGGTAACAATCGCTTCTTTAAGCATTATTCACGGTACATTTCCTTGTTTACCGTTCTGGTAGTGATGAAGCCAAGCCAAATATTTTTTGGGAAACTTGGCCTTCTTCTTCGTCCTGAAATGCTTCTCTCTGCTGTTCCGTTGCATGGCAGTATAATAAGATATTCCGGGAAGCTGCTTAAAGACTTCCAGCACATAAGTTTCATCGTCCATTATCACGCAGGAAAACTTCGCAGGAAATATTCGCGATACAACTTGCGATCCCGGGTTTTAGCCGTCACATTCTGTTTATCATTACGGTTCGGTACAGTTTCCACCTTGCACGACTTCATACCTTGCCGGTGCTTGGAAGTATGTACGAAAGTTTGGAGCCTTTTTATTTTTCTAGCCACAGTACGTACCGAAAGATCTAGTCTCTTCTGCAATATTTGCTTGACCTTCGCGTCCTTCTGGTGCCTAAGATCCGTTTTTGTTCTGCTTCTAGCCTTTCTGGCTGTTGTCAAACGTGTATCGATAGATTGATATGCTTATGGACAGTGCTTGCAGGAAAATCAAGCTTTTTGCAAGTTTTCTTACTGACAGATCCGGATTTTCATTGCGACCGCACACAATTGCTTTTCGCAATTGCTCTTCTTTCGACGCCATCTTCGATCTAAAAGCTTGTAATATAACCAAAAATTGATTTTACACAATAAACAGACATACGTTCACAAGTTCACCACGTTGAGGAAGTATTTCCAGAGATATACGTATTTAGGGGTGTCCAGATTTTGTCGCGAACAAGTCTTATGTGTAGACATAAGAACTTCAAGTTCTCAAATGGTCGGGGTTCTGCCAAATCGCACCAAGCGCCTATCGAAAATCATCAGTTTTGTCCGACATATCCAAACAGAACTTTCCAATTTCAAGTTTAATCACATCAGTGGTTTTTGACATTAGTAAAGATTGACTAATTTGAGTGATCCATCCAGATCTTATAATAATGTAATTCTGATTTTCTAATTTTCAAGTTTTCTTATTTTTTGATATTCTGATAATTTGATAATTAAAAGTTCTTATTTTCTGGTTTCCTGATATTGATATTTAGATTTTCTGATCTTCTGATTTTCCAATTTCTCATTTCTAATATTTTGATTTCCTAATCTTCTGATTTTCTTATTTTCTGGTTTTCCGATTTCCTGATTTCCTGATATCCTGATTTGTCGATCTTAAATCTCATATTAAAGACAACATTCTCACAGGAGAGTGTAACGTGATTGAAGGGTGGAAGCAGTACTTCGACGAGCACCTGAACGGCAATATTACAGCGAACAAAAGTGGCAAGGTAGTAAATCTAGGAAAACGCGCAGAAGATGACAGGATCCCGATCACAACCCTTCAGGAAGTTGAGGAAGAAATTGGTCGATTGAAAAACAACAAAGCTGCTGGTGTTGACCAACTCCCAAGCGAGCTATTAACTAGCGAGCTACGGAGGTAAAGCACTGGCCAGGGCGCTGCTCCGAGTAATTACCAAGATTTGGGAGGCGGAATCTTTACCGGAAGATTGGATGGAAGGATTAGTGTGTCCCATCTTTAGAAAGGGCGAAAAGCTGGATTGATGCCATTATCGTGCAATCACGCTACTGAGCGCCGGCTACAAGTTGCTCTCCCAGTTGCTTTTATGCCGCCGCCTATCACCAATTGCAAGGGAGTTCATGGAACAATACCAAGCGAGATTCATGAATGCCAGATTTTCGTGGTTCGACAAGTGCTGCAGAACTGTCGCAAATTCAACGTGTCCACACATCATCTTCTCATCGATTTCAAATCAGTTTATGATACAATCGATCGTACCAGCTATGGCAGATTATGCAGGAATATGCCGGAAAAACTGATGCGGTTGATCAAAGCAACGATGGATCGAGTGAGGTGCCGTCCGTGTATCAGGGACGCTCTCGACTCCCTTCGAATCTCGGAGAGGGTTACGGCAAGGTGATGGATTGTCGTGTTTGTTGTTTAACATTGCACTGGAGGGTGTGATTCGAAGAGCTGGGATAGACACGAATGGCACGATCTTCAGGAAGTTTGTCCAACTATTTGGCTTCGCCGACGACGTTGATATCGTAGCACGTAACTTTGAGACGATGGCGGAAACGTACGTCGAACTTAATGCTGAAGCTGGTAGGATTGGGCTTGTGATTAATGCGCTGAAAACAAAATACAAGAAGGGAAGAGGCTCACGAGAAGACAATGTTAGCCTCCTAGCACGAGTTCAGATCGACGATTATGAAATCGAGATAGTAGACGAATTCATGTATCTGGGCTCATTGGTGACCGCCGATAACGACACTAGCAGAGATACAAAGGTGCATTATGGCTGGCAATCGTGCCTACTATGGACTCCGCAGGCTGAGATCGAAAGTTCGCTGAATTACAAAGTTGATCATCTACAAGACATTAACTAGACCGGTAGTTCTCTACGGCTACGAAACATGGACATTGCTAGTAGAGGACTAACGCGCCCTTGGTGTCTTTGAACGGAACGTGGAGGAGGCGAATGAACCACGAATTGCATCAGCTGCTGGGAGAAGCTCCCATCATACACATCGCTAAAATCGGTCGACTACGATGGGCTGGGCATGTCGTAAGAATGTCGGGCGACAGCCCAGTTGAAATGTGATCTCAAAAACGAACCGACGGGTACAAGAAAAAGAGGCGCGCAACGTGCACGGTGGATCGATCAAGTAAAAGGTGACCTGGCGAGGTACAACCGTGGACCGACTACAATGGAGACAAGTTCTGTGTACGGCGAGGCCACCCCGGCCTTGGCCTGATTGGTATGTATATTAATTTTCTGAAAGTTTCAATTTGTTTTTTATTCTCTGTTTTGTTTTTCCTTTTTATTTTTTTTTATTTGTTTTTAATTTTTTTTTCTGATTTTCTGATTCTTATTTATTATATTTTGATTACTGATCTTATGACTTTCTTATATTCTGATTTTCTTTTTTTCCTGGATTTCCGGATTCTCTGCTGTCCTGATTTTCTCGATTTTTTAATAACTTATTTTCTGGGATTCTTTGATTTTCTCATTTTCTGATTTTCTGATAATGAAATTCAGGTTTTCTGGTTTTAAGATTTTCTGATTTGTTGATTGCGCGAACTTCCGATTAGCTTAGTATCTGGCTTACTGATTTTTATTTTTTTTTTATTTTCTGATATTTGATTTCTGATTTTCTGGTTTTCTGAGTTTCTAATTTTCAGATTTTTCGATTTTTTGATTATTTGATTTTTTGATTTTCTGTTTTTTTTTATTTCTGATGTTCTGATTTTCGGATTTCTTTCAATCCTGATTTTCAATTTCCATAATATCTGATTTGCTGCTATTCTAATTTTCTGTGATTTTATGATTTTCTGAATTATCTAAGTTGATTGTCTAAGTTTTTGATACTCTGATTTTCTTATTTTTTTTATTTTTCGATTGTCTGATTCTCTGATTATGGAATTTTGTTGTTCTGATTTTCTGGTTTTATGATATCCTGCTATCATGTTTCCTCTTTCCTGATAACTGATTTTCTGATTTCATGATTTTCTGATATTTTGATATTCAGATTTCTAATTTTGTGACTTTCTGATTCTCTGAAATTCTGATGTTCTTGTCTTGTGGTTTACTGCTACCTTATTTTATCTTACCTAAGATTTGATTTTGTGATTTCCTGTTTTTTTTTATTCCCGATATTCTGATTTTCTGATTTCCAATTTACAATTTCTTATATTTTGATTTCCTGATTTCCTGATTCACTGATTTTCGGATTTGTTTCTATCCTGATTTTCCAATTTTCTTAATATCTGATTTGCTAATATTCTAATTTTCTGTGATTCAATTATTTTCTAAAGTTTATGATTATCGGAATTTCTTAGTTTTGGATACTCTGATTTTCTTTTATTTTTGAATTTTTTGATTTTCTGATAATGATATTTTGTTGTTCTGCTTTTCCGGTTTTCTGATATCCTGTTATCCTGATTTCATCTTTCCTAATATCTGATTTTCTGATTGCATCATTTTCCAAGTTTCTGATGTGTATACACACAAAGGTTTTTTTTTTGCACGGGGGATACGTTCCACTTTTAGTATGAAACCGTGTAAAAAAAGACTAAACAGAGTTGATAAATACACATGCTTAAACAACAAAGATATGAAGAGAAAGTGTTGAAAATTCCGTCAGTGTACGGTAGGTTGGAAATAGAACAGATGTATTGAAAATTGAGCGAAAGGGCATGGGTAAAGTAGTACTCGAACCAAGGACGTCACCCTTTGCCTAACGTCCCACTGCGGAGTAGGTCGAGGCACGTACGAATCCGCCACCTCAACAGGCCATTTCTAGGGTTGAAACGTCGTTTGCATGTTTACATCCACCGTTATGGGTGTATGCGTGCAAACTGTTTCTTTCTTATGAAAGCGGTTCAGTTCACTACAAAAACGATTAAGGATGTCCCAATTGAAAACATGTTTTCGATATTCTTTAAGGATTTAGGCACTCGGCTGAACGAATTGTTATCACTGTAGATTGAACTTTATAGCTTGATTTTAAAAATCTTGAACCAGAAATCATGAACTAATTTTTATTCTGAGCAGTGAGATATAGGTATATTAGTTGAGACCAAGACTTTCTTTCAGAAAGACAAAATTCAATTTCAGAATTCTAACAACGTTCGCCAACTGCTACACGCTGATGAAAGCAAATTGCAAACAGGCAGAAGCAATAATTCCACGCGAGAAAAAATAATCGAGAACAGTTTCCATTGCTTCAATGGAGCTCAACAAGAGGCACAAAGCTAATGACTATGTGTTCGCAAATATCATTCCTACGCACTCGGCTCTGTACCTATCATTCCAACCGGCGAAGTTCAAGTGCCTATGGCCTTGCCTGTACCGAACCACACTGGAAAAGGTGCGATTTCCTCGCCGCACGTGTAGAAATCTTCCGAGGCCTTGTGTGTGTTATTAGGGAAGCATCTGTGTTCTACGCCCAACCTCATGTCTGAATTATTTCCATACGCCACGCCGAGCGCGAATACACATTTATTTATACAGAGGGAAACACAGAGGGCGCTGATGAGTGTTGTTTGTGCATTTCGAAGTGGGAAAGGTAGAAGCGGATTTCTATGCATAATTAATGCTCTCCCTTGTGCGTTGGCTGCAGCACGTTGTTTTGTAGTTCTGTTTTCCGAGTGCGAACATAATTCTATACGCCAAATCAAGTTCGAAACATTGAATTCAAAAAGCGTCCGTTGCGTTCAGAGATGGCAATTGATCTATTGAGACACCACATTGCAGCGGTTGTTACCATCAATCAGCTCAATTGCTTCGAAGTAGTTGGACACGATGTGGCGGATGATATAGAAAGCGTGTAGCGTCTTTGTCCTAGTTTAATCATATGAGAACAGACGGCTACAATGTGTATTGAGGTCAAGAAAGATCAGAAAAGTGATGACATCTCGAAGAAATGTATCACATTTACACGAAAAACCGCTTAGCTGGGTCCTTGATAATAACCTCTTATCGCATTCAATTTCTCCGAATAATTGCCTCATCTGTTTTGATTGGGCGCAGCAAGTTCTGATACACTGCTCATCGCCAGCAATTACCAAAGTGTATCAACTATCAAAAGGTTATTGATTACGTTGTATGTTCTGAGACCGCCATATGTCAATAGAGTCAGCGTGCCGACTCTGCGTCTGGTAAGATGGAACGCTAGGTCAACAACTCACGCCGCCTTCCATCGTCATCGGAATGGATTTAATGATCGGTGTATTACATTGGTCTTATCGCAATCTCTGCTTTCCAATCCGTGTGACTTCTTTTTCTCGCCCGTTCGGTCGAAATGAATGGAGCGTGCCTCTTAAATACCGACAGCTGCTGGCTGGATTTATACGATCGGAGTTGTTTACATTAAGTTCTGCATTTCATGTGCCATGAGGTACTACTCTGCCGTTATACGCATAACTGTCCCATGTTCTATGGGATTCCCTATATACATGGGACAGTTATGCTTATAACGGCAGTACTGCTCTTGAACCGATCTCCGTTAGCTGGATGCTGTGCAGTAATGAACTTCTCACTTTTTTTTCGACTAACAGATTGCATGTGTGCACTTTGGACGGCGGCAGTCGAACGCCATAATCCCATAATGCGAACTATTTATATAGTGTATGCATATGTGCATTACTGCATTCATGGCAAGCATTTTTTGGAACGATGGTAGCACGTCTTCTAGCGACTGAAGTTTATTGACTTATTTCAATTCCAGTTTAACATAATTGTCGGATGATTTACGGAAGTAGAGAAAGTTAGCTCAACTTCAAAATAGTCTCAGGTTAATACTCAGTTAGGGAACGTCCATTAATTATGTCACGCGGCTCCTGAACAGTTGATGGACACATGTCCTTTGTCAGTTTTTCGCTTACGTTCATCGGTATGTTCACAGACTTGCAGTTATTCATGTTGAATCTGCTTAACACCGCCTAAACGTATGATTCCTGATCCAGAGCAACTATTTTGTTGGTCTTCGTGATTCCCAATACGTGTTTGGCCGAACCCATGTCCTTCATCTTGAACTCTTGACTCAAATTTGCTTTTATTTCTTTCTTCCAGCGCTTGCAGTTTGTAAAGATGAGGACGTCGTCTACGTATACCGCTATGCACAGCACTTTGCCTTCGGCTATCTTGAAGTATACGCATGGGTCAAAAACAATGCACTGGAGTCCAAATTTCCGAAGTGCAGCATCCAGCTTCTTATTCCAAATCCGGCAAGATTGTTTGAGACCTTAAACCGCCTTATTAAGACGACATACTTTAGCTCGATTTTGCCCATCTACGAAGCAAGGGGGTTGCTCCATGTATATTTCCTCCGTAAGCTCGCCTTGGAGAAACGCAGTGATGGCATCCATCTGGTCTAACTGCAAATTCTATCGTGCCGCCATCGCAAAGAGATATCGCAACGAACTGTGACGGACAACCGGGGCGTGAGTGTCCTCGTAATCGACTCCCTTCCGTTTCGAGTATCCTTTTACTACCAATCTCGCCTTATATCAATCGATATCGCCGTCCCCGTCTAGCTTCATCCGGTACACCCATTTTCACCTGATGCCTTGCGTTCTTCCGGGGCGTCGTACTCCTCCTTCATGGCCAGCGTTCCGCATCATCACGTGATAATGCCTCCTGATGCGTCGTAGGATCATCCACGATTAACTGTTGAAAAGCGGCAACAGTATCTGAACGTGCAACAATGTCATTGAAATACTTGCCTTGATGCAGGCACCCCCTATCGCAGAGCATCAACCCTCCTTGCATCTAATTGGTAGTAGGGCCTTGATTTGAAGACGACGAGGGCGCAACGGTTTCCTCGGTAACGGGTTCCTGGATCGTTTCCTCGATAACGGGCTGGATCGTAGGACGCCTCCGGTTATCTGAAAACTTCGAAGACGGTAATCCTGTGTTGTCGAGTTGAAAATCCTTATACTTGTTTAGTGAAAGCGCTCCCGACCACTGCGCCTCAACGCCTCAGTCGGGTTTGAAGATAAGGTCTGTATCTGCAATAATCCGGACACCTCAAAACATGAATAAAACATAAATTTCGCATTGTATTTCCTTCGTAATTGTTTATTTCAGATTCATGGGATGAGGTTTAACAATTAGTGAAGACAAAACATAGTTATTCGGTATTTGCATAAAATTTTCGAACTTTGCGTTTAACTCCGTCCATTAGGGTTTGTACAGACTCTTCAGAAATCGTAGAAGCCGTCTTTATCCAAATTTGCTGGAAGTGTTTGATGTCTTTGATTCCTTGCTTCTTTCCAGAAAGCTTCCGCTTCATCAGAGGCCAATATCTCTCGATTGGTCGTAGCTCTGGGCAATTCACTTGATTTGCTTGGTATCATCCATCACATTTTTAGCATAGTGGCATGATGCCAAATCAGGCCAGAACAAAGGTTTTTCTTTGTGACTTTTGATGAAGGGTAGCAATCGCTTCTGCAGACACTCTTTCTGATAGATCTCCTTGTTGATTGTGCCTGTAGTGACGAACGATTTACTCTTTTTGCAACACGTTCGAATTGCTTGCCACACAAGGTATTTTTTGGGAAATTTCGATGCCTTCTTCGTTCTGAAATGCTCAGCTGTAGCATTTCTGGCCATAGCAGAATAAAAAGCCAGCCCTGGAAGCTGCTTGAAATCCTCCAGGACATAAGTTTAATCGTCCATAACAACGCATGAAAACTTCGTCAAATATTCGCAGTACAAACGTCGAGCTCGTGATTTTGCTGCCAAGTTCTGTTTGTCCTTGCGATTTGGAACTGTTTTTACTTTACGTTGTTTTGATTTTTGGACAAAACCAGGCGACATCCCTATTTTACGAGCCACCGTTCGAATGGAGAGATTTGGGTTTTTCGTTAATATCCTTTTCACATTTCGGTCCATGACAGGATCAGCGGGTCCAATGTTTTTGTCACTTCTCGGTTTCCTCTCTACCGTCAAACGACCCGAAAATGATTTAAGCACATCGTGAACAGCGGATTTAGGCAAATCCAATGTTTTTGCAAGGTCCCGTATTGACAAGTCAGGATTTGCCATGCGCCCGTACAAAATTTGCTCGCGCACTTGTTTTTCTTTCGTCGCCATCTTGAATACTAAACATGAAATATAAACATCAATCATAGTCTTTTTCATCATAGACTCTCAGCTATACCACAGTTAAATTTTTCATTCCTACGTGCTATATTTCAATAGTTATAATGATTTGAAGGTGTCCGGATTAATGCGGATACAGACTTTAGTTGCGGTGGGAGCGCAGGGTCCATCGCAGTGTCTTCAGCATCTTCGAAAGAATGTTCGCTTGAACAGGAGTCTTCTTCCGTGTCGTAGTAATCATCATCATGATTCTCCAGCGCCCCTTGGTTGGCTTCGTCGTTGGTCTCCAGGGTTGGGAAATCCAATCTAACAAAGCTGCGGTCTGGCGTGTTCGATTTCACTGCTACTACGTTCATTAGTTGGCGATCTGTTGATGAGGTAAATCGCTGCTGCCACGGCTTCTGCCCAAAACGACTTTGGTAGCTTCGCTTCGTACAGCATGCACCTCGCTCGTTCCACTGCCGTCCGGTTGACACGTTCACCGAGGCCGTTCTGTGCAGGAGTGTATTCTGCTGATGTCTGGTGACGAATTCTCAACTTTCGAAGCTCCTGTTCTTGAACTTCCAGCCGTTATCCGTCCTAAGGATTTTCCGCTTTTTGCCACTCTGTCTCTCGACTATGGTATGGAATTTCTTAAGGACATACACGACCGAGTCCTTTTCCAATATAAATTCTAGGTTAGAATAATTTTCACTTCAAGTGTTTGGAACTAAATATCACAGCTATACCGGAACAAAAAGAGTTCAAACTGCTAACCAAAGTATGCTCCAAAGGAGCAAGTATTTGCTGAAAATATCATGCACGAAGTCTTAGTAATATTTGAGATTTGTGCTCAGCAAATCGCGAAGTGAGAGGGATTCGGTCATGTATGTCCTTAAACTTTTGCAGCACTTCTTCTTGCGGGTTGGTGCGCAAAAATAAACGAAGACCTTCCGAGTCTTATCGTCGGTAAATGAAAAATAATAACGTGCTCCTCCTATCGATGTTTCTTCCATCGGCCCGCAAATGTCCGAGTGAACCAATTCCAGTTCTTCATTAGCGCTGGATCCAACGTGGTTGAACGGTAATCTTGATTGCTTCCCGATGGCAAAAAAATTACGGTCTGCGCAGTTCGTATCATCGTAGCTGACCAGGGATGCCATATTCACAGACATGTCTGTAAATATGCAGCCTTTTCATTTTTGTTGCAGACTTTTTTAACGATGCAGACATTTTATTTATGTTGCAGACTTTTACAGACATTTGAAATTTTTGGTCAATTTTCAAATAAAGTTATTGTCTGAAGTTCGGATTTAAATCGTACGAGGATCTGAACAGTATGGTAAGTACAGTATCATTTTAAGTAGAAATCCGTGAAGAAACGAAAGTGGTGGGCCACTTGGAGACACAATGGGCCCGTGGTAGCTAGGCAAGAGATTGTCTGCTGGATTGGATGCCACTTTTCAAACATGCTCTACGCTCAATTTCAAATAATTCTATTCAATTTGACAACCTGCCGTGCTCTTACGGACCCATCAAAACCTTCTCTTCACATCTTTGGTTCTTGCCGAAATTGCTCTCCACTTCTAGGGTTGCATTTTTATAAAAAGGATATTTCCAATTTTCAAACATGTCAAACCCTATCAAAACAAAACGATTGAAATAAATATGGGCATCGCCAAAGCTTTTGTGGTGTGAGGCCAGCCAACTAATGCTTAGCAAACGTGGTAGGATATTTCTAGGAGATCGGGTTATTTGAACCACCGGAATAACAAAAAGTAGATTCTATTTTCTCGTTTGAATACTATTACTATTGTGATCCTAACATTTGCTCTAAAGGCTTGTCGGTTGCCACTCGGGGACAGAACAACAGAAAAAGTTATGAGCTATTGAGATAAATATTAAAACTCTTATTTCCCTCCCCCCCAAAGTACTACCAAACGCATCATTGCATTACATTTGCACGAGAAATATACCCTCAAAT
The DNA here is from genome assembly GCA_034211315.2 of Aedes japonicus. NCBI lineage: Eukaryota > Metazoa > Arthropoda > Insecta > Diptera > Culicidae > Aedes > Aedes japonicus. The sequence continues at coordinate 627,381 of JASCZW010003980.1, forward strand.
AAGCCACTTAGGCTTATGAAATTAGTCCTAGATTTCTAAAATTATAAAAAGAAACATACCAGAATTTGGGACACATCCTAGGAAGTTCAGAATTAGACTTCCCAGTGCTTTGGGAAGATAATTTGTAGAAGTTCAGGAAGAGACTTCCTTGAGAAAAAAAACTTATCAGAAGTATTGGGAGCAAGCTCTTCAAGCAAGAAGAACCTCCAAAAATTCAGGACCTAACATAACCGAAGTTCAAGATCATAATTACCAGAACTTCAGGACAGAACTTCCCCAACATTCAGGAGATGACTTATAAGAGCTTCAGGAAGAAGTTTAGGGAAGAGGATTTCTTCAAAGTTGGGAACTTTTCAGAGGTTTTAGAGTTCTTCCCAGAAATCCAAGATTGAATTTTCTAAAAGTTCCGGAAACAACTTCCCTGAATTTCAAACGGAAACTAACCAGGAACCTATTATTTCTGAAACAATCAGCAAAAAAAAAATCTTCAGGACGATACGTCATAGAAGGTGAGAAGAGAACTTCTCTGAAGTTCAGGAAATAACTTCCCAGAAGTTCCAAAAGAAAATTCTCAAAATGTTAGTTGGAACTTCCCAGAAGTGCTAGGCAACTCTTCCAAAGCTCAGAGGAGAACATTTCAGAATTTCAGAATAATGATTTCTCTAAATTCAGATACAAACCTTTCTAAAAAACAGAATGAAACTTTCCAAGAGCATTGGGTGTTTTTTCTTCTTATTTGAGCCTGAATTTCCCAATAGTTCTGCAACAAATTTTCCAAAGTTCTGGAGAAAACTTCCCTAAAGTTCAGAAGAGCACTTCTCAGAAGTCCAAGAAAAAACTTCTAGAACAAATTTAAGTAAATTTTCCAAAAAAGAATAATCGCTGGGAAATTTTTTCCCGAATTTCCAGAAAAACCTGTAGGATTAAAAAAATCAGTAATGAACTCCTCAGAAGTTCACAAGAGGACTTCTGAGAAGCTCCGAAGAAACCAAAAGTTTAGTTAGAACTACCCAGAAATGCTAGAGAGCTTCCCTAAAGTTTCGAATCAAACATTCCAGCATTTCAGAATGAGAACTTCTCGGAGTTTAGGAAATCCCAGAAGTTCAAGTAGATACTTTGGATAAAATCAGGAAGAAGTATTCCAGAAGTATAGTAACTTTCTAGTAGTTCAAGCACAAATCTCTCAAAAATTCTGGAACAAACTGTCCCAAAGTTCAGGAGAATACTCACCTGAAGTTCAGAAAAGAACATCTCGGAAGTTCAGAAATGAACTTCTCAGAAGTTCAGGAAGAAGCTTTTAACAGCTTTATGAAGATTTTCCAAGAAATTCTGGAGAGTACTTTCCCAAAGTTTTGCAAAAAAATGTTCTCGTAGTTCAGGATAGGACTTATTAGAATTTTAGAAAGTAACTCTGTTCAAGAAAAAAATATACCAAATGTGTCTGGACGGTAAGCTTGGGTTCTTAAATGTAAATTTCGAAGAAAATAAGGAATGACTGCCAAGAAGTTCATGAGGGATTTTGACTGAAGCTCAGGAAGAAACTTCCCAGAATTTCAGCAAAGAGCCTTGCAGAAGATCAGGAGAGAGCTTCCCTGAAAGTCAAAAGATAATCACTGACAAACCGAAGAAGCAGTGTTTAGAAAAATAATTCATATGACCATAATGATATACATCACTCACGACACCATATTAAAATATGGTACACATCTGCCCAACCGTTCGTATAATACTATGAGGACACACACTCATGCAAGAATTACAATTCCTTACTTTCCATCTCACCTCGTTTGGAATATTTGATCATTAGGAAATTTTCCTAACTACTGAACCGATCAGCGTGAAATTTAAATGGAGGGGTTTTTGAGGCCGGGGAGGTTTTTATGATAGCAAGAGACCGCTCCCTTTCCTGAAAGGGGGCTTCCATTCAAATAAAACACAAATGTATAAATCGAAAATGACAACCCCTCGACTTAATCTTCAATAAATTCCTTTTTAGTGTCATTGTAATGTTTTTGTACTAATGAAATAGAAATAAAAATTTTGAATTAAACTTTATAATTAATGCAACGAAAAATTTATTCTGTCATTCATTGTAATTCAATGGTAATTGTTGAGCCAGAAAATATATCTGTTGAATTTATCAAATGAAAACTAAATTTTGATTTTAAAATACAAAACAGGAAAGACCGTTACAGGAAAAAAAATATATACAAAACCGTGTCATCTACGCGAATGCTTCAAATTTCAGTGTCACTTTAAAAATATGAAACAAAAGTGCAAGGTTGCATACAATCCAAGAAATAGATGCAGAAATGTTTACATAATCACACATATAACGAAAATGACATAACTCGCTGTCTTATTACGTCTTTACGTCGAAAAAAGTATAATTTTGTAAACAAAATTTACAAACTTTTATAGACATTCCCAGACATTTCAAATTTTTATTACAGACATTTGAAAAAAAATATCTGGCATCCCTGTAGCTGACGCCATTCGCTAGTCCGTTCTGGAGTTTCGCCAAATTTATGGAGTTCAGATGTCCCATTCGTTGATGCCACAACTTTGTGTCGTTTCAAACGACATCCGGTAGCGACTACCTTGCCGCTGGGATTCACCACCTCACAACCAGTCTTCCTGAAAATAACTGTGTGGCCTTTGTCAACAATCTTACCTACTGACAGTAGGTTTACTGCCACCTCCGGAATCAGCTCAACGTTTCGCACTTCGATCGAATCTGGATTGCAGGTAGGTTGCAGCTTGGCAGATCGTTCCGCAACGATGTTCATCATGGTCTTATTCGCCGCGTAGATAATACCATTCGCTTCACGAAGATTCTCCAACAATTCATTGTTATTGATTAGATGTTTGGCAGAACCAGAATCGAAGTACCAACTGTTGTCCGCTGCAGCGTCGCTCAGCGACAGTACGGTGCAAAAGGCGTCTCCTTTGTTCTTCAGTTCACTTCGTTTCACTTCGAATTTCTCACACCGCCGACATTTTGATCCTTTACTCTTCGAGTTCGTTTTTTCGTTGCTATGGTGACCATGGTAAACAATTGATTTTTTCTTCGTTGAAACAAACGCCGGTTCCATGGTAACCGCAAACACATTCGTCTCCTGGAGCAACTTGGTTTTGATGATGTCACCTGTGATTTCGATGCCGGAATTTTCCAGGCCCATCACCATAGGAAGATATTCCTGAGGCAAGCCAGCCAACAGTAGCATACCAATCCACTTGTCGTCCAGTGGGAATCCGATTCCGATTAGCTGATGCGCCGTTGATTCCATTCGGTTTACGTATGTTTCCATACAACCACAGCTCGTCAAATTCGTCGTAATTAGCTTGTGCAAAAGTGCCCACTGGCGCGTTAGTCGAAGGTGTTGGTCAACTTTTTCCACACTTCCGCAGCTTTCTTTACCTCCTCGACGAGAATATGGTTCACCGGATCGATCAGCAGGATGATCTTGCCTCGCGCAATCCTGTCCTCCCGCGCATCAACCGCAGGAATAGTTCCGTCCGCATTCGGGGTAGGCTGCACCGCGTCCCAAAGGTCCTCCACTTCCAGAAAAGCCTTCACTGCAAACTTCCACGTTCTCCAGTTTTCGAGACCAACCAACCATTCGATTGCCGGATGGTTCTGTGTGGTTGGGACTACCCGCCCTGAGTCTCCGGTTCCGTTACTTTTACCTGGGTTCGACATGGCTTTTTTTGAGATTTTCACTAAACTATCTGGACCCATAACCCAATTGGCAACAGAGCTTAAATAAAACGCGTGTTGTCTAATGAACGATTAAAGAACTAATGAAAATTTTATTAGGTATCCATGGTAACATAAAGTCATAGCTTGCTTCGATTTCATCAGTTCGTATACGTCGAAAATACTCGCTCTATCACCAACTGTAACCAATGGCCGAAATCTACACCCGACTCGTAATATCACCCACCTACATATTTACCTTCATCCACTCCCAGGACCAAGCCGACAGCCACCAGGAATCGATATTTCTTCCACAGAAAACCATATTCCATCCCCAAGTGTCTCGTGTATCACTTTGCCACCTCTTCGCAACAACTAATATTTTATCCCAGATGGCTTCATGGATCCATCACGTCCACACCTAGCCGAGATCTTCGCAGAAAAGAATCACCAACCATCCATCCATCGCACTTCCGAAGTCTCGGTAATTTGATAAATGCCTTCCACTCACTTAGCCACCTACACCCAGGATAGCCACCCTCCCAACCCGATTGCAACTAGCTCGGATTAGACCTACTCCGGCTTCGCTTGACCACCGACCAAAGATGCTAAAAATGCGAACGAAGAAACAGCCATTCGCTCTTGCTCTCACGTCGTTGGTCGTTGCGATAAATTTATGGAACTAGGTCAGCATCCCGATTCAGTCAATTTGCCGTTGTGGTGTGAGAGTAAGAAAGTGATGTGCATTGGCGCTTTGTTTGGGAATGCTAAATTGTGGTTTTTATTGGATACATTCGTTGTATTTCTAGTGCCTTGTACGTACGAACGGCACTGACCAGTAATATCGCCACCAATTGGAACGTTCAACTGCTAAAACCGCATTGCCACTGCCACCATCGAGTGACACAGATTTTCGCATTCTGTGCTCTGCTGGTTGGGCAAACATGGGAATCGTTTTTACACACTCTGTTCGATGATTCAACGAAAATGTTCGAGTTCAATCGTTGTCAACATACACTAGGTCGGGTGCGATGAGCTCGTATGTAGAATTTGTTGGGAGATCCTGGGCATCGAAACGTGAGCAAGGAGCAGAAAAAAAGGGGACCGAGAGGAGAGGATCCAGCTGAATCAACGAGATATTTGCCCTGCAGGGTGAGACGATAACCTGAAAACAAGGATAGGGTAGGGTTGTCAGACTGTCACTGAACACACAAAAGTTTCAAATATTATTTATCAGGCTCCGTTACTGTAAATGAAAATAAGTTGATGGTCGACAATCACCATCTCAAAACTTGTTTGATAGCCTCAAAATACAAATAAGCTCTCCACAGTTTTGGGCTCGAATTCTATCTTCCAATTCAAACGAGGGTCTTCAAAACCTTCCAAAATCCAAGTTTTCATCATTCCTGGAACAGAAAACCGTTGATGCACTATTCTAAACTAATCATATTCTACTTGGCATACCCCAAAACTCTTCACATTATTCACTACATTCCACTACACTTTTTTTCCAGGTCATCGTTATCAAGTGTACTTTTTTAGCACACACCTCCAAGTACATCTCTCCGACAGTCTCCGACTGTGCTGTTAGATATACCAGAAACAGGCCTGCGAACAGCCACACGCACCACCATCGCAGCAAGAAGGAGGAGAAGGCGGAACCAGCCCTCCCGAAAGGAGCAGAAGCAGAGAGCAGAATCCAGTTACAACAGGCGCGACCTAGTTTTCCTTCTTTGGGAAGGGACCAGTCAGTCAGTCAATACAACGGTCGCACTCTAAGGTTAGTGATACTAACCTCAGTCAAGCCTTATCACACGACGGTGCCGTTCGGACGACGTCCCATTTATCACTTTCTAATTTTCGAATCACATCGCGTCGAACGTATCTATTCGTTGCAAAAATGGATTGCACTAAATTAGAGATTGTTTGTATGGTTGAACAGCAAAGCCCATGCAAGGGGTCATAAAATATTTACACCAGCTTTCTCACACGGGGACACGACGCACGACGGGACCTGACTGGATATGTTGATTCGAATGTTTCCAGCGATTTTCTGCCAGCATCGACGAACCGAGCACGGTGGAAGTATTGAGGAAACTCACACTATGACGGCCTCATACGGGAATGAGAATAAAAAGTCGTAGCTTCGGTTAAGTTCTCTCACGGTCCCATTCGCTCTTTGTTAGAATCATTGACAAATAATGGAGGATTCTCTCTTGCCTTGTGTTCAATGATGACGTTAATATGGCTCGGCGAGTGTTGGTATTTATCAAGCGGAAAACGTAAACTGTTCAGCGACACGGTGGCATCACAACAGGCGATTTTGTGCGGAAATTTATTTTTTCTTCAGCTGAACTGGGGTGTATACTAAATTGATAGATAGTAGATTATATCTGTGTGTTAAATATACTAAAAGGTATTCAAAAAACGAAGGGAGAATTATGACAGTGACATAACTGCAAAGTTCACGTAGATGTTAAGAAATTGAAGTCATCGAGTAAATAAATTTCTACTATATTTTATTGAGTCTAAAGAACCATGAAACACTACCATCGTTGGTGTACAATGGTATTAATTGTACATTCTATAGATTCTATTGTATGGTTACAATACATTTAATTGGAAACCTATTTTATTCGGGTATGCCAGGAAAATTATGGAAGGCAACTCTTTATAACTCCTGAAATGGCCCCTAAATTTGATAAGGAACTCCTTCATAAGAATCACCATTATTCACGAAATTGGTGAAATTCGAACAAGTGAACAATATGTGCAGACCGAGCAAAATTTCATAGAAAAGTCTCAAAAATGAAACAAACTCGCTAAGCACTCTCCACTAGCTGGGTCAAATGACTGCATAACCAATGGTAGCAATTTTCATGCCAATTAATTATCGATTAATGTCGATTATGTTAATAATATTTCGTTTATTGAATGTCCAGCGTGCTTGCTACCCGCATAAACAATAACCATAAGAAGTGATTAACAACCAATTCGGCGTATTATCCCAACTGTAAGTGGTATGGTCACACCATCTATAATATCTTTCCTGTATGGTACATGTTAATTAGGGTAGTGTTAAATGGCGATTAGGGACTTATATATGGATACTAAGTAAAACTTTTGGCCATTTTCTCCGGGACATGGCTTTTCATGCAACGGTTGAGCCGGGGCGTGGTACCGTAAGTCCACAATATTTTGCGCATTGCCTAATTTTGTGCAGTGTTGTATATTTTGTGCTGTAATTATGATGGACTGCATTTTTGAGATTGACTTTCGACACGAATAGCTTGTTAATTGTGTTGACTTTCGATTAATGGGATAAGTGATCAGAAAAAATGCTTAAACCTAAAATCGTGGTTCGTAAACAGTTGTGCACACTTCTGAATCATCAAGTTTTCCGCACTGTTAGCGTGTGTGCTCAGAAAAGTGTCAATTGTCAAAAGAGATTTTATTACGAGATAAAAAGGTTTAAAAGCTGAAATCACTACCAAATTAGGAAAACGTCTATGTACTACATTCATCAGATAACGTTTCCGCTGTTTGTGTAACACTTTATCAGAAAATTAGCATAATTTGATGCGCAAAATATGGCACCATTTTTTTTACCATGTTCCTTATCGTTTGCAGTTCATCATGTTGGCTTCCGAGGGAAAGTATATGCGATATTCTTCGGATAGTTTAGCCAAAGCCTTGCAAATGGTCACTCGTGGCATCTCTGTTCAACAGGGTGCCATTCCGTTCAAGATAAATTTTCTGAATTTGTTGAATCAGAAATGCATCGTAACAAACCATTCATATAGGGTAACGGGATGTAATGCTAGCCTAGCTCCTTGATTCGGCCTACGTACTAAATATGTCATTATTTCTTCGATTATCAACAAAATCATGTTGCTATCAGCATGACTGATTTATTACAAAGCAATTGAGACATAATTACTCAATTCAGAGTAGTTCACTTCCGCGTAGTTTTCGATTTCCTTTACTTTTTAGACACCATGAAATTACGGGTTAAGTTGAACAGATTATCTATACGATCTTCGAATGATCAAGCAAACGGTAGACCCAATGTTAGGGACATATTTTTTTCTATGTTCCCAACTATGGCCTGTTGTATGAAAAGCGTAGTAAAAATGTTGTTATTGGTAACATTTACAATACAAATGTCTGAGTTCCAGTTGAATGTTGTTCATAATGCTCATCTTAACACAAATTAAAGGAACAAAATTTGTGTAGAGTGAATTATAATGTTTTGATTGTCGAATGACTGCAAAATCATATGTAAAAATCACTTAAGTGTTTCTTAGCAGTTTAAGTATAGTTTGATTTGTGAAATTGATTGTTGGGTAGAGCAAATACAGCTGGGAACGCCTTGAATCAAAAAATCGGGAAGAAAACCGTACGAAGATTGCATTTTATAAAACATCAATCGAATGGGACGAACTTGCATCCATGATTAGACCCAATTTGGTGCCTATAGACCGACATAACATCCATATCCCTCGAAAGTTTCTGACTTTATAAAATGAGTTGTGTAACTATTCGTAATACATACTACCAGATGGCTTATTAAACATATCTTAGGAAGTGTTTAGCTAGTTGAATTTTGTTTCCAGCTCAAATACTTTATGAGTTACAATAAAAAATGTAATCGATTGTTGCATATTAGGCTCAAGGGTATGAGTCAAGGGACACATACCCTATATTGCATGATACTAAAAAGATTTTTCATTTGTTACAGTTGAAACAGCTATTGCTGAAGAAGACGTCACTACTAGTTTTTCACAGGACACCGCGGGACAGAACACAAATAATGTTGAAGATGATGTTTTTGAAAAGCGTTCCGTTTACCCGATGTTCAACCTCATAAGGCATAGATAAACCGGAAAGCGATATCTTGTCAACCTGCATGGCAAATAATTCACACATATTTATTGACAAAAATCCATGGAAAATTCCACATAATCCTTATGTGTTCACAAATGAATAGAAGTTTCTGAGAAACACAAATAAAAAGTAAAAGGTGGGTTATATCAGGGATATAACTGCGAGGTTCACGTAGGACTGCGTTGGTGTATGGAATTTAATAATGGTATCATTTCATTTATACATATGGTTGGTTAATATTTAAAAATTTTAGTATTTAACCCAAAAGTTCTTTTTTGGATAATATTAAGCACAAACTCTTTCATTGTAAACTTGATTTGGTTGTCCTGAAAAGGACAACGGCTATGATACGCGCTAGAAATTAATTTTTATATTCGGTTTATTTTGCCAGCAGGACATTATCATGTGCTGTGATTGGCCGACGGGACCATGGGATGATTCTATTAATCTATTTGGCACAAACATCAATTTCCGCTGGAAGGTGCTGGCTTCGGCAGCGGATACCGCCCACGCGAATTAACGATTTTTACGATCCATTGCCACGGCAAAAGGTCGAGCGGGGAAACTTGCAAAACTTTGTAGCGTTTCCTTCTGGCTTGTAGATGAGCAAGCGCAGGCGATAATCACGAGTAAACGGACGAGGTAAAAAAACGAGAAAAAATCTTCGTAACGAGAGAGTGCAAACCTCAACCGCACTTGTCGCTCTATCGAATTCGAATATCCCAATGAAATCATTTTGGTTACAATCGTGTGCTTTATACTGGCGTTGATAGCATTGCCTCGAAAGAAGAGAGGCACAAACACGCAGTACGAAGCCAATTTCATAAGAGGGTACGAGCTTCAGTTATAAGACCAGACACCGGCAACAAAGCAAAATAAATTTGCAACTGAGGGGTGTGGCTATGGCTGTATTAAACATGAAATAAAACCGAGTGAAATAAAAGAAGAAGACAATTTTGGCCATTTGTTACCCGTTTTCGAGGACCCGGAAAGAGAAAACCATATTTTCAACCTGGGCATATACAGATTTGTATGATAACAAAAGTACCCTAGTAGCACACATGTTGCCATTCGGTTGAGATAATATAAATATGACTTGCTAAGTCATAATCAAGTTACTACAACTAATTATGATCGTAATTTGCTACTTGGGTAGGTCATTTTTAAGTAAAAAATTGAACTACTTATACAAATAACACTTGAATGAAATTTTAATTCAATATATTTATAAATTTTTCTGGTCAAACGGTGAATAAATGAAGTTTGAAATGACACCCGGTATAGAAAAGAGAAACGTAGTCCTACGTCAAAATATACTAACTATCGCCTTTTAAACATAAACCGATTCAAACCCTACTATACTATCAAATTGTTATTGAATAAAATTTACATTGCTAAAACTATACTACTCAAATTGTTTCAATGTTTGCATAAGTATCTATTAGTTTATTATGGTGTGCAAAATTAGGAACATAATTACGCAAAATTTGGAATATCTTATTTCTAGTGCGCATAATTAGGAACCCATACATCGGTCCAAAATTATTATTTTTTATAAATTTCTGATCAATTACGAGGTGTACTGCATTGCGTTCTTTTACTAGGTTTGAGACAACGTAATGTGAGCAAGACAAAAATTGTGTTACTCTTTTTAGGCCTTTTCAAAAATAATATCAATCTTATAATTTCTTAAATGCGCAAAATATAGTGCACTTACTGTAATGGTAATGGTAAAATTTGGATGCGCAGCTCAAGTGAAATTTCAATCAAACAAAGCGTGTGTTGGGCAGTTTGATTTGGTCGCCCTGAAAAGAACGGTTTTTAGTTGTTTACGGAGGGAGTATGGTTCGTGATTGAAATTTTCTTCTCGGTCTTCTTGAGTAGCAAGACGGCTTGGATGTTTGGCAGGATACCACCCTGTGAAATGGTCACACCGGAGAAAAGTTTGTCGCTTTTCACAAGACATAAAATGTAATTAAGGACTAATGTATGTTCCTTTCACTACAGAAGCACAAATGCTCCCTAGTATGCATTATTTCGGACTAGGGTTCGGTGGTAGATCTAATACCCCGTAACGCACCACGAAAAGGTGCTCTATCAGCGTCAACAGACGAAACTTTGCCTTTCCGGAAGACAAAGCCAAATCGAAGAACCATCTACTGAGTTATATACTAGCATTGAGAAGCATCGTCTGGGAAAGATTGTGGCGCCTGAATGAAACATATATAACGAATGTGCTTCTATCGTCAGTATTTTCAGTAACAGTCAGAACCGTAATAACCAATCAAGAAAGATTTGTCAAGGCTTAGCTTAGAGCACATTTACCATAACTGTTGAAAACAATGACGAAAGGTACAAGGCACCGATCTTTCAGCAGAACAAATGAAACACTCAGTTGCAGTATTTGCCACATGCAACAAATCAGAAATCATTGGTTTATTATTTGATTCGTTGAAATTAAAAAGTAAACTTACAACTTCTGTGTTTTCACTCCTTGGATATGATTTTATCCTTCCAAAGCGTGCCACCCCCTCCACCAAGCTTGCTTTAACTTGTAAAACGTGATAGTTATTATTAACAACCGGACGACACAAAACACAGTATTCAAGCAGGGTAAACAAACACATAAAAATAGTCATATTTCTTCAGGGGTTTCGTCGATCAGTTACATATGCAACAATAACCTCCGATCTAATCGACCTACTCTTCATTCACGGTTTAAGAATACGTTAACATAATTTTAAGGTGATAGTTCCCGATATATTCAAACGGATGCCACCATGACCGATTTGTATCACCAGTTTGGCGATTTAAGACACGATTGTAGCATGCAAATTATTAAAAATACCTGCCGAAAAGTTAATGGATTCTAAGATTAGTGCTGTGAATTTATATTAGGCAGGAATGAAAACAAATATACATGTACATAAACATTAGGAGATAATAGCGGCCGTTGGTAGAATTTATCATTTTTCATCATAAGCCACTTTACTCTTTATATTGCGAAGTTGTAGACATTTACTGTGGCTTCCTTTCAAAACTAAATTTTATGTCGAAATTATAGCCATCGCAACGTATGCACATAGTTCTACGTAACAATCGATAGTAAGAAATGTAATTTCAAAAAACGATTTTCATCTTAAGTGAAGAATTCATATCTCAACCCTTCTTCAACCCACCGTGCTCACTGATACCAACAGAGCAACACCGCTGCGCTGTTGTGTGTCAGTGCCGGAATGTCAATGGTCTTCTTCTTACGTATGATCGCTCTTCTTCCCCGGAGCTCCCACTCACGTTCTCGCTCTCTTTCTCGCTTCCACCATCCAACAGCACGGGATGCGCCTTTCTTTCCTCAGCCAAAAGATGGCTCAAGAAAAAATAAATCGAATAGCGAAAAAAACTCATGTTTTCCAAATTTTACCCACCTAATATTACTCCATTCACACAAACTTTGACTCCATCAGCTACTTGGCACCTTTCACTTCACTTATCGATATCTTTCGATCAATCTTACCGAATCTCACACGCCCAAAATCGATCTTACAAGGAATGGCTGTCGGGAGTTGTTTCTTCCAACGCAAGTTTTCATTCAAAAACAGGCAAAGCTTTTCAATGCTATCCACGTCACACACGCACTAAAACACTAAAATTTCTAGTTTTCTTTCGTTCAGAAGGAATAATCCAACAAAATCACTTTAAAGTACGGTAATTCAGCAGGCAAACGGCGACGACCGAGGAGAGCTAATAGCACACCCATTCACTCTGGCCATTTCGACTTTTCTGTGAGTTGACTTGATTGAATGACTGAACACTGGACTTTTGATGATGACGAACGAATATTCTCTCAATCTCTCGCGTGCACACACACAAAGCCATTCGCTAGGCTAATGATGAGAATGTTGTGTTTTGTTGCGTGTTGAAATCATCATCAACGCAACCGGAGAGAACAGAACAACACAGAATGACGAATATATCACGAACACAGGCGCAAAGTCGAGCTGCCTCTACGAGCAAAACATCGCTCGACCACTCTCCCGTTGATTTATTTTGACAGTTAATCCATGCAGTCGAGCAAGCCCCTGAGAACCTTATAAATCCGTATTGTAGAGCCTGGGCTCAGAGTCACGCAAACACCCAGATCAAATTATTCACAACCTTGTTGTACCGTCAGAAGGCCAGTATCGACCTAAAAAGTAGAGAGGTTACGGAATTGTGTTCAATATTACCAAGCGGAATTTTGACAATTGATCTGCATGGAACGAAATGTCACCTTCACTTACGGAATAATCGAGCAGAACATTTTTCCGAAAGTAAAAGTGACAGCTCCCAATAGTTTGCTTGGGAACCTTACAAATTCCAATTTTATTTTTCGTTCTTTTCAGGTGGATACTGCTACAGAAATTTCTTTTCGATTCTTAAGCAAATTTACTTTTCCGTTTCAAAACGGAATTTAACATGCTCTGAAAAACATTCTATCGTTATACCGACAATTAAATCATGGTCAAGATGACTATCGCATATAATGGTTACAATAACCATGAAAATGGTCGAATTCACCACTTCATGGTATTCTTGAATATAATCATGGTAGCAAGGACTATTCCGACATTATGGCAAATGTTGGATCAACTATTTTTAATGGTCGTTTTGACCACGATCATAGTCGGTTCAAAAGCAGTATACTGCAATAGTCATCCTAACCCCCAACAATGGTAAAATTGACTATCAAATTTGTCTCTGTGTGGGTTTGGGATATAGAAAAAGAAATTTCTTTCGAACACGATAACGACCTTAAATCGGATTCACAACGTTAGACTTTTTAAATCGAGTTTGTTATTGTAGATTAAATGTCTGGGTGGTCACCGATGTTGGAAATTTGCTGTCGGAAGAACTGAATTTCTGTGAGGACTGCGCGCGTGTCAAGCGGACGAAAGCACACATCGGTGGTATGCAAACTAGAGCCACGAAACCGCTTGAGTTAGTGCACAGTAACTTGTGGGTCCGATTACTACAACCACTTCCAACACCTTGACGTCAAAACCGCTTTTCTGAATGGAATCCTTAAGAAAGATGTCTACATGGAACCACCGGATAGAATGCTTTTGAAGCCGGGATACATCCTGAAGTAGCATCGCTGTTTGTATGGTTTGAAACAGAGTCCGAAATGCTGGAATGATCGATTTCATGACTTCATCAGCAGCTTGGGATTCCGACAGTCATCAGCGGATGTTTGCCTGTACTATAGGAGCTGTGGAGACACTGTTGTATACTTGGTAATATATGTAGACGACATGTTACTGTGTGGTATTTCTACAGCGGTGGTTGACGAGGTTTGTGACAGTCTTGCAATAGAGTTTCGGATGACGGACCTTGGAGAACCGCAAACTTCATGGGACTTTGCATCCATTAAAATCCAGAGAACGGTTTTTTGCAGATCGACCAAGGACTGTATACCAAACGATTGTTAGTCAAATTCGGTATGGACTGGATACAATCCTGCTGTGACCCCAATGGGACAGAACCTGAAGCTGAAACCTAGTGTAAAAGAAGACATAGTCGAAAAACCCTACCGCGAACTTGTCGGTAGTCTACATATGTTGCGCTAGCAACGGACAGAGAAGATATGGTTTCCGGTTTGATAACTAATTTATTTGGAATCAGTTAAAAAAATCCCTTCAGAGAGAAAGAGAACAAATGGTCACATACTCGGGTCTACTAATATTTAGGATATTCAAAACAATCGTTTTTAGATAGAAAAATGCATGCTAGCTACTTACGTTTAGTTTTCTTCTGTGATTAATTTGCCCGTACTAGTTACAACAATCGAGTCTGTACTAGATGTAATTACTGTAAATGTGTTTTGTTAGGTTAATTTTTGCATGAATTCAACATTTGATTTACCTTCTGTTTGTACGTAGTTTTTAAACAATATAAATTATCAGCAGACACACTGCTCTTATTAATTTCAAGCTAAATTTAAGTAGGATAATGAATTGTATATATAGATATGTATAATAATAAATTATGTAGAATAATAAATTGTTTCACTTCGCGATCTCACCTATTTACCGCACTTTCACTTTCTGCTGACTAATTGAATGACAACAAGAAAAAGTGTTCGTCATTGTCATCCGCCGATCGTAGCTGACAGCTCGCAATGCATGTTCGAACTTCGGGAGTTGTTCGAAAGCAAGGTTGATGTGAATCGAGGTGCGTCGCATCCCGTAGGGTTGTGACAATCCCCCTCGGTACGTCACCGCTGTTTCTGTGGCTTACCCTCTTCTGCACCGATGTCCAGCACAGCAACCTTGGTGGCCGGCCTTTCGAGAAGTCCATTTGCAGTTTGAACGGTTACGCGGCGGACCTGTCCGTCGCTGGAGCGAACCACCTTCACGATGCGACCCTCGGCCAGCAGTTCCTTGGAAGATTATTGTCTGCTATCACTGCTAGCTCACCTTCCTCGATGGGCTTCACCGGCTGAAACCATTTGGTCCTCCTGGTCAGGGTTGGCAGGTACTCGGTCACCCACTTCTTCCAGAACTCATCGGCGTATAACTGGGACATCTTCCAAGACTGCTTTAGCACAGCTGGTCTGTCGTCGAAGGCGATCGGGGGCTTACTCCCATTTGAACTCCCTAGCAGGAAGTGGTTCGGTGTTAAAGGGGGCTCAGTGTCGGAGTCTAACGGTACGTGGGTGAGCGGTCGTGAGTTGATGATCATCTCGATCTCCATGAGCATGGATCGGAGGATCTCGTCAGTCGGTAGCCGCGGGGGGTTGAACTGGTTGAGAATCTTTTTGACTGACTGCACCAATCGTTCCCAACAGCCTCCGAAGTGTGGAGCCGCTGGTGGGTTGAAGGTCCACTTGATACTCGGGCCGACGAAGGTGGCCATCAGCTTCTCCTCGACGACGTCTTTCAAAGCCTCCCGCAGTTCCCGTGAAGCACCAACAAAATTCGTCCCTCGGTCGCTGACGATTTCAAGCGGCGATCCTCTTCTAGCGACGAAGTTCCGCAGCGCAAGAATACACGAATCCGTCGTGAGGGAATGCGCTAGCTCGATGTGAACACCTCTCGTTGTCAAACAGGTTAGCAGGACACCCCACCGCTTCTCAACTCGTCTTCCGACTACTACCAACATCGGGCCGAAGTAGTCTATCCCAGTGTACGAAAACGGTCGCTGGAATGCCGCTAGACGAGCAGGAGGAAGGTTTCCCATGGCAGGAGGCTGTGGATTTGCTTGACGTACCTTACACTGTTGACAGTTTCTGCGGACGCGGTTGTACTCCGATCGAAGCCGTGGAATGCAGTACTTCAGCCTTACCTCGTTCACCACCGTTTGGTGGTTCTGGTGACGATACTTATTGTGGTAGTCGGCGATCACTAGATTGACCACGTAGTGACGCCTTGGAAGCAGGATCGGATGTTTGACGGATTCGTCCACCCACTCACAAGCTTGGATTCGACCCCGCATCCGTAGTACGCCGTGTTCGTCGATTGTCGGACTAAGCTTATATAGCGGGCTAGTTTTCGGTAGCGTGCGTTCCCAAGGCTGGCTGTCTGGATCCACGTTGCTCAGCAGCTGCACTTCATCCGGGTACACCTGTAGTTGAACTTGACGGTAGACGGTTTGCTCCGCACGGTTCAGCTCCGCTTGTGTAAGTGGTCCTCGCTCGATGGGCAGCTGGTGGATTCGATTCCGAAGGTTCCTGATGAATCGATGGACGTACGCGATCGCTCTCAACAGTCGCTTCCAATTCGAGAATCGCTCGAAGCACACGAATGGTTCCATGACCGTATGATGAAGGACGCTTGGACGAATCTCTTCTTCTGTTATTCCGGGATTGCCACCTTCTCCTGGCCACACGCTTTCTGGTTTTGATAGGAAGTCTGGTCCACGGTACCAGCGGCTTGAGGGCTGTAGATCCGGTAGTCTCTGCCACTTCGTTCCGTCATCGGCTACATTCGATCTTGTCGGCACCCATCTCCACTCATCTCCACCTGTAGTTTCCAGCAGCTCACTGACTCTAAACGCAACAAATTGGCTATAGCGTCGGTGGTCCGATCGTATCCAGCATACCACGTCCCGGGAATCCGTCCAGAATACTCGGCGCGAAATCTTCATCCTGTGGGAGCTTGCAATGTTGTCTGCCAAGCGGGCTCCGACTACAGCCGCTTGTAACTCTAGGCGTGGGATCGACAGGAATTTTAGCGGTGCTACCCTTGTCTTGGATCCGATCATCGCACATTCGATCACTCCATCTTCCTCGAATCTGAAGTAGGCGACGGCAGCGATTCCATTTTCGCTTGCATCGCAGAAGACATGCAATTGAACATCGTTCGTAGCTCTGGCGGACGTTATGTGGCGATAACACCGTGGAACGCTCACCTTACTCACATCGGGTAGCACCGCGATCCAGGTCATCCACTTCTCGGCCAGCTTTCCTGTGATTTCATCGTCCCAAGCACATCCGGAGCGCCAAATCTCTTGCAGCAGTATTTTCAGATACATCAGGAAGTTGCCGATGAGCCCCATCGGATCGTATATTGCCATCAGCGTTCTTAGCACCTCCCGCTTCGATGGCAGTCTCACCCCGGACAGCAGCTCCGCGTCATGTTTCGGTGATAGCCTGAACGTAAATGTGTCGGTGGCTGTATCCCACCACATTCCAAGCACTTTCTCCGTTTTCGTCTCCGTATGTAGGCTCAGTGTTCTTCTCCGTGGTGGTATCTTCCCGCAGGGACGCCGTGACTTTGCTGGAATTTGAAAGCCAGTTTCGAATCTCGAAGCCCGCTTGCGAATGCACGAAGTGTACATCCTTGGCGAGTTGTACAGCTTCCTCCTCGGTCTCTACGCTGGAAAGCATGTCATCAACGTAATGCTCATACTTGATGCACTCGACCGCTCGAGGGAACTGCTCCAGGAATCTGTCCGCGTTCAAGTTCTTCACGTAGTGTGCGCAGCTGGGGAACATGCCGCGCCGAACGTCATAACGTTCACTACGTACACTTCCGGATCTTCATTGGGTTTCCCAGTACTCCACAGGATCATCTGACTGCGCTGGTCTTGCTGCCTCATAAGTACTTGAAAGAACATTTCACGGATGTCTCCAACTACAGCGATACGGAATTCACGGAACTTGAACAGAACTGCGAGTAGCGACACCAGTTGATCCGGTCCCGTAAGAAGGAACGAGTTGAGGGACACGCCTTGCACCTTTGCAGCTGCATCAAATACTATCCGTATCTTCCCTGGTTTGTTTGGGTTGATGACCGGGAAAATCGGCAGGTACCAATCGTTCGGATGCTTTTCCGCCTTTTCATCTGCTGAAAGTCTTCGAATGTACCCTTGTCTTCGTACTCCGACATTTTTGCACGCATCGCTATTGCTAGTTCGGGATCCCGCTTCATCCTTTTCTCCAAGCACGCTAGACGCTTCATCGCCATTCCTCGGTTATCGGGCAGCTGTACCTTGTCGTACCGCCACAACAGGGCAGTCTCGTAGCGGTTCTCCTTCATACGTGTTTCGGTGGATAGAATCTTCAGCGCTCGCTCTTCGTCCTTTGAAAGTAGTTGATTCGATGATCCGGAGATTCCCAGTGATTCTATCGAGAAATACTCTTTCAAAGCGCCGTTCAAATCCTTGTCCATTTCCGTACTACATGGGCAGATATGGAAGCTGTGGTAACCGCTATAGCCAGCATTCGATGCTCCAGATATTATCGCGCACGGTCCGTACACGAGCCAACCAAGGCGAGTCTTCGATGCAACCGGTTCGTTCTCGTTTCCTTCGGTACTCCTCGACGCATGACCAAGGCGGCAGTTGTCCATTCCTATCAGGATCCTAGGGGACACGTTGTCGTACGACTCCAATGGCAAGCCTTTCAGATAGCTGTATTTGGCTTGCAACTGTTGGGCGGATACCGACTGCTTCGGCAGAGAAAGGTTCCGTACCGTGTGAACCTTCGGGAGATCGTAGACCTTACTTGCATCGTGTGTGCCAGAAATCTTCAGCGCTATCTTCACCGACTCGTTCTCTTCCCTTTGCTGGCCTCCCGTCCAATTGAGGCATAATGGATGCGATGTTCCTTCGAGATCCAATTCCTTCACCAGACTGTGCTCCATAAAGGTGGCCGACGATCCATCGTCAAGAAAGGCGAAGGTTTTCACTGTCTTCCTTTTTCCGTAGATGGTCACAGGCACATATCGAAACAAAACCTTCCCAACCGTATTCGAATGCGTATTACAACTCTGTGTTGTCGAATTCGTATTCGTCGATGCCATCGGTTCGGAAACGGTGGGCTTCTTGTAGCGTTTGTCGTCATGTAACAGCTTGCTATGCATGAACGAACATCCGTTCTTTCCGCACGGCGTTTTGGTCTCGACAGGCGCCGAAATGCTTACGTAAGCACTTTCTGCATAGCTTTTGCTCCTTCACAAGTGTCCAGCGGGCTCCGATATCCATGTTGAGGAACTTATGGCAGGTCTCCGGACCACTGCAAGTTTCCTGACACACAAGGCAACCCTTCGGAACTGCTGCTGCACGGATCTTCATAGCGGGTTCTTCGGTAGGACTGCAATCCGAATGAACGTTGAGATAGTTATCTTCCTTTCGTCCGCGTCTCTCCGGTTTCATGCCTCCGATGGATGGAATCGTGACTACGCTAGCTGCTTCCACCAACTTCCCCAGCCAATCTCCAAATTCCGACAGTGTAACTCGTACCAGCGTCTGGCGGTGGTATGCCCAATTGAGCCGTATGGCCGGTGGCAGTCTCTCCGTCAGCTCCTGCAGCAAGGCTACGTTACAAAGGTACTCATCGAGGCCCGACGCTTTGATAGTGGCGCAGACGTTTTGAACGGCAACTCCGAAATCGATCAGTGTTTGCAGCCTTTCTGCTTTCGGTGCTGGCATCTCCCTGATTTTGCTCACCAACGAATGCACGATGATCTCTGGCCTTCCAAACAACGTCTTCAGCGTGACCATAACGCCTGATAAATTGGAAGGATGCAGCAGTCGACAACGTACTGCCTCCAAAGCTCTTCCCTTCAGACTCCGTTGAAGGCGTAGAAGATTCTCTTCATCACTATAGCCGCATACACGCGTGGAGTTCTCGTAGCTCGCGAAGAAGAGCGGCCATTCTTCGGGATTTCCGGAGAAGTTCGGAAGCTCCTTACTAACAGCTTGACGCGCTGAAACCTGACTTTGGCTTAGTGAAGAAATACCAAACAAATTGCTACGGCTCGTTGGTTGAAACGCACTTGCCTGAGGGTTAAGCCCGGAAGCACCTCCAGCTGCATCTCCGTTGAACGCTACTAGCCGCTGTAACAATTGACTCTTCTCCTCCAAGTGCCTTAGTTCTAACGCTTGCTTCTCCTCTAGCAGCTGCAACTCCTGCGCTACTATGTCTGCTGCTTGGTTGACACCGCTGACATGAACTTGCGGCGGTGGATTGCCCGTAGAACTCGCTGTTGGCATACCTCCAAGCGCTCCAACTATACGCTGACAAGCGTCCATCCGCTCCCGCACACGTCGCTCTGTATCCTCCAACTCCCTCTCGTACTTTTCTCGCTGATCTTTGAGGGCTTTCCGTCGTTGCTCGTCTTTCTCCTTCATCACCCGCTCTAGATCCTTCTGCTGTTTGTTCAGCTTCTTCTGCATCTCCGCTAACTGCCGTTGAAGACTATCATCCGGACAAAGCTCGTGAATCCTGGTGGATTGTTTTGGTATAGCTCCTCCAGTGGTGGATGATGTTAAAGTTCCGGCTGGGATTTGAGCTACCGCTCCGGTTTCGGCGCAATTCTCGCAGCTCCAATCACGGTCCTCGACACTTGAATCTTCACTCACACACACGAAGTGAAACCACTTTCCGCACCGATCACACGCTACCATCCGGCTGTCATCCGGCTGCCTGCAGATTTCACAGCTGACCCCCGCGGGCGAAATATTTGCAGGAGAAGTTCCCCGCTTCTGACCGTCACCCTTCTTTGACATACCGACTTGCCTCCCGATCGCGTATACAGAATCCGTAGAATAAACGGATTTTTTTTAAAATGTTGCGCTAGCAACGGACAGAGAAGATATGGTTTCCGGTTTGATAACTAATTTATTTGGAATCAGTTAAAAAATCCCTTCAGAGAGAAAGAGAACAAATGGTCACATACTCGGGTCTACTAATATTTAGGATATTCAAAACAATCGTTTTTAGATAGAAAAATGCATGCTAGCTACTTACGTTTAGTTTTCTTCTGTGATTAATTTGCCCGTACTAGTTACAACAATCGAGTCTGTACTAGATGTAATTACTGTAAATGTGTTTTGTTAGGTTAATTTTTGCATGAATTCAACATTTGATTTACCTTCTGTTTGTACGTAGTTTTTAAACAATATAAATTATCAGCAGACACACTGCTCTTATTAATTTCAAGCTAAATTTAAGTAGGATAATGAATTGTATATATAGATATGTATAATAATAAATTATGTAGAATAATAAATTGTTTCACTTCGCGATCTCACCTATTTACCGCACTTTCACTTTCTGCTGACTAATTGAATGACAACAAGAAAAAGTGTTCGTCATTGTCACCCGCCGATCGTAGCTGACAGCTCGCAATGCATGTTCGAACTTCGGGAGTTGTTCGAAAGCAAGGTTGATGTGAATCGAGGTGCGTCGCATCCCGTAGAGGTTGTGACAACATATGAAAAATTTTACTGTATTCGGTAAGTTTTTACCGAACTTT